>RSEF01000006.1:25571244-25644299 GCA_003993805.1 Himantopus leucocephalus
CCGCCACGCGCCCGGCGCGCACGCGCACCCGCACGCGCGCACTGCCCCCGCGCGCCCGGGCCGCTCTCACCTCCCGCCGCGCTGGGAAGAACTACCCCGCACAACTGCCGCAGCGCCCAGGCGGCCGCATTGCGCAGGCGCGGCCCGCGCCCCGCCCCTCCCGGCGGCAGGGACCGGGGAGAGTGTGCGAGCCCGGCCCTCAGCCGCAGAGCAGCGACGGGAGGGAGCGGCGGCAATGTGCCAACCCGCGGAACAGCCGCACAGACACCACCACCACCCCCCAGGAGCCCCCCCAGCGCCTGGCATCGCTCCGGCCAAAATCCCTGGGGCTGCACCCCTGGCCCTGCACCCCCGGCCCTGCCTGAGCCCCCACAGTTCTGTCAGCCGGACTCAAGTGCCGCTGCATCCCAGGCTGGCTGAAGGAGCCAGAGCTTTGGTTAAAACAACGCAATTAATTATTGTTTTTTTGCAGAGTGCGCCTGCAGCGCGGGCTGGGGCAAGGGGGGGCCGGGGTGCGCCCCATCCACCATGGGAAGGATGGCGAGGAGGTCCCGGGGAGCGGCTGCGGGTGGCATGAGGGGTGGTGGCCGGGGGCTTGAGGGACACTGGCCATGGCGGCAGGAGGAGGGGGGTCCTGCCTGCCCGTCCCGAGCAAAGGTCCGCTGCCACCAGCCAGCACGGGCCTGTGCCCGTCACACCGGCGGGCATGGGGTCCGGGGTGGGAAGGCTCAGGGGACGGTTGTGCAGAGCAAAAAATACCCATTGGTCCATGGTGGCCGCAGCCCCAGCAGGGTCCTGGCCACCTCGGGGTGGTCCCCGGTGATGGCAACTGTCCCCCTGCCACAGATCACCCCAGGCGGCTCTGCCAAACCTCCGGCACCGGGGTCCGGTCTACCTTCCCGCACCTTGGTGGTGGCCGGGGTCCGGGAATGCCTCCCTTCCTCTGGCAGTGGCCTTTTTATCCCCACCGCCGTGGTGCTTCCTTTATCTCCCCAAGGACACTTCCCTCAGCTTTCCCTACCACCCTCTGCTCCGGGCGATAAGGCACTCTCACCGCCCTCTGTGGCACAGGGACACACTTGGCCCATCGTGGCTGTCCAGGCTCTCCATCACCTCGCCAAGGGGAAGCACCCAACGGCACCAGCCTTTAACACATGCCGTTAGTTCTGGCTAAAGCAAAGCCTGTTTTCGGCGCCGAGCCCACGGCCGGGCAGCGTTACTCACCTGGGAAGCTCATCCTGCACCTCCCAATGCCCTGGGACACCTCACGGCACCTGCGCCGGGCACCCAAGCAAGGGGTTTCAGTTGGAGATGTGTCCACCTGTCTTTCAGAGCTCATTTCCAGGCATCCATCCATGCGGGGAGGGACCCTCTATCGGGGAGCGTAGTGGTAAGACGAGGGGTAACGGTTTTCAACTGAAAGAGGGTAGATTTAGATTAGATACTAGGAAGAAATTCTTTACTCTGAGGGTGGTGAGGCACTGGAACAGGTCGCCCAGTGAAGTTGTGAATGCCCCATTCCTGGAGGTGTTCAAGGCCAGGCTGGATGGGGCTTTGAGCAACCTGGTCTGGTGGGAGGTGTCCCTGCCCATGGCAGGGGGGCTGGAACTCGATGACCTTTAAGGTCATCCTAAACCTAAACCATTCTATGATTCTATCATTCTATCCTCATGGCGGCGCCCATCCTGGAGTGTCTGTCTGCACATCTTTCCAACACATAACCCCAGAAGATGCACTGAAGCTAACAAGGATGACTAAAAGTGCAAAATGGCTTTTCTGTGAAGGAAAATTAAATACACAAAAATCCTTCAGCCTACTAAAGAGACTGAGGGGGCTAAGGCAGAGGTCTGCAAAATCCTGCACAGGGAGGTGGGTGGGAAGAAACTGTGTCCCAGCTCTTCCACTGTGTCCCACAAGCCAGGGGCATGGAATGAAATTAGCTGGCAGTGACTCTGAAGCACAAACAAAGATGATGTTTTTTCATACGGCCCATTATCAAACTGTGGATTACAGAGCCCGGTGGCATCCAGGACGTGAACTTGCACTGATTAGATAAGGGCCAGCAAACACAGGGATGTGACTGCTGCCCCAGGGAGCCCCAGAGCCGCAGACAGCCAGAACCAGAGAAGTTATACCAGGGAAGTGTAAATCTGCCCCTGTCAGAAACTCCTGAGTTAGGGGGACCCAGTACAGCCATTTTCCTATTTTTATTAGTGGTTTTGTGTGTGTGCGATTCAGAGAATACGTCCTTCTTTCTTATGTATGTTTTTATCACTTATATATATTTTCTCCCTTATTTTGCTGCCTTTACCCACAGAGCTCTCCCTCCTGCAGGGGGTCAGACCTGCCTGTGCTGTGGGAGATCTGGTAGCAGTGTCCCAGGAGACACTTGGATCTGCCTTTTTCCCACCACCAGGAAGCATTCCCCTCTCCGGTGGCCGGCGCAGTGAAGCCGGGTGGCGAAACACCTACCCAGAGCATTAGTTTAATGGACTGTTCTGGAAACCAGCCACAAGGTGTGTGTCCCATTGCTGTGTGCGCACAGCTCAGAGGATGGCTTTTTCCTCTGAATCGCAAGCCCAGGCAGATTACTGCTCGGGAGATAAAATGTTTAACGAGCCCCATCAGCAGGCGGCTGCTGTGCGGAGAGGATCATGGAGTTTTAAGGACTCCTCCTGTTGGCTCACAGGCATTGATTTTTGAAGGAACTGGGAGGTATGGGAATGTCCTGGGAAATCTACTGGGTTTCAGTAGTGCCATTCCTAGCTATGGGACTGTTTTTTCATTGGTTTTTCTGCCTGTTTTCGGGCCTGATAAAGATCCCCCTTGGCCACGTGTGTGTATCCCAACAGAGATCCATGTATTTACTCAGGCAGCAAGGTTTCCTGAGGCTGAATGCAGCCCAGTTTGTGCCCACTTCCAGCTTGCCATTTCCTTTCAGGTCTGACATGCTGGTATTCAGCTTGTCTCCAGCCTCTTGCCTTGGAATGGGATGGGATGGGATGGGATGGGATGGGATGGGATGGGATGGGATAGGATAGGATAGGATAGGATAGGATAGGATAGGATAGGATAGGGGGAATTTGGGGGAATTTGGGTCTGGGCCGTTCAAGGACTTCCTTCCAGTCTGCTGGGACATGGCTCCTTCTCCAGGACGCGGCCACGCTGCAGCTGTCCCTCTCACTGGGAGGGCTGTACAGGTTTGTTGGCCAAGTTAGTCTCCGAGAGCTGGGTCAGGGGCTCAAGGGGCTCGCAAGGGAATTGCATTTGGGTGCCAGCCACCTGGCATGGGGGTCCTGCTGCAGCTGCCTGGAACGTGGGAGCACCCCCAGAACTGGCAGCTCATGCTGAGGTGGATCCCAAGGTCTCGACTACCCTTTGCTCCTCTGAAAGAAGCAGCCTTCCAATGAGCTGGAGCCACATCCTTGTTCTGCAGGACAGCAGCACTTACTATCATTTACTGACTCCAGCTCCTTGTGCTCGTTCAGCTATAAGGTCCCAGCAGCCACACCGGCAACTGGCTCAAGTCCTACCTGTTTCATGCATTCCCTCTGTGTAGAAAGACTCCAGAACACCTCAAGCTATTGGGAGGCAAAGGGATTCAGTCCAGGGGTTTTACCCATGGACGTCAGCTGTCCCTGGAGAGACCCTTGCATTTCTTCTGCTGGAGGAGACCGATGCTCCTAACTCTGCTCTTAGGCTACGTATGTATGGCAGCGCTAAAACAGCACAAGTGGGGAGGTCAGGCTAGGCTGAACTCCACTTTTCCAAGACAAAAGAGAACCCCAACAGCCTTCACTTTCAGTAATAAGCATCAGAACAAAGTCATCAAAACAATGCCACACACATAACTAAGCGGACCTGGTAACTTCTCAGTTACCTGATCAGTTATTGCCAGTGGCAGAAACCTGACTTAGGATATTGTAATGCAAAGCAACAGTTGTCGAGGAAGTGGTAAAACACACTTGTGTGTGAGGAGTATGTGAAAGACCTGAAAAAAAACCCAGATGAAGGAGAGGATTTCTGCACGAGCCGTGTGAGCTGGGCAGCCCGGGCCAGGCGTCGCACTCCAGGGCCAGGACAGCTGGCAGCCCCCAGCGGGGACTGAGACTGCCTGCCTGGCCTGCTCTGCCACCAAAACCTAAGCTACTCGGATGATCCAAGTGTTGTATGTAGCCTCACCGTCACTGTCCTAAAAGGAGCTTCAGAAAAACTGGGTCCTTCCTGGAAAACTACTTGTGAGCAGATTTGAGTCCTGGAAAAACAGGGCACAAGCTGGGTCTCTCACCCAAACGTGTGTATAGCTCCTGTCTGCACTGACTGGCACTCCTCATTCCTCCTATGCCCTGTGGGACAGATACATGGGACTATAAAAGACGAGGGGTAACAGGTACAAGTTGCTCCTGGGGAGATTCCAGTTGAACACAAGAGGAAAATTTTTCACAATGAGAACAATCAGCTATTGAAATAATCTCCCCAGGGAAGTGGTGGATTCCCCAACATTGGACAATTTAAAGATTCAGCTGGACAGGGTGCTGGGCCATCTTGTTTAGACTATGCTTTTGCCAAGAAGGTTTGGACCAGACAATCCTTGAGGTCCCTTCCAACCTGGGATTCTGTGATTCTGTAATTCTATGATTCTATGACTAAGGTGAGGTATATACGTGTGTGTGTTGATCCTATTGCCAAACCCTGACTGCATGCCAAGGACCAGCCTGTTCCCGCTGTGGGACAGTGCTATGCCTTGGGCTGGGCTCACTGCACTCCCAAGTGAAAGGGGTGTTTTCCCAAGGGGGTTTCTGCCCCAGGCAATGCCCTTCTATCCATGGCTGCAGGGACGTGGGCTCCTGTGCACTCCAGCCAGGGTTGCTTCCATATTTGCAGGGCCTCCTCCATAGCCACTGTTATGATTAACTGCTGAGCCCAAGGAGATGTGAATCCCAGCACCATCTCTCCCCATTTGGCTGCTCCCTTTGAAACAGCAACAGCTCCTTTGGAAGTCATGGCTCTTTCCAGTGCCAGCCCTGGCTTGCTTGTCCTCCCCGCTCATCTGCTGGACCTCCCTCATGCCGTTCCCTGGTCACCTGTGAGGACAAAAAGGGACAAGTGGAGCAGAGGAACTGGGCATCAGTGCAGAGCTCAGTGGCACAGAGATGTACAGCAGGAGACAGGATGCGGTTGCACATTTCACCATGTTCCTCACACTTGGATCAGAGATGTTTTACACTGTTTTTCCATCTCACAGCTTCATTTTGTGCTGCTGCTCCCGGAGATCAGACACTTCCCACTGGTCTCTTGGCAGGTTCTGCCCTGGGGTGCTGTGTTTCCGGGCAGACCACTTGGCTTGGAAGTGTGGGGGTGTATGTGTCCCTTCTCATCAGCTCTGCAGCCCTGGGTACTCCCAGCAAACCCCTGTCCAGCCTGTTTGCGTGGACAGGACAGAAGCTGAAGCGGCTCTTTCTGTCCCTGGCAAACAACCTGGAGGCAAAATCCTCCCTGGTCCATCCCTTGCAGCATGGCTGGACTGGCGATGAGCCTCTGTCCTGAGAACCCCCTCCTCCAGGCATGTCCCCACCTCTGCAGCCCCCTGCACACCAACTGCCCGCAGCCCCATCCTGCAGAGGCACCACACTGCCGTAGGCACCCTGGTCCCCACTGAGGAGAGGGGCTGGGACCAACCCCCCGGGACACCTTCACCCCGGGCACAGGCGCACAGCACGGGTTCCCTCGAGCATCGGTGGGGATGGCCCGGGGTACCCCAGCAGGAGTGATTTGTGTGTGTGTGTGTGTGCGCGCACTGTGTGTCTGCCTGACTCTTTGTCTGTGTGTCTGTCTGACTGTCTCTCCACCTGCCCGTTTCTGCCTGCTCCCTTCTGTGTTTCTGCCTCTCCTTGCCTGTGCATCTGCGTGTACATCTGCGTGTGCATCTGTGTGTGTCTCCCTGCACGCCTGCTTGTCCCTTTGTCTGTCTGGCTCTCGGCACGTGTATGTGTGTCCTACTGTGAATGCGCCTGTCCCTTTTCGCGTGTGCCTGTGCGTCCGTCTGTCTCTGTGCGTGCGTGACCTTGCCCATCTGCCCGTGTATGTTTGCGTGCCCTGCGTCCGTGTGTCCGTCCATCCCGACACACATACATCCCCCTGCCCCGCCCCCTGCGCCGCCCGCCGCCGCAGCCCTTCAGCACCGCGCCGCAGGGACAGCTCCCGCCGCCTCCTACCGCGCCGGCCCCGGGGATGCCCCGCGCACCGCGCACCGCACCGCGCCCCCGCCCCGCCGCACCGCTCCGCACCGCACCGCGCCCCCGCCCCGCCGCACCGCTCCGCACCGGGCCCCCGCCCCGCCGCACCGCTCCGCTCCGCACCGCCCCGCGCCCCGCCCCGCCGTACTTAAGCGCCGCCACCGCCGCCGCCGCTCCTGCTCCGCCGCCATGAGCTACAGCGCGGAGCCGGCGGCGCTGGCCGCCTCCTACCGCCACCTCTTCGCCGAGCCCCCGCGGCGCCCCGAGGTGGGGGCGGCGGCGGGCCGGCGGGCGGCGGAGCCGGGGCGGGCGGCGGAGCCGGGGCGGGCGCGGGCCAGCGAGAAGGAGCAGCTGCAGGGCCTCAACGAGCGCTTCGCCGGCTACATCGAGAGGGTGCGGGCGCTGGAGGAGCGGAACCGGGCGCTGGCGGCGGAGCTGGCGGCGCTGCGGCAGCGGTCGGACGAGCCGCGCCGGCTGGGCCAGCTGCTGGGCGGGGAGCTGCGGGCCCTGCGCGCCCGCCTGGAGGAGGCGCACGGGGAGCGGGCGCAGGCGGCGCTGGAGCGGGCGCGCCTGGCCGAGGAGACGCAGCGGCTGCGGGCGCGCTGCGAGGAGGAGGCGCGGGGCCGGGCCGAGGCGGAGCAGGCGCTGCGCTCCCGGCAGCAGGCGGCCGAAGGGGCCGCCCGCGCCCGCGCCGACCTGGAGCGGCGGGCGGCGGCGCTGCGGGAGGAGCTGTCGGCCCTGCGCAGCGCCCACGCCGAGCAGGTGGCCCAGCTGGGAGCCGCGCTCCGCGCCGCCGCGCCCCCGCTGCCGGCCCCGGCGGGGCGGCCCGACCTGGCGGCGGCGCTGCGGGAGCTCCGCGCCCAGTACGAGGCGCTGGCGGCCCGCAACCTGCAGGCGGCCGAGGACTGGTACCGCGCCCGCTGCGCCCGCCTCCACGAACGGGCGGCCCGCAGCCAGGAGGCCGTCCGCGCCAGCCGGCGGGAGGCCGGCGAGTGCCGCCGCCAGCTCCAGGCCCGCCTGGCGGAGATGGAGAGCCTGCGCGGCGCCCACCAGTCCCTGGAGAGGCAGCTGCAGGAGCTGGAGGAGCGGCACAGCGCCGAGGCCGCCGGCCTGCAGGTGAGCCGGGCGGCGCCGGGAACCGTCACCGTCACCGTCACCGTCCCCTCCCCGCCCAGGGTCCCCGCCACCGGGCAGCTCCGCCCCGGCGCTCGGTGTTGTGCGGCACTGAGCATCCTCCTCCCGGGCCATCCGCCCCGGCGCTCGGCACCTCCATCCCAGCAACCTCCCCCAGTGCTGTGTAGCACCGGCAGTCTTCACCCCACGCAGTGCCCCCCCGGCGTCTCCCGGCCCTGCAGCACCGCCACCTGCGACCCAGCACTGCCCCTTCCTGGGGCCTTTGCAGCGCTGAGCATCTCTGCTGCATGCAAAATGCTGCAGCGCAGCTGCATCCTCTGCAGCAGCCCCCCCCCCCCCCCCCCCCCCNCCCCCCGCAGTTCTGTGCAGCGCTGGACACTCCAGCCCCATGCGGTGCCGCCCCTGCACCATGCAGCACCCATACGCCGTGCTGTGCTGCACCCCATGCAACACCCCCCCTACCCTCCAGCCACCGGCACTATACAGCAGCAACCCCCTCTGCCTTGTGCAGTGCCCACCCACACAGGGCCAGTGCCCCCACAGCACTGCGCAGCGCCAAGCATCCCTGCAGCCTTCCTCCCACCCTGGCAGAGGGCCTCTCTGCCATGCATAACAGATCCTGCTTCACCAGGGCGTTGCCTGCTGCCTTCACCCTTTATCCATAGGCAGAACCCCACATGGGCAGGTTTTGGGGGGACAGGCAGGGCCAGGACACTCCCTCCAATACCCCCTCCCCACAGGGGACATCCCTGCACATGGGAGAGCTGTTTGGGTTATCGCCCCATCCTTGCCCTGTCCCTTAAGGGTCAGCTCCAAAATTGTCCACACGTTCCCCATCATTGTGGGCAATTCCTCGAAGCCGTCTGCCCAGGATTGGCCCCTCGCCCTGTGGTCTGGCTCTTGGCACCTGCACTGCAGAAATCGGAGCTCTGCAAACGTTAAGGCTGAATCTGCAGTCAGATCCCAGCATCTCCTGTGTCTGTGGAAAGACTCACGTGGGGCAGACACTGAGCACTCCATATCTCTTATTCCATTACCGCAGTATTACCACATTTTCTTGCTACAGGGAAATGTTCATGATTTATAATAAAATAAATCCTGAGATTGTTCTATTACATGGCTATTAAATGATCTGTGGTTTCTAAATCAAGCCATTTCCTTCTAAATACTAAAGCAACTGCCTTACGTCATACCTGAAGGACGTTGTTATTTCACACCCAAGTAATGCCTTGTCATTTTCAAGGCCAAATTTTGCCAGGCTCCCTAGAATTCAGGATTGTAGCTCCAAGCTGCTTGCAATCTTCCTGAATAGTTGAGGTCTTCTTCAACAAATATTGTGGAAATGGGTAATATACAATATTTTCGGTAGTGGGTGAAAGGATTAGACACAGTAATCTTCTTAAGTAGTTGTGATGCCATGTGAAAATAGGGATTCTGGGAACAACCTATCAACTGGGGAAAAACAAATAATGCAACTGGATTAAACAGCACCATAATTGAAATCGCTTTAGCTACAGCACAGCAGCTTTTTATTGCATGACCCTCAGCATCTGCTTTAAGTTTGGTAACACTTAGGCGTCCTTTGAACAATGTGCATGTGTAGCAGCTAAATAATTTCCGCAGCTGCAACCAGTCGAAAAGGATTGTAGTCTGTCTTAAAAAATAATATTCCTATTGTTTGAGCTTTTAAAATGTTCCTATAGCCTGCTAAAGCAGGGACATGTCTTTATATAGGCTATCCAGTCAAATCTGAACCAATATGTGAGAGCTTTCCGTTAGGGGACAGGTTTGCAATGGTGTGGGGAGGGGGGTTTATTCAACCCGCTGGTAGAGCTGGGGCATAGAACAGAGGTACAGACAAGGTAACAAGGATAACCCATTTTTAAAGAGTGTTTTTTTTCATGCAGGCTGCAGGCATGGAGGGTCTGAGCAGCAAGAGTGGGGCTGTCCCAGGGTTAGGTCACCCCAAGTCCCTCCCTCCTGTCATGGCTCAGGGCAGCAGCAGTCTGGCTGCATCACAGCAGAGATTTTAATCTGTACTGCAGCAGCATCCACACACGTCCTGGGGCTTTGCAGTTGCTGCCCCAATGGTCTCCTTGAAGCCCTTCCCATTGCCCAGTCCCACCTCAGCGGCGCAGCTCCATGCAGCTCTTTTGCTGCGGGAGATGGTTAGGGCAGCACAGGTCAAGGCAGAGACCCCAAGGATGGCCTGTAAATGTCCCACGAGGCGATATGTGTCCAGCTAACTTGACTGTGAGATGCCCCACACCACATTCAAGATGAGTTGGCACTGCTTCTCCGAGGGTCTCTGCTCAGACTGGCCTCATTGCGTCAGGCTCACCGCAGCTCCCTGCTCCTTGGGCAGCTCCACATCTCGTGGCTGTCTCTGCACTACGCACAGGGGAGGTTATGCAGGACACAGAGGAGGAGACATGATGGGAATGAGGACAGCGACAGGATGGGGACGGCGTAGCAGGACAAAGCGCGTTTGCTGGAATAGAGGAGCTGGAAGCACTTGCAAAGGCCTGGCTGCAGGAGGGGTTGCGGGAGAACAGGCGTTGACAATGGCCATTGCAGGGCTTTGCAGGCAGGGCTGCACTGTCACTTAAACACAAACTGCTTACTCATTCCTGCTCCAAATCACACTCCTCTGGTGGCACAGTGGGGCGGCTGGCAGCGGGAAACCATCTGACTGGGAAGATCCCAATAGGAGTGGGTTTCACTGCTTTCAGGCTGCTGCTTAGATACGTGCATACATGTGGGAGAAAACCAGGCTGCTTGTTTTCTGACAAAAAAATAGAAAAAAAAGATTAGTCCCCTTTCTTAGCAAGGAGATCTGGCCTCAGACTCCTCCACGTTGCAGGCAGAACTGGATGTCGCGGCCATAGCAGGGTGAAGCTGATGGGAAGGATGCTAGAAAGATGTCATCATCCAGCTGAGCACCCTGGCTGTCACAGGGCAGGGCCCCGGCTCTGTAACCCCCCCCAGATCCCTGCATTCAGAGACCCCCCAGCCCTCTGAGGCACTTACTGAGGAAGGTGTCAGCCTTCCCCTCCTGGAGCCAGCTTTTCCCTCCTCTTTCCACCACCAGCGATGTGCATCCCAACCCTTCTGAAGCCCCCCCAGATGCAGACTGCAGCCCATCTCCAGACACCCGCTCCAGCCCTGTGCTGCTGCAGTGCTGGGTGCTCTTGTTTGTCCTGCTGAGCCACCGCCCCTGCTTTGACGATGTTTAAGCCCAAAACTTCCCATCCCTCCCCAGCAGCTCTTCCCTCCCCTCTACAGCAGCCTGCCTCACCCCCCGCAGGACCGGGGTCTCCACCTATTTGCCCCCCCGCCCCGATCTCACAGACCCTACTGCAGATGGGAAGTTATATAAACCCATCAATGTTTCAAGTCTCCCCCTTCCGTGCACACCCTTGCAATCCATGCCCGGTGGTCCGCCAGCTTCTCCATCCCTGTTAGCATGAGATTTCATGTTCCCAAGCTGCTGGTGGGATGTGCCGTCATGGACCAACTGCTTATTGCAGCTTCCCTGGCTCCACAACAGGCAGAGCAGAAGACCCATAGGAAAGGTCTCTGCTCTGAAACACGGCGCTGAGCGCCCTTGCCTTTGCAGGACACCATCGGGCAGCTGGAGGATGACCTGCGAAACACCAAAAACGAGATGGCTCGGCACTTGAGGGAGTACCAAGACCTGCTTAATGTCAAGATGGCACTTGATATTGAGATAGCTGCCTACAGGTAAGACTGCTCTGACCCTGCTCTGCCTGGCCACCCCCCAATCCCCTGACCCCATCAGGCTTTTCAAGGGCCTGGAAAATATCTGGGTACACGATGGTGTTGCTCCTCTCCCCTGCCTGTGCCTGCCGTGCTCCTGCCTGGGGAGTAGCCATGGCTTCATGTCATGCCTCAATCTAGCAGCCGTCGTCCGTGTCCCCCAGCCATCCCAGCAGCAGTGGTTTTTAACGGGGGACAGTTGGAGTTGGAAACTTGTCTCTCTTGCACAGTCATGGTAGATGCAAAAAGTCAGTCCCTCTGGTTCAGCGTTTTATTTCCCTGAAGGGAGAGGAGGGAGCTGGTCTTATGTATCCCAAGTGCTCCAAAAATGACTGACCAAAGCATGTGATTTTTGAAGCAGTTTCATGGTGCAGTGTGACCTGAGCATGTGTCCACTGCAGGCTGAGGTGACAGCCTGGAGCACTTGGACTTGCTCACAGGTCACAGCACACCCTCAGGCTTTGGAGATATTTCAGGTGAGATGTCCTCAGACTAACCTCTTGCCTTGTGATGTGCTTGCAGGAAGCTGCTGGAGGGAGAGGAGACCCTCTTCAGCATGGGAAGCGTCGGCCTTTCAGCGCTCAATCCCCTCCCCAACCCCACTTACTCCTTCCAGCCAAGAGGCTTTAGTTCCTCTACTCTGTCCTTCAAGGAGGAGGAGCAAGGAGAGGTTATTAAAGTGACCTCTAAAATATCATCCAGCCGGGCTGAGATGATTGAGGGGACCATAACCTCTGCCAAGAAAAGAGGGAGATTAAACCTGCATGAAGGAATCATTGCAAATGCAAAAATGTAACCGTCAGGACCCCGTCCGTTTTGCATTTGAGGGGGAACAGTCTCCACTCGGCCTTTAAATTGTCCCTCTGGGCACGAAGCTGCGCTGGGCTCGCAGGAAGCCCCCCTTAGAAACACATAACCCCCTGGGGACACCGACCCGGGGACGGGCTTCCTCGCGGGTCCTGCCTTGCAGAGGCCGAGGTTGGCACATTGCTCCCTTTTAAATGGGGTGGGGTCACGGGCAGGTAGCTAGATGCATGTTGGTTGTTGTTGTGGTGGCACAGTGGACTTGTAGCACCCACCATCCCTCCCTCGGCAGGCGAGGGGGAGCTGGCTGGGACTGCTGCTCAGCCGGCTGGCCGGGGTAGGGCGGGGGTGAGGGAAAGAATTCAACTATACCTAGTTTCAAGGCTATAGACCTTCATCTACTATCCAAATCCACATATATCTAAACTCTTCCCCACTTCTCAAGCTGTAGCTGTCCACTTTTAATCCCAGAAGCACAGAAATAGCCATACTGGACTGTAACCACACCTGACATCTGGTCTATAAGCCACTTACATTTTAAATTACAAGGAATGTTCTTTTTTTCTTTTTATCGTGACAACTCTGTCTGGTTTCTGGCAGCATTAGTCCAGGCAGACGCAGGGCAGGGAACCAGTGCATGGGAGGTGAAGGCACCACCACGCCACGGGGCGCAGCACCTCGTCTGGTGTCGCTGGCTGCAAAATACCGGGGTCTGCAGGGCCCCTTGTTTGGCTGCACAGTCGTCACATGAAAAGCCTGTGCTCACTTTAGCATCGTGCCCCAGCTGGCGCTGGGAAGCTGCAGGACTCCTAAACACCAGCCCACAAAGCATCCTCGTCTCCGCTCTTAACTGTTCCAACGTGTGCCAAATTTGATATAGGATTTACAACCATAGGTTTCCTTCAATGCCTTAAAATTGCCAGCGATCGCTTTTGCAAGAGCCGGAGACTCCGCGTGTGCGTGTGTTGCGTGTCAGTGCCCTGGCAAGGTTATCATCACAAGACCTTACTGCCCTCACGGTGGTGCCAGAGTAGTTCCTGGAACCAGCAAATTGTTTGCTCGCACTCTTTCCTCTTCTATTGTAAGGCACAAGTTAATAATTAAAAAGAAAGAAATAGTTATGTGGATCAAACCAAGCTGTTCTGTCTTCTTTGCTGCTGCTGCTTCAACCCCGGGAACACACCTCAGTGTCTGGCCCGCAGCTGGTTCGGTCCCTGGCAGCCCCCGTGATCCCCTGCAAAGAGCTTGGTGTTGGGGTGGAGCTGCCAAACTCTGCTGGTGGGGCTGCGAGGCAAGGCTGGTCCCACTGATGGCACTGGGGCGCATCTGGGTCTTAACCCTGCTCCGTAGAAGAGTTCACAGCTTGCTGGCTGAGGGAACGAGGTCTCCCATGGCCGAGCTCACCCTCACTCGCCCAGAAAATGGACTCTAAGGCTTTGATCTGCATCACCCCCCTGACAGTTTGGTCCCAAGCTACCTGCCATTTCTCCTCCACCCTACCTTTGTGCTCAGGGGTTAAAAATAGCCTCTTTGTTTGCCTTCACAAGTGAAGATAAAGCGATTTACCCAATAGCAGATGGAAGAAGGGAGAGTGCACCCACCCCCCAAGTAAAGCCAGCAAAGGCGCCCACAGAGCTGGCGTGACCAGCACTGGCTTATATTTGGAAGATGCCCACACTCTGCCTGAGATGTGCCTGTAGAGGGATACATGGGAGGGCAGCGGGACACAGAAAGAGCGCAGGCAGGCTTCCCGCTGGGTGACCCTACCCACAGCATGCTGTCCTATTGCCTTCCCGTGGCAATCTGCCCCAGAGTCCCAGGGACACGGTGTGACAGTCACAGGCTTCTCCGCTAGTGCTGCAGGCCAGGAGCAGCGCAGCCACCTCCCCTGACCCTGCCACACCAATAACCTCGGGGACGATGCCCTGGCCCAGCTGCTCACCGTGGGGTGGTGCAGGTGGGCAAGGCGCATCCCACCAGCAGCCCCCAGTGAAACAGTGCAGAGCAACTCGGGGCGCCCAGGCAGAGTTAAGCACCTGCAGAGTTATGCCCAGGGCATTGGCACATAAAGCAAGGATCATCCAACCTCCAAATATCTCCCGGCTCAGCTGTCAGTTAGGAAATGCAAACACACAGCATTTCTTCCCAAACCATGAGGGGAATAAGAGGCAGATGTGACTGCAGCTAATGTAATATATTCTGAACCTCAAATACCCTCCAGCGCCGCTTTGTTTCTGTCCCTTGAGTACAAGCAGCCTGACCTGTCCTTTATTTTCAGCGCAAGCCTCCGTTGGGATTCCTGCTTGCTCAGCTGGCTGGATGCTAGCAATGAAGCTGGGAATTTTACTTTGGTGATACCAACATGGAGAGGCGGCAGTGGTGAAGGAGAGTAAAGGAGCCGGGGGGAGGACGAGGTGCTGTTTTAGAAAATGGCTGCTTTGCAAGGGCCAGCTCCAGACATTTCCTGCACTTCTGGAGCTCTGCAGCATTTCGGTGCTGTCTTATGGTGTTAAGCTCCAGAGGCAGTAGAGGGGCAGCAGGCAGGGAAAGGACCTGGACATTTAGGATGCACCAGAAAGGACCAGGCTGGATTTTAGATTACCTTATGGTTTTGACAGCCCCTCTGCTGGGCTCTGCCCCTATGATCTTACAGGATCTGAGGTGCCAAGCTTTAATTACCCTGAGAGCAGCAAGTGATTGACCAACCCCACAAACACTCTCCCAGGACTGAGGGTGAGCGAGAGCCCTTGCAGGAGGGGGACACGCTGCTTTCCTGAAGGACAGAACCCAACCACAGGTGCTGTGCAGCAAGGGAAGAGCTCCCAAGGGGGAGTCAGGGCTGCCCCCGGCTCTGCAGCCTCCCAGCTACCTGTGTCCAGCCTCCGGCCGCAGTGCCTGTGCTGGGGGACCCCGGCACACCAGTGCAGACACAGCCCCTGGGCAGCTCCGGCCGTTTCCTGGGGCTCAGCCCATTTTGGCTGCAGGATCAGAAAAGGGACTGCTTAATGCCCAACTGAGGCACACCGAGCCCCATCTGCCAAACTCCCGTGGGCCTCAGGTGGCCGCTGCCATTGGGTGAGAAGGCTGAGCTCCCCATCGAACGCCTGGTGATGTGTGGCCTCTTCTTACCCTGAGGGAGGCCCATGCCACACTCTCCTCATCTTTAGGAGAGGAACAATGACAGCAGAGAGGGACAGGCCTGTCTCAGTACGTTACCAACGCTGACCTCTGGCTATCTCCATCCAGGCTTCTGTTTCTATCACTATCTTCTTCAGGGTGACCCCTTTTACCTGCCTGCTTACAGGCACCAGGCGGCTTCTACAGTGGAGCACTAAGCCAGAACAAGGCAAATCCTCCTTTGTGGTTCCATCTTTCTCACTGGGTTAAACACCAAGGCTGCCAGAGGAAAGGAGTGAGTCACGCTGCAGATGCTTAAAGATTTATACCTCTGCAGAACCTCGACCTCTCAGATTAAAAGGCAGCTGCGGACACAGGCTGCACCATCAGCTTGGGAAGAAGCAGAGCGTGGCTATTTCTCTATGATGCTCTGTTCCCTTCATCTTTATGCTGGGGAGAACTCCAGCCTCCATGCGGGGGTGCAAACTCCCAACACAGGGCTGGATGGTTGTTTTTTTTTTCCCTGGATGGAGATGCTGGCCCATGCACCATGCAGCTGTGCTTTGGGGTTACCTGGCTCTGCTCGTTTTGTTGTCACACAGGAAGAGCCTTGTTCCCATCATGATCCTGGAACCAAGGGTCCTACAGTTCCGCTGGAGGTTCCTGCAACAACTGCCTATGCTGAGATGTACAGCTCCTTAAAAGCCAGAGTTGCTGCACACAGAGAAGTTTTGCTGATGACGCTTGTCCAGATGCTGGAATTCATTAAAGAGTAAGCCAAAGAAAAAGCAGCCAAAGAGAAAAAAAAACACCCAAATTCCACCACCATCTTCCTTTGGCAGGAATGCAAACATCTCCTTTTCCAGACCAGGGAAGAACCCTGTCATTCAGCAAGAAGCAATCAATAGGCAATTCAGAGCAAAGCCTCTTCCAGCACCTTTGTCTGGATCCACCCAGCTCTCAGCACGCACACCTCCTCAAGGAGAAGAGCTTCTTCCCCCAGTCGGTGACCCATGCAGAGCCCTAACACCAGCAGCTGAACACATGCATCCGAACGATCAAACGTTGGTCGGGTCTGACACTTTAAAGCAAAGTTTATATCAAAATAGCATGAGCAATGCAAGCTCATTCATGCAAATCTTTGCAGGCATATGGGAGTAAGTATTGCGTGGCAAATGCAGTATAACACGCAAACAAGGCACTGTGTGGGGTGGGGTGAGAGAATGCTCATTGACCCTGTTCTGTCCCAGCAGATTCCAGCTGAACCAGAAGGGCCGCAGAGCTGGGGTCTGCAAGTATGGGGACGACAGGGGTGCACTCCTACAGCATGTGCAGTGGTCTTCATCCAAAACCCAGCTAAACCAGAGAGGAACCCGCAATTCTGCAACAAACAATTATATCCTTGTAAAAGCAGGATGTACTGCAAAGACATTCCGCTGCCCAGAACCGACCACTCTGTCGGAGCTCAGCTGTGTCCACCGTAACATGAAGAAGGAGCAGTGTTCACGCTAAGCACAGACACCCCTGCTCAGATGGAAGGGAAATACCCAGAAAATTTCCGAGTGCAATTCCAGAGCCCCAGGCACACATCTACTTGCTGCTCATAGATGGACGCAAAGCTCTTGGGGTGCTGTGAGCATCAGTTCCGAAAAAACAGAGACACCAGAGTCCGTCCCTATCGCAGCAGCGCCAGCTCAGCTCCTTCGCCTTTGAACAGAGAAGCAGCTGCTGGCTGCCTGCATCCCAGAGAGCACAGGAGAGACCAGCTCCTGGCTCCCCTACGCCCAGAGCATCCTTATAAACCCTCTGACACACATGTAGCCATCCTCCGAGATGGCGTACACGCACAGACCTGAGCATGGTCTCTAAGAACAAGCTGTTTGGAGATGTCATTCGGAAAAGCTGAGGTCAGACTGAAAAATGCAGTTTGTACTGAGGCTTGGAACATCATTAAGTTTAAGCAAATTTTCAACGGAAATGCAAAAAAAACCCCAAGCCCCAGACACAAGGCACCTCATTAGCAAATTCCTAGTCTAGCAAAGAGGCCTGAGAGCTGTATGAATAAGAATGCCTGGCAATGCCTGAACCAAGCCAAAATGTTTCAGCAAGCCAAAATATTCAGGCTAAATTCTTAAGGAAGAAAGGATTATAGGATCATACTGTGACTGAATGTCCCCTTTACCCCCTAAACTCTTCCCCAGTCATTTTTTATGCTCATCAGCTTTACTTCAGCCACATTTGAGGGAGCTGAAGGTCTCAAAGGTACCAAACCCCTCCAAGTTTCAAGCAAGCAGGTGCATCATAGGTGAAATACACTCACAGATTGAAAAGCTGAGCTTCCCTTACCAGACACCAGAAAACCCATTCAGAGGGCAGAGGTTATAAAGGCCTCAACACCAAGGCAAGCTTCACTGTGAGCTCATTTGCACCCAAAAGACAAAGCTGTAAAAGAAAAAAAAAAAAAAAAANCCCCAGAATGAAACAAGGTCTTTCTTTTTCTTTTTAAGAAACTGATTTCTTAAAACCAGCTGAATGTTTTTGGTTGAACTCCATAGATAACTACATCAATCCACTTGCAGCTGGAGCAACCTGCACTTGAACTAATTCAGCCCAGATGTTTATCACTTGGCAAAATTTTAAACAACTCTTCAAAAGAAACACACTTGGTTGCTTTGCTAACAGATACAGTTACCAGTCCTGTTATACCTGCATTCATGAGGGGGATCTCAATAGAAGTCTGTTAACTGCCTGCCCTCACATCCCCAGCAGCAGCGTGGAGTTTACACCCACAGCACTTTATAGAAATTATTACAGAGCTGAGAATTGAAGAACTCGGCTCAAGGTCATACAGCAAGTCAAGGCCAGAGCTGAAAAGAGAATGTAGACGCCCCTGTGTCCAGCTTACCCACTCACGCAGAGGAAGACCACCACCACTCCTGTTCTATGTGTTGTGGCATACAAATAATCTGCTATTTTATTGCCACCAATAGGTGAAATGTTTTCCCCATGTCCTGTGTGGAAGAAAAAGGAGATTGCACGTTCTTGTGAAGGGTGTTGGGCTTCTCACCTGATGAGTTCTTACCTTTCAGTCCCACGTATATGCAAGAAATGACTCACTGGTCTATCACTTACCCACTTCTGGCACCACAAGCTACAGAAAAGCATGCTGCAAGCAGTGTGCCCTGAGCACATCGTGGTACCTTGGAATGACTGGTTGCCTCCCAACACCACATGAAAAGGGCTCCAAAGCAGCTCCCCCAGGAACACGCTATTTTTCTCAATCTTTGCCAAGCCTCCACTACCCACTTTTCTACTGCTAACATTTCCCTTGGAAGAAAACAGACATTTTAAGACTTCATTTCCAAATAGACTATTTTACCACACAATTAGAAAATACAAGCTCTCTTTTCTGCTTTAGGAAATACTTCTTTTGCAGATCACTGATGCTTTGACACAAATATATAGTTATACTAAATCAAAACCCAGTAAAGATGGTGATACAGCTCCAGCAAGAATTCTGCAGCTGCAGGGCAGCCAATCAATACTGCATTTCACCTCAGATGGGATTACCATTTATCTCACAAAAACAATAAAATTTGACCTGTTCGGTGATTAAACCTGTATCTATGGCACCTGCCTGAAACCTCAGCAAATGTAAGTATCACTTGGCTCATTCAGCAAGGGTGTCTTAAAGATGACAAGAGTAAAATTCAACTTACGATCACCTTGCTGCTTCTCTTTGTGCTGAACTAGCCAGGGTTACAGAAAAAAACGAGGTAGAAAAAACAAATAAAAAGCAAGTGATGAGAATGCACCACTTGCAACATTCTCTCCATCTCTCAACCTATTTACAGCAGAATAAATGTATTTTAAAGTACCTAAACATTCAGGCTGGCCCCCGGTGCACTCTATTGCGAATGCAGCATATTAGAAGATTCCTGTGGACAACTTGGCCATCTCCCTTTCAAAAGAAAGGGATGTAATACATAAGAACTCCTACGTCTCTGTTAATAGTCTCTCTCAACTGCTGAAGTGAATCCCCCCCCCGCCCCCCCACTTGTATGGAGCACAAGTTTCATAATAATGATACTCCACACTGAAGAAAAGTGAAAACAGAAATGCCAGGGATGTAATTTTAATTTGTTAGTGACTGTTAACATGCATTAACATAAATCATTGCACATAAATGCCTGATGATTCCCTGAAAAGAAATTCAACACAGACTAGTATTAGACAAGCTTGAATGACTTTTCAGTAAACTCATTGGTCCTTTCACATGGAAATAAGTGTTAAGGGTTCTTCTGGCTCATGTGTGCCACAGTCTGGTGGCAATGCAGATCAAGGCTAGGTGCAATATCAGCATTCAGAACATAAATTGTAGTTATAATTGCCATTGCAGTACCCCTCCATTTAGAGGGCTCAGCTGCCCATTTCGCTAGTCTCTTGAACCATACCTGCTTATTACACTAAACCTGCATTAACACAAAGAAAACAGGCAGAATGTAACCAACACGACTCAATGCTCATCGCTCAACTGTAGCTTGATTCTGCATTTATAAGAACTCCTGACACTAGGGCTCACCATCTCCTCTTGCCGGGAATTAGCAGATCTGTAAAGCAACTCAGAATTATGCTGCAGTACAAGTAGTATTTAATTAGGATCTGTATTAGCCATGGCATTGCTAAGTAGGTAACCAGAAAATAAAACCAGAATTATTTCATCAAGTGAAGAAACAATAGTGCCTGCAACATAATGAATGAGTCCAAGCACGCCTTCTCCCACTTCCAGAGCATGAAGCTGGCTCATTTCCCGTGAGGGCAGAGATGCCATCCCATAAACTGCCTGTTGTTACAGAAGCAATTCTATCATTAGGACCAAACGCAACTGGAGGAAAGCCAAGGTTAAAAGGAGACCAAAAGAAATAAAACAGCAGCAGGAGAGTTGAAAGAAGATTGGTACATTTTAAAGCAAGCAGACTGATTACCTTTTGTGCAGGAAACTGCACAGCCCACAGATCAGCCTTGGCAATGGCCAAAGGTCACCCCCGCTGCACGCTGCAGAGCCCCAGGGGGTACTGCAGGCGATGGAGAACAGGTAAAACGTCAGTGCCTTCAGGGTATGCTTTAAGGTGAAAGAAAGCAGGATGTTCAGCCAGGAAACCTAAGCTAAAAATATGCTTTTTGACAGCAGATGAGGAAGAAATAAAGAGAGAAGAGGACAAATGGGAAATAAGAGGTCACTAAGCATTCATACCAAAGTATCACAGGCAACAGATCTTTAATCCTCCTCGTTAAGCCCCTGAAAGAATGAAGTAGGAAATCTTGGCCTTCTGCATTTTAGCTGGCATGTGATTTACCCTACAGAAAATCTCTCTTTAGAGATCTCCAGAAGCCCCTTTTTTAAAAAACAACAACAACAAAACAGAAACTGACGCTGACATCAGAGCCAGTGGCAGCATAGTCATCTTGAGGCTATTGGAGCCAGCAGTATCCTAGAGTGACATTAATTTGAATTAACTATCAGGTTCTATATAGCTGTTAAACTTTGCAAATAAGCCCTTCTGTAGACATGAAGTTCAAGCCTGGATTAGGGGAGAATTTGCAATGTAAAAATCAGTCTATACTACTTTTTTTTTTTTTTTAAGCATAGAGCTACATATACAAAACAAAACCATAAGTGATAATGAAACAGGAAGTGGCAGCAGGAAGTATACAAGCCAGTTGCCTTGTATAAAGCCAGGATGATCAGAGCAACAGGGAAAGATCTGGTTCACAGGGGACTTGATAACAACGGCCAGAAACATGAATGAAAATAATCTAGAGGTGGCTTTGACAAAAAGATGCATGTGTTGAGGAAAAAAAGGTTCCTGTAACTACACAGGATTATTTCTCCGGTATCTGTGTTTAAAAATCATCTTGACATCTTTACTGAGCTATTTCTCATTGAAATCCTCATTAAAATGAGAGTCCCAGAAATTCCATGTTACTCCAGCTCACGATACTGCAGTTAGCTCCAGTGGAGAGTCTGGTATTAAACTACCCTTCACCACTCAACATCATAATTGAAATTTGTCATTCTAATTACCCCTGAGCACATCCAGCTGTTTCAATATCAACAGCTATAATTGAGGCCGACATAGACAGCATGGCATGGAAATATGAGAGCTCAATTTTAAATTGGCTAAAATAAAATTTATTTTACTGTTACAATATATAATCTCTTATCAACACAACTGACAGTGTTTACAAAATAATATTTTCTGCTGCATTTTAAACACTACTTTTATACAAACTTTAAAGGTAAAATAGGAATTTGTAGCTAGAAATGTTTTTGTTACATTTTTAGAAGCATCACAAGAATTACTTCAAAGGACTTTTTTTTTCTTATGGCGTCACCTTCACAGACAAAACTAAACGTTTAGTGTAAAGACCTGAGGAAGGATTCATGAAAGCTTTCTTTAGACAAAGGATGCCAGTGAGCAAGTGCATTTGAGCTAACTTAGGTGCTCTGAAACGCCTTACAAAGGAATCTCCTCCCTTTCACTACGCTAACTATAGGGAAGGGAGGGAGCTTGGTGCATAATGGTAGCTTTCATGAATCCCCACGTTGATGACTTACTATGCAGTAAGACCATAACATACAAAGCTCTGGTCCTTAATGCTGTGCAAGAGACCACGGAAATCTTAAACAGAATAGAATTTGAAGTATTACAGTTGTCACAAAACCTAGTTTTTTAGTATGTTAAAATTAAAGTTACCTAACGTACTCTGTGAATCTGGCAGTAACAGGCAAGTATTACGTTACTCAACCCTGTCTCCACTACAATGCACTAATACACATTAGAAGAGTGGAAAAAGCTACCATTTTCACTGCTGCTAAAGATATGTGTTAAAGTGAAAGGATTTATGCTCCTGCCAGTCAAGTCAGTTGACAGATTTTACATGACAGCAGAATCAGGCTGACAGTGATTATTTTACATACAGCAAGCAGGTAGAAAGAGGTGCTACTTTTTTTTTTCATGCATAGTTTAACCAGCTTACAGCCAGCTCATCTCCATTAAGACTAGAGATGCATGATCCACCATTTGGTATAAGCCAAACTACCAGCAAAAATATTTCCAGTGCAAACAAAATTGTCTTTCTTCAAGAAAAACAACGAAATTTAATGCTATTTCTCAAAAAACAATGCTTATGATGTGTCATTTTCTACCTATTTTGGTCTGCATTTATAAAGTTCCCTTCCTCTCCCCAAATCACATCCGAAAACAGATGATCACAGTACACTACTTTTTTTTTGGGCAAATGACTGTCTCCTCCCCAGAGCAAATTATACTGCCCACTGAAGATCATCCCTGAGAGCGCTGTTCTAGCTAGACACTTAGAAAGTAAGCAATATCTCATATCTTAGAGGAAAAAAAGGCTGTTCACCCCATGAGATCTTGTGGTTTTAGAAAGTAAAAAAATGCAGCTACTCCGAGCTTTTAAATTCCCTGAGCTGAGTGAAAATTTGAAGACGGTAATTTGTAGCACAAAGCATAGCAACATCTATAGCTGTACTTACAGATGCTGTAATTTTTTTTACAGTGGTAAAATCAGACATTAAATTACAAGCATACAGCAGTTGGTGGTGGTTCCTTTTACTTGCTTCCTGTCACAGGCAATACGATGGCCTTCTTTGGTGAAAAACCGCAGTGAAGAAGCTTGATGACTTCAGATTCTTTTGCCTTCTGATATTCTAGCAATCTTTAAGTTACAGTTAGTGGAGATACTACCAGGCCATAGTGCAGTACAAGTAAACCATCCTAGAGAGAAGAGAAATAAACTGTATCATCATACAGTTCTCAATCATACCTTCTCCATGAGGCATTTCTGTCACTGCCTAGTATGATGATCACTGCATGGCAGAACAGCAGCTTCAATCTCACTCACCATTTTAAACCATGTCCCTTCTCTATGGCAAATGCAAATTTTAAAATATCAACGCAAATAATTATATTTCCCTCTCCTCTTCAAGATGGAGAAGGGTGTGTGTGGGGGGAAATAAAAGTAAAATCTGGTACTTTGCTTTTATTTCAAAGTTATAATGGAATTATCTCATCTTCATACCATAGGCTCTCATTTACAACTCATGCTGCTTTCCACATGATACTATGGGGCAGAAAAAAAAAAGTAATCAATTAGGTAGTTCTAGAAGATGCTGCCAAAAACTGTACTGAAAGAGCCCAGACTACTACTACACATTTATTAAGTAAGGACTACAAGTGATAAAGAAAAAATAAAAATCTATTAGTTTATTAAGTCATGTTTCTCCTCTTCCGAGACTGCTCCACATAATAAA
This sequence comes from Himantopus leucocephalus, assembly GCA_003993805.1. Taxonomy (NCBI): domain Eukaryota; kingdom Metazoa; phylum Chordata; class Aves; order Charadriiformes; family Recurvirostridae; genus Himantopus; species Himantopus leucocephalus. The sequence goes on from RSEF01000006.1 coordinate 25,594,654, forward strand.
AAAAACCCTTTCACCTGTGAAACAGGACACTTCCTGACTTGCTAGTCTTACTTATGTCACTTAATTCACGCACAGCTGGTGAAAGGCCTAGCCCTTAGTCTGATTCCACCATTGATCCACTGGGAATCTGACTTGTTGTATTAGACCTATTTATATGGACAGGCCTTAATAAAAGTTTTTTCTTTTGAAGAGAGAACTGCGTTAATCACAACTGACATGTTAGAACTTCTATATTTTGCTTCTGATGTTTTTGTCTATTAACATACAGGACCTAAGATAACATATGTTCCAGAGAAGTTACACAGTTCTGCGTGAGGGGGTGAACCAGCACATAAAAAAATAAAAATCTTTTTAATTAAAAAGTTAATTACAAAAAATATAGTAACAAGACTGTTGCCACTTTACAGGTTCTGTATTATAATACAGTAACAGTTGAAACTACTATATCAGTCTAAACAGTGTCTTGGAAGACTGTATATAATATTTTTAAACAATAATTTGTTATCTATGTAAAAATGCTTTTGACTGGTTGGTGTAGCCTCAACTGCTCATTAGAAAAATATATATATCTGAGCCATTTCACATTGGAGGAAATGTAAGATTAAGAAATTGATCTCAAAAAAACTCAAGAGGACAGAATGTGTTTTTCCATGCATGCCTCCGTCACATACTCTTTTTCTTCCCTTAGGAATTCTTTTCAGACAGCGCCTATCAACACCTCTATGTTCTGTCTGGAAGATGACCTCTTATTAGAAAAATAGCCTTGTTTTGCCTCTAGTGCCATAAAGCTCTCTCAGCAGAAAACCACCCTAATTGCTGCTGTGTATAATTATTTTACTCTCTCTTCTATCATTAGTTTCTTTAACTTTGTCTGGCAACAAAATGGTGCCACTGGAAACAAAGCTACTGTTCTGGGGAAAAGAAAGAAAAAAAAAAGAGTGCAATATGCCATTTTCAAGGGAAAAAGAAAGTGGAAGCACTATTGGATTTTTCAGATGTGATGGTGAAAGAAAACAGATTCATAATGAAGGAGAAAGTGTGTTCATTTATTAAGACCTGAAACTCTGCTTCTGACTACAGATTTTGTCATTTACTTAAAAGAGAAGATTAATATTCTAAGTCAGGAAAAGTGGGCACCAAAAAAAGGAGCCAATTAAAAAAAAATAAAAATGTAAGGTCCTAAGAATGGCCATACCAGGGCAGGCCAAAGGGCTACCTAGACCCATGGTGAAAGCCTAGATAAATATACAGGAAAAGGGCAAGTACGCTACCTCCCCCATATAATTTTCCAATTTCAAATGTCTTTCTCAGGAAGTTCCTGAGCCCTAAGTCAAAGCAGCTTTGTATTACAGTCTTCTGATGACTTTTATTCTATGAACTTGGTGTGTTACTTTTGACTTTACAAACTTCTGGCATCCCAATCTAAGGGAAATCAAATCCAAGTGGTTTGCATAAAAAACCCCTCTATTTTATTCCTGTGTTATTAGTGCCAGCTCACCAACATTCCTTCATCTTCTCATCCTGTTAATAACCAGAAATCCAATGCTAACTCTTAAAAGGATACTGGAGGAGGCAGAAGCTTTAACTCATTTATTCAGTGCCTAGCACAGAGTGGGATGACTGCATTGCAATATGAAGACAGGATCCTGACTGTCCTCATTTCTTGTTAGGTAGAACAGATACTATGAAGTTACTTATGAACCTCTTGGCACATACTATGTTGTTATACCTTCACAAAGGTATACCTACTCCTTGTGCCTGTTAGCTATTTCAATAGAGAAAATAAGAGACATTCAATCTTCCTTTTTTGGAGATCTGTGGTCGAAACCAGTTTTTCCTCTATGGCAGAGTTTCTTAAACGAAAGAAGTATTTACAAAAGAAGAAAATACTACAATGTAATCTTTGATGAATGAGTTTTCAAATGGTACCTTTGGCAGCAGGACATTTAAATAAGTTATCTGTCTACACAGGAAATATCCCTATTAAACCAAAGGCCAAAACCACTGCAATTCCTTCTGTACAAAGACAAGCTGAGAATTAACTCAGTACTGGCACTGCTTACTCTGTAATTATTCACTTTTTAAGTGTTATACATTTCTATATATGTTCAGCTGCTTTCTCTAGATACTGTTCTTAAAAGGAAATCCAAGCAGAGACTGAGCTCTCACTGCTTATTACAAATCTCAAATCAGGCTAACTCAGATATGCCCAAAAGAAAAGCAAAATGAAATATGATCACTTCTACAGCAAAACTCTCCACTTTTCTTTGCCACACATTTGTGAACCTGATCTAAAAGAAAGTGGAAAGGATCCCACCTGTTACACCCAACTATAAACTTTCGAGTGAAACTGACAGACAGAAACATAGCACATACATCTTTTGACATTGTAAGAGCAGCAGCAACAAAACCCACCACGCTTTCCAACTTCAATATCCCCACAGCAAAGAGTAAAACACTTCCATAGCAGATGTGTACTAGAGGGTCACAGTAATTAAATCAGATCACAGCTCTTACTGCCTAGCTCAGGAAAGACCAAAAAAATACAACAGCATTGGGTTACAAAAAGGTGAAAGTTACAAAGAGAGCATTATAATCTACAAGACCTCTGTGCCAAGGGCCAGGGACATAAAGGAAGCTCTTCTTTTTAGCTTTTCCCATGTGTGAGCTCATTATACCCATCAGTGATGCAGAGCTCTGAGAATGCCAGTTTCAGACAAGTGAAAATAACTAGCAGCTTGGATCATGTTGCATTTGTGCAGCAGAGGGGAGGAAGGCAATACAGGGAAGAAACTGTATTCCCATATAATTAACAACAAGCTTCCTTCCTCAGCTACTTGATCTAACTCAATTACAGACAATCTCAATGCTTGGTAACAAAACTGAGCTTTTAAAAAATTTCTATCAGTGTCTTTGATCTCTCCTTGCAGTAAATTCCACCAGTTCTACACGGTTTTAAAAATTAAGCCAAGTTGCTTCTTTTTACATAAATACTGTGCAGCAAATTTTTAACATTTTTGCCCTAAACAGAGCTAGAAATCTTATTTCAGGCTAATTAGAAAGATTCAACCAACCAGTCAATTTCAGAAATGTTAAGATATCTTGAGATCTACAAGATTAAACAAGATTTATTCCTGAATTTTTTTTTAGCCTTCTATCAACTACTGTCATGTAGTTAATTGTTTACATTCAACTGCTAAAATAAGTTGCCTATTTACTCTAATTAAAACAATCCAAACAGGTTACTATGAGGTCAGTATCAGGAACTGTTTGTCCCACACTTGCTGGAAAGGCACGTGGTTACTCAGAACAGCTAAAACCCTGCTAGCTTGCGCCTATAGGAGCCTTTAACTTACTGAGGCTCTAAGGCATTGCTATATGTTGTTACTTGGTAGGAAAAAAAAACCTCCAACAGACAAAATCTTCACAAAACAACCTTGAGCATTTAAGAACCATCCAGGAGGACCGAAAGCTCCTAGAAATTTACAGTGATTATGGCCCAGCAAAATAAATCCCACACAACGTATGTCATGCTGCATCACACCGGAAGAAACTCATCCAATGTAAATGCTGCCAAAGAATGCACGTTAAAATTAATGCCTTTGGCAAAGAGAAACTTATCTGCATTTTTTAAATCAGTTTTCTCAGCAAAAAGAATAACTGCTGACATGAATGAACTTGCAAGCGAAAAATGGGATTCAGAAGAGCAGTTATTTTTCTCCTTTAACAGTGACTGTCCTCATCCAAATGAAAAATTCTAACGCTTATTCCTTTCAATGACTTTGTATTACATAAGTAGCTACTGAAGCTGTTTTCTTACCATGAAGCATCTACAATAAACTTCAGAAACTGGGAAATGACAACAGCAGTGTTAAAGAGTGTTTCAGCATCCTAGTTAGATCTGTCAGGGGCATTCCAAGCTCCAACACCGGTTTGGAAAGTCTGGAAGGTTATGATGGCACAAGATGCCCTTGGAGCTTAATGTAAAATCCATCAAATGTTCCTGTGTAGTTGCAGTCTCGCTGGGCCAGGACAATCATGTCCCTCATTGAATTTCAGGTCTTGGTGAAAAAGAAATAACCCTTACCATTTTTAGACTTGACCTATCCCCTATTAATTTATTTTCTGGATAATTATCTAAAAACATTTTCCAAGGTATTTTAATCCTAGAAATGCATCCTCTTGATGTCTGCAAAATAATATAATGCAAGACTAGAAAACATGAAAATATGTCACAATTATTTCAATATCAAAAAAGAAGCAACTACTCTTTACTTGCAGCTTTGCTACTGTAACTACTTGACATTCTAAGAGGCTTCATAACAAAATGAAGAAGAATTAAGGATGAACATGATTTTTCCAGTTTCCTGGAAAAAGTGACTATGAAAGCACAAGACTTCACAAAAAGCAAAGATCTTTTTGTGTTTGTTTGCCCAGGAGAGCAGGCTTGCTAGAATTCATCACTAGCGTACTGATTTTGTAATAATGAGACTTGACACATCACCGGAGAACATATCCCGAGACAACTGTTCTCTTTGTGGAGTTGCTGACTGGTACTTAGCCACTAAACATCAATCAGGCAGACCCAATTCTGACAAGAAATGAAAGACAGTAAACTTCAACTAGGCAGATCCATTTCTGACAAGAAACGAAACCGATGCAGTTTTCCTTGAAGTGCTTCCCCAAAAGCATTTTTCATAGATGAAAGGCTTTCGTGCTAAGGTGAAGTCTAAAACCATGTACATTTGACTATATCTCTGGACTGAGAAATAAATCATCCCCCTGCTATTTACTGAAGCTTTTAGTAGAGGGCACTTCCATCACTATGTGTTGATTGTTATATTTACTTACAATGCTTTTAACGTAATGAGTTCAAGTTTGTGCCGGCTTCCTCCCAGTTTCTATCCCCTGCTTCCCAAAGCAGGTTAGGTTACTGGCTGTGGGATCCCTCCCTAGTTACTCAAATCAGGTACAGCCGATGCAGCGTCCAAGATACCTCAAAATCAGCTTTCCACTTCTTGTCCCTGACACAGAAGACCTCTTGTAGCATGAGAGGGCTCAGATGAAATTTAAATGTAAAAGACTGTGCATGCGTGTGCACAAACAAGTCAAGAGAACTGAATTTGCTACTATTTTAGACCCTCTGCCATCTGCTTAGATTGCTTTCAAAATAAAATACGAATCTAAATCCTATTTCTTCCCACTGTATTAGATCAAACATAACTTTTCAGACTTCCAAGTTTAGATTAATATACAGTTTACGATTTCACATCTATATCCTACAATGCACTGGGCAGACTATTTCATTGGTTTTGTTGCACTTCTAAAATAGTGTGACCCTTCCCATTATAAAGATGCTTGAAAAGATTCCCAAGGAAATAAAAAAAAAGCTTTCTTTTTTGCAGAGCCAGCAGCACTTAATACAGTAAGTTATCAACAAGAAATAGTTGGCTATACACTCAAGCTGTGACCAGGACTTGTGTAACATGCATTAAGCATATTAATTGCATTCATTACTCTGTATCTTTGGCTTGTGCTTTTATGAGCAAGTTTATTCCCCTGACCCACTCAAAAGGCTACCTTATTTGGGATGCTTCAGTACTTTGATTTCTTGCAGAGATGCAATCTCCATGGAGGAAAACAAGGAATGTTAATTGAAAGAAAGGCTGGTATAATTTATCATTGATAAGATAGCAACTTGTTTTGGAGTTGAAAAAAAAACCCCAAACAAACATCCCCAACAACCGCACACAAAAACCTCATATCCAGAACATCAAATCATCAAGAACACTCTTAGCACATGGTATACTTCTCAACTCTATTTACAATATAAAAACCATTTTGCATAAGCTGGAGAGATTTTCTAAGTGACTTCTTTAGGCAAATTGGTGCTACCTGATAGCTTAAGAAAGAAGTCTTCTATTTTAAAATAGAAAACCAGGAACAAAGGTCCAGCTGCCACACATACCTGTACTGCACTCTCTCCTATGGCTTGACGAATTTCCCTCAGTGTCTGATAGTGTTCTAGCAGGTGATCGCCACATATTATGTCCACCTGTGAAAGAACACAAACATGATCAAGCTCAACCTACCTTTGAACTAGCAAAACAGTACCTAAGCCCTTTAAATTTGATTAGAAGAGTTCAATTCTAGCACGTTAGACTCTAAAACCATCTTTACCTTTGTTGTTCAAATGTATTTAGTATGCACAGCACAGCACTACCGCACCACCTTAATGCCCCTGACCTGGGGCTCACTTCTGGAACAGAGAGGACAGTTTATTGTTTCACTCCTAGTTTGGTGCATCCACTGAAAAAAGTTGTTTAATAATAGCTGTGATGAATTTAATGGGAAATTAGATCATGTATTAAAATGATCCCACAAACACCCAGAGTCGTTCATCATTTGAAAAAGCGGGCAAGTTGTTTGTGCCACTGACAGAAAATGAGCAATTGCTACTCTCATTCTTACCTTGAGTGAGAAAACACATGAATAAGTCTGCTTAATATGACTGGAAGACGTGTCTTAATAGAAAAGAACAGCTCACTGTATGCCACTGTCAGCAATTACGTCACACAGTCCTCCTTCAAAATGCAATCAATACTTCTGTTCTGCAAGTGAAGGGCATACTCAGCAATTCTAAGCAATGTCCTCTACTGCAGCTAAACTATGTCAATGATGTCTGCAATTCTGGAGAAGGCACTTTTGTTAAGTAACCACCCACAAAAACAGTAATTTTGGGAAAAATAAGAAATCATAATGAGGTATTCTGAATTCTGTGCCTTGACTATTATGAAAAATAAGCTTCTTTGTAAAGTTACTATGAATTTACTGTGCATAACGTAAATCCAGTCTCTAACATTCCAAATTAGAGCAGCTAACACAGCACTGTTTATCTCTCAACTGCAGCTTGGTTACAGTTTCCTTATGAGCAATTTCTAGATACGGAAATGATAGGGCTCTCATCTGTGAATTACAACGATGAAACCTCAAAATTAAAATTAAGAGCATTGACAATGAGCTGTACCACAGCCTTCTGCAAGGAAAACATCTAAGCTCTGCCACTGCAGTAGTTGGGGAGCATACTGCAATATCATTACGTATTCTCTTATACGGCCGCTTTCCGCTATAGGATGCACTTTGTGCTTCAGCTATTCAGTTCCTGTGGATTTATGCTCTTCTGCATGCTGACCCACGATCTCTCTCAATCTTTGTGAAAAGATTTAGGAAGATTTATGCATCGTGCTGGCAAACCGTGTTGTTCTAGGAAACAGGAACACAGGAATTCTACTCCTTACAGGTTCAAAATGGGCTAATTCACTTCACCATCTGTATAGTATGAGAACGATATAGAATACTCCATTCAGGTTACATAAACTGCTTAGTATTACTTCTGCTTTTAGCTTCTAGGAGGAAACCAGCAAGGAAACACTAATCTGGACATAACATTAAATATTGATTCGATATTGATCCATGTATACACACACATGTGTATATTTAACATCAACATTAGATGTATTTAACACAGAACCTGAAAGAAATATACTTTTTTCTTTTTGAAAGCTGGTTACAGTTATTTCTATTGTTTCCCATGCACTCTAGCCTCTACAGTTATTACTGCAGGAAGACAGACATGTCTGCTTTGCTTTCCGGTGATATATGAGTTTAATTACTTTTGCTTTATAAGCTTACTTTTATAATTTTTATGCCATAAGGCACTGAATACTTAATCCGCCTCCTACTGAAACACACATTTTATACATATACATACACATTTTATATATTCTACAGAAACAGAAAAATCTAATCTATTTGGCCAATACAGAATGCAAACAGACACAGTGACAATTGCTGACAATCTTTCAAAATAGAATCAGAACGCTTGTTTGAATATATCCCACCGTTGATTCCGCTGGTCCAGTTTCAAATAGTAGTCATTAAAGATCCAGTGTCTTCTAATAAATTGAGAAGAGTTGTTCACATTTACCATGTTAGAGTGCTCTGAATACCAAACACCTAATCTCCTCATTCTACCACCAAAGCCTGAATTTCTGGCTGCTAATTGTTATGATAGGATTCATTCTATAAGGACAAGAGAATAAAAGACACAATGAAAAAAATCCCAGTTCAGGGTGAAAAATCAGTTGTGAAAAGTGTCTGAGAGGAATCCTCGTGCCATACAGGAATTAATATATTCCATTACAAAAGAGGCACCGGCAACAGAAGTGCAATGAATTTACTACAATTTCAACTGACTGGTAAAATTGAAGCCAAGTAGTACTGATAGCTAGTGAGACAGCATTAAATATAGTTTGACCTTTTGCTGAAAGGAAACATGAAGGTGTAGCTGCTGAATACTCAGTCATTTCTGTTAAAATTCATATTAAAATAAAATAGTCTTTACATTATGCTATTTATTTTCTTTAGGTGGCAGGTTTGCTATTAGAGCTATTTCTCTAAAAGCCATGATAACAGATAATTATAAATTAATATTCACCAAGTAAGACAGAGATAAAAATGGAAAACTTTCACATAAGGGACATCCAATGCAAGATTCATCCCAAGGGGGAATCTGGCCCAGAAAGCAGTAGACCTCAATCAATAGTTTCTATGCCAACCCATACTATCCAGGGAAAGACCAGGAAAACACAAAGTTTTAGGGACTGATATAAGTATTTGGGCTAGTTATTAAAAAAATCTGGCAAAGCTTTCCATTTGCTCTAGTTGCTATTTACTTTTCAAAGGTACCCTGACACAAAGAAACTGCACCAACAACTACACTGCATGAGCACAGACCTTCTTCCAATCTTTCCCCAGGCTGCAGTTTACACACACTCTTTCAGGAATGCAGATGTGATTATGGAACATTTCTGTTCCATAATCTACATTAATGCATTCAGACCAGCCAAGTCACAAGTCTTTCAGCAGTTTCTCTCTTGTCCTTACAGAATGAATGGCAAGAAGGGATAATGCTGCTGCAGGATGACCTCAAAGGAATTAACACTTCAAAGAAAACTTCTCATTCTCTCCCCACTCTTCAGCAGAACACAAACTATACAGATGTGCATCAGATGTTGAAGCCAAATACCTAATGGATTCCAAACACCATAGCCTGTATTTAGCTCAAATTAAATGTTAACTACTTAGCTATTACTAGCAATTCCAGTTGCTCAAAAATTATTTTCACAAAACCCCACAACAAATTCCAGCAAGAATATTCAGAAGAGATCTTGTAATTAGAAATATATATAAAAACATACAGAAAATTAATCACTGTCCAAAGCATAGAGATCAAAACAAAGGACCAGAAAGAATAAACTACAGCCTGTCAGCTGAAGTGGTAGATAAAAATAAATGAAGCCTTAACCTTTCAGATAAGCTATGAAATTTGAATCATAATCCTTTTGCAAACTCAAATACAGTAGTCTGAAAATAATTTGAGGCCTGAGACTTAGAAAAAAAGGCAGTGGCTTCAAAACTGCTTTTTAGACTTTTATATATACTGTCACACATGAGTCAGATGGCTTATTTCACATTTTCATTAACCTCAATCCAACCCACTTGTGCAGGTTAATGAAGAAGGGCAAATATTAGCTACTATTCTACAGGAACAAATTAAGTCAAAGAGGTCCAAGTACAGTCAGTAGTTCAGAAGAATGGGTAACATACTTTCTATCACTTGGTCACTGAATCAGCTGTAACAGGGAACAAGTAAAACATTCTCAAGTAATAATTTTGCAGACTGTCAGACTAAGATGATATTCAGTAGGAACTCCTTGCATTCACAAAATAATCACACCTAGTGTCCTTACTAGAAGTTTCAACAATGAAACCAAGAATGCAATTGATATACCGAGGAGAGAAAGGAGGAAAGACTCTGTGCCTTCCTTACAATCAAATCTTTCAAATCTTTTCAAGTCCCAGGTAAGGCACAATTAAATTAAACACTGTGGCAGTACGGTTTCTGTAGCTAAATGTGGGTAAAAAAAATACTGCGAATGCAGTGCATTTTAGCTCAATAGTGCCTGAAATGTGCATTTCTGAAAGAAATTTCCTAGCTTCCCATGGGAATCTAGTTCTTGGACTCTAGTCCCAAGTTAAATGCACCAAACCCATGCATTTTATATAAAAACCGATTACCTAAAAAGGTAATGAAGAACTGGAGAGAGATAGAAATTAAGACTAAACAAGTAATATTAAAAATAAAAGCTTGTTGTCCTAAGTTAGTATCTATTTCTTCTTTAACATACTTTGGGAAAGCCTACAGGAAATGATGAAACACTGCTGTCCTCCACTATTCAAATTTCCACAGCAAACTTTTAAAAAAGCAGCCAAGCACCCTCTATGTTCATATTAGTTGCATATATGGTTTACAACTTATTTCCCTAAATTCTTCTGCTTGTGCTCATTTATATTCAGGTTCTCCCTAATTTAATTTTATAATTTCTGTTTTATTAGCCATCCAGGGAATATGTAGTAAGACATGATTCATTACGCTTACTAATCTTCAATGATGTATCTGACATCTCTTTCACTTTCTGCATGTTTACCAAACCATCAGCTTCAGTTCTGCATACTACAATGGGAAGGTGACAGCTCAGTACATACACTCCTTTAACCTTAAGTCGCCATATGACAAAGAAATTATCAATCAGGATAGGAAAAATACTTCCTGCTTCATTTCCCTAATTCCCTAGCCTTTTAAAAATAAGCCTGAATATCTTCAAGAAATCAGTCACGATGTGCGGCATGAAAATCAACTACAAGTTTCCAGAGACCAAAAAAATACTCACTGAAAAAAACCGGGAGCCTACCAGTTAAGATGGGTGAAAAAAAACCAAAGCAGCCAAAGGGTCTGACTGTAGAAGAAAGCAGATTTAACATTTCCTCCACACAGGGCTTGCACAGAAGAGACCAAGAGATAAGAACTAGCCAGTGATTGTGCCTTACTCCAGAACGCCACACTGGATAATAGCAGCAATAAAAGCGCCTGGGTCAGCATCAAGCAACATCTTGAGAAAGGAAGTCTAAGAAATCAGCTTTTGAGACACAGTAACATTTACCCACGAACAGCGGATCATATCCTGTCCAGGAAGACCATGCAAAATGTAACCAGTGGGGGAAAGATTCTCAAGTTATCTCTATTAGATGATCGCAAGATTGCAAAATCTGAAAGACATCCAACACACAGGCCTAGCTTGATTTTGAAACACAGGTAACTGCAGTTTCCATTACAGATGTTCAGTGTTCCTGAGAATTGAGATTCTGATGTACTACTTAAGAAAACCCAAAGAGACAAAACAATTCCTTCCCCTCAAATCAACAACTCAATTAATTCAAGAAGTTTCTCTAGCATCATTTTGAGCATACTTTTATTTGTTTAGAATATCGTCACCGCCACCCGAAAGCTAGAAGGACTCTCACTGAGAGGAAACCAGCAAATGAAAATACACTACTTCCTCAGAATAGTGAATAATTTATATCTGATTTGCTTTGTGACCACTGAAAAGGTAAGCAGCATGAACAGATACTCATTACTGAGGCACACAGTCATGCTGTATTGTCTCAGACAGTTACTGCTATATGAAAACACAAACTTAACTTCCATCATTTGCCTATTTACATCAGCATTGGCTTGATTTACCAATAATTGACAGCTTTAAGAATTGGTTACACATGACAGAACTCCTGCACCTTCTTAACTGAATGGCTGCTGAAATGTACTGAAGAACTGAAAACTGGTTTTGACGTGCAATTCCTATCAAAATGGATGAGAAATACAAAGTTAAATTATTTTGTATCATACTCTGCTCCTTTGAATTCTTATTTGGAGGCACATGTCTACACATGCATTCATACCTTTCATTTCAACACGTGGATCCACAGTATCACTCTTTTTTAGCCCTCATTTGCTTCTTCAACATTCAGTTAAATTTTATTGATACTCAGCTCCTACCTGTCTCTGCCTTCATATCCTCCCACACTCACACACTTTCCTGTCTATGTAGTCAGTTTTATTCTTGAAACAGCAGTATCTTTTGGTTTTGAATTTGAATCTGCTGAAATCTGACATGGAACTTTAGGAACTCTCTGTAAATAATAAAGTATTATACTGAAAATTTAAACACGTTGCAAATGAGTTGACAGGTTTTCCTTGCAGATCACAACATTTCAAACATTTCATTTTTTAATCCTTACTGCATTGAAAAAAATTAATATTACTTCTAGACTCTAATGAACAATGGAAACATTCTCTCTGAAGCACAGGCATTGAATTGATCACAGTGAACTTGTAAGTGTCACTACAAGTGGCATACCTGACAAGTAGGATCCAGATCCATTTTTCTTCTGAGGAATTTCTCCACATGTCCAATTGTTGCCTCCCCTGAAACACGCACAAACTTCTTTTCCAAAGGCTGCAAAGAATAAATGTGAGATTTTAAGACAATGTACATTTTCAGCCATCATCCATCATAAACCCCAAACCCAAGTGGAAGCCCCATAACAGAGGGAGACAGCTCAAATTTTTGGACTCTCTTATGATCTACTTCCAGATTACCTCATAGAGAAAGGACTAAATATGTATTCAGACTCCAGGTTCAAACTTCCTGCTGTTTAAAACAACATTTAAAAATAACTAGCTACTGACGTCAGTCTTATTTCACTACCGAAGTACTGGAGAATGATATTTGCTATTAATTCTGAACAGAAATTAGTATTACACAGCATTTTAAGAACTTCTTCCCCCACAGCATTTACTCATCAGAAGCACATGAACTATTTCCTAAAGTTTCCTTATTTTCCCCAAATCAGGCTTGTGTAACAAACATGATTCAGATAATTAAACCACGCTGCATTTTATAATGCAAGGAGCTTAAGTCCTTTAGCATTCTGAAGTATTTCTGTATTACGGCTTAGGCTGGAATTAACTTAATAGTCCATGAAATTCCAGAATCAATTAAAGTATACTACTATGCAGAACACAAGGGCAAGACTGGTCTGAAATCTTTTTGTGTAATTTCTAAATACTTTTACAACAAGGACTGCAATGACAAGACATTTGTTATGCCAGCTTCAAAAATTTAATACATTTCTCTTCTATGGATAAAATTTTAAACAGCTGATTGGTGATATGGGCAGCTAAGCGAAGAGGCACAAAGGCAGAGCAGATGACTGCATTCAGTGTGATAAATGGACTACCTTTTGTGTCAATTAATTGGATTTTTATGTTGACTTCTGAACAGCTGTGATTTACTATCCAGGTTCATCATATTTGAAAGAAGGGTCAGAGGGTCATGGACTACCCTTGAATTCAATCATGAATTTGAATATGCATCCATGATATCTGCGGTTTTGGAACAATAGTTTGATTTATTCATGTACAAGAGCTAGAAATGCCAGTCAGACCTGATCTAAGGAACCATGCTGCTGCAAGCCTGATGATGCTGAATTTATGTGTACTGCATGTATAAATCACAGTTTATGGCCACAGACCTTGTAACCTGTTCTCTCCTGCCCCCATCCCCACTTGAAAAAAAAAAAAAAAAAAAAAAAAGAAGAGGAAAAAGTTATAATACCATCCATTGAACACCTTGTCAAAATCTAAAGTAAANGAAGACAGATAAACAATTGAGAACAGAACAACACCAAAAATGGATCAGGGTATGTTTTGTGAGAAGTGGATATCAAAGAGGATTTGGAAGGTTGATGAGTAAACCTCTTGGTCATGAAGTAAAATAAAAAAGCATGAAGATATGAAGTGTTGTGAAGAAAATAAGGATAGAAAGAAAGAGAAGAGTGAAACAGGGGGTTAACACACAGCAAGGAATTTGAAAATGCCATAGAAAAATACCAGTCAAAAGATGCGGTAGAAGCCTAAATATGCATGTAAGCCGAGTGGCACTTTAGTCTACGGATAGTAGGATTATTTGCAGCATAGAATTATTCATTGCAAGTGCTGGTGGGCAGCCTTTCATCTTCAACATCCTCAGAACACTACAGTTAAAGTGAGCAGGAATATTTATGGTTTCAAAGGGGAAAAAAACCCCAAAACCACTTACACACAAAAAAATCCCTTTCCTGAAATGCTGGGTAGTTCTGGGGGTGTAACAGATGAAGAAAACTGACTGTAGACATTTTCAGGACATTGTCCCCCTTCTACAGATTAATTTTGTTTGAGGAAACTACACTTACGTTTCAACTCTTTATGAATCTGTATTTGAAAGTTTGAAATTGCCTCCTAAGCTCTGCCATAACAAACGTAATTACTATTAAAAATAATATGAATAACTGCAATCAAATCAAATGGTTCAGATTTGTGCCTGAAAATATATTGATTAGAAATCAGCTCAGCTGAAAACATGAAGTAAACTAGTAAAATGGCACAATCAGGACAATTTATATTTAAGTTACTAACATTATTTTTTTCCCAAGTTCTTCAACAGTAAAATTTTCCTGCTAACTGTATCAATTAGGTGTCTCTTACATTGTGTTATTCTGTGCCATTCCATCTTCTGAGTGTACAATTCCGATATAATGAAAGATTAAACGCAACATACACTGAGTAATTTTAAATTACATCTCCTTCTTGCCCTCAAAGAGTCTTATTTTCTAAATGTTTAGCCAAAATAGCGGAATGGCACACTCTGAGCATCTTTAACTACAGCACATGAAATCATGAAGGAAGCAAACAATGTGCAGTTCCTCTACTAGTTTGTGCCAAAGTAGCTCAGTAAGAAGATCTGCATTGGAAGAAGAGCCATATTCTTTAGCAAGGCTCAGGAATGCTATTTCTTGCTTAGCAGAACAGTCACTGTTCAGACAACAAATGTTGTTAGTGAAGGGATGGAGAAAAGAATAAGCTTTCCGCTGGCTAAGGAAGTGTGTTGTGCCATCTGGACTATTTGTATATTTTTGGGGGTTGTTTAAGTACATCGCAATTTATTATACTACTGTTATACCTCCAGCTACGCTTCCTCTGAATAACCTATGCAAGCTTTCCACTACAATTAGATAATCTTCTTCAAAAAACAGTATTTTAGACAATGTCTACAACTCTGTTCAGGATTCCAATAAAAGCCAGAGCAGCGCACCTTTTGGAGACAGATGCAAGAATAACAAGCGAGAATCACCTAGGTGAAATTTCATCAGTATCATTCCCATTCTCCCACCAAAACTTTATGCAGCCTCAGAAGCATTCTCTTCCTATTCTGTGATGCTATGCAATAATAGGTTTGAAAGTACACTGAAATCCAAGGTTGGTTATTACTATGCTGATGAAAGTTCAGGCTGTACTCAGTGTAAGAAAAACAGACTAAATTAAATACATTCAGGTTATACATATTTCTGAAGTAAATCATAAGAGAAAAATTCAAATCACATCTGCACCTTAAAATTCCCTGTGCCTTCGTTAGCTCTGAAAAACAAGAGAAGAGTAAACACAGTCAATATTGCTATAGTTAACAGTTATTAACACCCTAAAGCTCTTTATTATAATAGCAACTTATTGATTTAGTAGTCCGGCATATCAAGCTTATTTTTCTAATCAGGCTGTTCCTTTCATTGAGCTCTAATACATGAAATAATATCAGACTGAATTATCTTTTTCTCCTACCCTTTATTGGGTACTCCATTTTTCTTGTGAATTCAGCTATTTAAGATTTGTCTACATTAAATAGAAAAAACAACACAGCCTAAAGCCAATTTTATACACAACATAACATTCATTTTCATACGAATGGGTTGTAACATTAATGCTGGTTAAACATTCATAATTCACCATCCTTGGTATTTGGAACTTTAACAGACAGTACCTAAGAAATTGCTGACAGAACATGCCCAACCACCAAAGAGGCTTTCTGGGCCAGTTGTTGGCCTTCCAGACTATTTATAACACAGGATTAATGCTAATGCTATCTAGGAACTCAGGAAAGCAGCAGGAGTTTCTCTGGAAGGTGAAATACACACAAAGGTGGCAAATGACCAAATTCCCAGCTGGCCTCAAGAGAGTTTCATGAATTGCCCAGTCTGAGTAAGTGATCCACTACTGATCATCTAAACTCCACACCTCCATCTTGCCGTGCAATGTATAAATTTCTAAATGAAGTAAGCCCAATTCATCATATTTTACTATTCTTGCATTACATTAGCAAGTGTGTATGTATGAGAGAGGAAAAAGAAAAAAAAAGTAGTACTTCATGGAACTGGAGAGGGAAAAAAAAAATCAAACATCACTATAAATTGACTACACTTCTACCCACCATTCGATATAGCAAACAAATTTATTTATAATGCCTGTGCATGCCACACATTAGCATGGTACTTCAAGTTACTGTAACCGAGTATCTCCACCTCTAAGTATGTACCAGCTATCACAGCTAAGTAAAACTATCATAAAATCGTGCCACTGAAATTTAAAGTCACTAACAAGCAAACATAGAAAAGCTTTTCCACTACATCTGTCATTTTCTTTGATACAGTTCTGCAGCCGCAGCCAATTAGATAGTACACTCTAAAAACACAATAGACAGTCAAACTTTCAAAGTAACAATTTCTGCTGGCTAGTACAATCTATTCCAGGTTTTCTTTATCCAAAGAGCTTTCTTAAACTCTCATTACCAAGATAAGCTCTTTGATTTTGCCTTTTGAAGAGGAAAAAATATTAAGCCTAAAACAAAGTATAAAAGAAGATCAAAAGGTTAAAAAAGTCACTAAAATAAATTGAAAAGTAGACGCCATTAAGGCATCATCTTTTTGTTAGAAACGTTCTGTGCTTCCCTCCATATACGTAACAAAAACACAGTGCACAGTTTCACACAGTATAGATTGTATTTGCACAATATTACCTGTTTTGCTGCCAACAGTGGAATGGAAGCTTGAAATATAACTACCAGAAAAACAAATACAACAACACAGATTCAAAAGTCACCTTGTTTCACAGACAGATACATATTTACTAGTTTTGAGGTCTAAGTTGCCTAACATCTTCCTTTTGCTCTGAAAAAAAGAAAACGGTAGCTGCTGAGAATCGCAGGGGGGAGGGGGAGGCGAAAGTAACCAGGGGACTTTCACAGTGGAGATCTAAACCAAAGTACCTTCACTACAATGAGTTCAAACTGTATCTAATCCTCCAGCCAAGAAAATCCAAGGAAGCTTTCCTATAAAGTCACCAAGTGTTCCAACCTGAAAGGGTTATCCTTGGAACTAAAACCTCATTCCTGTTTTTAAAGTCATTTTAGAGAGAAATTATCATTGAGGAAGATGGGCTGTTGGTACAAAAGCATGCTCCTATGCCCCTTAACTCCATATGCTCCCTCTGCCACCTGCTGGGCCAGCACAGCAGTGGCGAGTACCCACCACAGGTCCCAGAACGGGCATCCCTCAAACTCATATCTAGATGTTAACTTAATGAGATATAGTCACAACCAAGGCAATAAAATAACTTACACATTCCTAACCCTACATAAATGTAGGGTAAACAGCATTAGATTTACTCTTGTCTACCTAGATTTTAATCAAAACATTTTACCTTATGTCTGTATTTCTCCATTTAATCGTATTTTACTCAATGGGGTAAAAAGCATGCCTGAGTACCAGGTCACTGGGACCCATCATGTGTTTTATACCACATTCATTAAAGGGAAAAAAGCCTTTATAAGTACAATTAAAAACTACATTTAAATTAAGTTTTGAGTGTACAATACACAATGGTCACAGGCTGAACAGCTATATAATGTCTTTGGCTTTCCTCCTCTTCAACACATGGCTCTTGGCTTTACTTATGGCAAACAGGCTCTTAATGCAAAGCATTCATTTCCTTGGTCTCATTTCTTCAACACATTAATGTATTTCCATACCATCCTACTCAGCAGAATGGCAGTGTGATACCTTGTTTAAAAAGAGGAACCTAAGACAGACTGTGTTGAAAGGCAAGGAAGAACTGCAAGTGCACAATTTGGGACATCCAAGACTGGATTTGCCTGCAGAATACTTGATACTACAGTTTTAGTGATGACTCCCACTGCTTTCAGCTGTGCTTGTGAGCATTCAGCACTTCTGCAAGTCAGGCATACAGAAAATGAACACTGAAATTAAGTCATGTATGTAGATTAGCAAGGACATTCTATAGAACAGTCAGGGATTGTTCCCTAAAGGTTTAGCTCAAGGACCTTCTCTTTTCTTCCTGCAATCCCACTTCTCATCCATTTAAAGAATTAAAGAAGCCATGTGATGGGCAACACTTTTAAAAAAAAAAGCCAACAAACTGAAAAAACACACACCACAACCTACCTGGCCAAATTTTACCCATGGAGGAAATTTGTTCCATATTCTGAATAAAGTAAGACACAGTGGAAACACTGGACATAACATATAAAAAGACTGGGACATGATGTCTACAAAGAGTGAGGTTGAATCAAGATGGTATGCTTTGCTGCTAGAATTTCCCAATTTCTGATGGCTTGACTTTACATCATTTGTGTAAGTTTGCTGTGGTTACATATTGGAGTTCTCTGAACACTGTGTTCAGGCAAAGCCAGGCCAGAAGCAGGCACAATCTGGGTAGAGCAGTAAGAGTTGCAAAAGCCAAGCTGCTTCCCCTTCCCTCAACTGAGGTTCTGCATTGTGTGGTGCTATCAGAGTAGCTACAGCTTTCAATCCTTTCTCAATTACCCCCTCTCAGTCACGAACATATAAATCTGCATATTGCCAAAGCAATACTATTTCTCCTTCCCGTATTCCTGAAAACAACTCAAGTGTTTGGGCTGTATTTCCCCCTCACAATCCATTGCTAAAAAGCAAGTCCTGATACAAAACCTTCAGCATAATTCATTAAAGTCTGGGAAACTGTCAGGCAAACTTAGTAGTAGATCACGTTATTACCCCCACCTATAACATTTACAGGAACACTGCTCTTGCTGCCCAGGTTGTAGCTGTAGTCCCCGAGTTACATGAGCAAATCCTAACATAGTCAGCATTAATGGTACTGCCACCTACAGGGATTAAGGAAGTGTAAAAGACCGGTATTTCATCAGTTTACTGAGACTACACTACTTTATTAAAAATGAAATAAAAACATCTAAGTTTTAAAATTACACTTTTTAGGAAGCTATTTTCACAGGAAGACATCTTACACATTTAATTATCTGCATCATCTAGCTATGCATAGTTGGCTGTTACTATTGTACTGTAAGTTAAAATCACTACCCCATCTACTATTCGACATGGAGGAAATGCACATTTGATGACAACTAACAGCCAGTAACGGTCCAACACATAAAAGCAGCACCCTCATGTCAGCCACTTGCTCTTACATTTGCCCACAACTCACCCAATGAACTCCAGAAGTATGGAGATGTCAAGTTCTGGTGGGATCCGGAACACAGAGCCCAGAACTTTTCGAGGTCTTCCTCTGCTCACTGGAACTGGCTGTGGGACAGCTGAAATATTCAAATAGTCAAAATGCAAACACAACTGGAAATAAAAGCAGCCCAAGATGCTAACACGGGCCAAGCAAAACAGATGAACTCATAAGGAAGACAATTCATCCTATTTTTTTATGACTAAATGAGCTCTTTATACATTTCATGCTGTGTATCTGAACCAGCATGTTATTAGCTTTCAGTATGGCACTTCTCCAAAGAGCTGTTTATTTGATAGTAAGACAAAAAATAATTAGAATAATTCCTCATCTGTCAACAAACTGAGATTCTTATTTTTACTCCTTTGGAACATCTATTACTTATTACGTGCCACAAAATAAAATTAACGCATATTTATACATATTTCCTGGCTGTAGGCAAAATATAATTTGTTTAAAAAAATCCAACCACGATTTGGGTTTTAATGCTGCCAGTTCCATCTATTTTTGTAATCTGAGAACTGTGACAAGTTACAGTAATTAGACAACCAAGAAACCCAAATTTCCAATACTACATATCTTCTTCAGTTGTGAGCTAATATTTCAAGGAAAGCCCTTAAGAATAAATGGCATAGTAAATATTTCCTTAGCAGTGTCCTCTGAAGTGATTACAGCTCACCTGGTTTGGGCACTTCTAATCCTCTTTCTTTATAGAAGTCATGCATTTGTTTTTTCTCTCCTGAAAAAAAACCCAACAAACAGCACCACCACAATACAGAACAAATTGGAACGTTATTTCAGATGCTGAGAATATCCACATAGTTCCCAACGGTCAGAGCAGTAAAAACTTGGCAAGTTCCTACAGACCTTCCCTGTCACTAATATTCCATATGAGGCTGGGACACTTAAGATACGCAGACTAAGAGTTTGTTAGTAAAAACTGGGAAGAAATCAGAGAAACTGGCCATAAATCATACTGCAATAGCCGCAAAAACTATCCTTCTGACCGTTATCACTATTTTTATACAATCTATAGGCTGTCATGACTATCTTTATACCATCTATAGTCCATATATATATCCACTAGATGTGTATATTTCACTCCGTCTACCCAGGTGGACTTTGCAGATTTACTGGCTCCTGAAGTTCAACGTAAATGACAGGAGACAGTTAACACATCTAAAATCAGAAAACTAAACGTGGCAGTGAAGAAAAAAATAAAAGCATTTGAGAGAATCAGTCTTAGCAACTTTTTTCAACTGAGCAAGGTGAACTTATTAGATGGAATGATATTTTCTGTACTTATATAAAAATATAAGGGATGACTACGAAGTATTATCTCGATGTTTATCTGGATACAGTGACACCTGTGTTTCATGAGATAGGGTACACACCGCTATTCATAATAGCATTCAGCAGCCAGAAAGATGCCAGTTGTCACAGCTAATTCATTAAGATTTATAATCAAATGTTACAAAACTATTTTAAAGAGCCGAGGGAGAAATGGGGCTCTGAATTACTGCTTTCTGTTCAGTCTTTTCAGTCTCTAGATGGTAATAAAATAAAGAAATGTACTTACTTTCCTCCAAATTGACAACTAGTTTATAGACTATGTCTTGCAGTTGCCGGTCCAGCCTATTAAAAAGAAAAAAATGAAAGTGTCTTTGGTGCAATACAGAATGTTTTTCATTAAACTGTAACAGAGATGCCAAATACATTGTTGAAATATGATGTACATAAAGATTGACAGAGCAGCAACTCCATATCTGTCTAAATTCATGTCCTGACAGCAGAGCTCCAACAGAAGAAGCCATGTAAAGTTAAAAGCACCGCCCTTCAAGCAACTAAAACTCAAGTTTTCAGAGTTAATAAGTATACCATGCCAACAAAGCTTTGTCTAAAAGGAAATCAAAGCAAATAGTTAAGACCTCATATCACCTATAACACTGTGCAAATGCATAAAAGTACCCAGGGTGGGGGGTAAGAAACCCTAGAAAGAGATAAAAACTAGATAAAAATACTCAATTTCTTATTTTATCTTCACTATTGAAACTTATATACACAAAGAACACAATGCATTCCTTGTAACTGTTCATTCATTTGAAATAAGAAAGCCCTACGAGTCTGTAAAACAAAAGATTTAAAAGCAACCAGCAAAACTTGAACAAAAATTATACCTATAAAAATGGCATGAACTTATTACCTGATATTATAAAGGGGCTGTGTCTGATGTACAACGATATTGCATTTTGGACATCTGTTGCTATAGTAGAAGTGTCTCACTATGCAGCTTTTACAAACTGTAAAGAAAAGAAACCCCATAAAATCACATATCCATTATACAATACCACCTGTTTAAGCAAGAGGCGCAATTACACCCAGACTTCTCATATAAAATTTGTCAGAGATGAAATGAAGCAAGCCTTTCAACTCTCAAACTCAACTAAACAGCAGCTCTTTGCCTGTACAGGATACAACACTCCTGAATATTCAACTAATAATTAATTAATCAATTAATTATCAATAATGAATAATAACAAATAATAATAATTAACAATAATAATTAATAATCCAACTGATGTAACAAGATTGTAATTGTGTTAGCCAGAACAAAAGTAGAGCTAGGGCAACAGAATACTGACTGCTGCAGACAGAAGATATGCTAAAAAGTTCCCTACAAACAGTTTCATTAGAAGAACCAAGGTAAGAAATTATAATTCTCCCATTTTCATTGTATTTTACAAGAGAGGAGGAGACAGACGGGGTGGAAAAAGGGGAGAGGGGAAAAGACGGAGGGAAAAGGAGGAAAAAAAAAAAAAAAGAAATGTTTTCCCTCTATGTATTGTTAGTGGCTGGAAGGACTAGGAAGCCGAGATTCTTGGATTCAGGTGGGAACGCGGGTGTGGCTGGAAGTCAGCTTCACAGAAAGCGTTTTGTTAGCTCTGACAGAAAGTAGTTCTGTTAGCAATGGAAAAACTGTTAACACAACACAAGGATTGAGGGGAAAAATAACAAGACAAGAATGTTGAAATCAGTTTTTTTATTATCCATCTATTTCTATTCATCGAGTTATAAACCAACTGTTCCATGGGTGCATACAACTTTCTGTATCTGAACTGGTATTTCCACACAGCCACTTACTGAGTTTTGTGAACATAAAAAAAAAAAAGAGACAATAATAAAAAGTATGTAGTAGCTCTGGTTTTGTTATACTTGGGCTTTATCTTTCTCTACACCTTCTTCCCTCTTAACCTCGGAAACTAAGCTGACTTCACGACTGATTTAATGATTTTCTGATGCTTAAAATATCCACAAATATATTTTCCTTAAAGAACAGAATAAATGCAACACACATTCATGTCAAACAGAGAATTATCTTTGTGAAGCCAGAACATCTCAACAGCTGTTTTTTGTTTGAATTTGCAACCAAACTCTTAGAATTACACTACTGATACTTACAGGTGTGCAGACATTCTGTGATGGTTGTAGCATCAATAAAGTAACCTTTGCAGATGGAACACAGGATGTAAGGCGTCAACTCTGTGAGGTTTATCATACGCTACAAACAAAGACAGTTTGTAAGAGTTTGAATACACAGGCTAAGCTGTGAAATTTCCTGATTGCAACTTCCAAAATATCACAGCTTTAAACCAAGAAAAAAATCTGGATCAATGTGCTACAGAAATGGGTTTTCCTAAGAGGTCAATCATTCCTCATATACAGCTCTTTTCTAAAGGCTTTAATCTAGCCTTCTAAAATGACCTTTTTGGGAATGGAAATCCAATTTGTTTCATGAATTTTGTACCTGAAAAGCAAACAAAACCCAACCCTTTTGGGAAAAGTTCTTCTGGATAAACTTGTTAACAGAATATCAGATAATCCACAAGCTTGAAGTGGATACTGGTAGCAAATAATATCATTATTTGATAAATACTCAGTAAGAGTGTTGGGGCCCCCAATCAAGTGGGCTTGATCAATAACTAGTGCTGTCTCTTGTTTCTACACACAATTAGGGATTACACAAATACATATGGAAGCAAAGATGAAATTTCACTGCTCCGAATTCTGGTTATGAAGTACCTTTATCAGGGACGCATAAAAGCAGTTTTACAACTACTTTCCAGTCAGAATTCTATTTCAAAAAAGAAGAAATTTCTTCTATAGCAATGAGATCTGTCTGAAAGAGATAATACATTACATTTTTATGTTTCGTTTCCTCTAGTCTCCAAGCCAGACTAAGCAGCTTTCTTTCCCTCAATGACAGCACTCATTTCGCCCACGTGCCACCATTTACCACCCTCTCAGCTATGCCAAGAGTTTGCAAGGGCTTTATTTAAATGAGACAGATAAAGTGAACTTGGGTAATGCTAAAAAGCCTATTACCACATGGCTTACGTCGTGTAAGCAGGGGTCCAGATTTGCACCTGGAAGTTTTCAGAAGTCCTCTAAAGCACGCAAGTCGAAGCCCACCGCTTACAGGACCTGCCTGAAAACCGCGGACTTCTGCAGACGCCAGGCCTCACCCGCAGACGTTGCGTTTCGCACCCGGCAGCCTCCCCGCGGCCGAGCAGCCTGCCCGCCCCGCCGCCTCCCGCCCTCCTCACGCTCACACCCCCGCCCTCTCCTCACGGCAGCCCTCGCTGGTGCCCTGCTCCGGTCGGGGCCGCCCCTGCCATCCCCGCCCCTCCACAGGCCCCGGCCCGCGCCGCCATGGCGGCGGCAGGGAGCGCGCGCCCCCACCTCGAGCCGCACGCGCCCCTCAGCACCCCGGCGGCGCGAGGCACGCCGGGAGCGGGGCCTGGCGCGCGACGGAGCCATTGCACCGGCGGCGGGCGGCGCGTGCCCTCGCCTCAGAGGGCGTCCCCCCGCGCCCCCTTCCCCCTAACCCCCCTCCGGCCGCACCTCCCGGTCGTCGTCCGAGTCGAGCTCCCCGTCGTCCGTCCCGAACCGAGCCCCGGGGTCCCCCTCGAGCTCCTCTTCCTCCAGCTCCTCTTCCTCGTCGTCTTCGTCGTCGTCCTCATCGCCGCTGGACTCTGAGCGGCTCCGCTCGAACTCGAAGGGGAGGGAGCGCGACCCCGAACAGCTGGGAGCCCCCTCCATTTCCTGGTCCTCATCGGCCGGGCCCGCGCCTGCTCCATCCCCGCCCGACAACCCCGAGACCACAGAGCCAACGTCCACCTCCATGTCCATGGCTCGGGGCGGGGACCGGGGCAGACGCGGGACCGGCTGCTGGCCGCCCGCGGGGGACGGCGGGAGCGGTAGTCCGCCAGCGGCGCCGTGGCGGGGCGCATGCGCGGCAGCGCCGCGGGGCACGCTGGGAAGTGTAGTTTTAGCGGGCGCGGGACCAGGCCATTGCGCATGCGCCCAGACGCCACCAACCAGCGATTTTGATGGCCTGCAGCTTGCTTTTCTTACGGGCTTTTTACACTCCAGCTAAGAATTAAGTCACTCGCTAATGAAGCGCTGGCAAACGTTTAATTTATCGCGAAAGCGCGTCAATCACAAGATACCAGTTTAATTAAAAAAAAAACGGTATTAGTTCTGTAGTATCAATGAATCTCTATTTACCGAACACGAATAAAAGAAGCAATATTAGAAATGCCTGGAAAACCAAGTGACCCACCCGTAATTAATGTAATTCGGAGCAAGGCCCATAAAGGCACAGAGTCCCGCCGCCATCCTCGGTCTACTCCACGGAGGACACCCGTACTGGCTTATTAACACCAAATCAATTTCTGGACGAGGCTTCTCGCACACGCATACCGCAGACACGACCCCAAATTACGCTTATTTAGCGCCAGGAGTCCCGCAGCGCAGCAGCCGCCTCGCAACCGCTCCTCCACACTCATGCCACTCCCGCTGCCATAAAGCGATCCTGCCAGCGTCGCAAAATGAAGCCGCGAGTACCTAGGAAACCAGCGGCTACGCTGCCCGCTCTTTACCCCGACTGTCGCAAGAGCGTCCGCGCCTGACGGCGGCCGCCCGCTGCCGGCGAATGGGGGGCGATGCAAGATGGCGGCACTACCTGAGGAGCCGGCGGAGGTGGTGGCGGTAAAGCCGGACCCAGACGCGGGAACGCCGCCGCAGCCCCCTGCTGCGCCTCCAGCCGCTGCCGCCGCTCCCGCCCCTCCCCCGGCTGCGGCGGCGGAGGGGGAGGCGGCGGGGAGTGGTACGGAGGCGGCCCCCGCTAAGCCTGCGGCACCGGGCCCGGCCGCCTCGCCGGCGGCGCTGGACCGGCAGACGCTCGTGGCCGTGCTGCAGTTCCTGCGGCGCAGCAACCTCCGCGAGTCCGAGGAGATCCTGCGCCGCGAAGCCCGCCTGCTCGGCGACGACCTCGGCGCTGCTGCCCTCAGCCCCGCCGGCACCGGGCTTTTGGGAACCCCGGGTGGCGATGCGGAATCCTCCGGTGGAGAGGCGCTGCTCAGCCGGGTCACCGCCGCTGCCACTATCGCAATAGGAGGCAGCGCCGCTTCTGTCGCCTCTTCCAGCCCCGGGGTGGCGGCGGTCGCCGCCGTGCCGCCGGGAAAAGGTGGGTCCCGCGGGGGCTGCGGGGTCGCTGCACGGGGCGGGGGGCAGCCCCCTGCCGGCGGGACCCCTGGGGACTGGGGGTGTGCCTGTGCCTCCCGCAGCCTCGGGGGCTCTCCGTGATGCTGGGACACTGTCAGGTCGTGCTTCCCACGGGGTGGCCCTCCCTGGGGGGCGAGGCGAGAGACTACCTCGGCTGTCGGGGGGGAAGGAGGCTGAGTGTGTCATTCACCCATACCACTCGGGAAGAGATTGGGATCTCCTGGTGGAGCCCTTCCTGGAGCAAGGGATCAAGAATGGGGTGTCTGTCGTATTTGCAGGCAGCACAGTCAAAGAGAGAAGTACTTCCCCTTGTCTTTGTGTCCCATCTCGACCAACAGTGTGGCAGGAGGCTGAAGGTTTCTTTTGTAGGTAGAAGTGATGGTCCAAGATGCTGCTGCAGGGATGAGAAGAGCGGCCTGATGAACAAGCTGCATTTTGAAGAAGAGCCATAGGATACTTGTAGAGGAGGCTTTATACGTTTCTAGATTGAGTTGCTGGGTACTTGAGATGTCCTTTAGATAATTGGAGTCTAAGTATTTTTAGTCGAGGTGTTCTGTGGGGGAGCTTTGCGGAACAGTATCATGAAATTTCAAGAACTGGTATGTCTGGGTTCCAGTAAATGTATAGTATAAAGTCAGCTTGTTCCTGGTATTACCTGATATGATTGTTTTTACATAGAAGAAAAAACAATGAAAATGTTTAATGACCGCTATGGAGAACAGAGCTCTCAGAGTGCTAGCAAGTGACAAGAAGTCACTGCCCTGTAATGGTTGTGTAGTGGTCTTGGTGAATTGTTCACTTGATGAACTTAAGATAAGCAAAATATCGTGGGTATATCTTACAGGCTTTGAAAGATTCCACTCCTAATTTGACAATTTCTAGCCTTAGCAGTAAAGATAATTTACTTTGGTGATGATAGTGGCTTCTTCCTTTGCACTTAAAATCCTAGCTGAATTAGGCACTATGTTTTATACCTTATAGGCAAGTGTTGGCAGGGGAAGAGCAAAAGATGGCTGAAGGTGCTAGGTGAATTGGCTGCTGGACTATAATGTGCTACCATCATCTCACTTGTATCATTTAAACTTAGTGCTGAACAAGCACAAGACTTAGGGTCGTGTTTTGCTCAGAGCGCCTCACCTTACCAGGAAAGTTGTTAGCCACTGTATATTTGCTGGCTCTTTCAGGCTGTGTTACAAGCTCTTGTTATATGCTATTGCTTTGCAGTTGGAGGAGGCGTTGTTGTGGAAGATCAGCCAGATGTGAGCGCAGTATTGTCTGCCTACAATCAGCAGGGAGACCCGACGCTGTACGAGGAATACTACAGTGGATTGAAACACTTCATTGAGTGTTCCCTGGACTGTCATCGAGCGGAATTATCTCAGCTCTTTTATCCTCTTTTTGTGCACATGTACTTGGAATTGGTCTACAATCAACATGAGAGTGAAGCAAAGTCTTTTTTTGAAAGGTAATTTATTTTCATTTGAGCATTTGCATTGTTTTGTATTTGCTACATTGATTAAATCTGTAAGCTATAATAGCATAGGCTTTTATATATATATACACACACACACGTATTATTTTCTTCTCTAATGTTGAAGGGATTTGGAATCTGAAGTAATGGTGAAACTGTTCTTAAATCCTTTTCCAGTCTCCTATGTTAGAAAGATGTGCAAACTATGTGCTTTTGAACTGTCCACGTGCAGATTTTGCACGATCTTTATGGTTAGCTTGTCAGCTCCTTGCTGTGAGGTATCAATGAAAAGATGCTGCTGCTTTAGAGAAAGATTTTTTTTTTTTTTTTTTTTTTTTTTTTTTTTGAAATTTCACTATGTAGAGGGTTGAGAACAGATGTTAAGAACAACTAAGTAACTGTAGGTAGTGCACACAAGAGCTAATGCTTGCTTTAACCTTTGGGGTTCAAATGGTAATCTTANTATATTGAAATTCTTCACATAAAATTAAAGGAATTAATTTATGGCTAATCTACAATTTTCTGTACTCTTACTATGCTTAATTTCTTTATCACTTGAGAAAATTAAATTTCATTTGTTTTCTAAACCCAGACCAATTATGAAATATTTCAATCCAAAAGGATAACTTTGTCTCCCTCCAATATGGTCAGCAAAAATGGTTCTGTAAATAGTTAAAATTTTCCCTGCTACAACTATTTTATAACATGGTTTCAGTAAAAATGGGAAACTCTAGACATATGTTAGCTATTATATAATGCATGTGGAGACCGAGAAACATATTCACTGTGAAATGTGCATATTCATGTAATGAAACAGATATAAATACATCCAATAGTCTTGCATAATAAAAAATGCCCTGTACTTTATGATACCACAAATTAGAGTTTCATTTCTGTAAATAAACATGTTAGGGTAACTGTTTACTTCAGGCAAGAACTCTTTGGGTGTATGAAATTCTGTGATTTTCCATTTGGGTGTTCTCTTCATCTTGGTTTTTAACTGTTGGATGCTCTTGTTGTATACAGTAAGTCACTGGTGTATCTTCCTCAGGGGGAAATTTATTCCAGCAGAAAAATATATGTAGTCAGTAGCTTCCAAAAGGTCCTTACATATATGTTCCATGTTAAAGTAATGTAAATAACCGTGCGCTTAAGAGATAATGTTTTTGTAATAAATCTTTTATCATGTCTTAAATTGTTTCAATAGATTTCATGGGGATCAGGAGTGCTATTACCAGGATGACCTGCGTGTATTATCTAGCTTAACCAAAAAAGAACATATGAAAGGTAACGAGACCATGCTGGATTTTCGAACAAGCAAGTTTGTGCTGCGTATTTCCCGTGACTCTTACCAACTCTTGAAGAGGCATCTTCAGGAAAAGCAGAACAATCAGATCTGGAACATTGTTCAGGAACATCTTTACATTGATATCTTTGACGGAATGCCTCGCAGTAAACAACAGATAGATGCTATGGTTGGAAGCTTGGCTGGGGAGGCAAAACGAGAGGCTAATAAAGCAAAGGTAGGAGGGAAAGATTCTTGCATGCTTATAATTGAACAATTATCCCTAGTTTTTCAGGGAGATACCTTAGTATAGACTGACATATGTCACTTGAGATATTAAAAGGCAGCATGAACAGAACAAAGGAAGAGAACTGTACTAATGGTTGTTGGCTGGAGCAGAGAGATCAAGATACGTCATTGTCTGGTAGAAAAAAGTGTTGAACCCCTTTGAGAGAACCTTGCATTCAGCCCACTGAACTAAACGTAAACTAACTCCTGAAGTACTCTGTGGTTTTAAAATGGACACCTGACTATTTGGCTTCCTGTCTTGTACAACAGATGTATTTCTTACTTACTGCCTGTTCTTAGTGCAAGGGCTGTTTGTGTAGATCTTGACAGTGTAGTACCGCAGTACTATATGGATAAACTATGTCAGCTGTAGGGATTCTTCTTTAAGGAAGTGCTAAGAAATGGTGGGAGACCTTACAGTTGTCCAGATCAGTTGCTGGGTAAAACAGCAGAACATGTACTACATTTGTTATGGGTCAACCAGTAATGTATGCAGTAATATAAACATAGCAGTTTTAAAGGGGCACCTCCATTGTGTGGATTACTACATTGAAAAGTTTCCATTAAAAAAAAGTAGTTTTCTGTAAGAACAGCAATTACTGTTTTGTCTTGTGTGTTTTACTGGCTTGCAGGTTTTCTTTGGCTTATTGAAAGAACCAGAGTTTGATGTGCCTTTGGATGATGAAGATGAAGAAGGAGAAAATGAGGAAGGAAAGCCAAAGAAGAAAAAACCTAAAAAAGATAGTGTAGGATCAAAAAGTAAAAAACAAGACCCTAATGCTCCTCCCCAAAACAGGTACCAAGGGAATGTAGAGAAGTCTTGTTAAATCCAGTCTTGTCATGCCAAATCTGCATCGCTGTTCGCATGACATTTTTAGCTCTTTGGCCATTTCAGCTGTACACAGTTTAGCCATAAGACTTCTAAGGGAGGTAGTGGAAGGCTCAGCATATAACCTTTTGTCTTTACCCTTCAAGACAATCTAGATTTCCCTTGATAAAATTCCACTCAGTTACCCACTAATCTTTTCAGGTCATACTCAGTTCTTTATCTCATTCCATTGCCTGTCTGAAATTCTTAAAGCTACTGGCTCTTATTTGCATCAGTTAATCTTTTACATAATCTTTCATTTTTTCTAATTCTTGCTTCATATCTGAATATTGAGGTGTAGGGTTGCAAGCGAAGGTTTCGCTTTCTGTGTTTAGATTAACAATATGAAAGGTGCTTTTAGTTTGTAAAAATGTATGCTTCTTGTAGAATTCCTCTGCCTGAACTGAAAGACTCTGACAAGCTGGATAAAGTAATGAATATGAAGGAAGCTGCAAGGCGTGTGCGTCTTGGCCCAGAGTGTCTGCCCTCCATCTGTTTCTACACGTTCCTTAACGCTTACCAGGTTGGTAAAAGAAGAGTTTGGGTAATATGGAAAAGGGAATAAAAATTCTAAACATCCCTCTTAATAGAGAAAGAAGACTTAACAGAGTTGGCGAGGGTTATTGGAGTATTTGAAAAGTTGTGTTGCAAAGTTTATGTTCCAAAATCTTCAAAATTCTCTTTAAAGATTCCTTGAACTATTTGATTTCCGTGGTCCTTGGTTTTGCTCTGATTTTGTCATAATTCCTTCTTTTGCTTTTCCTATGGGCCACTAAATGTATTCTACAGAATACAGTAGATATTTTGCACCAAAGCCCTGGAAAACGGTACTGTTTTGTCACTATTGACTGTGCTTCATTCATATAACTTTATTTTTAATGGTGCAAAAATGTACGTGTTTATGTCTATCCTAGAATAAGTCCCTCTTATTTTTGTAAATAAGTCGAGTTAATTTTCTTATTTGTACTTAGGGTTTTGTAATGTTTGAAATGCATCATAAAAGATAAAAACAATATAAATGGATATTTTCTGTATAGGGTCTGACTGCAGTGGATATTACAGATGACTCTAGCATGATTGTAGGAGGCTTTGCTGACTCTACTGTCAGAGTCTGGTCCGTGACTCCGAAAAAGCTACGTAGTGTGAAAACAGCAGCAGGTAATTAAGACGATGATACTTAATACGAGCACGCATTACTTTTGACAGCTGTGTTTTGCGTGAACAAAGAAAGATGTCTGTGGCAGGAGAGTTGTCTTCAGCAGTTAAAAGTTTTGACTGTGAAGAAACAGTATGTGCACAGATATATGATTGCATCTTATGTACTACCATGAGAAACATTTTTAAAGGAATGAGAAATCTGGTTGTGTATGCCTGCTGTGAGGTCGTCAGTGCACGGAGCTTGGAACTAGCCATAACTAGCATGGAACTAGCCACCTTCTTAACTGGATGGTAACTATAGGGTGTAGTAGACAGTTGGGTTTAGGTGATCTAGGGAGAGACTAGAGGTACCCTGGGGGAAATTACAGGAGGGAACTCTGAGAAGGATGGTGGAAAATGTCCTGTAGCTCAACACCTACACAAATTCATGGAAACCAGGCTTCTTTAATTCTGCTGTTTACATTACAGTGTGTTGCGGTTGAAGGTAGACACCATGCAAACCTTTCTTAATCTGTATATTTAACTGAGATGTGGTCATGATGTTCAGTGAACAGTAGCCTACAGACTAAAAGTTATTTTGTGTGTAGTGTGCAGCTGTCAAAACATGTCTGAAAAGCATCTTCGTGTCGTACTACCTTTGTGGGAAAAGGTGTGAAAATTTGGCATCTCTATCAAGAAGATGTTGTGTTTGGAGGCTGAACAATTATGCATGAAAAATAACACACGTCAGGATTAATTTATTTTAGTTCTTAGTGAAGACTTAAAGAGTGATTATTTAGGTAAAGCATTATTTTCACCTTTTACAATGGTAAAAAATATTTTAAATGCCATTGGATATTTCAAACTTACCAATTCCCAGGTACTCTGTTGTGTTCACATCATACTGGCCTCTCTTAGAGAGAATATTATTTGTTTTCCTGTTCATGGCATTTATCTTTGAACTTCTGACAGTTATACATGAACTTTGAAATATTGCAGACCTCAGTCTCATCGACAAAGAATCAGATGATGTCTTGGAGAGGATCATGGATGAGAAAACAGCAAGTGAGTTGAAGATTTTATATGGTCACAGTGGACCTGTCTATGGCACCAGCTTCAGTCCTGATAGGTAAAATAAGTTTACAAGCTAACTAGTTTGCTTGTCTTGAGTTTTAATTGTGTACTACTGAATGCAAACATGTTCTTAATGCAGCTTTTTCCAGAATGTTAAAGCAATTCTTTATGCAGCTTACAAGAAACTGTGTGCGAGCATAAGTGCTCATTATGCTCAGGGTGTTGGGCACTGTCAGCTATTATGGAAATCAACCGGAGCTGAGGATGCCAACACTGTTTCTGAGATTCAGGACTTAGGTGGCAAAATAGACCATCATTTTGCAAATTGTAGTTTAAGTTGGCTTTTAACTAACTGAATTGTAGAAGGAAAAATACTGCAGCACTGATTGCACTTACACTATTGCAAACCATAAAACCAGACTAAGTAGCTTATGGTTGTGTTTCTCATATTCTATTGAGACTATTTTCAAAATGCATGGAATAGTATCTTTAAAATAAGAGATGTAAAACCATTATGTAATTATGAGACTCTGAAGAGTAGAAAGGAGGTTTAAATGTCTAAAGTTTTGCTTTTGCATGTGTCTAGTCAGGAAACAACCATCACAGAAACGCAACTGAGAAGTAAACTTTGTGTGCAACGTGAATGTAGAGTCTATAATTATGAATTGAGAATGTGAACGTGATATGAATTCTCTTTTAGGGAATCCTGGAATTTTGTTTAGAGTTATATTAAAAGATTTTTTTTTTTTTTTAAAAAGTAACATAGTACAGCAGTTTACTAGTAATTTTTTTCATATAACTGGAATTCCTGAGTAAAGACCAGCTCTGTTGTTTTTTTTTTTTTTTTTTNTTTTTTTTTTTTCTTTCCCTCCCCTCAGTATTGCTCTAAGTGTCATCAGAATTAGTCCTCAACATCCAAATGTCTCTCTTTTTTGCGGAAAGGCTTAGGACTGGATTCTGCTTGAGTTGGTTATTGTTGCTTACCCCACCAAAATGCTGATTTATATGTAACATGCTGAACAGATGCCGTTCGGTGAACGGTTTTTCTTATCATAGACATCTCACGCTGTTTATGCAATGGTTATACAGTCCATGTGTAAGTTCGGTATGTAATATGCTCTACTTTCTCCTGTGACAGGAACTATCTGCTGTCCTGTTCTGAGGATGGCACTGTCAGATTGTGGAGTCTCCAAACATTCACATGTTTGGTGGGCTATAAAGGACACAACTACCCGGTGTGGGATACACAGTTCTCTCCTTATGGTTATTACTTTGTGTCAGGGGGACACGACAGAGTGGCTCGGTAAGAAACTGGATGGCTTTTTTACTTGTCTGGGTCAGTTTGTGGTGGATTAACCCTGAAAGCGATTAGCCGATATACTCTAGTCTAACCTATTACTGGAAATAAATTTTATTTCATGTCAGTTAAAATACGGAACAAATGTTTTAATGTCAGGGTTTGTTTTTTTTCTTTTCAACACACATCAGATTATCTGATGACTGAAGAGAGTGTCTTCTTACATGACCATCTGATTATAAGTATTCTCTTCCAGTTGTTTAACAGCTTGACAGAATGTTCTTTATTTGTCCCTTCGGGAAAGTATACTTTTCCAAAACAGATCCTGCTAATTCAATAAACTGACCAGTAAGAAACCACTGCGCAATTAATTCTTTTTATCTGTCATTGTACAACAGATACTGAACTTCATTAGGGTTCTTTTCATTAATAAAGCTTTTATTTTCAGTCTGTGGGCAACAGATCACTACCAGCCTTTACGGATATTTGCTGGCCATCTTGCTGATGTGACGTGTACCCGATTTCATCCAAACTCTAACTATATTGCCACGGGCTCGGCAGACAGGACTGTACGGCTCTGGGATGTTTTAAATGGGAATTGTGTAAGAATATTCACTGGACATAAGGTAAAGGCATATCACTCTCAGTGTGAAGGTCATTCGTTTTCTGCGATGAGATCCTGAAGAGTAGTATCCAGAACAAATATAGCTTGACTGACTGAATGTGAGTAGACTTAACTAACTTGTTTCCCCCCCTGCCCAATGTCTGTTTTAGGGACCAATTCATTCTTTGGCATTTTCTCCCAATGGACGATTCCTGGCTACTGGAGCAACAGATGGAAGAGTTCTGCTGTGGGATATTGGGCATGGCTTGATGGTTGGAGAATTGAAAGGGCACACTGACACTATCTACGCACTCAGATTCAGTAGAGATGGGGAGATTTTAGCATCAGGTAAAATTCACTGGAAACAGTGAAGTTGCTGTTGTGTTCCTGAAGTCTGAAGAGGAGTGATTATTAGTTCGTTAAATTGAGGAAGACAAAGTAGAATCACTTGCTTAGCACAAGCAGCAACTTACAACTGGTTCAAGGCGAGTACTTCACTGGACTGTGCAGTACAACCCCTCGCTATTCCAGGAACTGAAGGAAAGGTGTTATGTAGTTAGACAATAGTGAAGGTTGGGATTTGCGTACAATGTTGGGGGTGGAATCTGAAGTTAGAAATAACTCTAGGGCAGATGAGGAGGCTGGGCTAGAGAGGCACAGGATACTGGAATAGGAGTGGGGCATGCAGCAGGACTAAAAAGGAGAGAGAGGAAAGGTTAGAGAGGAGGATGAATTATCCAGACCCTTACTATTTCTTCATGGTGATTTTTTTTTTTTATATAGATATGTGTGTGTAATATTAACAATCAGGTCTATGAGCAGCAGAACTTGTGAAGCCTGCTTGTTTTTCCTGCCTGTCCACGTGGATTCTCTGGTGTCTAATATAGCAGAGCTCCTTTGCAGGCTTTTCCTTCATGGAGGCACAAGGTTCTGTCTCTCCATGATTAGTGAACTGTTTTCTTAAAATGTATAGGAATTTAATGAATTTGAAACTTGTTCTGTTCTCTCAACTGGTTGAAATTACCCAACAAGTTCAAGTTACTGACAGAAGAAACAATGGACAGACACTGTAATTACATCAGGGTAATTTCCTCATGAAACCAGGCTGGGAATGTTCTAGATTTATTTACTAGTATGTTCCTAAATGCAGTGCAGTGAAAATCCTCGGTGAACCACTACTGCAGGAGTGAAAGCTAACAGACAGGGTACAGGTTTGATCCAGCCTGCAGGGTGGTTACTTCCATTTATCTACCAACACTACAGTGAAAGCACGGGCCATTGGGCCTGCAAAATTCTACTGTTTTCCCTGTATCAAATGAAGAAACTGTTATTATGTGACTTACAATCATAAATGTTTCCTGAAATTGGCATCTAGCCCACAGGATGGTCCTGCTCTTTCAGTGCTAGGTGATAGAATCCAAACCCAAATGTTTTGAGAGAGTAGTTCTTTCAGGTTAGACTACAGGAAAGCTGTAATCCTGGTAGCTTTTATGTCTGCATTCAGTATGTCAGAGGCTTGCTAAAGTCTGTATCTTTGCAGGATGAGGGCGTAAACCTACAGTTACGAGCAAACCTGCTTTTTGAGCTTTAATTTCTGTTAACTTGCTCTCTAGTAACTTTTTAATGTACCTTTTTAATTAATAAAAGAAAGGACTTAAAACCATTGTTCTTTTTTCTTTTTAGGTTCAATGGATAACACAGTTCGTCTGTGGGATGCTGTGAAAGCATTTGAAGATTTAGAAACCGATGACTTTACTACTGCCACTGGACATATAAACTTGCCTGAAAACTCCCAGGACTTGTTACTAGGTACATACATGACCAAATCAACCCCAGTTGTACACCTCCATTTTACACGCAGAAACTTGCTGCTGGCTGCGGGAGCCTACAGTTCACAGTGAATTGGGAAGCTGTGAGACTGCCTGTGCCAAGCCATTGCAGTAGTGACCTCAGGATGGGAGACAAGGAGGAACGTCTTGTACAGGTGGACCCCACTAGTCTGTTGCAGGAGGAACAAAACTATGTAAACTAATGCAAGCAGTGTCTTCTCAGTTCTGCTGTTTCATATTTATCCACAGTTTGAAAATGCTGGAGATTGGCAAGACATCGTGGCTGTAAAAGAAGGAATTGTTCATGGTGCTTTTGATAAAAATATATATATATATATCTGCATATGAAAATGGCTGTCTCTTCTCAGAGATGGTATTGAGCTCTGCTGAAACTTGTGGAAAGTTAACAGCCTTGGTATGTGTTCTCAAATGATTTTTTTTTTAAAGCACTTAATTTATGGTTAGCAAATGTTTAATCAGTCTCAGACACAAGCAAAAACTGTTCAGTTTCAGAGAAGAAGAATGTAGTTTAATTCACTATAGCCTGGGCTGGGCAACAGGTATGGTGAGAGTACCACAGCAACAAATAGGGCATTGAAAGAGCAGGTCCTACAGGCAGAAGCTTGTGGGGAACTGCCGTGAAGTTTCACATGTGGGTTTTATCCATCCAAGTACCAAGTCCTGAAAAGTTTCAAACTCCTGTGTTTTTTTGAGGTATCAAAAAGGCAGATCTTGTTATTCTGTTTTCACAGGTAGCCAATGCTGTAAGTGTGGTAAGCAACCAGAAGTGCAACGTGAACTTGATTTACTTTCATACTTTTATTGTATGAAAAAAAAGGGGGGGAGGGACTGTAGCACAACTGCAGTATCCATTATTAACAGTGGACTTAGCCCTTTTATGTTGTATCAGAGCTAAAAGAACTTTAAAACCCTGCCTGAGGTTTAATGTATCAAAATGTAGCTAAGAAATTGAAACTTACTGCAGAGTAAAAAGATTAATCAGTCCTAAGTGTATTACCAGCTTTCTTTTGAAAGGCCAGCTTGCCTGCTGAAGTGACAATTTCTATCTACAAAAACATTGTACCCCAGTAAGTCCTCCCAGACAACCAGTAAAGCTCAGCGCTTTATTTCTAAGGAGGAGGAAAACATGCAAAGCACTGGGAAGTATAACTTTTTTCTGGGTCTTTGAACAAGAAACCACCACCACCAAAGGGCAGGCCCAGTTTGGTGTGGTTTTGGGTTTATGTGTGGGTTTTTTTTTTTTTTTTTTTAAAAAATCTCTTACAAACTGTATACAGGGAAATCTGTTTTGTGTTCCTCATTACTTTCCAGTAAAGGCTTGGGCACTTGAACAGTCTGCTGGCTCTCTAGTGAAAATAAAAACAAGACTTTACATTTCTAAGGTAAAGTAAATAGAGAACTACCTCCCCTCTCATCCCTTCTCTGACTCCAACTCTTGGAGTAAAGATATATTACAGGCATTATACATCAAAATAAAGGCTGGACAACTCATTAGAAAGATCACCTGGAACTTTTCTTTAAAGAAAAAGGTTAAAACTAAATTATTATGGGTGTTTTGGGGTTTTTTTGTGTAATGGTACCTCAACAAAATTTATTTGCTCTCAATTGGATCTCAGTTGGCTTTAAGTACAGTTATGGTGAGTCAAACAAGTTACCTACAACAAAGCATGTACAGTTTTGACAGCTTAAAAAAAACACTGCCACATTCTGCCTTTGTATTTTGTACAGTTTTATACTTTTGATATTATAATAAATACTAAAACCATACAATTTGTGTCTGTATGTTACAAGAAGCTATTTTCTTCCTTTGATGGCTGCAATGGCAGCAAGAGCAATGCTTGTAACTGTGAGCAATCTGCTATGAGAAACAAAGTAATTTAGCAATAGCTAAGTTGATGACTAGCCATTTCATGTAAATCTCGTTCTAATGGTAGGTGATAAGTGGTAGCTAATTAGATCTATTACACTGGTACAGCAATGGTTATTCCTCTGGAAAGTTGTATACAGCGGAGACCATTTATGCAAACAAACTCAGAGGGGAGGAAGAAGACTAGATTTATTCAGAATGCCCAGAGTATTCAAACAGCTTTCAGAAGACATGAACTAAACTGAGAGAGCACAAAGACCCTGTAATTTCTCTCTCCTTTTTTTCCAGCAACCATGCCTACTTCCTGGTGCCCTCTTTGGGAAGTGTATTTGCATGCTTTAGCAACAGAAGTCCCAGGTTGAACCCCTGCTGCTGGCACCCTTCCACAAAGCACAGCGCTGTATAATCACTCTCGCACACCAGAAGTAATGTGACATCTAAGGAAGGTACTGAGTTTTCACTGAGATATATATAGACACTGTGGAGAAGGGGATAGAAAAGTTTTAGTGTTGGGCAGGGAGGGAGCTGTATGTAACTACCTGTAGTAGGAACACCTCATTTATTACGAGGCTATGTCCAGCAAGAATAAGCACTGAACTACTGAAGCCACTGTTTATGAACATGCAGAGTTATGAGAACTTAATATCAGCAAAGTGAGCCACTTTCTTTCTGGCAGTAACCTCTGCAAGACAAGCCAGTAACAGAAAAAGCTCAAATACCATCATTTGATCAGCCTATGTTGGGAGGTTTTACATCAAAACCAAACAGGTTCTATGCAAAATATGGAGAACTGAGGCAGAAGCTGTAACCTGCATTGTATTAGTAACAGTGAGGAGGAAGTCATGGTTTCCATGTAAGCTGCTAGCTTGGAATGCAAAAAATGGGAGCAACCAGGTAACTGCAAACCACATAAGCTTACTGTTATCCACTATGACATGGAAGTGCAGAGATGTGTTGATCACCTATAAGCTCTGTGCTGGTATTATGGTCATGCTGCTGAAGTCTTTCCTAAGCTACTACCTGGTGCTCAGAACACTTTAGGATGTGTTATAACACCAGAAGAGTTTACTTAAGATAGTAATGACAGGAATCAGCTACGCCATTTCCACTACAAATAACTATTTTTGACAGAGGGGGGAAAAAAAAAAAAAGGTGCCACATTTATGCTTTTTTGCACCATTTCATATTTCAAATAAGTAATTATTTTATTAGCCATAACAGGTCATCAGCTTTCATTACACTGACACAGATTGGAGGTTCAGACATGCCAGCAACCTGCCAAGAGAAGAGAGATCAAACATAGCAAGTCTTGCACAGCGATACTAGTAACTGAGCATCCCCTTTACCCAAGCCCAAACAATCTTAGTTACAAGCAGGCAAACTTCAGCATACCTAGGAATAAATGACTGATGTCCCTTTAACATAAAACTACGCGCTCTGATATTTTCTACCCCTTTTTGCAGTCTATGAAGACAGCTCATAGTTTTTTTTCCCAAATGCCATTTCAGTAGAAATTTTGTATTTGATAGTAACTCTAGAGTTTTGTGACACTTGGTTGTTGCTATACAAGAACAAATTCAATCACTTCTATACAGGCCTTGCATTATCAGGTGTGCTAATATATACAGTTCCATTGTATGGTGCTCCTTTACTCTGTTCAAAGTAAGGTTTTAACAGACTGCATTAATGTCTGCTTGTAATTCTCTAATACAATTAAGAAACAAGTCCTAAAGTGCTACCTTGTTACTTCAATAACCTACAAAGCAACAATTATCCATATTTTACAGCAAAAGGGCAGACCAGAGGCACCTAATAGTTGCAGGCAAAGCCTGATATACCTAGCTGCAACATCTTTCCATTCCTCCTTCCTTGCTTACTCTTCCTCCCTGCATGCTGTCCCTCATCCCACTTAAAAGAATACTGGTATCCCATACTTTCTGCATCCCCATTTAACAACCTACTTCATTCAGAATACCCCCCAATAAGCCGATGCTATACTTTATTTGAGGTTTAAAACGATAAATACGAAGTTCACATGCCCGTGTTTCTTTAATTATATTGTATTATTAGCAACTTGTCCTTTGTCACTCTTTCTTCCTGGGCTAGCATTGAAGCATTTTGGTCCTGGAAGAACACCAGTCACTTACCATTTACTTATCTGCCACAGCAGGAGTTTTCTTTTTCGGTCTAAGCTTGAAATACAAGATGAGCATTGCAACACCTGTGTATGTTGCTATTACATACTGGAAAACATAAAAGTTAAGTTTAGTTTCAGTCTAAAACCCAGAAAATATCATTGTACTAGACTACAAAAGTTAAAATACATAATACATACATTCCTCCTGCCTGTGATGGTATAGGAATTGAAGTACTTCTGAAATCCAGTGAACTGGTGTTGAGATCCTGAGTCATGGCCAGCCATGGCTGCTTGTCCTAACAAGCAATAAAGGACAGTTAACAAATTTAAAGTCAGTTGAACAGGATCAATAGGAAAATCAAAGTAATCTCTACACTAAGCTTAATAATTCCATTGTCAGCTATTAAATCTGCTTTCAGGACATTCAACAGACAGCAGATACACATAGGGATCAGGCAGATTCAGAGTCTGCTTATGGTACAAAACAGGTGACACAAGAGCAGATAAGCAAATGAGGGGTTCTGAATTATGATTTTCAGAGTTCATTCAACCAAGTTTAAATGCGAGAAAAAATAACAAATCAGTATGATGATGAATTCCTCAAAGCACTTATAAAGAAGAGACCTGCCAGTCCTGCCTACGCGAACATTCAACACACACAAATTTCCACCAATTGTTCAGGAATCTGCAATACCTAATTAAGATAAATCTTTGCTAGTTCAGCTAAGAAACAGCTTCAATTACATACCCAAAAACTCGGTGCCATGATTTGGACTAGACCACTACTCTGTTTTGTGATTCAAAATGCCACTTTACAACTTTTATACCATATTAGAGTACAAGTGTTGTTAATAAGAACTGCCCTGCTCTCAGTTGCACATTGTATTGCACCTACTTACCCACCCTAGTGTTCACAGATCTGGATAAAAATACATGTATATTTTTTTCTAGTTAGTTTTCAGCTAGATCAACAAGTTACTCGAGCCAGCTACAAAGTTTTGGAGGTGCTTTCACAGGAACAACAAAAACACTAAGTACATGAGGGCACAATTCTATATTTTGTCTGTGTCTGCACCAAAGTTTCAGGTGTACTGTAGGAAGTTCATTAACACAAAAGCCTGGCATGGCTACGGTAGGATACTTGCAGGTTCACTGAATGGTTGAGGTTGGCACCTCTGGAGATCGCGTAGTCCAACCCCAACCTGCTCAAAGCAGGGGCAGCTACAGCAGGTCACTCAGGAACATGCCCAGTCAGGTTTTTAATATCTTCAAGATGGAAACTCCACAACTGCTCTGGGGAACCTGCTCCAGTGCTTAACCACCCTTACAATAAAAGGGTTTTCCTTGTTAATGTTTAAAAATATATTTTTCTAATCTTTAAGGAGTTTTTATGTTTAGGACAAACATTTATTGTTTATCTTCTAACTCACCTCAAAAGAAGCACACATACCACACTGCCAAACTGGGCAGATGCTGTAGCCACCAGTACCCC
Source organism: Himantopus leucocephalus (assembly GCA_003993805.1). NCBI lineage: Eukaryota > Metazoa > Chordata > Aves > Charadriiformes > Recurvirostridae > Himantopus > Himantopus leucocephalus. The sequence continues at coordinate 25,635,948 of RSEF01000006.1, forward strand.
AGAAGAGAGATACAAGAAACTGCTACAGCAGGTGCTATGCTCATTAACACAGGTCTTATGCCAACCCAATCCAGTAATCTATCTCTGGTGTACAATCAGGTAAGCGTGCCTGTAACTGGATTGACTATGCAATAGCTAAAAAAATCTTAACAAAATACCCCCCCCCCCCCCAAACATCTGCCGTGCATGAACTGGAAAGCCAAGGTCATCTTTTCTTATGCCTGACCGATATAAAAGCCTGGAGAAGAGTCACTGCGCCCTTCCGAGGACGGCTCAGAGCCCAGGCATCACAACACAGGTTTTCCTTTCCGGAAGAGCCCGGTGCCCTTGCCAGGCGCGGCCCGCCCCGCCGGCTGCCCTGACACCGGCCGCCACCGGCTGCCGCGCTCGCCCCGGCCCCGCACAGGAGCCGGGCACATCCCGCTGGCGCAGACAGCCGCGACCCCGGTGCTCCCTCGCCTCAGCTCGCGTCGGACCGGGGGAAGGAACGCGGCGGCGCCCGGTACTCGCAGGGGAGTGACGCCGCGGCTGAAGGTCGCGAGCGCCCCGGGGGACAGCCGCAGCTCGGCGCCGCGGAGAGCCGCGCTCCCGCCCGGCGGCACAGCCCCACAGGAGGAGGCGCAGGCAGAGGCCTACGACCGCAGCAAGCACCCTCCCCCGCAACACCCCGGTATACCTCAGCCGCCGCCGTCCCGCCGCCGCGCTCTGCCCTTCCCCAGCGCCCTCCCACAAAATGGCGGCCGGCGACCGCCGCGCGCAGCCAGCGCAGGCCGCGCGGATTGGCTGCACCCCCCCAGCAAGAGGCTTCTCCCCGCCCCCTTCCTCCTGGTTGGCTGAGAAGCGGCCGCGCCGCTTCCGCTCGCCCTTTCCCCCTTGCCCCCTGTACTGCTTCCGGTTGGCTCGCCGCGCTCCCCGCGTGCGGCTCCCGGTCCCGGTCCCCTTCCCGGGCTCCCCGCGGCACGGCACGGCACAGCACGGCGCCGGCGACAGCGAGAGCGAGCGAGCAAGGGAGGGACTGCGGGGGCCAGAGCGGCGCGCCGGGGAGGTAAGGCCGCTGCGGGCAGAGCTCCAGCCCTGCTTGGTCCAACTACGCGGCGTGGCCGGTGCATCCGGCGCCGTTACCGGCCGTGGAAGGTGTTTCTGTTGCATAGCGAGCCTTTTGGTGGAGCGTGCCTTGGTGAGCTTTAGTTTTATTACGTGCTGTCGCGTTTAAAGTGGTTTTGTATGCCCAGCAGACTGCTTTAAATTTGACAAAATGGTGTTCCAGTGCTGGTTTCAGTAGAAGTGCTGTTGACCAAAGTAATAAATAGAACGCGAATCGAAGCCTTATTAATAGGGTGTTGTTTATTGGTTGAAGCACAGTAAGGTTAAGCATATCTATTAAATGTGTATATAGCTTACACAAAGATGTATCAAATTATATTAACCTTTGAGGATGGCATCCAAAAAGCAAAACTGCAGACCAAGCTTACTCCTCCGGGTTTCAGGTACAACTTTCTGCCTGATGACTGCAGCTGATAATTTCAGCTTGCCCACTGAATGCAATAAAGATCTGTTTGGGAAACTTCTGGCTAAAGCAGTTTTATGAATTATGTATGTGATGCATTCATCTGCCTTAAAAAATTAATACTTTAGTACAATTGGGCAATAGTAAAAAGTGTTATGGATGCACGTATTTAGATGGAGTGTTGCAGCACTTCAGTGTAGTCAAACAGAAACGCGGGTTTCTATTTTGTCACTGACTAACTGTAAAGTAGCCATTTGAATTCTGTCTTAGTTTGGGAGTAGTTCACTTTTATGGCTCTTCAGTGTTTGTGAGTAACAAGTGTAACAACTGCACGTTTCATCTCTGTTTTGTCTTTTGTCCTATAGAAGTGCAAGCATGGCATCCATGGAAGAAAACTTTCCTCGAGGGGGCATCCAGAAAAAACCCACAGAAGGAAGAACACCCAACCCAAAATTAGAGCGGGACAATTTGTTTGATGTATGTTGTTTGTATGTTCTTGATTAACTCTTCTCAGAGCTTTTCCACTGTCAGAAAGTGACCTGCAATCCTTCCTATCCCTTACTTCTATGGTAGGGACTTCCAGAAAGAGTTAACTGCTGACATCCACCTTTCTCCTGATCTCTTAAAGATCCCTGATGTCTGATGCATGTTGAATGTGACGACAGAAAAAGTTCAATCAAAATTATCGATCAGCCTTTAGCTTTTAAACTTTCCACAAGCTTCTTGTCCCAAGGTTCTTCCCAAGCTTCAACGTACTTGTGTAGTGAGGCTGCTGTTAGTGGATATGGGCTAATTTTGGTCTTACTTTTTCTGTGCTAGCAGAAACAAACCTCCTTGCACCACTCTTTTCCACTCCCTAGATTCACTGTTTTATAAATGATCAGCCTCAGCCCAAAGGACGTATTTTGGAAGACTTGTATGTAGACGTGTAACAGCAAGATTGCTCTCTTTTTTCCTCCAATCCTAGTATTTTCTTCTAATCTTATTCCTGGCAGCAGAGTTCTGCCTTAGGGCGAAGTTCATCTCTTTATCCACTTTTATTTTTTTCCCCTCTCTGCTTATAACCTGCTTTAGGTTCACCATGAAGAACAATCCCTGAAAAGAAAAAGGAGCCAAAGTGATCAAGGACAGCAGAAAAAGTTCAAGGCAGACAAAATAGCTGCTGCTAAAGACAATGTTGTGAATATTGAACCACTCACAGTTGAGGTTTGTGGATAGATGTTTGATTTTGTGTGCATCTCCCTTCTGGGCTACGTAAAAATAGCACGTTCTTCCTCACTAAACCTGTAAAATATATCCGTGATTTGGGACAAAAGTGTGTTTACCACCCTGTTATCATTGACTTGCCAAGATATCCACTGTACGCTATTCTTCCTGCTTTCCCAGGCGCTCTGTGAGGGGATGCTGCTCCTTGGTTGTGTAAAAGAGGTCAGTGACTACGAGCTAGTCGTCAGCTTGCCCAATGGACTTTTAGGATTTGTACCGGTCACACAGATCAGCGATGCCTACAGCAAAATGCTGAGTAAGCAGGTGGCCCAAGGAGAGCTCCTGGAGGTGAGACCTTGGACTGGGGCCGTCATTTGTGCCTGGGAGCTCGGGAGTGTTAATAATACCTCAGAACCAACCCTGAGGTCTTGCTTAGTGGCCTGGTTTCTGGTGTCTCACAGCTGACTTGAGTTTGGGTGCCTGCAGTGCCTTAGCCTTGCCTAAATAATCCTTGAACTTCCTAGACAGCCTGTTGAATGTGATGAGATTTGTGTTGCCTATCTGCTGCTGAAGCTAAATACTGATCCCTGGCTGTAGGCAATGATGGGAGGAAGTTAGGGAAGTGGTTGGAAGGTAAGGGCACGGGACTTAGCACAGTCCTTGCAATTTCAACGTGCTGGTGTGTAGTGGTAACATAGACTGACCTTGGTTTGGGATTGGGTCTTTGAAGCAAACTGTGATTTCCTGATAATGATGATTGCTAGAAAGAACAAGGATGGAGTAATCTGTTATCCTGTCTCTCTGGTGTCAGCGCTCCATAAATTTTTCCGAGGTGGCGTGGAATGTGGTATCTGCCAGGTGCGCTAGCCTTTTGGTGGTAGTGGTTTTCACTGACAAAGATGGAGGTGAGGTTAGGGTCACTGTTAGCTCTGTAGATGTGTTTTCTCAGCTGCAACCTCTTGACTCCAGCCCACACAGTGTAATGTCATCCCTGCCTCATATTGAGATGCTGGTGTTTGTGGCATTTCCTGTCTTTTATGGTAGTGTTGAGACAGAAACAGGACTTTCCTATGGGATTTTGATTTCAAAAGCTACTTCTGTAACAAATTCTGGCTTTCTTATCTTATTTATTATTGTAAATTTTGTATGTTTCTCTCTTGATCATCTTGCTGGGCAGGACTTGAATTCGCTCTCAGACATGTATTCTCCAGGGACGCTGGTCAGATGCATTGTGACCAGTGTTGAGAAAAGTGCTGATGGACGTCGGAGTGTCAAATTATCGATTGACCCTAAGAAGGTCAATAAGGGTCTGAACGCTTCAGCACTAGCATCGGGCATGGTATGTGTTCTGGGTCTGTCACAGCCTCTCTAGGCTTTGGAGGTGCCTCTTGCACAGTGTGTGGGGGAACATTTCACTTTGTCCTTGCATGGGATCAGAGCAGAATGTGGAGCTGCTCCCACCATGGAAGAGACCTGGGAGTAGAGGGCAGTATTGGGTCTTGGTTCCAGGTTGTCACTCCTGAAATCATTCACCTGATTCTGTTTCAGTACGGACAAGATGTTTAATGACTTATTTCTGAGTAGGTTTTTTTGTTATTTATGCAGAGAATAATATTTAACCTGCTTTGCAGAGGTGCTTAGTTGTATACGTTCTATGTTTCCAGCTGTATAGTTGCAGGCATGTGTCTGCAATTAGAGCACCTGCTATTTTTGAGCATCCCATTTTTTTTTCCCCTGCTGGTTTGTGAACTCTATATGTGCGTAGTTGGATAAGCATAGAGTTGAAACCCCACTGCCAGATGAGCTCTGTAATAAGAAAGAATGTAGCATTCTTTCTGCTGCTCTAGAAAACTCAGCTCTCTGTCCTCGTGAAACAATTTAGTATTTAGGTGGGGAACCTTTGTGCATTCTTTGAAGACCCAGCTGTTTCATCACATTACTGAATTGCAATGCTTCCCTCCCAACAGCTGCTCTCTGGCTTTGTGTCTAGTGTGGAAGATCATGGCTACCTCATTGATATTGGAGTCAGTGGGACTCATGCTTTCCTGCCTCGTCAGAAAGCCCAAAATTACATCAAAGCAGTAAAGAGAGGTAAGTAGTGGTGCAGGAGGAGCTGCTGGGGTTAAAATGGAGGTGAACAATGACAGGAATTAAAGCTGGTTATATCTGTGGTGTTAGTGAACCTCAATGAGATTGGGCCAAGGTGGAGTCTTTGCGAGTTGCTGAAAACAGCAGTTTTGTGGCTGGTCTGCTACAAGTTTTTGGGTTTCAGCCTGTTTTCTGGCAGGCTACGTTACTGTTCCAAGCCCCTTCTGGCAGTAGACTTCACTTAGATTGAGAGGAGTTCTAACTTGCTAAAACAGAGGTAACTCTGAAAAAGCTTTGGGAAGAGCGGAAGGGAATCCCTGAGTGTTCATGGTGAAGGTTTTATGCTGTGACTTGTCTCTTTAGGGCCTGACTTGAAAATAGGCCAGAACCTGAACTGTGTCATTGTGGACGTAAAGAACGAGGGAAGAGTGGTCCGTTTGTCCATTGATCGATCAGAGGTTGCTGCATCCCTTGCAACAGAGCGACAGAACTGGACCCTCTCTAATTTATTACCAGGGCTGGTGGTGAAAGCTCGAGTGCAGAAGGTAAGCTCTGGGTTTGGGTTTTTTGTGGTGGGTTTTTTTTTTTTTTTGGGCCTTGCTGAAGGTTGGGAGACAGGTGAAGTAGGGATGGAAGTTTACGCCCTGGAAAATTTTGTGCTTGAGCGCAATTACTTTGCAATAGCAAACGCTATTATCTGCTAGACATTTCCGCTACTTCATTCACCTAAGGTTTGATCTCTGTCCTGATAGCGTTGCCATTGAGTATAAAGGCTTCAGCTTGGAGTTGGTGATGAAGCTTGAAGCACAACAGGATCCATTTTGTGCTTCTCTGGCCTTTGCCTAGGAAAAGTATTACACAGGTTGGCAGTAGTCTTCAGAGTAAATAAAGCATTATCGAAAACCTAAAGGATTGTTTTTGCAAAGCAGTGTAGAAAGCAGAATTGTTAGCAGTTTTCTGGTCTCTTGTGATGTGCTTGTTGATTAGCACCGACAGTGCCTTTTTGTGAAATGTGTGAACTGCTCTCTCTTTCTGAGCTGCATGAAAACTGCATGCAAATTTTTTTTTTTTGGCATCTTTTCCTTCCCCATTCTAGGTGGCCCCACTTGGGATCAAAGTGAGCTTTCTGTCTTCCTTCATTGGCATTGTGGATTTCATGCACGTGGACCCGGAGAAATCCATGAACTATTCTCCAGATCAAGTGGTAAGGAGGGTGAAGTATGGCTGCAGTTGGTATGTTGCTTGCAACATCTTTTATCTTCTCCAACATTCCATTGGAATAATTTCTGAAATCTTCCTGATGATAGCTGTCTTTCTCATCTTTTATTTGAATAACTGTCATGGCTGCTTTAGAGCTGTAGAGCAAAGCCATTCCTAGGGTAATGGAAGACTTATTTGGGAAGCACGACAGACTTGTTAGTGCTAGAAAATTTCTTGTGTGGTCATGTACCAGACTTGCCCATCAAACAACAGACAAAAGCAGTAATCCCTCATCTGTGAAGCTGTTAGAACTGAAGTGATGTCTTAGTAGCAATACTGGGAAGTGCTTGTACATGGACAAAGAGTTCAGCTGCCAAGCATAATGTCTAAAAACATGAGCAATGTGCCTTTCTCCTCTTTTGTTTACAAACTTGTGTTTAACAAGCATATTATTTTCTCCCAGATGAAAGCTTGCATCCTCTCTATCCACCCCACCTCCAAGGTGGTGCGACTTACTCTACGGCAGGCCTTCCTCCACCCTGGGGGATCCCCAAACCAGCTCTCCAATGATCGCATGGGGGCAGTGGTGGAAGAGTCGACAGTGAAAGCTTTCTACAAGCAGTTTGGTGCTGTCTTTGAGCTTGATGATGGCACTCTTGCGTTTGCACGGGTAAGTACCAGGGCGGTGAGGGAAGTCCTCCATAGCTATATTTGCCTCCTGGTGAAGAAGGCTAGGAGGACATTTTATTTTCTACCTTTATTTTCTTTGTGAGACAAATACAACAAAATTAGGAAAATGTGGAAGGTGTTTGCCAAATCGTACCTCCCCTTGTTTGGGTTGGAACGTAGGAGGGTTATTGAGGAAGAGGTGGTGAAACCTGCTGCGTAGAGCGAGTATGTTAGAGGAACAGTTTGGTTGGATGCTTCCACTTCAGCCTAAGGTCTATATCAGTGCTTCCATTTTCCAAACACTAAATTGTAATTTGTTTTTTCTAGTTGAAACATCTTTCAAAAAACAGAAAATCCTTTAAACCTGGGGCGTTTAAGACAGGATGCAAACATAAATGTCGGATCATTGACTACAGCCTGATGGATGAGATGTGTATCGTATCTCTGAAGTAGTAAGTTTCATAGACTCTTCCAGAAAAATGGTTGAAGGATTAGAGGGTTTGGTCGAGAGTGGAAAATACCGCATTGGTTCGCTGGACTGGAACTCACCGTTGGGGATTTTTGGCTTGTATCTCTGTTGTCTTACATCAGGTTGTCTGGGCATCTCACATATCCTCCCCATACTGTGGACACTACCAATATAGTTGGTGGGCTGAGGCACAGGGATGCTAAATTAATTCTGCCAAGATCATGTCAGAAGACTGTGGCTGAAGAGGAAATTGAACTTTGATCTTCCAAGTCCCAGCCCATTTTGTTTCTCCCTCTTAGTATTTCCATCTATGTGGCTTTAAGCAATGCAGATGGTGGGTTTCACTTTCATGGAGCCATGGCTGGTGGCCATAACTGTGTAGCTGGCACCTGAAATGGAGCCTGATGAACCTCCCTGAGCCTTATGTCCAGAGAGCTGTTTTGGGAGGTGGGTCAGTTGGACTAAAACACAGAACTCTGGAGTTGTAAAGCACTGTGGCTGTGTGTGGGATAATGGATGTTTGGGATAAGGCAAAGATCCTGGATTTCCTTCAAGTTGACTGATTGGTCATTTTATGCTGTGTCTCTTTCCTAGTCAGATTATTGAAGCGCGGTTTCTGCAATACCAAGATATCCACACAGGCGATGTGGTGCAGGTGAGCTTCTGAAGGGTTGACACAGTACTGTGTGGCTGTTATACTTAGGACAATGTTCTAGCTAATGTCCATTTCCTTTGCCTAATACCTATATTCAACTTCAGATCCAGGCTAGCGAGATGAAAGTGAGAAAAAAACCTATCCTTGCAGGACTCAATTAATGGGATGTGATACTTTTCCCCCCCGCCCCGTTTTGTTCAGGTTTTCTTTCATGATGCTGCTGAGGCAATAAAATTTTAGCCACAGTCAATCCTTTACTTATGGCCATGAATACCTTTTTAGAAAGACTTGAGTGAAAGAAACTAAAACTTGCCTTGCACTCAAAGTAAAAGTTCATGTATGGGCCATCACAATCAGCTGATGGGGCAGAAAGCTACTCAGTTATGATCATTCTTATGTCAGAGTTATGACTGTTTTGGATATATCTCTGGAAACAATTCTAGTTTGCTGGAGTCAATTGGGACTTTGCAGAAGTAGCCTATGCTTAAGGAAAAGAGGCTGTAAAACAACCTTATCACAGAATCACACAATGGTCAGGGTTGGAAGGGACCTCTGGAG
>RSEF01000006.1:25644399-25774972 GCA_003993805.1 Himantopus leucocephalus
ACACAATACTCCAGATGTGGCCTCACCAGGACAGAGTAGAGGGAGGATAACTTCCCTCGACCGGCTGGCCACACTCTTTTTGGTGCACCCCAGGATGCCATTGGCTTTCTTGGCCACCAGGGTACATTGCTGGCTCATGGTCATCCTGTTGTCCACCAGGACTCCCAGGTCTCTTTCCACAGAGCTGCTCTCCAGCAGGTCAGCCCCTAACCTGTACTGGTGCATGGGGTTATTCTTCCCCAGATGCAGATATCTTCAGATTCAGTACCCTACACTTGCCCTTGTTGAATTATGTAATGTATAAAAGTTAATGGCTCAAATTGGTTGGGTGCATTGTGAGTTGGACTAAGATTTTATTTTTTGGAGGGTGATTAGATTTGGTGATAATAGGTGGTGCAATGTCTTGGCTGTTTCCTACCTGTGCATGGTCTGTTTTTCATGCCAAATTTACTTTTCCCTGTTTTGGGTTCTAGGGCAAAGTATTTTCATTGAAACCCATTGGGATGCAGGTGAAAGTCACTGATGGGATTAAAGGGCTCGTACCGTCCATGCATCTTGCTGATGTGGTCCTGAAGCAACCTGAGAAGAAGTACAACATAGGAGATGAAGTCAAGTGTCGGGTGAGAGCTGCCAGGCAGGGTCTTCAGCTGCTTTGCGCTCTTTTGTTCTGAGAACTTAGCAGCTGGATTGATCAGACAATGGCGGACATGCTTTTTGAACCTTCTTGCACTCCATTCTTGTAGGTGCTAGAGTGCAATCCTGCAGGAAAGAAGCTGATCCTTACTCTAAAGAAAAGTCTTGTCCAATCAAAGCTTCCAATCCTCTCCAATTATGAAGATGCAAAACCAGGTCTGGTCACACATGGTTTTGTGGTGTGTGCGAGGGAGTTTGGCTGCATTGTGAAGTTCTACAATGATGTCAAAGGTCTGGTACCCAAGAATGAGCTGAGCTCAGAACCCATATCTTGTCCAGATAAAGTCTTCCATGAAGGCCAGGTAATTAACGTACCTATGCTGTGCCTTGTGTTTGAATGCAAAAGAGAAATTTGCAGTTGAGTTGGCTCCAACATGGGTTTTCCCCTGGAGGAACCAGCTGCACCAGAGATGTTCATGTCCTTTTACTTTAGGTAATAGTCATGCTTCATTGAAACAGGCTGAGAAAGGGGCAGCTCTTCTTTGAGTATTTCACAGTGCTGTCTTTGTTTCTAGGCTCTCTCTGTTCTGGTGTGCAGGAGACACCATAGTATGCGATACAGGGACTACACTTGGTTGAGTTACTGTGATCTTAGTAGAAGCTTGGGGTTCTAGGCTGCAGTTTCTTCTAAGGAAGTTAAAACTCTTACATACAGAATCAGAAGGATGAGGTTTCCTGCCTCTGTATTACTCTGATTTCCCTGTTTGTTTCAAATCCTGCTCATCTTAAACCAGGCACTCTGGGAACCTTGCTGTTCCCCAGGTTCTGTTCTTTGTTGTGGGTATGCTTATAGAGATCTCATTCCTCTTTGTTATTTTTTCTGATGCTTTTGTTTGGTCTTTAATCCTGCTCTTTGTTGCCTGGCTAAGGAGAAGGGTAATTTACTAGTCAAGACTTCTGACTGCAAATCTGGAGGTCTGAAATTTGTTCTCAGGTCTGCTACAGACTTGCTACACACAGGTCATTTCATGATTATGTACTTCTGTTTTCCATGCGTATGATCAGAAGGACATTTGTCTCTGGTTGAACCTGTTAAGTTATAGTCACTAGCCTGCTGTCCTTAGGTGTGGGAGAAAAGTGTACTGTGTTTGCATTTCCCTGTTTTATTTTGTAGGTGGCAGCACGCTGAGGAGGAGAGTCAACTAAATTAAACTTTTATTTTCTTTTTTGCTGCAGGTTGTTAAAGTAATGGTCTTAAAATGTGAGCCCCAGCAGGAAAGACTTTTGTTGTCCTTCAGGTTATCAAGCAAGCCTGCCCCGGAGGACAAAAGGGAATGTACTCCAAAGAAGAAACAGGAAGTGAAATATCAAATAGGAGAGGTATTGAATTCAATGACTGCTCCCGTTTTTGCCTTTTCCTACTTGTTTTCCAAACAATTTGGTATCACTTTGAACAAGATTGCTTCAAGAAAAGCTGTTGGTGGTCAGGAGCTAGCATTAAATGTGCATTTCTTGTTATGTGGTGGGCCTCTTGGATGAAAACCAGGATCTCTGTTGTCAGAGGTCAGGATAAAGGAGTCCCAGGACAGTCTTTCTGGAGGCACCAATTACTGCTCCTACTCCTAGGTGGAGTCCTCTTTCTTCTGGATGCTGCTGATGTTCCCACTCCAAAAGTAGCTGCTTTTGCTCCCTGGAAAAAGACAACTTCAGAGAAATGTTTTGAAATGCTTCCCTGTTGTCTTTGGAATAAACATAGTTCCCAACACCCTGCAGATACTGCTAATGCAGGAACAGGACAGTTCTAATCTTGTTTAAATTATTCCCTTCATCCTTCAAATAGAAAGTTACAATCAAGAGAATGCTCACGATTTTTCTGGGAGTTGAAAGTGACTTTTATTTTCCTATCAGTGTTGGACTGCTTTTTAGGCTCAGCCCTGTTGATGTGAGATTTTCTCATATATAGCTGGGCGGCCATGTCAGAGCCTCTGCAGCACACCGTTTGGTACGTTGTGCATCAAAAGGGGTGGCTTCAAAGACACTTGGAATTTTATATTACTGTATTTGTTCTCTTTTCAGATGGTTGATGTGAAAGTCTTGAAGAAGAAAGATAACGGGCTAGAGGTTTCTGTCTTAGAAGATGAAGGCAATGTGATAGCCTCTATTCCCACAGTGCACCTCTCTGACTTTGTTGTGAACTGCAAGCTCCTGTGGCATTGTCTTCAAGAGGGAGATGTCCTGCCCCGAGTTATGTGCCTAAGTGACAAGGGAGAGCGTATCGTATCCTTTGCCACCTCAACCAGTCAAACAAAACCAGGGGAAGGAGGTATCTGTCAGGAATCCAGAGTATCTGCAACAAAAAGAGATACGCTAGTTAGTGTGTTGAAGTGGAAGTGCCTGTCAAGGTAGCGATGCTTCAGAGTCATTATAACTTGCTTGTGTTAAAAGTGAGCCTCAGCTGCTGCTAGAATCCCCTGAGAATGAGGACTTGGTTGTGAATTAACTGATCTTCCCAACCAGCTTCTGGACAGCTAATCGTATCGCCATGTTAGCAAAAATGTTGTTGTTTTTATACCAAAAATCAGAACTGAAATATTAGGTAGTTGACATTTCTGCTGGTGTGAAGCATGTGTCTTTAATGGTGAGCTGCTTAAGAGACATGGGTTGCTAAATTTTAGTGTAGAGAGATCAAGACAGAAATTGGAATTGCAGGATTTTGAGCTCCTGTACTGTCTAACCTGCAAAAAGTGCTCTATCGCAATGTTTAGCAGCACCAAGAGATTTGCTTGGTGTAAGGCTCCTTTCATTCATCTTTTCCCATTTTTCCTAACTGGTTGTTCAGATCTTGAGCAGAAAGTCTGCAGTGATTTCTGCTGTACAGGAGGAGCAAGTTGTACGAAGTTTCTCTGAAATCCAGCCTGGGATGATGTTGACTGGTTACGTGAGGAATGTGATGCCCTTTGGAGTGTTTGTGGAGTTCCCTTTTGGTGTGACAGGACTGGCGCCCAAAGTGGTGAGCAATGCATTCATTTCAGTAAACAGCATGTGTGTAATTGGGCATGCTTGAAACATGGCTTTTAGCAAAAGAACAATAATGAGGAGGGAATAGTAGGGCTGTGAATCCTGCATTTGCAGAGCTTCCTCCAGTAGAGTAAAAGCTGCCTTTAGGTTTGTGTTTAAATTCATTTCCAAAATGAAACAAAGGACTTTATTCAAGTGAGCTTAAGCTTCTACAAGGATTTCATGTGACTTCACTAATTAATTTTAATGGATGGCTTTTTATTTTAGTCTTTGTTAATTTCTCTTACACATTTTCATGAAGTTTTAACTCAAACCCTTCTTCTGAACAGCACTCCAGGTGGTTGATACTTAGCATCTGTGCTCAGTAACCCTTTTGCCCCTTTGTTGCCTTTCCACAGAGCATGAGTGACAAGTTTGTGACGGACACCAAGGACCACTTTGTGGTGGGACAGACTGTCATTGCAAAGGTGATGAGCATTGACGAGGAGAAGCAGCGCGTGCTCCTCAATCTGAAGGTGTCAGAGTGCAGCTCAGGCGATTCTGCTGCAGAGAGCTTTGCTTTGCTGAATCAATATTTCAAGGAGATGAAAGAAATCAGGAACTTGTTGAGAAGAAGAGGTAAAAGATTTCACGTGTTCTGCTAAAGGGGATCTTATCACAAAAAAGGGGAACAGAGGAACAAAACCAGAAAACCATTTTCTTTTAAGTGAAAGAAAAGTCAGATCAAGCAAAGACTTGGCTTCCAAGAGGAGCTTATTAGAAGAAGGTTGTGTGCGCGGCGTCTGTCATTCACAAGAAGGGTTTTTAGAACTACAGCTGAAACAAGCCAAAGAAGCTGCTCTTGTCACTGAAGTGTGCTAGGGCTATTGCACTGATTTCAGGTTGAAGCTTAGAGATTTAAAAGTAAGGGCATAAATAGATGAACTGTGAGGTCCATATACCGAAAGAGGAAGGAAGATACAGTGGTACAAAAGGGTGGGTTCCTTGAAGGGCCTCTGAAGGTGAAAATAAGAAAGGCCAAGGTGAGACAGGATGTTCTGTGGACCAAAGCTTTTCTCCAGCCTTGGAGACACTTTTTTAGTGTAAATATTTGTAATTGCTTTTGAACCAATCTAAAACTTAATGGACTGAGATATGTGGCAGTAGTTTCACTATTTAATTATGTGTCACATGAAGCATTGTCTCTATCTGTTTATTTTGAAGCTGGCAATGGTTAATTTTTAGTACTCTATGCTCTTGTATTTTAAGAGCGTTAGTCTGCAGACCTGATTTCTCTGGTCAGTAAACAGACGTTAAACTCCAAAGAGCTTACAGACATAAGGGATATTGGGCCAAGCTGTGAAACCTGTCTAATGTGCCAACAGAGGGCTAGGCATATGGTTTTCCTGTTGTGGTTTGTTTGTTGGTTTTTTTTTTTTTTTTAAATTAANCAGAAGGGGTTTATTTCTGTGTGCCTGAGTGAATTGCCACAAAGCACCAGTGAAGCAAAACAGGTTACCCGATGCCCAAACCTGAATTTCCCCAAATGCCTCAAAAGAGAATGGTGATAAGCGATACGGGAGACTCTCATTGGGTGTAAGCTCATGTATTAGAAATAGGCACTTAACACTCGCCCCTGCTAATTACTTAGTTTAGGAAAAACAGCACTAGTGCCTGGATACTAGGGTGAAAGACACATAAGAATCGGAATGCACGTCATGTCAATTTTCTGTACTCAAAAGTGATGGAAGAACAGAAGACAACTGGAAGTGCCCTGAGTCAGTGCATCTGCGTCACTTGCTGTGACATTAGAAAGGCTGGGCAAGTTAGCTGTCTGACGGTAAAGCCATGATCTTTTTTCCCCTGGTGCTTTCTGAAGAGTAGTGCATCTGTTTAAAGTGAATGATGCTTTTGGAGGGTTAAAATAATAAGGGAGAAGGCTTTGATTTAAGAAGAATTTTCTTACTTGCCTGTTATGCACTGCAGGCAGCAGGTGCCCTTACCGAGTTTAAGGAAATAGCACTACCTTTGTTCATCAAAATAAAGAGCAGTCATTGACAAGAGTAACAATGTATTATTTGTATACATACCATATTTGCTGGTAACTCATAACTGATGAGAAATTACTGTTTTTACCTTCATCTAACAGTGCTTTTTTAACTATCCCAGGGAAGGACACTAGCATTGTTTTTAACCGGCAGTCAAGAACTGCTCTCACTATTCTTATGGTACAGAAATCTGCATTTGTGCATGCTGTGATCATCAAGTTGTTTTTTATTGTTGGTGTTTGTGCATGGGATGCCTGGTTATCACAGGGGGATTTTTTTCAACCACCCTGAGCCTTAGTAAGGATCTGCTGAACTAGAAAATACAAGGATAATTTTGATGGCACTCAAGTGCTTGTGATAACCCAAATCTAGTACTCACATGAGGATGAGTTTGTACAAATAGATTTGCATACTTGTATTACAGGTTTGCTGAACGAGTCCTCCAGCAAAGGTTTTCTCACGTACTGTTTTTCTAGTGTTAGGAATACTGGATATATTGCGGTTTATGTTTATCAAATTCTAACTTTGCCTTTTTTAGGTTCTTTTTATATCCAGTAGTGTTTATTGTTTTGCTTCCTATAGTTGTGTCTTTAGTATTAATCTATTTTGCTTTCACCTTTTTCTGTATGCAATGCTGTGTGCCATTGTTTCTATAAGATTGGAAAAGGTTCTCTCCAAAGCTATCAGATCCTCAATGTCACAAAAGTCTTTCTACTGTGATTAAATATTAGAATTTACTTTGTATTTCTACAGATTCAGGAGCCTAAATCTTGTTTTCCATTGTGAAGGTGGATATAAATGCTTGTTCCTACACTCTTGAGCAAATTTGAAGGCTGTCTTTGTTTTGCAAAGAAACAACTTGGTAAAACTGGCTTCCCACTTTCTCTTCCCTTTATTTAGGAGAGCACGGTATGGCCCAAGGCCTTTGTGAGTTGGTGCCTGGGAAGGAGCTGCAGCTGGTGGTGCAGGATGTGAAGGAGGATGGCTCAGCACTGTTCAGTGGCAGCAGTGTCACAGGCTTGACTGTAACAGCCACGCGCTACCATTTGGGAGGTGAGGGTCTTGTCTTTGCTTGCTTTGGTTTTCACTCTTCTACTTTGAAACCTCTGTCCTGAAATGAATTCTGCTGATGAGGAACTAACATGGGAGGAGTCTGATCAAAGTAGGGATTGGCTTGAAGAGTAGTTTAGTTTCCTAATGTGTTGCCAACCTATTTGCGTGATTCAGAACATACCAGTTAAACCTACCTGTGCCTGTTACCCCATCTGTAAAGCAGACTTAACCCTGCCTCATATCTTGGGCATCTTGTAAGGTCTAGTTTGTGCTCTGAGATCCTTAGTTGGAGCATACTGTATATAGACAAAATATTAATACAAGCTCCAGCTTTCTCGTTTTTTTTTTTCTTTCTTTTTTTTCTTCTTACTCTAGAAATACATTCCTTGGAGTATGCTTTATCTGAAATAGCTGTTAATTTTTCTTTTAAAGCACTGTGACTTCAAAGTAGGACTGCAATTTCAGTACTTTGCAATTCAATAATTAAACCAGAAACGTGCCATATTATGCAGAACCAGATAAGTACATTCAGAGATAATGAATAAACCAATGAAATCAATATAAACAGCTGACTTCAGCAGGAGTAATATCCCAGCACTTCTGTGTTCAGAAGAGTTTCTTTGTTTCCTCAGCAACAGATAGACTGATGATGGTTTTGTGCAAAACATTAGCAGACCTTTTTCAAAACCTGTGTTACTTTGAATTTGTGTTTTGTCAGCCTTGTCTGCATTATTTAAGAGTTGCATCTTCATAAAATCAATTTAGTTCTTCCATGAAAGCATCAGACTTTTTCCAAATAATAAAGTCCCCATTTTTTTTCCTCCTTGCCATTAATGTTGGAGGAATCTGTTCTTTTCTTAAAGGCACTTACTATACCTTTAGTACTAAGTTGACTTTGTTACAGTAACTTAGTTACAATTAGTAATTAAACAGTCTACTTCCTGAAGACCATAGTGGTAAAAAGACTGAACCACAGGCAAACCTTCCTATCTGTCATGTGCCACTAGCTCAGTTGCTCAAAAGTCTTCACTGTCATCAGGAGATAATCTCCTTATTCTCATTGTAGACAAAAATATTGTTCCTGGTGAGAAAACCAAGGCATTGGTTCTTCATGTGGATGCCCTCACATCCAAGGTGTATGTTTCTCTTCGGGAAGAACTGTTAAAACGAAGAGCCAAGCAAGTATGTGTTCAATTTTTGGATTTGCGTGTTTCTGTTCATCTGGCAAAATAGGGAATTAGTGAATTTTGAGGGGGAGCTGTTTCCTCCTTTAGAACTGTGGGAGGTAGAGTGGAGGGAATCAAAATCTCAGCAGGAGAAGTCACTATCTCCATTTCTGTCTAGCAGTTCACAGAGGACTCCCAGCACTCTGTCATCGTGCAGCACATAGCAGAAGAGTTTGCCATCGTGTCTTTGTTGGAAACAGGCCAGCTGGCAGCTATCCCCATAGCTTCTCACTTCAATGACACCTTCCGCTTTGACTCAGAAAAACTGAAGGTGGGACAAACAATCTCTGCAACCTTAAAAGTAGTGAAGGTGAATGACCACGGAGTCTTATTAGCAGTACAAGGCCCAGCAAAGAAGAATGTTTTTGTAAAGGTGCGGAAAGAATCTGAGACAGTGTTAGAAGAGATGCTTGCTGCTGTGAAACACTCGCTTTCCCTGGGGGATATTGTTAGTGGTACTGTTAAATCCGTCAAACCAACCCATGTCACAGTTGCTATTGATGACAAGCTGACAGGTTCAATCCACGCATCCCGGATTCTGGATAAAGTGCCTGTAGGCTCTTTTCCAACATACACTCTGAAAGCTGGACAGAAGGTGACTGCCCGAGTCATTGGAGGCAGAGATGTGAATACTCACAGGTGGGAAAACATACTCATAATATTACTGCTTGGGGATTGCAAGGGGTGAAACAGTTACTCTGTTCAGATGATCTAGGCTGCTCCCTCTGTCACCAGATACTGTTACAGGTATCCTTGCTGGAGTAGTTGAGGCCTGAGGAAATCTGCTATTATATTCTGAGATCCAGGTTTCAGTGAATTAGCTCTTTACCTGCATCACTGTATTTATCTTGAGTATAGATTGCAAGAAAAAAAGATGTCTAAATTCTTAAGGTCCATTGGAAGTCTTAAATGCAAGCAGGATTTGGCCCCAGGCGCTGAATTTGCCAGAGTGTTTTGGGTACCTAAATTACCACTGAAATAGTACTGGGAAGACCTGGAACTCAAAGGCTTTTGTAGTTTTAGAGGGCTTAGACCTGCTTTTTGCCAACGCAGAGGGATTACAGGTGACTGGGGCCTTGGGAGATCATTAGAAACTTTGATCCTTTTCCTGTTCTTTAGGTATCTGCCCATCACCCATCCGCACTTCACACGGTCCATTCCAGAGCTCAGCATTCGACCAAGGTAAGTGTTAGCCTCTGCTTTCTCTGCAGGTGCTTCACAGACCTTGTGTCCTTGTAGGTTCCCTCCCTTGTTCCTCCCATTTGTGCAGGAGCTGACCATAAGCAAGGAGTTCCACATGTATGCAGCGTGGCAAGGCCTCCTATTCCCTCTTTCACACTAGCTTGGGTCTGGGAGCTGTGTTAAACCTAACAGTGCTCTCCTAGCACATGGTTTCCTTTTAATGTCCTTTTGGCTTCAGGTTCTGTCAGTCTGGATTCTGGTATGTCCCTTCATGTCAGAAGGATTCCCTCTTAAGCCCAAGGAAGAATTAATTCCCTGGAGAAGGATGCAGGTGGGGAGGGGATGGGGATGAATGTCACAAAGGCATTGTCACAGTAGTACTGTCTCACTATAATCTCTTGGGTTTCTAACTCCTATCTTCATCATTAGGACCAAAGCTGGCTTACTGATGTCCTCTTTCTTTGTTTGCAAACAGTGAAATAGAAGGGGAAGTCACGGCAATACTGAACCTTAAAGAAGACAGTGCCCTCAAGAAACTTGGACTCTACAGTGTTGGACAGACAGTTACCTGTTTTGTGAAAAAGGTGAGATCAGAGTTTTCCTAAGACTGGGGGAGGCAGCAAGTGGGGGTGACCTCAGGGGCCTTAGTTCAGACCTAAACACTGACACGACTGTGGTCTTCATTAGCTGTGAGAGTGGCCCATGCAAAGTGCAGCGTCTTAGAGGGAGAGTAGAAGGAAGTCACATTGTCTGTACTTGACAGAGTTGACTTGACTTATCCTCTTCGACGTGCCTGTTTGTTGCCAGCAGACCCTTCCCACCTTGCGCTCTAGCAAAATGGCCTTTGAGAAATTCATATACCACCAGCACAAAGTATACTCACTGCTGATCCCCTGTGTGCACTTGCCTGTGAACCACAGCAGTGTTATGCTTGTGAGAGTAGAAGCCAGGCTTTTGCTTGGTGTAAGAGCCAAGACTGGAGTAGCTCTTTCTAGCCTTAAAAATGAGTGAATCCACCAGGGAAAGGTTTTTTTCCCAAGGTCTCACACTGTCTTTTCTGGGTATTTGGTGTCTTCTCAGTATAATGTCCTCAAAAATTGGCTGGAGGTAGAAGTCACCCCTGACATTCGAGGAAGAGTTCCTCATCTGCTGCTGTCTCTGAACACCAAGGTAAGAGACCATTACAGATAAGCCACACAAAATTTTTTTCTGTGCACATGGCTATAAGTCATGACTGCAGGCACTTCTGACATCCATGTGAACTCATAATCCAGTGCTCTGCCCTTTAGGCATCACTGCCCCTCACTGACAAGCAAGTACTATGCCTGTAGCTAGTTTGGCTTAGGATAGCAGAGCTGTTGAAGCAATGCTGAGCTATCAGTCAAGTGTACACATCAAAGTTGTGTGTAGAAAGTGTAAATCTTCATAGGAGAAACGCCAGCCAAAGCTGTGCAAAGCTCCTTTTCTGGTAATAAGTGGAAATCTGTCTTTTCTTTCAGGTCTTAAAACATCCAGAAAAGAGCTTCAAAAACGGCCAGGCAATATCAGCTACAGTGACTGGAACAGATGTCACCGAAACAAAACTCTGCTTGTCACTCACAGGTATAGTGGAGTCTTAACAGCAGGACCCCACCACATATGATGCTTTACTCAGAGGTGGGCCTGCACTGACCCCTCAGGTGAAGATGTTACACTCCAGAGCCAAGCTGAACCTCCCTGTAGGACACAACTAATCCTTGGGACCCTGACCCAGATGTAGAAGCATGGAAGGCAAGAGAGGTCAGACCTCTAGACTAAAAAAACCACTTTCCTACTATCCCAGACTGAAGCCCTTCTCTGAGCCCTTATAAACATATTCCCTTCTGATCTCAGACGTGAGATGGTACATTTGTCATCATTTGTCAATTATTCTGGATCCTGGAACTGTGCAACTAGGTGACCTTGTCTGGGCTACCAATGCAAACATTGCTGTGAACTGAAAGAGTGCATAGGCTGCACCTTACCAAAAGTTGGTCGGTTTGATATGTGACTATGGAACTAAAATCAGCTTCACTAACTCATTACACCTATTGCTTTTCAAGTATTATGAAGCCCTTTCCCTCCTTCACTTTTTCCAGGAATTCAGTCTTTGGAGCAGGGCACCATCACTGTAGGCATGGTAACAAAGGTGACTCCACACATAGGTTTGACCATCGCACTGCCAGGTGGGAAGACTGGCAAAGTCAGCATCTTTCACCTGAATGATACTTACACAGAGAATCCTCTGAGTGACTTCAAAGTTGGCAAGATTGTCAGGTCAGTAATTGTCTTTTTTGTTCCCTCAAGCTGCAAGGCTTAGAAATATCCTCCTTTGGTGACAGGCTTTTTGCTGCCATAAGATGATGCCAGACCTGTAAGGTTCAGTCTGTAGCTAAGAAATAATGCTGACTTACAACCTTATATCGTTTGGGTGAAAGTCTTGAATTTTCCATGTATGAAGAAGCCCCTTTTCAGCTGCCTTCTTGGGCTGTGTTTTAAGAGTAGCTACTCTCTTAGCTAAGGTGCTGATGGGACTGAGGGAAGCCAGTTATCCCAGCTCTGCTGTGGTTCTGTGGGCTGTTTGGCAAGTCAGTTGTCTTTACATTTGTAATGCACAAGTAATTGCGTTTCCCTACTTCACAGACTTGTTGGGAATGCTGGAGAGTGCAACAGGCCAAGTGATTCAACTGTAACAATCTTTTGTAAGATTGGATAAAGCAAGTAGATATGTCTCAAAAAGCCCTTTAGCTGGTTTCCTGAACTGTTGTGTCATGCTGGTTTGTGTTAGCCAGCAAGTGCTCCAAGGAACAGAGCGGTTTGTTTCCTCTAGAGCTTTACTCTGCTAGTAAAAATACCTATTTTCTACCTGTGGCTTTTCTTAACAGGTAAAAAAGCTTTCTGTTTTCTCCCCTTACTCTGCTGTGCAGGTGTTACATCCTCTCCAATGAGAATGGCAAAATCCAGTTATCTCTCCGGCAATCCCGGTATGTGTCTTCCCTCCAGACTGTTGATCTCCTACTAGTGAAGAAAAGGATAGTGAAATACAGTTACTGTTGGTTTGGGCAGATCAGCGTGAAGTGTTCAAAGGACAAGGACCACATTTTTTTTTAAGGGATGAGACTTGTTCCTACTTCGGAAAGATTTTCCTGTGTATTGGCAAACGTGGAGGTGTCTGATACTTAATGTAGAGCTGATCAAGTGGGTTCGGGTTTACTTTCGCTTTATCGTAGTCTAGACCTGACTTAGTTTTTTTGTTTTATTTGGGAAGAGAGGGAAAGTTCCACCATGGAATTTGCAATACAAACATGTTATTTTTCAATGTTCAGCTGCATTTTAAACATTGTGATTAAATAGCAGATGTGGTCCTGAATGTCTCTTAAAACCAAGCTTTGTCTTCTCTGTGAGCAAAAATGCATAAACCGTGTGGAATGAAGAATCTTAGAAATAAGTGGAAAAAACTCTAAGTCAATTCTGCGTGAAATTTCAGACACCATTTTACTCTTCTCAAAATCTTAGTGTCAGAGGAAGCCAGGCTAATCTGTTTTGTTTGTCTTTTTTTACAGCAGCATGTTTACTCTCTAACGCTATGTATGGCTTGTCAGAAATGCAAATAGTCTGTTAGTACATTTGAATAAACTGGAGGGTGTCTCTGATCTGGTACATTTTCTAGAAAGTACTAGCTGTTGTTAATTTCTTTTTTTGATATCCAGAGCAGAATGTGGATTATTCAGACGAGTGCTTTCTAACCTCTCTTTTCTTTTAGGTTAAACCCAAAGAGCAACAGCAAAGTAGAGGATGTTGAAATAACAGATATTAAGGATGTTAAAGAAGGCCAGCTAGTGAGAGGTTATGTCAAATCAATCACTCCGTCAGGGGTATTCTTTGGGTAAGTAGCATAAGAAAATTATACTGGGAAGTGAGGGGTCTTGGAGAACTTACTTTGAATGTATGACTCTGGAATCTTGTTTGGGGGTGGTCTGTGGTGTAATGCGATGTTGCAAAGTCAATTTCCTCCTGGGAATCAAGATGTCATTGCTGCTTTCTTGAGCCTGTGAAATTAAAGTAGGTAAAGTTTGGGTGATGCTATATAGAACTGGTGGTGCCACAGATATAGTCACTGCACCTTTTTTTTTTTTTTCCCCTCCTCGCCCCTGCTATGGAATACTTATGTTTTTGTTTTTCTCCTCTTCTCAGCTTGTCTACTTCTCTTCTGGGCCGAATCTTGTTCCAGAATGTTTCCCCTTACTTTGTACAGAAACACTCCTTATATGAAAAGTACCTGCCTGAAGGAAAGCTGCTCACTGCCAAGGTGCTTGGGTAGGTTCCAACGTTCTTTAAGAGGGGCCATGAATTAGAAAGGAGAGAATGGAAAGAGAGGACAAAAGACGGGAATATTTGAAAGAAGTTCATATCCTTGCAGTCATTGTAAATGCTCAGATATTTTTTTTTTTTCTCCTCCTGCTGCTCCTTCCAACGCACCGCAGTGTAACAAAAAAACACATTGAGCTCTCTCTCCTGCCTGAGGACACTGGAATGCCAAGTGTCTTACCTGAATCCCTGGGCCTACCACGATATGATGCAGAGGAAGAGAAAAGAGAGGCAAATGATAGGGAAAAGAAAGAAGAGCTTAAGCTGAAGGCAAAACGGAGAAGAGGAAACTCTGAAAGCGAGCAGGTATGGATGTGATTGAGCAGGACATGCTAAAGGACTTGGTTGGCCCCAATATCAAAGGGGCTAGGAAGATCCACTGGGATCAGGCTGAGGAATTATACAGAGTAGGAAAAAGAAAGATTAAATTGCATTCGCGATTCGCAAAGATCAGAAACTATTCCATTTGGGTAGGAGTTAACTGAATTAGCATCCCAGTTGTGTTGCCTGTGTGCCCCGTCCCATTGGTCTTGGCACCATATGTAGGTGAGCATGGGTTTATTCTGTGTTGTCCCTGTTATGTGAGAGAATAGTGGGGGATGCTGTGCCAGGGCACCACCCTCTCTCTGCTGTCAGGCTCTTTATTTTGTGATTGGAATTGCCTTTAAGACTCATCCCAGTTGTTGCCCTCCACCATCTGCTCATTTTCCCCTGTTGCAGGAGACGAAGCCAAAAAGAAAGAAGATCTGCCCAGCAGACGAAAATGACAGTGGAATTGAGGTATATTACCGGGAGGAGGAGGATGATGACCAGGAGGAAGAGGCAGCTAAAAAGAAATCTAAGGTGAGAAGTTTGGAGGAGAACCTGAGCCTGAAATTACTTTCCAGCCCTATTGAGATGTGTCAGTTTTTACTTGGGTGACAATAAGTGTCATTGCTGCAGATAGGAGTGACACAGACTGGTGTTTGTGTCATCTGAAAATGGCTTTAGATGGATTGAGTTTATATTACAGCAAAGGGGACCAGAGTTTAATGTTTTTGCTGGTGGGCTGTTTGCAAGTGTGAGAAGTCAATAGTACTGGACAGAGAGAAGCCACAAGCAAACAGCAGTTGTCTGATCTCAGTGTAAAAACTTCAAATTAAAACCCAGGGCATTCCCTGTCTTCCTCCAAACAGATGAAGAAACCTGGTGAAGCTCCCAGGCTGCAGGTTTCCATGGGTTTCACCTGGGATGAGGACATGAATACGATGGATATGTCTGTGCTGAATCAGAAGGAAGAGAGCTCAGAGAGCGAGGAGGAGGAGGATCCGAAGACTAAGGTACTGTGTACTAGTGTTGCCTGCACAGGAGACACCACATGGTGGCTGTAATGTGATATCTCTGTATTTGCATGTCTGTCTGCCCCATAGCAAAGCCTTTTAACCCGAGGGAACATCTCTGACAGCTAATACAGAACTTCCTTAACTACTTCAAGCGCTGGGCTTATCAGCAGATATCTCTGAAGCAGAGGAGAAAAGGCCCTATTTTAGCATGGCTGCGTGAAAATACGGCTTCTTATGTTGACACACTAAAAAAATGTCATTGTTTAGGGTCAAACATTTTCATGAAAGTAAAATTTTTGTATTTGATGTCAGCTCTGTTTTTTACTTTTCTGCGTGTTGCAAATTTACAGGAAAACCTGAACGTAAAAAACCTTTTCAAATTACGATCCTCTTATTTAGAAAAACGCACAAAAAATTTCTTTTATGCTGTAAATTCTTAGAAGAGTTTTCCAGTGTGAACAATTCAGCAAAATCAAAAATAAGCTCATGAATTGTTTTCATGTTTGCTCTTCAGGATTTCCCCTGTCCCTCAAAACTCACCTCTGTAAAGATCATGCATGGCTGATGCTTTGCTGCCCAAGGTATAGCTGCCTTGTGCAGAGAACTATGGCACTATGGCACTGTCAGTTCCCAATTTAGACCTGAGTCACCCTAGTGATCCAGCCACATACCCCAGTCTTGCACAATTTCTCCCCGTGTATCCTGGATTTTTACAGAGTGGAGGGTGGTGGTGAGCACTGACCTGGAGGGTAAAGATGGAAGAATGAGAGGGAGGGGTGAAGTGTGAATCCTGCAGCTGGGGTGCAAGACTAGCAAAGTATTTGGTCCCTCGATGTATTTAGTTAAAAGAAATGAGATTTCATGTAGTGCTGCGCTTCTTGGAGGTGTGAACTGTGTGTGAAGGGGTGGGATCTGTGTACCGTTTTCCTCCTCTTAAACAATTGGCCTCATCTCTTCTGGTGAAAACTGCCTAGCCTTGGATATACTGAGGTCTGGCTGTGCTTTAGCTGGGCCTGCCTATTCCCACATGAAGTGCCTGCCTTTACCTAGTCCTCCTTTTTCTCTCTTTCAGCTGAAGAAACAAACAAAGAAGGAGAAGGAACTAGAGAAGCAGAAGAAGGAGAAGGAGCTCTGCAAATTAGAGGCAGCTCTGATGGACCCTGGTCGACAGCCCCAATCAGCAGATGACTTTGACCGCCTGGTGCTGAGCAGTCCCAACAGCTCCATCCTCTGGCTACAGTACATGGCTTTTCACCTCCAGGCTACCGAGATTGAGAAGGCCAGAGCTGTAGCAGAGAGAGCGCTTAAAACAATCTGCTTCAGGTAATACTGGGGCTCTGCCTTTCTTTGCCCCAAAGAATAAATCATGGTGGGGTAGTTGTGGTGGGAGGAGAGCATTGGTAGCATCGTCAGTGTGTGCACGTGTGCAGTGGTAGAGTCTGTTTCAGTGACCTTAAAAGGATTAAATGGTAGCAATTGTCAGCTGGCCCTTTGAAGGTCTGGCCTGAGTCACCACAGTTGACCTGATTTGCTGCAGCTCATGGGCGCAGTAACTCCCCAAGGTATCACTGAGTGCATGGACATACTTCTGAGCAGTTGGAAGGGTTTGGAAGAGCATAATGCTGTCAGTGATGTTGTCCTTAAATCAAAGCGTGAAACAAACCGTAAAACTCTTGTCGCTTTTTCATAGGGCTGCACCTTTGTGTATTAAGTAATTTCTACAGTATAGTTAAATATATTATGCTTTCTTGAATCATCCTTGTGTTTTTTTAATTACAAACAACAGTGATCAAAAGTTGTAGTGTGAAATAACTGCTGTGCTCTATTCCAAAAGTGGTTTCAGTGAGCAGTATGCTCCTTTCCTTTGTCCTGGAGGCAAGCTACAAGTCAGTGAGTCTTTTTAGAGTGGTTTGCAAAAAGCTGATGAGACTGGTAAAAGGCTGACTATTCTTGTCAACATTTGCTTTAAGGGAAGAACAGGAGAAGCTGAATGTCTGGGTAGCTCTGCTGAACTTGGAGAACATGTATGGTACTGAGGAGACACTGATGAAGGTCTTTGAGAGAGCTGTTCAATACAATGAACCTCTGAAAGTCTTCCAGCATCTGTGTGACATCTATGCCAATTCTGAGAAGTACAAGGTAAGATAGTGCAAGCAGGTCCCAGGCACGTATCCCATTCAGTCATGCCAGTGAAGTACCAGTGCTGGCTGTATAAGCTTTCAGCAGTCAGATGTTAGGCGTATCCTGTTCCTAACTGGGATTAGTAGTCATAATTGACGGCAGACAAGGAACTATTGATACTTGCTTTTCTGTCATAAGTGTTTGAAGATACCTGGGCCAAGAGTAAGAGTTTTAAAGCTAGAAGGCTTTATTTTGAATCTGTGTGATCTAACTGAACTCTGCCCTTCCAGCAAGCAGAAGAATTGTACCACACAATGCTGAAGCGTTTCCGTCAGGAGAAATCTGTGTGGCTGAAATACGCCTCTTTCCTCCTGAAGCAAGGCCAGACCGAGGCCACACACAGGCTTTTGGAGCGTGCTCTCAAGGCTTTGCCTACCAAAGAACGTAAGCAATCTCTTCCCCATCCTTAAAGTTGTCCATGGGTTGACAGGTCTTCAGTAGATGGACCGCTCTCTGATATCTCTGCCTGTGATAATGTTTGTAATGAGTGAAAAGTGCAACCAGTTGGTGCTGAACATGCTGCCCTTGACCCTCAGGGGAGGGGAAATTTCAACCTGGATATCAATCCTAAATCCTCCTGTAATAGAATTTGCTGTGATGGGCAAAAGCAAAATACCCAAAGCAAAGGCGACTTTGAGTCTTACAGCCGTCTAGAAAATTTCAGTTGGTCTAGTCCCAGGTTTGTGGGGCTGCCTGTGGATGCTGCAAGATGCATTTTGAATGTAAGAATAAACTTCTGTCTCCTGCAGAGAGCTGAAATGGGAAGTGAACTGTGACCCTTCCCTCTCCCAATCTGATCCCACCTTGGTCCAGAATCACTTTAAAATAGAGCCTTTTGTCTCTGGTTAGGGATGGTGCTGTCTCTGTGCCTCTCTCTGTTCTGTGTAATTATCACTCGTGTTTGTTCATAGAGAAGAGAGCTGCTGTGATACCTTAATGTGTCATTACTTGTTCCAGATGTGGATGTCATTTCAAGGTTTGCACAGCTAGAGTTCCGTTTTGGGGACCCAGAACATGCCAAGGCCCTCTTTGAGAGCACCCTCAGCAGCTATCCCAAGCGGACAGACATCTGGTCCATCTACATGGACATCATGATCAAACATGGTAGCCAGAAGGAAGTACGGTGAGTTGCACTACGGCAGGCTGGGAAGGGGCAGAGTACAGTGCTTGGAGCAACATCTGAAAAGAGCAGAGGTACCCAGTAGCATGAGGTTGTATAGGGCTTCCCAGAGCAGAGCAAAAGAGGATTTTTATCACCTAGAGAAAGAAAACTGGGGTGTGTGGAAGTGCTTATCCTCGCCAGGATGGAGGAGACTCCAAGGAGATCCACAGGGCAGAGGGGAACTAGTTTGTAAGTAGTGGCCTGCATAATAGAAACTAGAGGACTTGCACTGAGGTTCATCTGTCCCTCTGGAGGGATTGCCTTGTATCTGAAGGGTGAGATCGAGCCCTTGTGTATCTTGTAACATAAAAATGGAGAAACTTTTTTCTTTTTCCTTTTTCTTTTCTGAGAGTTGACAAAAGGAAGTCCAGCTTCCCGCACTATGGATCCAGCCACATCCACTTAATGAACGCAGGGTCAAATACAGTGGCTGGATCTTAGCTTAAGTAGACCAGCAGCCTTAGAGTTCTGCAAGCAAATAGAAGGCTTCTACTTCGAGGTTTTGGCCAGTTGTCAGGAATCTCTTTCTTCAAGCACCAGCACTTCTCAGCAGGTTGAATGTCTCCCCTGACTTTGCTCTTTGTTCAAAGGCAGGATACAGGGCTTGTATTGAGTGCTGTCACCAACATAGCGATCTAAATCGCTTTGGTTTCTTGCAGGGACATCTTTGAGAGGGTCATACACCTGAGCTTGGCACCAAAGAAGATGAAATTCTTCTTTAAACGCTACCTGGATTATGAGAAGAAATTTGGTACAACAGAAAGTGTCCTGGCTGTTAAAAGAGCAGCACTTGAGTATGTGGAGGCCAAGAGTTCCTTTGCTGACACCTAATACAGTGCAAGTAAAAGCCGAGAGACTCAACTCTCCATGCAGTGTGGGAACTGAGGTGTGGAATTCTGCTGTGAGTGTCTGTGGACAGTGAGTTTCTGGAGAGTATTGGTCTATGACCAAACCAAACTGGAAAGAGCAAACAATCAAAGGAAAAGATTTGATAAATGTTTGCAGCTTTCTCCAGATGTTAAAAATATTCCTTGTCTGTTGATGACTTTGAAGACACATTTTTAAATATAGACTGTTTTATAATCAACACAAACATCAGCCGTACCTGTTCTACTTTCCTGGGGAAATGGTGCAGTCATGACCCACTATTTTTAAGTACGGTGATGTCTTATAAATTGATTTCTCTCTCTGTCAAGATGGCAGAGAAGATTCTTGCCTCTTGGCTGAGTTAACACTTCAAAAGATTTATCTCAAGTGTCTTTGTGCTCCTAGAAGTTGGCAGAGCAACATAGAATTGTGGCATCGTTGAGGTTGGAAGGGACCTCTGGAGATCTTCTGGTTCGCACTAGACTAGGTTACTCAGGACCATGTCCAGTTTGGTTTTGATTTCTCCAAGGATGGAGACTCCACAACCTCTCTGGGCAACCTGTTCCAGCGTTTGACCATGTTCACAGTAAAAAGAGTGTTTTCTTACATTTAAATGGAAGTCCTGTCACTGAGCACCACTAAGAAGAGTCTGGTTCCACTTTTGTACATCCTCGTGTCAGGTATTTATACATGTGGATAAGAATCCACCTTGAGCTTTCTCCTCAGGCTTGAGCAGCTGCAGTTCTCTCAGCCTCTCCTTGTATGATGGGTGCTTCAGTCCCTTAATCATTTTCCTGTCCCTCTGCTGGACTCGCTCCAGTAAGCCTGTACCTCTACTGGGGGGCCCGGTACTTCACACATCACCCCAAAATGTCTCACCACTGCACAGTAGAGGGGAAGGATGACCTCCCTCAACCTGCTGGTAGTGCTCTTCCTCGTGCTGCCCAGGATGCTCTTGTCCTCTTCAGCTGAAAGGGTATACGCCTTTAAAGCCCACAGCATCCAGTTGCAATGATCCCCTGATTGCAACCGTCTGTCATAACAAGTTGCCAGGGATTGATGACAGAAAAAATAGTGATTTTCAGTAGTTGTTGTCTCTTAAGAGAAATCAGTGAAGTCAAAGAAAAAAGTGTTTTTTCTGTGCTGAAAAAAAGTCATCCCAGTCTAACCTTCTGCTTGGAGAAAGCCAGGTATCTTGGGTACGTACATAGGCTCTGTCACTGGTGTTGGTGCCTTATGACCCGTATTCTTGTAGCTGCAGTAAGATGTGGCTGTGATCGTGCACGTGTTTTACAGATGAAGAACTGAATGCAAGGGGATAAGCAGAGTATGTGGGCAGGTGTGATCATCCAATGTAGACATTAGCGAGTGACTGCCCAGCTTTGAAATATCAGGCTTGAAGAGTCTTACTCATTGTAGGTTCTCTGAACTCAAAACCAGAGCTCTGCAGGACCCAGCTCTTCTGCCTCTGAATGCCCAGTTTTGGGGAGGCTGAATGATTCAGCATTTAATTCATTCCCAAATCCGTTGGGATCCAGAAACAAGTCATTTCACTTCTTGCCCCCAGGGAGAACAGGGTACTGTACTCAGATTTTTCTTAATGCTTTTCTAGAGGAAGAGGCTGCTTGCAACATCTAGTAGCAGCTGCTGTTTTACTTTAAGAACAGAGCTGCAACGATGGTGGCTTTTTCTTTTGGATTAATTAGTTACATAATAGAATATGTAAATAAGCGTTGCAATAGAAACCAAGATCCCTTTGAGGTATTGTTTCTTCTTGACTACTGGGGCTGTTATAGTCTCTGCAGTAGTCAGCAGGGAAAATGAAAGACCTGTGTGTAATCCTCCATACTGGAGGAGCCTGGTTTGATCCCATCTTGCTGCTGGGAAGTGTTCCCTAACTGGCAACCTGTAGGCTGCTCTATGATGGAGTTGTTTTTTTGGCCTCTGGAGGAAAAGCAGAGAGAGTGTGAGATCACAGCTTGCATGATCT
The DNA here is from genome assembly GCA_003993805.1 of Himantopus leucocephalus. Classification (NCBI taxonomy): domain Eukaryota; kingdom Metazoa; phylum Chordata; class Aves; order Charadriiformes; family Recurvirostridae; genus Himantopus; species Himantopus leucocephalus. Next base: position 25,665,447 of record RSEF01000006.1, read on the forward strand.
GGCATGCCAGGAAGACAGGCAGCTCGATTTCCCTCTTGGCATTTTGGTGAGAAGCCTGGTTGCTTGTGCTGGTGTGTAAAGCCATGTGGGTTAACGTCCCTCATCTCAGCATCGTCACTGGGAGAGGATGAACAACAGGGACAGCAGGGATATTCATGAGGGTGCCAATGGGCTACAAGGGCCAGAAGTCCAGGGCTGTCTCAGCGGGGGCCATTCTCAGGATGACAGAGGAGTAAAAAAAGTCCCTATAAGTATTTCTGAGCGTGGTGGCTTGCTCCACTGCTCACTGTCAGCTGTTGACTCAAGTGTGCCCCTCCAACAGGAGGGAGGAAAAACGGGCAAGCTGGACAAACCCCTAGCCCATCCCAGCACATGGAAAGTGGCTGGAGCTAATGGAGAAGAGAAGGGAGGTAAACAGAACAAAAGCTTGTTTGTGCTTATGGTTTATTAGGATAACCAAATCCGTTCCCAAGCATTACGTGTCTTGCCCCGTTGCTTCAAAGGAGGGAAGGGGAGGAGAAGGAACTGAAGTGGAGGTGGTTCAAAGGAACAACTAGGACTATCAAGGAGGAAGGCAAGGGAAGTAAAGGAAGTAAGAGGAACGCTGCTTTGTTTCAGCAAGTTACCTTGCCTCTGCTGACCTGCATGCGGGGGTGGTGTGCGTGTCTGCATGTTCGCACTCGAGGGCCAGTGAGGAGAAATGCAAATGAACTTTCTTTCATCTCAAGTTAATGCAATTTCATTTAACTTGCATCTGATCATTCCTGCAGATTAGTTGATGGTGAGGCTGGCAGCCAAGCCTCCCCACAAATGCAAGGCAAATCTGTAGAGAAGCTTTACAGGGATCTTGGGTGCCTCTCCCATTAAGTGGTGTTCCAGCCTCTTTATATGAGGTAATACCCTCCAGCTCCTTCTTGCAAGGGGGCATATTTGTGAAAAGGTTTCTAAATACCTTTTTCATCCTTTGCTGCAATTGTGTATCCTGATGTACAAGATTTGTGCTACTTGCTGCAAGAATAACTAAAAAGCAGTGTTACTAACTTGTAATATGTGTAATACTTTAAAACTTCACATTCTGGGGTCATCTCAATCGGAGAGAACCTGAATGTTTAATAGAAAGCAAAAATAAGTTCCCAGTCCTTGAGTTCAAAGAAAATGTTAAATTATGCCTTTTGTGCCCCCCTGAAAAAAACAACCCTCAGACGGCAATGAAAAATAACTCTCATTTAATAATTTATTTCAAATCTCCTTGTGTGTACGCCCCTCTGAGTTCTGTGGGTTAGAGTCATTTTTTGAACAACTTAAGGCTTTTCGGTAAACAACACAGTATAAAAGGAAGTTGTACCTATAAAGAAACAGTACAAGTAGGAAAACGAAACTTCATTGTCCTGCCATCTCTTGAAACGGTGTTGGGTGCGTAGGGCTGACCCTGGGAGAAAGGGACTGTGCAGTGCCGGAAGAGCAGCCTTGAAGCCATAGTCAGCACAGCGTCATGGTGAGGGCCGTAATTTTACACCTTCCTGGCTTTGCTTTCTCAGAGCGTGGCCAAGTCCATAAAAGAGACCTTCTGCTGCAGGGACCATTTAAGACAGTGGGAAGAGTTTACGAAAATTCAGTGGTAGAAGGGTAGGGAGAGGGCTGCTCCCCTCATCCCGTTCCTACTGTCCCTCGTCACTCTAGGGCTGCAGTCCCAGTGCAGCAGATGGGTGCATGTAATGTGGTCTTCTGGCTGGCAACTTTCTCATCCCCTTTCCCTTGAAGAAAGATGCTCCATTAATACAGCTAACTAACTACAATTATATAGTATATATATGTGTATATATACATATATGTAAAACTAAATCTGGTTGAGGTCTTGCTGCAACTTGCAACGCAAACAAACAGGACTCATCCGATGGATGAAAAATGCGATGAACTGTAGACAGTGGTGTGGCTCACTGCGGGTACTGCTTCCTCTCAGCCGCCACTGAGCCCAAAAGCTATTCTGCTGATGGTGCCACATTCTGGGTTTATAAACTCGTGGTTGCCGCCATTTGGGCTCATTAGATATTGCCAGGCACTTCAGTAAGAACAAAGGGAGTTTGGTGTCCTACCCAAATTCCAACTTGGTAATTACAGTGTCTTTCTGAATACCGGGAATATTGGTAATTCCTCCTGCGTTAGTCTCTCAGTTACTTGGTGTGCTGCTGTATTACTGACCCATTCCTTCCTAGGTGTTATTGCATCCCCCTTGCCACAGGAATTTGCCCGCTGCTTCCCTCTTTTCCCTGCACTGTAAAGTCTGTAAAGTGCTCCGGGACCTGCCTGCTTAACAGGCACTGCACAACTCCGTAAGAAGATAGCAATGTCAATAAAACAGACAGGTGTGTGGGATGGCTGGGGCTAACCCTGCCATGTGGGAGACAAATGGGACTGCAGGAGTCATGGTTAGAAATGTGCCCACCTCTTGCTCCCCAAGGCTTCTGCTGGTGCATGAGATGGCAGGGTGCACTGGCAGCCTGGAGGTAAGGTGTGCATCTGCTCTTTGCTCCCCTTGTGTCTCTGGGAGCAGCAACGAGACAGTTGTCTCCATGGGAGGCGTTCCCCAGCTCAGTGTATTGCTTATCAGCCTCAAGGTAGAGGCTGTTGATCCCTATTTACCTGCTGAGAGAAGTAATCCTGCTGGGAGGAATATTCCCAGTGAATCCTTCAGCCGCGCACCAATACTGGTAGGCCTGCCAGGCAGTCTGGGGAACCGCTGCCAGCACCGGTCTGTCTTAGGAAGCCAAAAAGAGCATTTCGTGGCCTTCTGGGCTTGGCCCGTTCCCTTCCACCCCTTTGGCCCATTTGTGGAGCCGGCTGTAGAGAGGAAAGCCTTTGTTCTCCCGGTAGATGTAGACACCTGTGATGGCATTCCACTGGGGGCTCGGCTGGACACCCTCCACCGGGAACTCCTGCACCAGCTCCTTCTCCTCCTTGTCCAGTGCCACGAAGCCAAAGAAGTGCTTCACGTTCTTGGCTGCCAGAATCCTGGAGTGGACCTCGGCCGTGCGTCGGAAGAGCTTGTCCTCGTTGGAGCGGTACTGGGCCCAGTAAGCCTCCTGCCGGTAGCTCAGTGGCGAGCAGCAGTGCTTCAGGCACTTGGTGAGGAAAACCAGGACTGCAACGATGCCGATGAGCAGCCAGCCGAAGAGCTGAGAGAGAAGAGAGAGGCTGCGTTAGGACACGGCAAGGTGGTCTTACCCACTCCATGTGGCTTTCTCCCTGGTGTGCCTACCTGGGACTCATATCTCAGCCTCCGCGTCACCTCGTCCCTGAACTTGGTGAGGTTCGCTGGCACATCTTTACAAGGGAACCTGGCCAGCACCTCGGCTCCATACTCGGCCGGGAATTTGTCCAGGGAGGACGGCCTGACAAACTCGCTGAGGGCGCAGATGTAAGCCTCCCCGCGCAGCAGGGAGATGACTGACCAGGTGACAGGCGCCACAGCTGCTCGGCCCATGATGGAGCCAAAGAGGAGGAAGGTGGCAGCGGCAGAGAAGTTCTTGGTGCCACGCTTGTGGCACTCGGCCACCAGGTTCCAGGTGTGGTTGTTCCAGATGACGCCAATGAGGAAGAGGGCCAGGGCCGGGACGCCGATGGCAGCCAGCCCATAGATGTAGTTGCGGGCAGGGGAGCAGGGGCAGTTGAAGGCAACGACCGAGAAGAGCTCCTCGCTCCCCACTGTGCCCAGGGCCACCAAACCATTGAAGATCATCACATCTTTGCTCTTGAAGAACAAGGAGAGGAAGCGGAAGTTCTCGGCGATGAGGGCGGCCATCTTGTCCCGGTGTCGAGAGGAGGCGTGTACTGCAGTGGGAAGCCGTGCTGGTCCACCTCGCAGCACCGAGGGACACGCCGGTGGGGGGTGAAATGGCCTTGGGCCGGCTGACGTACAAGGGGCTGCTCCGGGAGCACGACACTGTCACTGCTGTCCTTTCCTCCCACTTGGCGTGCCAGCCTCTGGAGCTGGTTGCTGACACCAGGGATACTTCAAAAGGGGCTGAAGAGGGATTCAGGCTCAGCAGTGAGGGAAATCTCAGTCATTTCAGTTTCCCACTAACCCCTCCCAAAGTGTTTCTGCAGGGCGGATTACCAACAGGACAGCTGTTTCTGTCCCTGTCATTTGCACATTCGTTGCCTATCCTTCTCTTTGGTTTTAGTCACCTCCTGCAGAGGCGATTACTGTCAGCGTTGCTGCCGGACACTCTGATCTCCCAAGCCTGCAACAAAGGAGGACGCTGTGTTACTGGGGAAACTGGACCATAGTGTTGGTGTTGGGATGCGTCCCCAGCCCTGCTGCTGACTCACGCTAGCCCAGGCGCAGGCGGCACGTGCGTGCTGGTGCTGTGCTCCCTTGCAAGCGCTGTGGGTTTTGCCTCCCTCTTTAGACCTGATGACTTAATATTTAGTAATAGGCAAAGGCATGTCAGGGAGGCAACAAGAGGTGCTGCGAGATGGCCCAGCAGGTTTGGGGGCAGGGAGATGGAGAGGACCAGGCAGGAGCAGCCTCTGCTGATAGCGGGGAGGGGATGCTCAGGGACTGTTGCTACCTGCAGGAGAAGTTACCTTCTGAGAAATCGAAGCTTATCTTGATGACCCAGGATACAAACACCAAATGCCAATAGAGCTGGGTCAGCAATTATGTAGGAGTTTTTGCAAGGATTAGGTGTGGCAGGGTGATCTCTCTTTCTCTCCCACGGTTGGTTGACATAACCATGTTCACTGTCCTGGCCTGCAGTCCTGGCTCAGCCTCTAATCGCTGGCCTGAAATTGAGCGCCTCAACCGGCACACCTCCGTGCCAGAGATGCACTTCACTGCCCTTTGCCTGTGCGGCTTCCTCCAGCACCTTTTCCTAGGACAACACTGGTTATACTGGGATGCCCACACCACCGACAGGGGTGGGCTGTGTGGACTGCAGGCACTCGGGACCGAGCAGGGGCAAGCATTTGCCCTGACTTTTTGAAGGACAGGGAAATAATTGGGGAGCGTATCCATGCCCTCTGCAGTGATGCCCATTCCCCCACGCCACTTACAACCTGCATTTAATTAATTTATCAGCTGACTTCCCATCTGCGCTGCATCCCCACAGGGTTTCATCTCGGGAAGCCCCAAGCACCTTGGTAGCTCCAGGAGCCCTCACCCATGTGATGAAACCCACTGGCCTCAGGGGAACTGCTGTCACTGGGGTTTGCTGGAGACAGGAAGGACCCGGGCACCCAACTAACCGTTCCTGGCAGCTTGCAGCATCAGCACACATCCGGGGCTCCCACGGAGGAGCCCTGACCCACAGCAGGGCTGCCCCCAAATCTGCCCCGATGCCGGCATCTCCCAGCTGGGAGGTAGGCTTCCCTTGGCCAGCCCCAGCTGCAGGGAAAAGGCTCCAGGGACATTCATGCAGAGGAGACAAAGGCACCTTAATCCTTATGGTCTCTTGTACAAGGCTTGCTCAGGCACTGTGCTTTAAATCACTCCTGTGCTTTGGTTCATCTGCTGCCCCACCAAATCCTGTTTTACCCCCTTCCTCTGTGGGACAGCAGAGGGGAAAGGAGGCAGAAAGTCGGCCTGGGTTCCCCGCTGTGTCTAATCCATGGCCATCCCTTTAAAGTCACGCTGTGATATTGCTGACATCAAACACGAGCAGCCCTTAATGTCTTCCTGCATCTTCCCTGTTTTCCATATGCAAAACTCCCTCGGCAAAGGAGACAGACCAGCCGAAAACTGCAGCCGCGTGATGGGGACCCAGGCCCCCAGCGCCAGCTGCCGCGCTTTGTCGTACCCCACGTTTGCAACCAGACGCTAAACCGGCAAACTCGTTCTAGTGCCTGGGGTTCAAACCCCTGTTATTAGTTACCAGCAAACAGCCCTGATAAACAAGGCCCTGCGACCTTCCTGAGAGTGTTTGGCAACCAGCAAAGTAAAAGTAAGAGGAGCTGGCAAAGGGGAGTATGCCATTTTGGGGGGTTACCCGTCCTCTGCTTGGGGGTTATGGTGCCTGTCTGGGAGAGAGGGGTGGGTGGATGGGGAGGAGAAAAGTTTTTTGCAGCAGATCATTTTTTAGCAGCCTCTGTTAAAGTTTTCCCCTGAAACATGTACGAAAGCAAGAAAAAATGAAGTCACTTACTTCAAAAGCTGTTGAAACCAGTTCTGGAGCCTTCTCAGCTCCTTGAGTGGTTTTTGCTCTGTCTCCGGCTGTGGGGGGTTCCCGTCAGCACATGGTCTCTGCAGAAGAGGGGATGCGGCTGAGGCTGGGCTGATGGGTGAAGCGAAAGCTGACGAAAACAGCGTTAAGAGTTTGGCAGCTTCCTTTTTCAGTCTGCAACGTGCCCCGAGCTGTTGGCTTTTGGGAGGAGGGAGGAGGTTGTTCTCGGGCCCTGTGCTTGGGTGGGGCGAAGAGCAGGCGCTCGGCTTCTGCTGGGTGCAAGGCTGAGGTTGTGCCTTTAAAAAGAAAAAAAAAAAAAAAAAGGAAAGGAAAAGCTGAGAATGAGTCACTGGAAAAAGCACATCGTCCTTTTTCAGAGCCGCGATGCAGCTGTGCAAAGGCCGGCCGGGACGGCCCAGGGTCTGCCTGGAGGATGGGAGCGATGGGGCGCCTTGCTGGGATGCAAAGGGGAGATGCTGGAGCCCCCCAGCCTGGGGGGTGGATGCGGCCCCCATGGTCCCCAGGGGATGCAGTCATGCTGGTGGGACCCAGCTCAACTGAGGGTAGTACCTGAGCTGCGCATGAACCTAGAGCCACCCTAGGCAGGCAGGGACAGTGTGGGAGAAGCCCTTGGTCCTACGTGAAGGGGCAGAAACTGCTGCTTTTGTGCATGGGAGCCGGCTGAGCCAGTGGGGCAGACGCCAGCCTGGCTGGGTTTTTGGGAGAAGCGGGAACTTGCCATAATGAGCTCTGTGGGGCAGCCAGGTTTCGCTTCCCACCGCCCGGGACTGAGCAGCAAGGCTGCTGCGGAGGGCGGTGGGGGCTGAGCAGGGCCGGGGAAGCCACGCGTGCGGGGCTGGGCACAACCCCAGATTTGGCGAGCGCAATGCATTCCTGCCCGACTCGGCTTTTCCGCTCGCTGCTTCCTCCGCGGAGCGATGCCTGCGAGGCAGCCGAGCACGCCACACTTTCTCCTTGTGTCGCTCCCTCCTCTCCACAGTCTGTCCATTGGCTCCAGCTCCCGCCCAGCCTGTTGCAGAGGCCAGAAGCCCCCGTCCTCCTTCCCCAGCCTCCTCATCGCTGTGAGGTTTAACCCGGGGGTTAAACTCAGCCCTCACCAGAGGACGTCCTCAGCACAGGCAAATTTTCAGCAACACCCACGTTCCCCTCTGCCCTGAGCAAATCTAAGCTCAGCCCAGCGTTGGCAGTTCAGCTGGGATTTTTGGACCTAGTCCTCCTTCTTACCCCCAGATTTAGGGTCCCTGGGTGGGTTTCTGCAGCTCCCATTTGTTCTGGTGCGGTGCACCCCTTGGCACTCCCACACCTCCATGCCCGCCGGGGGCTGGCTCCCCTCCTGCCTGGTGTCTGCTGGCTCACCGGGGACCCTGGGGCTCGCTCTGCGCTCGGGCTGCTGCTAACCGGGCTCCACACCGAGACCACAGCCCACCTGAAGTCCCAGGGGCCGTGTTGGGTTCTCTAGTGAGGGATCTCCTCCCAAAGGCAATGAAAGACATCCCCAAAATCCAGGAAAGAGAGGACACCCTGCCTGCTCTGCGGGGACTCTGCAACTGCTGAAATTGCTGCACAGGGGCAGAGCTCTGATCCAAAAAATCTAAATTAAAGGTGCAAAAGCTTCTCTTTGCAAATGCATGCTGGTTTTTCGGTATCTCAGTGGCTCTGTCGCAGAGCTCGCCAGCCCTGCATGCTGCTCGCCTTTGTGGGGACTCTGAGCGTGCCTTTCTTGGTGAGCCATTAACAGCGCTGAACTGCAAATAATAGGAGTGGAAACCGCCTTTATCTTTCAATCGCCTTTGCTTTGTAAATCAGGTTTTGTGCCTATTAATTTCTGGGCAGGTGCCTTAATTAAAGTTTGGGGTGTGAAGATTAATGATAAATCTGTGTCACGCTCCTTTCTCCTGGGAGTCAGCCAGATTCAGCCTGCCCTTGACTACGAGCTTGCTAAGGCGCTCTCACAGCAGCTCGGAGAATTTCCTCGTCATTTTGGTCCTTTGTTCTCTTCTCCCCACAGCCTCTGTGGAGTTACACACTGATAATTAAGGTTTATGCAAACGACAGTCACCTCAATTACCAGCCAGCTGTAATAAGTTGGTTTGAACAAGAACGCGGCAGCAGAAATTTCAAGGGGATGAGCATTTCAAAAGGGGTGCAACACAGGAAGGGGGTTTTCCTTCTGCGTATCAGTAATAAAATCAGGGCCACCAGGGAACGGTCTTCGGGGCTTCCATTTCCATAGTCACCTCAAGGGCCTGCATCCTGTCATCCTCAGTTTCTATGGAAATGGGCAGCCACCGGGTATTGCGTAGGGTCAGCGGTGCCTCCCCGGCTTCTCCTCTGAGGGCCAGGGCCGGCTCGCTGCTGGCCACCACGCACCGGCAAAACACCCCAACTCGCGTGGGCTCAGCACCCCGGGCTTGGCCCAGGCCCCCCCCGGTCTTTTTCATTGCATTCAAACAAAGAAACACCAACAGCTTTTGTAAATAGCTTTTATAAATCCTTGTGTGTGAGCACAGAGCTTCAACAGTAAGCCTGAATTATTTATTTGGCTCCTTAAACAAACACCCAGGCTGGTTTTTAACATCAGTCTTTGTGTCAGGGAGGAATCCAGGTAGAATTGCAAGAACAAACTGTCCTGCAGCAAGTTCGTGGCAGAGGGTTGGCCTTGCCCCCACCCTCTGCACTGCTGAGCAGTAGATGTTCTCCTTGTCTAGACGTTTCCTTCAAGGAGCATCTCTGTGGGCTCCTCGTTGAATAGTACCTGTGACTCCAACCATGGCGTTCCCGTCATGTGTAATGCAATATGGGTTGTCCCTTCACTAGCTCGTTGCTTGGGTCAAATTTATTTTAAAGCTTTTCTTGGCCTGGAAGCTGTGTGTGTCTGTGGGGGTGTAGTGTGTGTGGGGTTAATGGGGAGACTTTTGGGGTTTCACAGCTTGGCGTGAGAAAGGGTCACCCCCAGCTTTTTCCTCCACCAGGGCATTGCTAATACTGCCTAAACCCACGCCTGCTGCCTGGTGCTGAGCACACGGTAAAAGAAAGGAAGTTGTGCAGATCTGGTAGTGTCTGCCTTGGCAACCGCCACAACACAAACCTGCTGCTTGGTGGTGTGGGACACACGGCACGGCTGCCACATTGTGCCCTTCAACATCCCTGAGGCTTGTCCATCACAACCTTGAGTAGCCATCCTGCTCAGTACAAAACTTGTTGCCTGGATTACCAACGCTCTCGGATTGGATGTGGGAGCAGATGGGACTGCGCCGGCACCGCCGAGTCCTTTGGGTGCCTGTCCCCCTGCAGCCCCTGTGGTGCTGGCCCTTGCCTTTGCCTGGGTTGGATGCTCATTGTCTGCCCTCTCTGCAGCCCCTCTCCCAAAAGCGCGGCTCTGCCTCTGCATAGCCCTGCGTCCCCTCACACCCGGCTGTAGTAGGCAGCCATCTCCCTTCGGGGTGCAGGGAGGTGCGCGGGGGGCTGCTTTTCCCCTGCCCAGCCGTTGCCACTGGGAAGGGTAGGTGGGTGGAGGTGCAGTGGGGGCTTGCATCTGTGCCAGCTCTTCAGAGCCACGTTCATGCTGCCCTGGTCGGTGATACCCAGGAGCTTCTCAGCAGCTTCTCCCACATCCACAGGGGCTTTCCTGGGTGGGTGGCAGTGAGCGGCCGCCAGGTCCGTGCTCATGCCCTCGAAGAACTGCTGGATGCAGACCTTGGCAAAGCTCCTGGCATGCTCCGCACATGTCTCATCAAACATCTTGCGCTCGATGTCGATGTAGTGGGACCAGTACCTGCTCTTCAGGAAGGCGGCTTGGGTGAAGCAGGGCCGCAGGGATCTGACCAAGAAAGCCAGTGTGGTCATCAGCAGCACAAAGCACCAGCCCAGAGCCTGCAGGGATGAGGGGGGAACCGGACCTGTCAGGCAGGCAGAGCACGTGCCCACCACTTCCCACCAGCTGGCAGGAGCCCCCCGGGCTGTGAACGAGCCTGGCTCCACTTTGGGCCATTTGACATTTGGCTGCATTTACATTGCAAAGCTGGACGAGGAGACACGATGTACCATGTCAGTGCATCTGCGCTGAAATTTTGTTCGATGCACCCACACAGGCAGCGCCTCTCCACTTCTCCCTGTGTATGGCATCAGCAGGCAGTGACCATAAATAACACCAGACTGAATCCTGCACCCAGCCCTTGGTCCTGCCTCTGATACACCTACCATGGGGCAGCAGCAGTGACAGGCTCCCCTGTTAATAGGGTCTGACAGGAAGGGTGAGATGAGGGCAGAGCCAGGACCAGTCTGTCTTGTTCACCATCAGTCTCAGCTCAGGCTGCCGCCGGCACTGTGCAGGCGGAGCTTGTGAGGGTGAACCCACTGTAAATGCAGCCCCCTAAAAGAGCAGCTGGGAGCGGGGTATCTAGGTGACACCTCTTCTTTTGCAGCCCCCAGTACTTCCCGGCAGCTGGGAACTGGGGTCTACCCAGGAAAATCTGCTTTGCGTCTTGGAGAAATCCCTGTGCCTCTATTTCTCCTATCTGCCCTAAGGAGGTCAGGGAGATGAGCTGCTTTTAAAGCGGAATACATGAGTGACCAGAGTGGGTCAGGCCATCCAGTCTCCCATGTGGCCAGAAGCAGAGGGCTTGAGAGGAATTAAGCACAGGACAAACAGTTAGTGGCACTTCTTCATTTGCGGTTCCCTGGGATGGTTAATAAGCACACGCTGGCTGTTTCCATGCAAGTGGCAGAGGCACGTGGCATAGATGGTTATCAGCCCATTGCTTGCACACAGCAAGAGCAGCAAGAGTAACCCCGGGCAACTGGTGGGTTATGGGAGGGGGTGACAGCCCACCAGCCAGGCAGTAACATCCACATCAGCCCCTTCTGAACTTGCTCTAAATGAATCTCTGCATGCAGCTTGGCCATGTACTGCTGCCCTGCAGCCCCAGGCTGCCCAGGCAGGAGCGGGGACCAAATTATCAGCTTCAGTTTTTGCACCATGCTGGTGGCATAAATCTCTGGAGCTGAGTCTGAACACCTTGTCCCCTTGTGAAATCACCAGTCTCTCCTCCTGCAGCTTTGTTTCAACAAGGAGATTCCCTTGAGGGAAGAGCTAAGGCTGGCAGTGCCTAACCCCAAGCCACCAGCGAGGGCACAGCCAAGATGCCTCTTACCTGTGAGATGCAGCGCAGGTACCTGATGGCCACTTCATTGGCAATGAACTCCTGTCCATCGTAGATCTCTTTGCAGGGGATGCGGGCGAGGACCCGTGTCATCTCTCCTTGGGAGAGGCCGGGGTGGCTGATGTTGCCCAGGGTCTCCACAGGCACAGAGGTGCAGAAGGCGCAAGTGATGCACTTGCCGTCCAGCAGCGTCACCGAGACCCAGACCGCCGGGGCAATCATGGCCCTCTGTGCCATGGAGCAGAACATGTAGCGCAGGACAGCCGGGTCCTTCCCTCGCTGGCCCTGGGGTCGCCTCCACTCCTCCGCCAGCATGGAGACATTGTTGTTCAGCACAAAGCCCAGCAGGAACAAGATGAAGGGGGGCACCAGGAGGATGCCCAGCCCGTAGGCCAGGTTGTAGTGCGGCAGGCAGGGGCAGTTGAAATCAAAGGCTGAGTACATCTGGGCGCTGGCAAGGGCCATAATGCCACAGATGCCGTTCATGAAGGACTCCTGGTTGGACTGGAGGAACTGGAAGATCATCCGAAACTTGTCCATCTTTCTTTGATGTGATTCTTCCCCCCACCAGGGTCCAAGCTGTGGCCTCTGTTTACTTCATTCTTGCAGCCCCTCTATTCAAAGATGGGCATCAACAAGTCTGATTCAGTTACACACTCTTACAGCCCCCGTATTTAAAGCAGAAAATGAAAACATTTTTTCCTGCTGATTTTGCTGCTTGCAAAAGTTCAGTTTTTCTTTCCTCCTGCTCTTCTTTGGGTCTGAGGGACCTGGGTTGTTTCTGCTTTCCTAAACCTGGCTTCGTTCTTCTCCACATCCCCATTTCTGCAGTATTCTGGTCACCAGTCCTCTTGGCTGGAGGGTACGGGTGTTACCATGGCTGTGCCCTCCCCAGAACAATCTGCCCTGCGCAGAAAGGGGAGTTGGCTGGTCAGCGTCTGTGAACCTGTTTGCAAATGCAGGAGGTGGGTGCTCCTCCCAGGACTGAACGGGATGCCCCACCTCTGCAGTGCTGGCACAGACAGAAAAGTGGGATGCCAGAGCTTCCCCCCTCCCTCCATGTCTGCATCACCCCAGCAGCATCTAACACAAGTGCCTCACAGGTCTGTCAGCCCCCTGATCTGTACCTGCTTCTGCTTCACTCAGAAATGCCTTTTCTCTGTTTTATTCTGCAGAGGGAAGGGAGGAGGAAGGCAGAGGAAGGAGGGATAAAGCTCTTGGTGCTCTGGGATGTTGTATCGGTGCTGCCAAGGTCTGTTATGGGCTCCCCTCCACCCTGCAAATGTCCTCGTTTCAGCCAGACTTACAAGATGACAGTTGTAGCTCCTTGGTTTTCATAGCCCTGTGCCCTTGGGGCTTGCTAAAATGTCCTTCAGACCCTGGTGACATCCAGAGGCACATGGTGCTTTTCCTGGCTTTAGGGCTAGAGAAAAACAGGCAGAGAAAGAAGAGAAGGCTTCAGGGACAGGGGCGCAGAGGACGTACCCTGCTTTGCAGGCGGGTCCTGCTGAGAGCATCCAAGCCCTGGGTGCCTCTGCTCTCTCAGGAAGACCTCCCTGCCCAGCAGAGCTTGGAGATTCAGGCTTTTCCCCGAGATTTCTTGTTTTTCACCTGCTTTCGATGAGCATTTTTGAAGGGCTTGAGTGCATTTTGCTCTCAGTGGCAGCGGTTCCTGAGTGACAGAGGCTGAACGATTTTCTTGCAGCCACCTTTTGTGGTTATAATCCCAGCCCCGTGATAAATTTGGGATGTGCAGGAACTGGGAATACAAGAAGGATGTGTAAATTCTGCCAGTGACTTTCCTGGCTCAAGGGCAGCCACTATCCCCTGAGGGCCCATGTTTCCCACAGGTACCAGTCTGCCTGCAGACATGGACTGTGCAGAACCCTTCCTGCCCATCAGGAGGACAGGTACCTGCAGCCCCAGGGGCTCAGGGTGCAATGGAGCTGCCACTCCTCTGAAGATCACGCGAATCCTGCTGGGAAGGGCAGAGCAAGGACTACCTGCGCCAGCGATGTGCATCCGTTTAGCAGCAGAGACTGGGGCTGGGATTTGGCCATGTGCCTTGACCTGAAGCTAAGGTGTCTAAGGGCACGTTTCCCATGCATGGTGCAGGGAGGACTGAGCTAGCCAGCTGCTGGGCTGGCTGGTCCGTACAGCATCGATTGCTGACAATTTAGCCATGCCACTTTACCTTGGTTTGTTAACTCAATAGCAGCACCATGTGATCTGGACTCAAGTGGATCTGAATGACCTGCATTGCCCTTCCCACTCATTCCACACCAGGAGCGGTCCAGGCAGAGCCAGCTCAGGTCTCTGGTGGATGTGTCCTGGACGTTGGTGCTGGGGTACTCAGTTCAGCTCACCGCTGTCAGCTCTGCAGACCTGGGGGCTTTCCCGTGCAGAGATCCTGTGCACATTTGCCAGCACAAAGCCAACCAGACAGACTCCTCCCCAGCTTGCCAAAACTGAGATAAACACTAGTGAGATGTGATAGCTGTGGTTGGACCAGGCTTAGCTCCTACAGCACGAACCTATAAGAAATGGATTGTGTTGTTGGTGCTGTCCTGCACCTATATTCCCAGTTCACAAGGCAGCTTTGACGCTGGCCAAAAGATGGGGGAATACTGGGACAAGTGGCCATAAAACAGCTTGTTGCAGTATTGACTACCTGCAAGGCATTCGGTCCCTCTGGTCCAGGCACCACCTGTGCTGTTGACATGGGTATCAAGATATATCTGTCTGGGCACCAGCGCGGCTGCACTGGTGGCTGTGAGACACATCACCAAGGCAAGCTGTACATAGGTGGGTGGCACGCGGGAGATACTTTTCCCCAAGGTCAGTACAGTGCGTCAGTACAGAGGTAGGAAGTCATTTGACCATTAGTCAGTGCTGGGGTTTCTGACGTCTCCCCCCACACCGGCCCTGGGGCTTAGTTGATAATGCCAAGTTCACCCTGAGATGTCACCACAGGTGTGAGCACAAAGCACGTGGGCAATACCTGGTCAGTCTTAGCTGTGCCTGCTGTGGAGAGGTTAATTGCATGATGTCATCAAACGGGAAGAGATTTGGTTGCATGAATATAGATGAGGCTTATTGTATTGCTAGTGAAGAGCTCAGGCTGGCTTCCCTGTTCACCTGGCGAGTGGCTTTTTGAAGGGCAGTTGACATCAAAGCCTGCATGAATCAACCTTGTAAAAAGCAGAGAGCTTTTTGATCTCTGGGAAAACTCTGCCTTTCATTAAACATGAATGAGGGGTCTGAGCTTGCTTGGTGTACAGCACTGGCAGTGCTCATTGAGGCCAACAATAAAGCAGTGGGATTCAAAACAGCCCACAGAAGCCAATGCCTGGGTCTTTCTTTCTGTGTTGCCTTGTTAGGGAGGACCTTGTTTTGGTGAGATGTCAGCAGAAAGCTCACACCAACTGATTCACAAGAGAAGGCAGAGTGAATGATTCCTCCCACAATCCTGCCTGCTCATGCTTTGGAAACCAGCTCCTGGGAGAGATGGTACATGCCCAAGTCCCTCCCAGCGTGGGGTCCTGCACCTGGATGCCAAGACAGACACCAAGCCAGGGAAGTCAGGCAGGCTCTAAATGTCCCAGTCAATGTAGGATATAGACAGGAGGGACAGGAAAATGGTCACAATTCCCATCAGGAGAGTTTGTGAAGAGATAGGGGAAGTTGTCTTTGCTGTCAGCCCTGCTGTTTCATTGGCAGGTGAGGATCCCTAAGCACGTCAGAGACGTCTGTAGGTCAGACATCAGACCAGCCCTGAGAGGCAAAGAGCTGCTGAAGATTGTGAATGACCCTCTCTGCTCCCACTCTCACAGGAGGATGCCCACTCCGAGCAGAGCTGGTGCAAAAGGACCTCTGGAGATTGTCTGGTGTCCCCCCCCCCCGTTCAAAGCATGCTTGTGGACGCATCTAATTGGGCTGTAAATATCAGTGCCACAGTCTCTCTGGCCAGCTCGTTCCATCACCCTCAAAGTAAATAAGTCTTTTCTTCTGTTTAAGTGGAATTTCCTGCATTTGGAGTTTGTGTCTGTTGACTCTTGTCCCGTCATGGGGTGCCAGATACCATTTACCACTATGGAGAAGAGTTCTTCTCTGGCTTCAAAGGGGAACACAGCACAGGACTTGGGGAGGCTGGAAGGGATGAACACCCACAGCCCCATCCAACTGGAGCTACCCTGTGATGACTGACCCTCCCAGCAGCGTGTGAGCCTTTGTAGACCTGCAAAAGGTCTACAGCAGCGCCCTTAAATCCTCGGGTTTTCTCTCTCCTGACACAGATAACAAAGCTCTTCCTTTTCCCCCTTTTTTGCATTCTGTATTTTGTGGCCACTCTGGGATGACTTAAAACCTGAGAACATGCAAAGCAGCATGCAAAGGGGAGCTGCAGATCTCTGCTCTGAGCTGGTTAGGAAAATAGCCAATTTGACTAGTGTGGAGTGACTAGTGTGGAGTGGTGAGTCCGAACTGAGTCTCAGCCTGAGATTTGTGATGTGTCCGATAAAAGTAATCCAGAGATGAAATCCAAAGTGCAATGTTGGTTTCAAAGGTGAACTCAGAAGCTCCCTGGACCTAAACACCTCCTGATGGGAAGACCATCAGGGTATTATTCCCAACCGGCATGGGCCACAACTGGCTTTGTGCCCTCTCTGAGCACATGCAGGGGAGCTCAGGGATGCAGCCAGAGCTGATTTTTTTATGCAAATAAGAAAAGCTCTGCAGCCCATCCCTCCGCACCCCACAGCTCCCACCGGGCCTCGGCTGGCACAGGGGTGCAGATGCCCATGGGCGGGCCATGGAGTTATTTGGCCTCCCTGTCTTTTGCCAAGCATCTCCTCCCTCCCTGTACACACAAACATCCTGGGAAGGAGGTAAGCCACCTCCCAGCAGCTCGACAAGTTATTTTGGGGAATTAATATGTGTTTTCAATTCAACCCCTCATTTTGGATTTAGCCACAGGGTGGTGGCAGGTTTCTTTGCCCCTTTCCCACCCTCTTCTTTCCTCCATGAGGCCCTGCTTGCCCCATCTATCCATGCATGGCCAAGGAGAGGTTTATTCTTCGCCCCTGCTCCTCACAACTCCACCTTGCACCCTTCGCTCCCAGGGACAAAGTGGGCATCAGTGTGAGCATCAGCCGGGAGGAACAGATGTGTCTGTACTGGGTTAGTTTGCAGCAAAGAGTTTAATGCATCCAAGCAGCAATGCTGGACAGAAATATCAGTCAAACTGGCACCATGGTTGGCACCATCTACAAGAGGGGCTGGAAAAAGGCAGGTAAGAAAGTAATTAGCATTAGAGGCTCAGAGATAAGGCTACATTCAAACAATTTTGAAACAAAGGATGGAAACGTCCAACTCGGTGATGCAGGGATGATCCTCTGGACAGACCAGTCTGTACTACAGTCTATCAGGGGAGTGTTTAAAATCTATGTTCAGACTTCTCAGGCAGAGCCAGTGTGTCCTTTCTGTGGCCCAGTGCCAGTGCTTAGAGCAGCCACCTGTGTCCCAGCACAGCCCCGTGGCTCTGGATATTTTAAGCAAAGCCTCCATCTCCTTTTCCTTCTGCAAATCCAACCCAGCCCAGGGACACTTATCCAGACATATCTTCTATTAAATTGATGAATTTCAGTTTGTTGCCCTATTTGGTTTTGAAAATGCATGGAAGTATAGACGGGTTGTTAGAGGGAGGCTGAACGGTTTGGCAGCTGGACTGGGGGCAGCCAGAGCTCTCAGCAGATGGGAAGACGTAGGAGGTGGTTGTGCCTTTTTGAGTAAACATGTTGGTGTGGTACTAAAAGAGTTGCCAATTAAATCATTTCAGTGTCAGCACTGCTAACTCTCTGAACCAGGTTTCACTGAAACAGGCAGGAGCTCCTCACACCTCTGTGAAGCTGCCGCTCCCGTTGGTTTGCATACGCAGCCAGATGTTGCTGCCTTGGTTAAATCCTTCCTCAAGCCAGCAGGGTTTTATCACAGCTGTAAGGAGCTGCAAAATCTTTAATATGATGAAAGTGCTACGGAGAGCCCTTGGTTGAGAAATGTCATTAACAGTGACTGAGTCTGGGATGTTTGGATCTTCAGAGCTAGTTTATTTTGGAGGTTTTGCTAGGCACGCCCTGGAGCGGAGCTTTGGGGTTGGGGTTTTGGAGGAGGATGTGAGCATCACTGTCATCTACCCGCTGGTCCTTGCTTTGTGCAGAGGTATGGCAGTGCGCCTTCAGTGCCTGCAGGACAAAGACCCCATTACACGTCGGTGTGCTGGGGGAATTTGGACCAGGTACTGGGACTGTCTGCCCAGGGCAGAGGGGATCTCTCTCGCCCTGGGGGATGCCGCTGGGTCACCTGGCTGACATCCAGGGGAGGTTTCTTGTAGTACCACATTTTCAGAAGTTTATTCACCTGGTCCTGATCTGTGATGCCCCGGAGAAGATCTTCCTCTCCTTCAGTGCCCTCTCCCTTCCTAGGCAAGCTGAAGCTGTGCAGTTTGATCTCTTGCCGCATACTTTCGAAGAAGTGGAGGATGCATTTGTGAGCAAAGAGCCGGCTGTGCTCACAGCAGGTTTCCTCAAAAATCTTTCGCTCGATGTCAATGTAGTTGCTCCAGTGACGTGCCTGCAGGAGGGTGGCCTGGTTGAAGCAAGGTCTGAGCCAGCGGGCGAGAAAAGCTGCTATGATAAGGATCAACAAAATGCTCCAGCCGAGTGCCTGGGTGATAAGAAATAAACAGTGGAACAGGAGAAAGACAGGCACAAGGACAGGCACGAGCTGTTTGCCTGTGTCACTGAGACAGGGAATTTGCTTGGCTGGAGGGGAGATGTGGCATATCTGGACTCCCGTCCTTTATCTGTCCCTGAAGCCCAGCACCCCCAAACTGCACTCAGAGGGTTGCTGTAATCTCCTCCCAGTGAATATAGGACATTTATCTGTGCAATCAGTAGGATAACTGTTTGCAAAGTTAGCCTGGAGCAGCCAGGCATTTGCTTTGAGCACAGGAGTGCCCCAGGAGAAGGGGACTTCAGTGCTCTCCTTTAGTGCTCACTTATCTCCAGTGAGATCTTCATCTGCTACCTACACTGGCTCCAGGGCCCAGAAGTCCCTGCAACAGGGTGAAAACAGCCCAGACTATGTGCAGCTCCCTTTGGTAAGAAGGAAGAGCTTGTTTTCAATGCCCTCCAACCGGTCCTCGTCCCTGACCTGGTACTCCTGTACCAAGAGCAGGGGCTGGCCAGGGCTCCACTCCCCATCGTGTCCTGCTCTATTATTCCTGAGTGAGCTGCTTTTGTCTGTCTCAGCTTGAACTCTCCTTAAAACCTCCGAGGTTAGCAGTCAGAAAGCTCTCCCAGCACTGGACAGGGCCTTAGGAGACACCTACATTCCTTGCAACCTGGTTTTTATTATCTGAGTTTAGAAGTTGCTGGTTCTTCTAGAAACAAAGTTCTGTTCACTAAACCATCCTTTATTTCCTTCCTTTTCCCAACCTGAGTGACTCTGGAGATTATCACTGGGGGTGCAACTTTTGGGGGCACAAAGAAGCAAAGAACAGTCTTGCTCACAGCCTGACCGCGGTGAAGCTATGACAAATCAAGGAAAAGCAGGACCAGATGATGTGTGCCTGGGCACCTTGCCGACATGGGTGGCTCTGCCGGCAGTGACCTACCTGGGACCAGCAGCGCAGATACCTGGACACTGCCTTGCGGGATGTATTGTTCCTCATGAACTCATCATCCTTGCAGGGCACCTTGGCCAGCAGCTGCTGCACCTGCACCGGGCTGGTGTTGGCAAACCCCACAAATTTCTCGGGATCCACGGAGCTGCTGAAAGCGCAGATCAGGCATTTGCCATCCAGGAGGGTGACTACAATCCAGACGACAGGGGCAACCATGGCTCGCTGCATGATGGAGGAACACATGTACCTGCAGCAGGAGAGAAGTGAGTGGGAAAATGCTGGGAGCTTTCTCCTCATCCAGAGCCTTGAAGGATGCAGGCTGCCCTATGCCAAGCAGCCCTCCCAGAGCCAGGGAGCTGACTCCCAGGACTGTTCCCAGCCTTGCTCCAGCTAATGCCTCTTCTGCTCTGGGAAGTTGGTGCTGCCTCCCAGAGAAATCTGTGCCAGTGCGCAGCAGCGCTCAGCATGCTGCCTGCATTCAATGCAGTGCACAGTCTCGTTATGTGCTTGCATCGACAGTATATTTATGTCTCCCATGCACAAATCCTTGTTAGCTCTCCCTTGTCTTCTTCATTCACTCTTTCTTTTCTCATCAGTTCAGTTTCTACCTGGAAAACCACTTTTCTCTGTGGCCTTTCTTGCCCCACTCTGTGCCAACCTGCGCGCTGGATAGAACTTTGTATGTAACAGATTGAATGTGATTCTCCTCTCCCTTCTGCCAATGTAAGTCAGTAAAAACACAACTGAAGGGAGGGAAACCACAGTGCTATCGATAAAGAATGACCGTGATGGAAATGTCACTCTTTCTGCACATTTAAGTGAAATGCCTTATCTTTTTGCATGTATAAGCCCCAGGAGAAGCCCTGTGTGTGCACGACAGGGCAGGCAGCAACGCAGTTTCCCAGGGTGGCAGCATGAATCCAGCCGTTTGTGTCAAGGCATTCCTGCCCTCCTTTGCTGGGATGGGATAAGGCTCTGCCTTCGTTTCTGCTGCTGTAAATGCATTTGCCATGCCTCTGCCTCTCCAGGCTCATGGGGAAAGGTCTCAGGAGCTGAGCTGAGAAGAAAATTAGTTACCAGGAGGATCAAAGCTATGGAAGCAAGACAGCTAAGCGGGAGGTGAAAGGAGGGATGCCACTCCTGATGCAAACCCCACCTGATGACAGCCAGGTCCTTCTTTCTGTGCCCCTGCGGTCGCCGCCACTCCTCCAGCATCACCAGGGACTGTCTGTTGAGGATGAGGCCGCAGAGGAAGAGGGCGATGGGGGGTACAAACATGATCCCCAAGCCGTATGCCATGTTGTACCGGGGCAGACAGGGGCAGCTGAAGTCCAAGCTGGTATACACCTTTACGCTAGCCAGGGCTAACAGCCCACAGATCCCATTCATTACAGACTCTGAGTTGGACTGGAAGTACTGGAAGATCATCCGGAAACGGTCCATTGTGTTCTTTTTGCCAGGGGTGCAACTCCTGGGAAATCCTTGGGCTGGCTGGCACAGCCTGCCTCCCTTCGCCCCCCCTTCTGCTGCCACGGGGCAGGGGACGCAGCTCAGCCCGCAGTCGGTTGGGGCAGGAGGACGGAGGTGGAAGAGATCTGCTGTGGCAGGGGGAAAACTCTGTGCAGGGGCTTCCCCACTGGCACACAGCTTTCACAGGTCGGTCTCTCACCCAGTGCTTATCTTCCAGGGCAGTTGGTAGCTTTTCTAGGTGAGCAGATGGATACAGCCTCCAGCAGCTGTTTTTTCCACCCCGTTTTTCATTCTCAGGGCTGCCCCACGTGCCAGCCAGAGACAGCCTCCAGTAGTGCTGGGTCCCTCCCACCCGGAGATGCTAACTCTCAATGGAGACCTGTCAGTGGATGCCTGTGAGCTGCTCTTTCCACTGATTGAGGGCTGTTGGGCGATTCATGAGCCAGGAGGAACTAGACAAGTCAAATGAGCTCATCTGTGTTACTGCTGCCATCCCGTTTCTTTTCGGTGAAGCAGGTCCCCCGCCCTGAGCGGGGCTGGGGCAGGCGGGGAGAACACACCTAGCTCTGAGCACACCACATCACTGCGAACTCAGATTTCCCTATGAAAATGGGCTGAAAAGACCAACCCTTCGGTCAGGAGACTGTGAGAATCAACAGCTTTCAAAGCCTGGAATGGCACTTCGCGGGAAAGGCTGCTCTCAGCTATACATCATACACATAATGTGACATTTGTACCATACCCACATCCATGTCCAAGGCCCTTGCACTGGGGCTTCTTCTTGCTCCCCATCATGGTATAGTGCATGGTGCAATCAGAGCAGCTGGCTCATTTGTCCCATGGGACTGGATTACCGTCTTCTGTCCATTTTAAATATCCCAGAGGCAATTCCTTTTTTCCTCTTGAAAGTTTATTTTATAGGTAAACACAGCTTATTGCCACACAAGGAAGCTCAGTTTTTTTCTGACATATTCAACACCATTTCCCTCTCCCCAGCTTTCATCTGAAAATATTTTCAGATTTCTTCTCAGCTTAGGTTTCCACAGGCATTCAGGAAAGGGGAAAAAAAAGCATGTTACATTTACTGATTTTGTTAAAAAAAGAGAGGAACCATCTCCACCGAAGTAGATTCACTGCCAGCACTGAGGTTTCTACGCACGCCAGCTCCCGTTGCAGGGCTGGTTGCCTTGATGGCAACATGCCGAAAGGGAGCAGCGGGCAGGGGTACTTACAGTTGCTCACGGGCACATGCAGGGGGTGTGCGACACACGCTGACTCACAGACCCCCAGTGTCATCTCCTCTGATTGAAATAGCAACTCGCACGATTACTTTAATGAAATACAGTTGCACCAACCATAATATTTGTGTTCTCCTTTACCTGCGAGTGGAAATGACTGTTAATGTTCATCCATCAGCAATAAAACCCCGTGGCTAATCAGCTGATGTTTCCAGTTTGCCGTTATAGGACATCAGGACCTCTCCATTTTGCTGTTGGAGGGCGTCAGGACCCCTGGCTGAACTCCACAGGTGATTTTTAGCCAGGGTGCAGCCTGTCTCTGTTCCCAACTGCTTTAATGCTCGTTGGGTTTCTCATTTGACGGCTTGCATTTATCCACTGACTCAGGTTCAGAAAGTGTTGTGCACTCACTGTCAAACAATTACTTTGGAGAAATCATTTTGCCTTTCCAGCTCGCCTGGGCAAAAACATAGTAAAGGCTAAATAGTTTCTCACAGCCTGCGAAAATAAGATGTAAAAAGAGAAGGAAGCATCCTCTGGACAGCACAAGTTACAAGGGGATTTTACTTCTCCCAAATGCAGTCACCTGGCCTGGATGTTAGAGGGCTGTAAAGGATGCTTCAGGGTAATTACTGCACTCTGTTGTGATCTGGGATCTCACCAGTAACTCAGAGCTGAGACACAGAATTGTTGAATCATAGAAGAAAAGGAATATTCCTTAATATGTGGCAAAGACATTCGGAGCTTCCTGGGGAGAGAGAGAGAAAGGACCCTTGAGGTAAGTAAATTGCTTAATATGGGCAAATGTGCAAAATGATTCTCAAAACGAAGCACATTTGATTACTCATTTCTTAGGGTGAAACAAAGAGGAAACAAGGACTAAAATCATTTATGTCCTCTCCTCCAGCAAGGGGATTTGCCCCGTGTCCCTGGTGGTGTAGGCACCCTTCTGAGCCTGCTGTGAGGCTGCCTGCGGCTCTCCGGGGCTGTTGGATACAGGCACCATCCTCAGAGGAACACCATCCTCCTTCCTCAGCACAGCTTTTGGATGTCCACATTGGACAACTTTTGCTTTTGACTCAATACTGCAGAACACGGGGAGAGAGAGCGGGACACCCTTCCCTGCTCCTTTACGGGAGTAAAATACCAGCCGTAGGCTTTTTGCCTGGGATGATGGAGAAGGTGGTGGGTACAGGTGCAGGAAACCCTCACCCTATAGGGGAGAGTCCTTTTGGTGCAGCACAGCCATCAGTCCCTCTTGCTTTGGGGACAAGGATGATTTCATCACAAAATTTGAGTCGGTTGTTTAAAATAGGACAAATTCAGCAGAATGGTTTGGTCGGTTTTGTGCCTGAGCCTGCGATGCTGGAGCAGCACTGGCGCTGTGCGTGCAGCATGCATGCCTTCGGGGGGGGTGTGTGTGTGTGCGTATCCAGAGCAAGCCCTTACACATGTATTTATTTGGGCAGCAGAGAGCCAGCAGCGCAGTGTGTCTGGGTCTGTGCCCTCGGTCTGTGCCACCAGCTCCACACTCACCGTTGGGTCGGTCCCTGAAGGATGGAGGCAGAAGCACTGCAGCTGTGCCAGTATCCCTGCTTGCTCCCTGGCCTCCCCCAAAGCCCAGCAATGAGCGAGCTGCTGGGGATATGGGTTGCTTTGTCACACTTTGATGTACCTTTTCTGCTCTGGGACTGGACCCTCTTTCCCCCAAGAAAGCTGGTGTCCAGGAGTAGACATTTCACCCATTCCACAGCTTGCTCTGCTGGAAATAGCCATTGCCACGAGCACTTGTCCTGGCAGTGGGGAAGGGCCTGCGGGGCTCCGTTGGGAGCGCTCCTGGCCCGTGGTGTGGGAGATGATGGGTTACCTCATTAGGAGCCATTTGCAGTTGTTTATAACTTTGACAAATTATTTAATTACCTGGGCTGAATTTTTTCTGACCTGAACTTCTGCCTCAGGCAAAATATTTTTAGAAAACTGTTACATGGGTTGGTCAGCTGTTACTGAGATGATGTAAAGGCATAAAAAAAGAGACTTATTTTCCCCTGTTAAAAATGTGAATTGCCGTGCAATTGATCTGTAGAGGCACAGCAGGTCTGACTGTCCCACTGTGAGTGGGTGCTGCAGTTGGGGTCCCCCCACCAGCACTGCAGGAGCCTGAGTTATCATCTCACGCCTTTTTGTGCCTCTGTTGCCAGCCGTGGAGTTACCCTGCAACCAACTGGGAATGCAGAACCAGCCCAGCACATTCCCGGACTGCAGGAGATGCCTATGAAATTAATTTAGCTCTGAGTGCCTCTTCCTTCCTAATTTCTTGGCTCATTAATTGCCACACGGGGATGCCACCACCATGAGGTATTTGGTTAAAATGAGCACTGTATGGCCACAAGGAGCAGGTATGGATCAATGTGTGTTCCTAACCTCAGTTTCCCTCTAAGGGGGTAAGCATGGATCCACATGGACCCCCCTGCTGGGTGCTGGGAGGATGAGTAAGTCACTGGTGAAATACTGCATCCCTGTGGTGTGACAGCAGCTACATTCTCCCAGATCACCGAAGGACTGTGGTCTGATGTCTCTTTTTGGCACCTCTCAGCTGGTGAATTGGAAAACCCTTTCCACCTGGCCATGTTTATTCAGAGGACAAGGGTTAATGCTTTTTCAAAGCTTAGAGGAAATGCATCATCTTGTGTTTAAGTGAAGGCCATTAACACCACAGAACAGCTTTACCAGCAGCAGTGCCTGCAGACCAGTACCTAGTTCCTCTGTAGCTCAGGTGCTAACCCTTGGGCACACAGGTAGACACCCCTGAGAGACCAGCAGGTTGCAACTGAGCTTTATTTTCTATTACCTTTTTCAGACAGTTTGGGAACCAGTCTCCCACTGGTATCTGAGGGCAGTGGAGCAGCATCATTGCCTTCTTTCTCTGCAAAGCTGGCAGACGATTTTACCCCTCGCTGCCTAGAAATCTTTCAGCATCTTCAATTTATCATAGCAGAAGTCACTTTCCATTTCAACCGCCCATGAAGAAGGACATAGGCAGTATTTCCTCCCTCCAAACACTACGCAAACTCCTGATGGTCAGTGGCAGCAGAGACAAATTAAAGCACTGTTGGCTCTGTGGAGCAGGGACCACCTGAATCTGAGTATTTTTGCACAGCTGAGTACTCTGCCCAGGCTAAACAAATAATGAGTAATGAGCATTAAATGATTAACGAGATGCTAGCAAAAATAATGCCAGCATTGTGAAATGTAGTTTGTCTTCACTAATAACGTTCTCTGGAGATTAGGTACTCCTGTGTTCTGCCTTGTAACTTCACTAAAGCCCCAACATGCAGCTGACTGCCAGTGATGAAATATATGGCTTAGTTATATGTTGTTCTTCTTAAGGGCTCATTAGATATTGCTCTCCTGGCCATTAGCACTTAGCTTTTTGGCTCACGTGGAAGCCCCGTTTCCTGATCTCTGCATTATCCCAACCTTGACCTAATTCACAGTGTTTCTGACAGAGAGAGCTTTTTGCAAGGCCGTTTATCTGCTTGGCTTGGAGCTGATGCTGCGGTGAGATCATTTGAGACGGAGTCTCTTCTCATCTTGAGAGTGAATTAGGGAATAAGGTGGAGAATTAGAGAATCAGGATGATCTCTTAATATCCCGGCTCAGTGATTTTCAGACTCTTTCTGATTTGCTAACGCTCCAACAGAGGTGGAGGCCCCAGATAGCAGATTTAAGGCTGCTGACATTTAACTCGCTTTTCTTGTTATTTTTATCAGACTCTTAAAATTAAGCTCCAGCCCTGGGGAGTCCACACTTTACAGGCTGAAAACCACTGATAACAAACTTTTCTTGAGACATGAGTTTGTTCTCAGTTTGCAGAGGTGTCATAGACGCTATTTAGGTGTTTAAAAGGAAATGGAGGTTGGGTGATGAAACATATCTCAGTGCCGTGATGCTGGGCCTCTGCAGCTATTGGGGTTCGGGGCTGACACAGTCCTCGTCTTGTGTGACTACTCCAGGAAGCAGACCAAGTCCTTCGATAGCTGGATTCATGTTTTTTTAAGCCAAAATTTCTGTCTGTACTGTGTCATTAATTCAGCAAAGACACTCAGGTAAGTCACAGCTAAAATCTAATTCTGCCAGCTATTTTTTGCCACCATCCAGAGATGCTCTTGGTTATCAGGTGTGTGAGTGCTCGATTTGCAGATGTTGACTGCCAGAGCTCAAAACCCTTGCACAGGTTGGTTTACTGTCACTCTTCTGGCTGTTATGTTGAAATGACTGTAAGGTAACAAAATCTTGTTTGGTATAACTATAGGGAATATGGCCTTATAAAATAACCTCCTGTTTATGTTTCTGCACCTCATTACAAGTTGTTCCATGTTGATAGTCAAGAACATGTCATTTATGAAGTCAACTTTCTGTTGACTCTTACCAGCGATTCAGGTGGTAACCATTTGGGGTACTAGATAAGGACTCTTGAATTTTCAAGATGTAATCTATAGCACAGATTTCTTAAAACACTCCTGTGGCTACAGATATATTGCTATAACATGAATCTACCTGCACTGACTGTGATCGTGGTCGAATTTAGTACTTCTGGGAAGCACGATGATGTATAAGTTCCCTAGATACAAACTGATTAATGTCACAGATCTTTTGTAAGGAGTAATCTTATATTTCTCTAATTTACATGTCAGGAAGGGAAGAAGTTTGTAAAGATAGAAAGAGAAGTTTATTAGGAAATGTCACAATTTTTTATCCAAGATTTTTTTTTTTTTTTTTTAACTTGAGGCCTTAAGCAAAACTAACTGTGTTTTCAAGTGAGGCATAGAGTTATGAAGAAGCGTCCCAGTGTCACTGCTGTGCACTCTGGTGTGGTAGAGCAGGAACTTTAAAAATGAGGAGCTAGGGCTCCAGAATGACTAGCGCCAGGTGGAGCGAAGGGAGCAGAGCAAAGCCTTTAGAGGCTTTTCTTGGTGCAACAAAAAGTGATGGCGCGGGTCTTAAACAGTGCATTCAGAAAGAGCAAGCTGGCATCCTTGTGCTTGACTTGCAGAGGGACCCGCCACCACGGAGCGGTGCTGCGGCTCCTGCCTGCCCGCAGCTGCTTCTCCCTGCACTGCTGCACGCTGGAAGGGCTGTCCGTCCGTCTGTCCGATCACGCTCAGAGGGGAGAGGGAGATTTTTCAGGAGTGCCGAGCATCCCTGGCAGCAGTGCTGGGCAGATCAGCGCTGCCAGCCCTGCTGTGGTGTTGCTCAGTGGTACAGTTGTCAGAACTTCTGCAGCATCCATGGAATGCTGGAGGTTGAAGCATAAGTACGGTTGCCATTTGGGATGCTCGAGGTCGTCTCGTGTATGCATCTCAGCTACAAATCTTTATTAAGTTTTAAGAGACAACGGGCATTTTCTGAGCTAGAAGTGTGGTAGAGCAAAGTTAACTCTTTCTTATGCACTGCAAATATACTGCAGCGGCTGGACTGGTACCTGAGAGTGAAGCAACCCCACTGGCAGGGCTGGGTGGGGATGAGGGTTGTGGTCTCTGCTCCTCTGTGCTGGAAACAGTGAATCGGGAAGAGGAGCTTCCCAGGAAAAGGGAGGTATGCATCAAGACATCATAACCAAAACACTACGGATGTTTTCTTGTTACAAGAAAACGCAATCTCTCTCCACAGGGGTTAAAATTCACCTTGTCTCCATGTTCCTTGGTGCTGTGAGGTGGGAGATTTACTCTTCCAGTGCCTTGTGTAGTTATTTACTCTCACCTACAGTGATGGTTAAAAAGTCCTGCCTCTGTGAGAGGAGGATGTGCCTGCAGCAAGGCATGATGTCTGCTTTGAAAAGGTGTAAACCATCATATACAGTGGTATTTAATCCAGTCGGGGTTTGGGTTTGTCTCAGGTTTCCTTCAGACACCAGTACTGACTTCAAACTTGTCTCAGAGCGACTCACAGAGAGAAAACTCAGCTCATTATGGCATTACTCTGTAGAGAAAAGAGGGGGGGAAAAAAAAAGGCTGCTTCTTATCAGAAGCCTTTAGTCACATCCTTTGACAGCCCCCTTTGCCAACCACCCTGGTCCCCGGCGGCGCAGTCACAGGGATGAAGCCTCAGCCGCTCCTCATCCGAGCAGACACGGCCCCGTGTGGGCGGCAGCTGCAGCCGCTGTCACCCAGGATGGAGCCCGTGCGGGAAGGGCTGAGCGGCTCTGACATCTCTCTACCCCCAGCTGCTGCTGCTTTTCTAAAAGCCTTTTCTTCCAGATAAAAATCTGTCTTGTCATATGGACTCCTCTGGTTCGGAGCAGCTCAGTTGGAGAACAGCTATCTTTTTAGGCGGTTCATTCAGGAGTAGTGACAACAGGATTGTTTAGAAACTGTGAAGAAGACCTCTTAATCATCCAGGCAAATATCAAATTTTTCTCTCCTAGCTCTTCTCCTTATCTGCTGCAAAGAAGGAGCTTTTCCAAGTATCTGGGGATCAGGTGGTAACTTCAATATTATGAACGTTGTGACAGCTTGTTACCCAGTGTATGTGTATACACACACACTACTGCCTGGTCATCAGTTCCTCTGCAGAGTAATAAGTGACTTCTGATCCTAAGTACAGTCATGTTCTGATATAAAAATACTGTCTTATTCACCTGCTGGTGTTAGGGCCACCTGAGCTAAAACACATACCCCTGAAGCATTTAAAACTGGTGCTTCACAGTAGCCACAATTCATCTTCCAGCAAAATTAGAGTCTTGTTTCACAAGGTTGTCTTGTTGTCTAACTCTTCATCTGTGTTATAACCCAACTTCTCACACCATTAATCTTCTCTGTGTATATTTATGATATTTCTATAGTGCTGGGTGTGTCCAGAATGCTCTGAACACAAATGTGATTATCTGATTGTGGCAATTCTGTCTTTCTCCCAGGAAAATACCAGCCTGCCTTAAACTTCTCAGGGAGGATCTTTTCCTTTCACCAGCAGCAGATATTCTCTGTTATGACAAGTGACTTGTGAATGATCCCTTTGGCAGATTTTGTCTATGCTTGGCCATGATAAATGGGAAACCAACAAATTCGAGGAATCTCAAGATATTCAGACTTGAAGGTACAGTTTTCCTTTCTCTGCCCAACTCTTATTTCTTCTTTCTCCCATGTTCTGCCTTTGCGCTTGTCTCTGAGCTTAAAAGCTTCAGAGCTTGAGCTCTAACGCCTTATCAGAGGGAAGATGAGAGGAAGAGGTGGCCACAGGTTGCTGTGGGTTTACTGCTGCGTTGCTGGTCTCTGGCATGTTCCTGCCCACTGTCCCCAGGTACAAAATCATGAGGAGTCATTCATATATGTTTTTAGAAGAGGCAATCCCAAGAAAGCAATAAACTTCATCCAAAGCAGCAGGA
This sequence comes from Himantopus leucocephalus, assembly GCA_003993805.1. Lineage (NCBI taxonomy): Eukaryota > Metazoa > Chordata > Aves > Charadriiformes > Recurvirostridae > Himantopus > Himantopus leucocephalus. The sequence continues at coordinate 25,694,561 of RSEF01000006.1, forward strand.
CAATAACACTGTTGAAACTGTATGGTAAAACCAACCAACTAACCATCCCAGCCCCTCAACAAGCTCCTGTAGACTGTTAAGGACAAAAACATGCCATCATGATGAGACGGATGGCCCTTCACAAAGCAAACTCTTCCCTCTCAGTCCTGGTCCTTAGTGCAGAGCACAAAATACCTTTGGAAGACAAGATTATGGACTGCAATTTCTAACTTTACTGAATACTAACAATCATGGACTCAGCAGAAACGGTCTTTTAAGGCACGTTGCAATTTTCCATATTCTCTGTCCCAAGCTAAAGCCTTGTGGTCCCACAGGCAGTAATTACCTGCTGTGCCTTATGTCCTGCAGAGGATAATCATCTTCTCACTCTGCCTTTGGTAACATCCTGTCTCTGTCTAACCACTCCTGCCTTTCCGAAGCAAATAGCTAGAATCACATTGTGTGGGATAATAGGGTCCTGTGGAATCATAATAGCCACCCCTCTGCTCCTTCAGGTTTTATCTGCAGTAACAGTGCTTTAGGTCTGGGCCTTTTCCAAAAGCTCTGAATGCCCCTGAACTGTTCTGTGTTAAACCTCTTGGGGAACTCGGTGTCTTGACTTTGGTACCACATGCAGCAATAAATGTGCTGTTGTAAATTAATCCCTGTCCCTTCACCAAGACCTTTCATATGTAGACCCTCTTGTCCATCCCCCCGTTCTTTATAATGGGAACATGTTCCTTTGAGCCATTCCTTGTCTTTAAACCTCATTAAATTTTCCTTTTTCTTTAGCTGATGGAAGACCATCTCTGCAAAATACCACGCTGTGTTGACTCTGAGGGGCAGTACAGAAAATATTTAAGGTCCGTGTGGGAAACAGTGTTGGAGTGGCAGCACAGGTGAGTGAGAAGGGCCAGGAGAACTGATCCCTCCCTTATTTGGTTGCAGCCAGGGTCCCTCAGCAGTTGATGGCTGAGCAGGTTTCTTGCAGCTGATTTCCCAGCCGTGAGGCAGCACCTTCAGCTCAGCCTGCTCGGTGCCTCTGCGCTGTTTCTGGTGTTCACCTCCACTTTCCCAGCCCTCTTTTCATCTGGCTTCCTCGCATTCATTGCCAAGAACCACCCTTGCTCGTTAGGTGTAAATCATCTCTGTGTGACTGAAGCTGATTTTGGGGGGAACCGAGCCAGCAAACAGTGGCCACAAAACAACCACAAACTGGCTTTGCTGCTGCTGGTTACAAGCAGCACCTGGAGCTGACTTCACTTGGATGTTTGCTGGCTTCCAGCCGCGGCTTTCTGACCTGAGCAGCGGAGCAGAACGATTAAGCCATATAAGTGCAAGGCAGGGATTGTATTTTGGGTTATTTCAGATTATCAAATTCTCAATCTCTGCATCTGGCATAGTCATTGTTTTATTGCCTGTGTCCTCTTTTAGCTAGAAGTGCGCTCTGGAAGCAGACAGAAGCATTGCAAACCCAGCTCTTGCTGTTGAATTCCTGCCCAAAATGAGGCTAGATTCCACCCTAAAGGGCAATACTACTGCAAAGATGGAGAGGGTGAAAATAAGATCTGTAAGAATTATATAAAAGCAAAACCCCTGCCTTGGCAATTGGCCTAAAATACTAGTAAGGCCATATCTAGGGCTTTGACCTGTTCAATTTGTGGAAAATAAGGTTGAACCACAATTCATAACTATCTACTTTGCCTGCTGGATCAAACAGAAAAACATCTAACGAGCTCCACTGATGTGGAACTTGCAACTCAGCAAATTCAGACTAGAAAGGAGTTGCAAATTTTTAACAGTCAGTCATTTAAACATTGCAAAAAATAGCCTAATTGTGTAGCGGCTTCTCCTTTACTTGCAATTTTAAAATTAAAGGGGAATTTGTTTTCTATATTTCTCAGAGACACCGAAAATCTTATCATTAATTCATAGGCTGAGAAGCAAAATTTCCTTTTGGATCCAGTAGGCACAACTCATGCAGAGGCTTTTAGAAGAGATAATAATGTCAGGAATATGTTCGTCAGAAAATGAGAGCCGAAAATCTATATCTGTTCGTGAAGTGAGTAATGATGGGTGATGCTCAGTTACTAGGTTCTAATGCCGCCTGCAGGATTTCAGTGACAGCATGAACAATACAAGTAGTGCAGTTCGAACGGGAGTATTTATTCAGATGGGAAGGGAATGTTTAGTCCTTATGCTCACATTTATCAGAACCCAGTGACGGTATCTGATTTCATATTGTGATCTGTTGCGCAGACTGGAAATTTTGAGAAAAGAACAGATCTGTCAGCAAGATTATTCAAATGAGCCCTGTCAGGGACTCATGCTCTCCTCTGTTCCTCCCTGGTTTAGCTGTGCATTTCAAGATTACAGTTTTGAAATACATGCTAGTTGTTCCTGACCGTCAAGCCAAAATTAAGGCTGATATTTGCCTATGGGATTAGTCCTCACTGCTGGGACAGAACCGTACCCTTGGAAAAAGAAATAGTTGCACCTGTTTTGCTGAATTCAGCAGTCCCCGATATTCTCCTGGTGATGAGTGCTTCCCATCATAAATGCACTACAAATTGTCTTTGAGAATCAATGGGGCTTTATGATCCTAAACTTGACATTTCTGAGTTTCTGGCTGGATCCCACCATTTGAGGCACAGAACAAAGAAAAGAAACGGTAACTTCAGGTGCTACCAGCAGGCTGTACATCCAGTGCCACCAGCAGAGCTCTGTAGACTGGGAAGAGAAGGTTATTGCTGCTGTTTCCAGGTCATCTTTTTGAGATTCAGCCAACTTCAGTTCAGCCTGCTTGGGATTTCTCATGAGCCCCAGGAGGGAATTAATGAGCAGCCTGGTCACCCTGTCTGGGGACCTCTGGAGGTCGTGTTGGAACTACAAGAATCTTGAATCTCTATCCTGAATCTTCAGGAACTACACAGGGGTTGGCCAACTTGGATAGGAGCTTGTCAGGAGGACAAGTACTGGATGCATCCTGTTTCTACGACCAGTCTAAGGTTGAGCGTGATGTGGGAGGACCGTCTTGGTTGGCTGGCTGTTTGGTACTGCTTTTGTCATTCTGGATAGCGGTGTTGGGGGGATGTTTGCTATCTGGGGGCTCTGCAGACTGTGGAAGACTGGGAAATCAAAACCTAGATTTTTCTTATTGCTTTAAATTTATTTGGAGTTTGTAAACCTTAGAGGCTGTGAAGCTGCACTGCTGTCCTGGAATCAGATGGGGAAAGGTTGAGGAGTCTGGATAGGAATAGGATTAGGTTGGTCCATCACCATGCTAGCTGTGGGGCCATGGGCTGTCAGCAGTCCTTCCAGTGAGGAACGTGTTGAGGTGGAAAAGGAGCTGGACCAAAAAGGTGTTAAAACATCATCAGTCCCTATGTGCAATGTGGTTGGGAAACACCACCATAAAATAACTCCACTTGTAGGTAAAACACATGTAGGGTCAAAACATGCTTAATACCTTGACAGTTGATGACTGACTACCATACCAAAGCTGTTGGGTACCTTCCCTTTGATAATCTAAACCACCATTTTAGGTAATGAGGATGTCAAACACATTTAGAGATACAGACTAACAGCCTTTAACACAATTCCCCTTTCTCTAACTGACCACATTTAGTGAAAGTTTATTTTTTCCCAATATTCCTTGAGGACACTGACTTCTCAGCATGACGTAAAGCTGGCTTGCGATGACCCAATTAGAAATCTGGGCACCTCCACTGTTAATTTGGGCAGTAAATTTAATTAAAAGCAAATATTTGGATGCAGAAACAGGATATGAGGTTGGCACTGGCATCTGCCATCAGTCTTGATTTGTCCCTGCTTTAACAGAAACCCATTTAGATCTGCAAAGAATGTGGGATCTTCTTTAGAAGGCAAATATCGCTCAGACTCTGTGTTCTGCCACAATGGTCTGCCTGCCACCTCAGTAGAAATATCCACTATCTTGACAGAGATGTGAAAGTGAGACTGAAGGGAAGGTCCATTGTCCAAGAAAATGTTTCAAGGGAGAAATTACCCAAAAGTAAAGTGAATGGGAGCAAAAAACCAATCTATGGAGCTGCTAAATTCACTGTAATGTGCTACGAAGGAATCTCTGGCTCGTGTTGCTGGAAGTAGGGGTTCAGGCCGGCTGACAGACAGTGAAACTCCAAAGGGAAGATCAAAGGCTTGACTATTAGCTGTGCTAAATTCCTGTTAGATTTCTCTTGTAGATCAAAGGACCCTTTAAATAAGGAGGAGCTGATTCCCCTGGAAATATCCTCTGCTCAGCACTGGCCTTTCATGTAAGCCCCAGCTTAGTGGGCCTCTGGGAAATGGCACCAATGTGCCCCCTGAAGCTTTCTGCTGTGGAAGGAAGCAGCCTGGGGGTTGCTCTGACATACACTTGGGGCTCAGCAGGCTCCACCGAGTTCCTCAGTCTGGGGAGCACAATAGGTTTGAATTAAAAGGGACTTAAACCCTCCTCACCTAAGAGTTGCAAGAGTATAACCGATGTTTGCATGCCAGAGCTCAACAAATGTGACCAGTATGTGTGGGAGAAATTCGTATTTTCTAACCACTCTATTTATTCTCCCCTGTTAATAATTGTCTTCGTATTATTGACTTTGAACATAGTTCATAATGAATACGTAAGTCTCACTTTACAAAATGGCTGCTAAAAGGTGTAAAAGCTGTCCAGCTTCTGCTTGTCGGTACAGAGGTCAGACACTTGCTGTGACCTCTGTTGCATAAACAGACTGACTTTGTTCATTAAAATGGAACTTCCCAAACGAATCGATTATCCCAAGGAAGCGATTCTCTTACTTATGCTCTTTTTCTTGCTCTTTCATATGGTGCAGTTATTGGATTTGTATGCATTTCACACGAGCAGCTTCAGAGAGAATGTTGCAACCAAGTGAAAGAAATGGGAAGTCAAAAGGTGATAATATAAAGGTGTGTCTACAGCTGGATCTGGTTCTGGAAAACCTGTGAGAGGACAAGACTGCCAGGTGAAGACACTACATGAGGCAAGGCTTGGAAGTTCAATTTAGGAAATTTACAGCAGGACAGTATGCACACATTTTTAACTGCGAGGTCACCTGTTGTTGCGTTAAGTTCTCTGGAGTATGAGATCTCTGCTATTGCACGGGGCTTTCAAGTTGAGGTGCACATCTTCAGGAAGGGTGGCATGGAAAAGCTGCCCTCCATGAAGCTGCTTGACGGAAAAAATAGTAAGTGGTTGATACAGGGCGAGAAATCTCAACCTAGCAGCTGCTGAGCGCGAGAGGGAGGAATGTAGGAGGACTGGAGCAAGAAGAAACCCTAAGAAGAGTCCACGCAGTCTCTGTGCGTTCTCTCTCTATTGAAAGTTTTCCCTTTCTGTCAAATGTGAAAGAAAATGTTGACTTTGAACAGCTGATAGGGATGAGAGCCAGGCAGGGCTAGGACAGGCTTTGCCAGACCTTGTGGGGCAAGAAAGAGTATGAATAGCGTAGTGTGGGGTGCAGGGTTGGAAATAGACCAGGGGTTCGGGGTATATGAGTGGGCTGGGTGGAGTGTGCATGTGAGCACAGGCTAATTTGTACAGAAAAGGAGAAGGGGGCTCAATGACAGACTGACGGATACTGGCAGACAGGGATAACTGAAGACAGGAGTCAACCCTGTTGTCCTGCAGGATGGAGCTGGGAAAAGCAAGTCTAGTAACATGATGCCATCAGGAAGAGGAAGCTGCTGGACTTCACAAACATCAATCCAGGAGAACTATTTTTCCAGCAGCCTCCAGGATGAATGACTGTATATACAAGACAACAAAGTGTCATGTAAGTGCTACTGTCGTTCTGCCTTGAAGGTCAGGCAGCAGCTTCTGTTCTCGTGCAGGTCCTGTGCTGATGAATGGGAGAACTGCTAATGTAAAGGTCAGAAAATAAACAGAATTAATCTGAAGCACCAAGCTGGCGGTACAAAACATGTTTTTCCAGTCTGCATGCTGTAGAGCCAGTGTCATGAAAGATGGACACTTCTTTCCTACCCCACTCATAGAAAACAATTATCTACATTTCTTACAGAATAGGTGACTTAGGATTTAGCTTTCTCAGGGAAGGAACACCAAATTGGATGATCAGCTGTCATGACGAATTTTTTTGACTGCTATCTGATACTAAGTATTTCATAAATGTTGATGAGGCTTTACATCTACAGATCCGTTCCCCCTTGTCACTTTAAGCTAATATTTCTAGAAGTATCTTTGCAGACTGTGTTGGCTGCTGCTGTGAAATCTGTTGTCCTGTTAGAGACAGAAACCCACGGGCAAGAAGTTGTTCACCTATGACTGACAGCAGGCTCCTGTCATCCCGTCCCATTTTAATTCATAATGCTGAATTTGCTTCTGCCCCATCTGAATCTTACATCTGGCTCCGCATTGGTTTCAGAGGTGACAGCAATGGGGGCAAACCTTCCTGACATTGCAGCTAGGGCATTTGATTTTGGGGTGATGCATGCCACATCACGAATGTCATTGGCCAACTGTCATTCAGGCGATTAAAAAATAAATTAGGAGATTAGCCCAACAACTAGGTGCAGTGAGTATCTGCCAAATGATCTTTTCTCCCTGCAGCATGCAGATCCGTACATTTCATGGATAGGTGTGGCTTTTTCTTTCGCATCTGTTGAAGTTCTCATGCCAGGCATTTAATTACAACAAATTAAGCAACAGCTGATTTCTGTTGCAGATCCTTCTTCAATATATAAGGCAAAGAATTAGATTAAAGACTGTGTGAAATCAGCAGGGCCCAGTGGATTAAACCTTGCTCTGGAAGGAACGTATGGCACATCCCCATCCTCAGACCCTTTGCTGTTTTAAGTGCCACATATGCCAAATCAGCTTGTTGCCTCAGTTTCCCCATCTGGAGACGGAGGAAAACAGGAAGGAGGAGGAAAGCACTCACTCCTTTAGATTATTGTTGAGAATAATGTTTCTAATGTGTATAAAAGGTAGTCAAGCCATCGTATGTCCAATTTCTTAGCAACCCCACTCACATGCATGCCAGTGAGTGGTCCAAGCTGCTGGACCCCATGAATTTCAAAGCCAAAAGGATGTGGGCAGTGTCTGCTGACTGCTCTGTATTTTATTCTTTGACACCCATTCCCTGGGTGATGCCTCCGACTCTGAGCATCCTCTTGGGGTGTAAATTCTGATGTTTGTCCAAGCATCTGGCAAAGGTGGCTCAGGCTTCATGTGTCCTCCTGTTCTTGTGATTCTTCATAATTATACTTTGTTTGTGGTTGCCTGGTTTCTTGTGTAACCCCTTGAGGGATGATGTGCCTAGAAGGCACAAATGCAGGCTTTGCAAAGGGAATTTTTAACTATGTTTGCTTCATTGCCGCATAGCGCTTCAGAGTTGGAGATCTTTGCAAAATACCCAGAGTCCTTCGATGCAAATGAGCTTATCTGTTCTTGCCCACTTCACAGTCTGAAAGCATCCTTACGTACCAAATCTAGCAGTCTGTCCAGCCATTTTTCTCTGCTGAGCTCTTTTTTCATGTAGATGTTAACCTCTAGCCGTCTCACAAATCCTCCTCCACATCCCGTCTCTCTCCTCTTTCACATACGCCTGAGCTGAACAGCTGGAGCTCATCCTTGTACCCAGCTTTCGGGTAGAGAACTCAGGAGTGCTGTCGTGACTTAAGGCAGTAGACGTTGTTCCATGAGCAGAAGTGACTGTGCAGCACCTTTCTCCTTGTGTTTGTTCATAGTGATAATCGTGATGTTAGCACCTCTTCCGGAGCTGATGCTCATTTCAGATGAAGTTCATGGACTGACTGCATTGTCTCCATCGACTTCTAAGCACAAATTGGTGGTCAGCTGCCCACACACGGATACAGAAGGTGGAAAGGAATTATAATTCAGTGCAAATTCATCCTGCTCTGTCACACAACATGCTCTCTCCACCAGACCCCCACTACCTGACAGGATTGATACCGAGAAATTGCATGTCCCTAATTAGCCAATTCAATTGATATCACTAATACTAAGAAACAAGGAATGTCCTGGCTTACTGGCATGAAAGCCCTGCAGTTTTGGCAAGCTGTTTCAATGCTCCCTGTTGCTACAGCACAGGAAAAAGGCAAAAACCCAGAATCAGTGTGATCTTGTTTTGTCTATCAAGGGCCCCTGTGATCACAGAGCATATTTCTCACCCTGCTCAACATTTTCTGTGGAAAGAGCCGACATAAGTTGGCAAGGACAGCCAGCAGCCCCTCCTTCTCACTCCTTTTCCAACCAGTGTCAGGAGCAAATTCAAAGACTCTTTGATAAAGTGAACTAAGATACGATCACAGCAAAACCCTGGTGCTGTTTTGCATTCCTGCCCACGGTGCGAACTGCAGGCTGCGGTGTCAGGCAAAGCGAAGCCCATCCCTCACAGACGCTGAACATGTTGCTAAGGCAGATCTATATGGCTTCCTCTTTTCACTGATGTAACTATGCTTTACCTCAGTTCTCCGAGGTGAAAAGGAAGCTGGTGGAGCATGTAATCTATCAGCCACGTGGGGTATGGTTTAATATTCACGCTACAGTACCAAGATTAAATTGGTGCCTGGTGTCTAAAACTCAGAGTGGATTTGGTGGAAGCAGAAAGCACTTGGCCCTTCTGGGAGCGGGTCTACCACGCAGTGAGCTATCACACAAGGCACAGTTAGCAGCGTGCATGATGCATGCGTGAGTGCCTGTAATTTAATGGATGACCGCACAGAAATGTTCCCTGTGCTATTATATGGATGTCCCCTATGCCTCCGGTCCAAAACTCTGGTACCTTTCCTTTTTCAGGATCTCTTTTATACAATGGAAAGATGCCTCTTTCCATTATAGTTTGCCTTATGCTGACACCTCTTTTTGCCACATAAAACAAGACATTTCCCAGAAAAGTTACAGTCCTTACTCAAGACCTCTTACAATTCAAGGACAGGCACAGGGAGAGATTAGAGAAAAGGAATTGAGAAATAACAGGGATTTTTTTTTTTTGTTGGCTGAGGACAATTAGGTTCAGCAGGGTGGAAGGTATTGTATGATGAGCAGGAGTTGCCCATCTAAGGGCTGTTCCAGTCCCGTGTTTCTTCATGGGTTCACTGTAATGAGCTGGCTGGAAATACGACGTTCACAAAGGATCTAAATAAAGATGTGACTCAATCTCTGTCCCACCTCTGCTCACAAGCTTCCTGCCTGTGGAGGCAGCTGCTGGACTTATCATGGGGCCAGAGCGGCACCCAGTATACTGGCAGCACCAAACAGAGAGAGCTTGTGTTTGAGCAGGAGTTCAAGCACCCCACTACCATGGCAGCACTCTCACTGGCATGGTCGTCCCTCTCCGCTTCTGAGAGAATGAGAAAGGATGCAAAACCATGGTGCACATCTCATCCATATTGCGGTCTAAAGCTGGACAGGACGGTAGTGATTCCTCAGCCTGGCCTCCTGCATCACACGCACCAAAAGAAACCCTCATCCTCATTTCAGCATCAGATTTTGGTTGAGATTTTCAATATTTCTTTTCATGTCTTATTATTTAACCTCAGAAGGCGTCCCCTTCTCCTCTGAAAGTTATGTACTTGAGTGCTTTCAGAGAACAGTGGGTTTCGTGGGTCTTTTGGCTCTCTGGGTGGGGAAACTGTGGCAGTAACTGTTTCCAAGGTGAAGATGTTCATGTGTGGTCCCTGATCAGGAAGGGCTTTTCTTATGTTTACTGGGAGGAGGGAGAGGGGAGGGTGGAAGTGGATAGGTAGATGGGCAAAATGACTTTTGGAAGGAAGCTGAACATTACATTTTTGTTCAGCAGAAGGAAGGAGAAAGACATTTCACAGCCCTAACAGAGCTGAACTGAAGCTGCCCTCACTCTGCAGCATTCACTGAAACTCCAGATGAAGCGTGCAAACATGGGTGTCTCCAGAACCTACAGTCCTCTTTAAAGAAAAAGGTAATGTAAATATGCAGTAGACCAGCATCAGCTGCGGATTTATTTTAATGTGCTACCAACAGGACTCCTCGAGGTCCTGGAGGGACTGGGTGCTGCTCATCACAGCAGAAAACCCCGTATAGCCAAGGTGCTGCTGGGGTGAGCACAAGGGGAACCTCACCACCCTGTATGGTCCTGGATGCTTTTTGTGGAGTGACTCACTGGCCTGGGTGGCTCCAGAGTGGGAAAGGCAGGGAGAAGCCCCACATCTGGTGGTGGACAGGTGTGGTATTAACACAGGACTTTCTGTCTCACGGCAAGAGAGCGAGCCATGTGGGCATGGCTTGTGCAGGTATGTGCGAATTTGTGTCTGCAGCATGGATGTTCAGGAATATGCAGCTGTGCAGAGGCTCATCTCTGCACAGAGGGCTCCAACCACACAGGGCAGTCCCAGTTCATGAGAGGTGTTTATATTGCAGCAGCTTTCAGAAGCCACATGTGCAGGCAGTGCCCCATGCTCGCTCTTCACCACTACAAGCTCCTGACCCTTCACAGGACATCTGCCAGTGATGTGTTTCCCTTCACCCCGTTTCTACCCTACCCCACCCCATTTCCCTGAGCTTGGCTGGAGCTCCTCGCTGCTCTGAGTCACCGGGGAGAGGAAAGCAGTGGGCACAGGAACCCACCCACCTTGTTGGGTAGGTTGGGGACCAGTATGGGACCTACTCGCCCCTCTGAATATCTGCCTTCTAGTCTGCCTGCCCCAGGGCTGGAGAAGGTGCTCCTTGCCCATCTGCTTTGCCTTCCCCGGAGTGCTGCTCTCACATCTTTGCATCCATAAGAATCCTAATTGCTTTAGAAGCGTCGCATCCCAGCACATCATGTCTGCTTGGGTGGATGTCCGTGCATGACACAGCTTCTTTGAGAGGCCTGGATTCTGGGGTCAGCCACAGACTCCCTCACTGGGAGGGTGCCGGGCTGGCCCTGGGGAAGCAGGTTTAGGGCCAGCAGGTGTGAGGGAGGTCCAGCCTAGCATCCTCCCGGGGCGGTGGAGGTGTGCCGCTCCACGAATCGCTTTCCTCGAGGGCTGGGGAGGGGAATCATGTCCCTGACCCTGCGGCTGCCCCTCGGGGTGCGTCGTTCTGGGCATCCTTGGGAGTGAATGGGGGGAGGGGGGGGGAGCTGAGCTGCAGTGTGCCCTTGGGGGGCACGGATGGCCGTGTTCGCTGCCGAGACCCCGCGGAGCCGGGACCGGGCGGTGCCGCCGCCCTCCCCGCGGGGCCCCAGTCCGTGTGCCCGGGACCGAGCCGGGAGATCCCCCCCCGATCGGGACAGGGTCCCGCCTGCCCCTACCTGTCGCGCCAGCGGTGGCACATCTGGGCGGCGCGCGGCGGCGCTCACCCCCCCCCCCCCCCCCCCNCCCCCGGGCCAGAACAACTGTCTCCATGGCGACGGGGCGCGGCGGGGGGGCCGCGGTGCCGCCGCCCCGCCCCGCCGTACCGAGCCGCGGCGGAGCCGAGCGGAGCCGGCGCGGCCCCGCGGAGGGCGGCGGCACCGCGGGGCTATGGGGCCCGGCGGGCGGCGGGCGGCAGCGGGGCTCTCGGCGTCGGAGTGAGCGCGGGAAGACGCCGGCGGAGCGCTGCCCCGCCGCTGTCGCCGCCACCGCCCCCGGGGAGAGACCTTGCGCGGTGCCGCCCGGCCCGGCCCGGCTCGGATGCCGCCATGGGGAGCCGCTTCTCCAGCATCCCCGCGCTGCCCCGCGGCGGGCAGGGCCGCCTGCACCGCGCCCGCCACCACCACCTCAAAGGTACGGCTCGGCCGGCACCCCCACCAGGACGGGCACCCCGAGCATCCCCGGCAGGATGGGCACCCCCGGGAGGATTTGCACCCGCCGTACCCCGGGGCACTGGAGGCACCCGTGCAGCCCGGAGCGGGATGGGTGCTCTGAGCACCCCGAGGTGGGATGGGCACCCAGGCAGGACACAAATCCTGGGCACCCCGGGGACCCCAAATTGGGATGAGATCCCTAGGCACTTATAGCACCCTGAGCACCCCATGCGGGACAGGCATCCTGGGCACCTCGGGACAGGCTGGGCTCCCTGGGCACTCCGGGCGGGTTGGGGTCCCTGAGCACCCCAGGCACCTCGGGCCAGGCTGGGCTCCCTGGACACCCCGGGGTGTGATGGTTCCGTGCCTGACACCCCATGCCCTCTGGCGGTGTGGGCCCCCTGCCCTGCTCCCAGCCCTGCCGCTTCTTCCCGGGCAGTGCCCCGTGGATGGCTGATCGGTGCACAGGTCTCCCCGGGAAGTGGCACCCTGGGAAAGCAAAGGACAACATGTCGGAGGAGTTGGACTACCAAAGAGTCCCCAAGTGTTTCTCAGTGAACGAAAGCTTTGCTTCGGCGTCTTTTCTGGGTGCTCCAGGAATGTGTCTGTGTGCTTGGGACTATCAGTCCTGTTTGGAGGAAGGCAGGGGGTGTTTGGGGCTCCTTGTCCAGTTTACATGGTTATTCTGTTCCTCATAAGGATGGAATCCCTTTTCTGAAATCCTGAGGCTCTGTCAGGACCAAATCGGATGGGGATGACTTCTGTAAGGCAAGCAGGAGTGACTGCCCAAGGTCTCCTCTGTCCCTGCCATTTTTTACGCCCTTTTTGCTGTAAACGGGGAGGGTCGTAGCAGAAAATAATCCGTCATTTTTGAAAGGGATTTTATGGGCAACAGTACACACCATGAGTGTCCAATGCTACCTGGGTACCTCGGCACTAAGCACGTTTTCACAGCCAAAGGCACTGAATGATGGGGGTATAGGATATCAGACATCTCTCTGTAAGCAGGGAATGAATGAATGGATGTGCTGCTCCCACTGCCATTTCAGATAACCAAAACTTGTTGCAGCTACCCCAGTGTGTTGCAGAATTTGCAGCCACAAGCATGGACAATAGGGATGTTGCTGTTCACCCTCATTTTTACTGAGCTTTTGGCTACTACTTTGGCATGGTCTGGGGGAGTGGAAATGGTTAATGATGAGATGGGCAACTGGTTGCTATACTGGAGGATTTTCTGATACTTGCATTATTCTTCTGTTACACCTCTCTGCTCCCTTCATCTGTACTTGGATGATTCAGAACAGTTGCATGAACTGAGGGTGTTTATATCATGGCTTTTTTAATGGCCATGCAAGGAGACGTTATGAATGCTTACTGCTCCATCGTGGACAAAGTCAGTCAGAAGCTCAGCCCAGACAATGGCTGTGCTTAAAATTAGACTTGCAAAGAGGAGGATGCTGAACCCTAAACAGTGAACCATCATCCTCTATCAATGCAAACATGAAGGCACACGCGATGCTGTAGTAGTTGGTATGCAATTGTAAACTGCCAGGGAGGATTTGTCTCTTAAGAATCGTGCTGTCAGCTGGAAATCTTTTGGAAGCAACCTTAAGCAGATAAAAATTTATAAACTGGAGCCAGAAGGGACACTGCCACTTAATCCATTTTCAATAGCTTACGTGAGATTTTGAAGATGAATCACCTGATTTTGGGAGTGTGTGGAGCGTGTGTTAATGGCACTTTGTTTGTTTCTTTCTCTCTTTAATTTCTGTTTTAATTAAATTTCTACCTGTGCTAAGGCAGCAAGCAGAAACGTTTTCAAGACTGTAATGTAGCAGAGCACTGAAATAATTTTGATTTGGAGTAAAGAGTTAACAAGGCATTGCCTTTGTTGTAAAAGCCAAGCAACTGCCAGGGACAATATGTGCCTTTTCTGTCTTTTTTGAAACCGGACTGCCTCAGGTCCTACATTTAAATGCAGAATAAACAAGTCTGATTGCATCTGACAGGTTCCTGTAAAATGGTCTGGAGGCATAGCAGCGAAAGTATGAATGTCACACAGTTTTGTTACATATCTGCCATTTAACATTTTGTAAAGTGTATTTTAATTGAAGGTCCCCAGTTGTTCTTCCCTCAGTGTCTGGCTCAGTGTTAGGGATACTGAACTTTGATAATTTGGCCACCATCTTGTACTTTCCATATGCGACGACCTCTTCCTAACCTGGTGCCAGGGGTGATTTAGGGTCATTCTTGCTAAACAAGAAGCTAAAATTGCATTAAGTTTTCCAAGGTGGTCTGGGGACTCTGAAGTCAGTCCCTGAACCTTACAAGTTCATCTCTGCTAAATAAGAAATGAGACCTCTGTACATAGTAGAGCTGTTGCCCACATGTACTGAAAAATTTTATACCTTTCAGTTAGTCCTGCTAAAAACGGTCACCTTTAGTTAAGTAAACCTTCTGAAGACCATACGATACTTTTGGTGGTATTGAAAGCATAACACGTATCATTGAAGAGTGGCATGGCTGGCAGAATACTTGCTTTGTTTTTGATGGTCATGCATGGGAAGGAAAGCGCCCAACTTGATTCTCAGACTTCAGCTGCAGCTTTAAAACCAGGTAGCTGAAATAGGCAGGTCTTTACTGAAGGTTCCTGGGACAGTAAACCTGGAACCCCGGCATGATGATGTTAGAGTTGCTTTCAGATTAGGACGGTACTTTAAGATCTGATATGTCCAGCCCCTTATAAAAGGACTTCACATTGCTATTCACTAGAAACCGCTAGACGTGAGCACTTTAGAATTAACTCTCCATGCCTGGATTGTTAATCCAGATTTTGGTGTCACAGTTGTGCCTGCACGCTTTGGCCAGTTTGGAGACAGTGAAAACTAAAGTCAGGGGAAATACAAGTCCTCCAGGACCGCAGCTGATCAGATGCCATGGTCCTGATGTGGCTGTTAATCTTAAAGTCACGGCCAGTGGTTGGAAGGAGGTTGTCACTTGGTGATATCATGATGAGGAGGTTGAGGTGAGATTATTTTCAGCATTCCTGTGAGTATTTCCCTTCCTGTAACCCAGATGTGGCTGTTTCTCTGGGGTGACGGAAGGTGATCCATTGTGTACTTTCCTAATGCTGAGCAAAAAGATCATGATTATCTGGTAACAATCTCCTTAACGATGCAGCCAGATAAACTCCAGGAAATTTTTGCTGTCCACCCTCTCTGAAATATGGTTTGTGATAACTGTCAAACAAGGTGTGTATGGCTGTTTGGAATGGAACCGAGTGGGAAAACTCCAGCCGTATCTAATCTCCTGGATTCTGAGATGAAAAAGATCCACCTTTGCATCAGTGGGTCTGTGTACTGTTTATTTACTAGTGCCAGGGCAGTCTGGCTTGAACTGTTCCAGCCAAGGAGACTTCTATTATTTCTCAAGACATACATCCCCAGTTCAACCCATCTCCCTGCCCCAGGGATCTTCCAAGATAGTCTATTCGATCTCCTCTCTTAATTCTCCCTTTTAATCCTGGTGTAGCTCGGTGAGTTACCCTCCTTGACGAGTGTTACATCTTCCAAACCTCTGCAGCTGTTGCATTCCTTCCTTAGCTACTGCTCAGCTTTGCTGGGTGTGTTTAACTCTTCCTACTGTGATGTGTACCCTGTTAGGGCTGTTGTGTAGTTCCCAGATTTGCTGGTCCAGGATGCTAGAAATGCAGTTTGTGCTAGCCCTTGGGCCAGAGGTGAGGCACAGGACCTGAATGCCGTCTCCCATGCTCGGTGGGCAAGAGGCTCTTTATTCTCCCTTGTCTCCGTGTCCTCAGCTTCAGGAAGGTTTAGCCATTTCTGTGGACAGCAGATCAATATTACATTGTAAAAGCTAAGAAGTATTACTGTCTCCTCTCTTAAATCCTTTTCTCCAGCCTCCTCCTCAGGTTTGCTGCTCTTTCCTGAGCCCCCTCTTGCTGTGGAAGGTAGATTTCCAGGACGAATGACAGTGAGCAGGATTTCTTCCTGTCGGTTTTCTCACGGGTTAATGCACCTATGATATTTATGCAAAAGAATGCATGCGCTGTATTACAGAGACAGCCAAGCTAGTCAGAGATCCTCTTTTCAGCAGTGGCTGATTACTCATGGGTTATTCTTTATTATTTGTATTACAGTGGCATCTGGAGGCTCCTATCAAGATCTGAGTCATGTAGTGCTTGGTGCTTCCAGGGTCCCTTATACTTACTGCTCATTCACACAGATAGCTCTTGCTCGCATGTCTGGGTGCTCTTTGTGGGATGATTTGGGTTTTTATCTCTAGAGTATCACGTAAAGCAGGCTGGTACCTTTGCAGGACAGTTCTTCTTAGTCCCTCCTTTTGCTAGGAAACCTGAAGTCAGAGTCAGCAGCGGTTTGCTGAAGGGTGTGACTCTGCCTTTCTGGCTGCGATTCCGCAGAAACACAGCCTGTTGTGCAGCACTTTACCAAGGAGGAAGGGGCTTTGCTGCTTTTTCTGGCCCATGGGGGATACCAGTCATGACTTTACAGTCTTTGCCTGCATTTTTGCAGTTGCTGTTCCAAACTTTATATCCCACTGACACATAAATATATCGGACTTTTTTCTCCTTTCACTGGTATTTTACGAGCTTCTGAAATACATGCAGAAGATAGTAATCTGGCTGGTGTAGGCATTTCAATAATTGTATGTTGTTGATAGGAAAGCCTATCCTGCTGCCAGCTCCATTTTGTGCACTCACTAGATAAAACTAACTGGGGACTAAAAGGACATCAGCAGCTGATGATCATGGGGATTAGAAGTTGGGGTGCAAGCAGTTCACCGGGGATTTGCCAATAGTGATGCTGTGAGATAACCTCAGCTCCCATTGCTGTCATAATTGGTTCTTCTTTGAAGTACTATTTCATTTTCTTCCAGCCTTAGAGAGTCAGAAGTTTCATCATTCAAGGCTTTGAAGGATGCCTCCTGCTTCCTGCCCTTCTGCTTTCATTCTCTCCTGGATCATGCTTGTTTCCCTCTGATCTGTCAGTACGTCTGGGCTGTAGGCATAAAGTTTTCCCTGCCTGAGGTTCTCAGGTTTATATGACCTTCTCTCAAGCACTAGATTTTTTTCCCAAGCTACTGAACTTTGATTTATTGCATTTAAACTGCCTAAAATTGCCCAGCGCTCCAACCACAGCAATTTATCAATCTTACTTTTCTTTTCCCATTGTCCTTTTCATAAGGTGCTGAAGCCTCTTGGTGGAGCAGGTAATGCTGCAGCTTCTTAGAAATTTCCCAGGAAACTGTGTGGTGCTTTGCCAACAGGTGATGCTCTGTATTTCTCAAGGGCAAGAAAGGCTACTTTGGAAAACCAGTAGGAATCAAAACATCAGTGGGGTGACTGAGCTGGAAACGTTAGTCCACGGCTCAGTAGCAGTTAAAAAAAGCAAATGAAATACTAGAAATTATAAAAGAAGCCAAACAGAAGAAAATAGAAGCCATGATTAGATTGTTGTATAAATCTAAATATTGTGTGTAGTTCTGGTTCTTCCCCTTTCACCATCTTAAAAAAGAAACAGAAGAACTGGAAAAGGTTCAGAGGAGGGCAACAGGGACGGTTGAGATTCTGGATTAATTTCATGTAAGGAATGACTGAATAAACTAGGGCTCCTACCTCTGGAAAAAGGGACAACTGGGGTGGGAAATGACTGGCATGTAAAGAAGGGGCAGAGCTCCACTCTTCACTCTATCTTCCAGTACAAGAATTAGGAGGACATCAAATGAAGTTGATGGATTCCAGCTCCTTTTGAACAGAAGGAAGTTGTAGCCACCTGCAGCGGCTAGTAGCTCTGTAAAGCTCATTAATAGTGAATGTTGTGGACTCTAAAATGGGTCCAGTTTTATGGGAGATTGGAGGAGGTCATGAAAGAGGAATCCTGTGAAGTTACATACTTTGCTACATAGAAAGACCACACACTTGCCCTGCTCATATGGATTTCCCAAGGGCATCTTCCTAATGCTACACATGTTCAGCAGATAAGGATAATGCTGAATTGAGAACTTAAAACTTCTCCACACCAATGACAGGTGAAGCTGGGTTGTTCAGACATTGCAGTGATGGATGGAGCGATGCTCGGATGTTGGCTGGCCTCTAGCAGGATCCATCTTCTTTTTCATGAACGTCCCTGCCTGGGTGGTTCATTGCCATGGCAGCAACGAAGTCACGCACAGAACATCTAGGCTTTATTTGAGAGACTGAAGGGATTGTGACGAGGTCCCTGTGCAAGCTCCCATCACATCTTTCTTGGATGAGGCTGTGTATCCTACACCCTGTGGTTTTGATACATAAAGGTGCCTTTGCATTTGTGAGCTCTTCTGGAGTAAGAGAAAGCAGGTGCTCTTTGCTTGTAGTGACCTCCCGAGTGACGGGGACCTAAGTAGCCCCCACTTCATTTTGTTTCCTGCACTATTGAAATAGCATCTTTTATGGATATCCCTGTATCTGGGAAGGTTTCTAATACAGAGGCTTGGAAGATTTCAGATTTGGCAGCTGTTCTTACCTACTGCTGCTAGGATAATTACAGGAACCAGCAACTTCTGCATCGCTGAAATTGTTGCCCGTGGCAAGTACATAAGTACATGTTGTTTTACTTACGGTGCATACCTTCGTGGTGGCTACTTTTTTCAAGCTGGGGATCCATGTGTGCTCTGTCTTGGTCTGCCTTGAAACTTTAGGACACCCGAGCAATCCAATTCTGAACTGTCCTGAGGAGTCAGGTCTGCAACGCCTGTGTTTCTGTATCGTCTCTCTCCAGAAATGATTGATCTAAGATTAGCCTTAATCACAGCACTGTGCAGGTGCTCAGTTCTGTGCCACAAATTGACAAATCCTGAAGTATTGGGGACAAGAGCTGAATTTTAACTCAAACTTAGGGTCTGGCAGTGGTTAAAGTTTCTGCTGTGGCTGTGACATGTATACGTGAGCCTGAGCTACCTTTTAAGCTAACTAAAGTATTGTTAGCCGGGTAACTGGGGGGAGGGCAGGCACTTGGATACTCACCCGTACTAAGGTCTGGGTTGATGCAACTATGTGGTTAAAATTGAGGTGGGGTAGATTTTCATCTCCATTCATTCTTGGGAATCCCTAGCTGATAAAAGCATGTTGTATATAAGATTCTAGTTCATGTTTATACTACTGGTTATTTGGCCTTCAAGTTACAGGATTAAAATAGGATTGTGTTTTAAAATTATGGGGCAGAGGATGCCATGGTGGTATTATGTTTATACAATTCTCCATTAGTCCACCTCGGTCCCACTCTTTGCTGAAGCATAGGGAAGGATTCTCAGCTCTCAGAAAACTGTCCGGTTAAGCCTCAGGGCTATTTTATGCAAAACTCTGAAAAGCAAATGTTAATAGTTCTCAGACAGCCTCAGAGATAAAATACCATGCAGGATTTTTTTTGTTGTTTTTAAAAAAAACACTTAATCCAGGACATGCAGTAAGTGTAAACATTTTTTGGAAAACCAGTAATAAGATTTTAGACAAAATAAATTCTGAAGTACTGGCATTGCTTGCAGAGTCTCCTTCCTCTCTTTGCTCCTTCATAGTCAGTATTTGGGTTTCACGCTGGTAACACTGACACTTCCAGGATGTTCCTGCATGTGTGGGCTTACACACACGTGCAGGGGCATATGCAGGCGTTCCCTATTGGCTATTGATCTTGTCATTTTTATGACATGGCCAGAACACACCCCATGTCTAACATTGGGACTGGAGAAGATCGGTACCTCCCAAGTTATTTTCCAATAGCATTACAGGCCTTTCAGCAATGCAGTGGCTGGGGAGCTCTGTAACTAGCCAGTGCCAGTAACTAGCCAGCGGGGTAGCAAAGAAGGAGCCTGGCTTCTGCAAAGACAAGGGACCATGGGATGCCGAGCAGAGCTGGAAATCTGGGATCCTTTGCACCAGTGGAATTAATCAAGAGTGCTTTTGGGGTATTAGTCTCTCACTTGGGGAGCTGAATTGGACCATGAAAGACTTTGCGAGCTGCCCCTGTCTGAACATCCCTCTGGCTTCACCCTACTTGAAAGCTGTAGCTCTAACCCTGACCCAGTGAGAAGAAACATAATCATGTTATGCTTGATTCATTCTAATTTACATTGACTTCCCATATGTCAACATTCGATTTAAATACCCCACTGATCATCTTTTATCCTCTGTTAGGCATAAGCTCTGCTTGATTTCCCTTTAACTGCTACTTGGATGGAGACGTGGCGGTGTTTTTTGGTCTACTGCTCATCAACACCATCTAATGTAAAGATTAGTACTAGAGTCTTAACTTGCTACTGGACAGGCTTTTGCCAGATAAGCCAAGCAGCTGTAGATCCAGAGCTTATTTACCATCCAGATTCCAGCTCTTCATCAGACAGTTAGTTCAAATCTCCTCCTTAAGTGATATCTGTTTAATACAGCATTTAATTTTATTGGTATTACTCGGGATTTCTTTGATTTGAGCAACTGGTGTCGTTGCATTTTTAAATATCTATCTATCTTGCAGGATCATTTTTGTCCCTGATGAATGTCATTTTTTTTGTACTTAACAAGTATTTACTAGGTAGGAAGGGAAGAGATAGTTTCCCATAGAAATATTGAGTCACTGAAGAAGACAGGATACAAATAACTGTAAATGTTGCAAACAGAATCTGTATTACGTGAGTGAGTGAGTCACTTGAATAGATGTGCTAGAAAGTGGAAAAGAGAAAATGTGCCTCGCTAATTGATTATGCTGCAGCATTTCAGCAAATACAGAAAGAGGAGAAGTAGCTGAAATAATTTAATTTTTTTATTAAAATATGCAGTGAACACATTATAAGGAACCTGGGTAACCTCTGATTTTAGTACTAGATTTCTACATTCCCATTCCCATCTCTGTATATCATTTAGTGTACCTGTTTTAACAGTATAACTCTTCAACGATTATATCACTTAACAGGCATAAAATAAAATAAAATAAAATAAAATAAAATAAAATAAAATGTGCTAAAAGTTCTCCCTACTGAAATTCATGAATACCTTTTGTTTTAAAAGGTTTAGAGTTGAGATGCTCAGGGACAGACGGGAGCTTTGTTCCTCCCCTTGAAATCTGCCCTGCATTAGCTGTGGCAGAAAGTTCTCACCATCTGCTGGATGCCTCATGGCCTGTGGAGATCATCTGGTGTTCAGTGTGTTTCCTTTGGACAGTTGTTCTCAGACCCCATTGGCATCCACTGGAGGACTTAGCAGAGAGATTAAATAGCAGCTTCAGGTTTCAACCAGAGAAGTCCTGCAGATGGGACCTGTAGCAATGAACGGAGTGAGCTCTGGTTGCTCTTGCTCACGCTCTGTGTGTTTGGTGGCTGAGCAGATATTGTCGGTCTCTGGTTGTCAGTCCAACACGAAGCCCAGGAGGAAAAATTACCGAGTGATGGGTGGGAAGAGAGACTGAGGGTAAACTCCCAATTTGGAAATGTTCATGCTACATCCATTATTAATAACCCCACTGTGAAAGAAAAAATGCTTTGCTGCAAATGAAGCTGTGACACAGGGAAGTGGCAGGCAAAATTAAAATTTCATACTCGCCGTGGTCTTACAATAAAGGTTTTGTGATACACACCCAGCAATGCCACTATAAATAGTCTTGTTATCTAATCTTCCAACTTGGAATATGACAGAAGATTACAAGTAGGAAAACAGTTCAGTGTAGCTTTTAGCTATTTTCCCACTGCTTCCCTTGCTTCTGCTGGAGCGTTATTGCTGTACCCCTTGTAATTCACATGGAGACAACATTATTCAGAAGTACAGAATGTCACCAGGAGGAGGAGAGTTCAGATAAGACCCAGAAGATTTATGACATAGTTTAGATAAGGCCATGTAGGAACTGAGATGAGGGAAGTAATGATCCTTCGCAGTCCAGCGGCATTTCTCAGGGTGTGGTGAGAACTTTTTCATGCCAGCACCACTGGGTCAGATACGGAGCAGGGCATGTTTTAATAAGGTGCTCTACATGCTTGATTGCAGAGGGAACACCTTTACTAATGAATAACCCAGACATATCATACAGTATGGGCTCTGTCCACATGGGTCTAGGACCTGATCCAAAACCAACAGAAAGTTCCTAGAACATTTCATAAAGGCATAGCTAGCACAGAGGAAACCTCTTTTTCTTTTTGATCTTATTTCCCATGGGAGAAGAAGGAGTTGGCTGGTGGCAAGGATGATACCTCCTCCCCTCCCCTCTCTCTGCCTTGCCAGTGATGCAAGTCCTCGTTTCTGACCCTTCTTTGGAGATCTCCTGGGCCCATTTCACATGGGGCACCTGAAGGCAGTGAGGAGGGATGACTCCTGGGAAAGCTCCCCTTGAGCATGGGCAGCTAAAAACGACCTTCTGCAGCCTTTGTGCATGAACACAAATAACCCTTTCCCACAGAGGACTGCAGATTGCTTTCTAAATCTTCGTGAAGTCTTCTTGTGGTGTCCATGGGAGGAGGCATGAGTGAGTACAGCTGTTGTAAATCTGAAACCCCACAAGACTTGAGTTATCCTCTTTTTGCTAGACTTTGAGTATTTATTCAAACTTCAGTGCTGTTTGCCCACTGCCAAGTGGCTTGGAGGAGGCTCTCCACTGGCATCATGTCGGTGCATGTCCAGGCAGCTCTGTGGAACGTGGTGATGGTGGGCACGCACATGATCCCCAGCCATGTCCAGCTACAGAAGTCTTCTTCTGTGCCTCTATCGCACCTTCTTGTGGAAGAGCTAAAACAATGACAAAACTTGAGGAATTGAGCCTCACCACAGCTGTTGAAGGGAGGCAGGAAAGAGAGGTTGTCCCATCCCCTTATCCTAAAATAGGCTGATGTCTAGGGAGTTAAAACGATTTATTTGTAGTTTGCACCACAATTCAGCAGGAGGAAGACTCAATTCATCTGTTGAAGACAGTAGTCCTACATCCATCGATTTCCATAGAGTTCCTGTGATCCAGGCTCCGGGTCCAGTTTTGCCTCCTAGGGGAATGCTGGGACTTGAGCGCTTTCCCCTGGACTCCCAGTCCATCGACACAGCGGAGAAGACATTCACCTCCAGCTACCCATGTCACCCCCTCCCTGTTCGGCAAAGCATGGGCAGCATCTTTCTGAGAGGAGGCGATGGCATTGAGCTACCTCTGGCTCATTCAGTTGGGCACTTCTCTCTTGCAGCCCTCTGAAAAGCATCCTTAAATACTGTTAAAAGCAAAAGAACCAAAGGACATCCCTGACCCAGCCTGGCTGAACTGGGTCCCAGTACTGCTGGCAAAGCTTTACCAGCCCATGTGCTGGTATTTAAGCTTAAAGTCCCAGGCATAAGCAATTCCACGCACTGGCAGGTGAAATGCTTTCCGGACATGGGCTTTCTCGTGCTGTAGCCTATTCAGCAGGAAGGAGTGTTACCTTCTCATGATTAAATTCTGCAGGCAGATCAAATTTGCTGTTGGAACAGAAGTTTTATATATAGTAAAATGCTCCCAGGTGTGCTTTTTAGTAGCGCTTCTGGGCTAAAGCAAGGATTTATTAATAAGAGGTACCCAGACCATATTACACGCTGAAGCAGTGCTGGAACAGGGTGCTTTTCCTCTGATTCAGGGAGTCGATTGAATTCAGTGACAGGTGCCAAGTATTTATGTCCTTGCCTGAGTTTATCTGTTAAATTTGAGAGTGTTAAAAGCGGGAGTTATTTTTGGAACAAACATATTAAATAGTGATGGAGAGTTCCAGCTAGGTATTGGTAGGATGGTATTTTATTATTATGTGTGGTTGTCCAAAGTGTACTGCTCAGACCATCAGAACAGAAAGCCCTGGGGATAATACATTGCTCGAGATTTGCACCAGAACACTCGAGTTGAGTTCAGAGAGGCTGGTGTCTTTGCTTGTGACGTTGCTTGGTATCATGAAGAATACAATTAAATTCAATTTATTGCATATGTACAACTGCATGTAATATATTGTTACCCAATTGTAATATTTGCTGTAAAGTTCCTGACAGTTGTCCATATTTCTACATTAACATGGGGGGGGTATTTTAATTTTAAGTATGTTTTTTAGCATATTGACAAATGTCCAAACTCTAGAGAAGCTGTTACTTGCCTTGGAAACCATTGCAAACACACCTCCTGGTTCCTTTTGTTCACTCTCCCTCCTGCCAGTAGTCTTTTGTGCTTCTATGTTTAATTTATTCTGTAACTTCACCTAAAATAGCCCCTGGCCTTTATTTGAGTTTATAGCTTGTTTATAGTTCTCAATAGTTTTAAATTCTTTTGATTTTATTATCTTATCACCTCCTTAATGAGTATTTTACCATATTAGTTATTATTTAGCCCTTTAATCTTTCCGTGGGCCATCTTGAAGCCCTCGAACGTTGGCCCTTTACAGCTGAACCAAGACTCAGCATGGGGATGAACATCTGACCCATAAACTTCAGGCAAGTGGTCGCATTTCCAGTGCCTCTGAGCCATCTTGTGCCTCAAAAATGAATGCTACTTACAAATTGCCTTCTGCCATGCTCCACCAAATACTAAGATGCTGTAATTATTTCTGACAGTTAAAATCTTCTGAAGTATTCAAATAAAAGCCAAACATATAGGGACAGCACGTCCTGTGGAAGAAGGTTGTAGTATGAAAGATGGCTTGCTTTGTCTGCAGGTCACATTGACTGGCGAGCTACAAATGCGTGTAAGAGATGGAGACCTAGATGTGCTAGATTTAAGGGGGAACTCCGTAGCTGCTGCCATTGGACTATTTTCAGGTGTTTGGATGAGTGAATGACCCAAATATAGTTTAAGCCTGTGATTATTTCATTTTAATAGCAATGCAAATACTGTAGGTGAAGGCTAAGAGCGCTGCATCTAATTTAGCAGTGTTGCTTTAGCAACATCATGCGGGATGCAAATAGTCTCCTTGGTAACACTTCCTAAGTGTCATTAGATAAGCGATGGTTATAAACATGGAAGCAGATCAGAATGAGAGACATGCTCTTGTGCTGTGCCTTTTTATAGCCCCAGACATCACGATTAGCAGGATGGCAGAAGGAGAGAAGAAAGCTGTTTTGAGGATCGTAGCACTCATTAGTTTTACTTATTGTGCTTTGGCAAACCACACCAGTGGTGAAGGGGGTTTCTGACTTGTCTTAAATAAGGTTTTAAATAAAGGGAGGGTGTTGTCCCTGCCCACTGATGGCACTCATCAGAGACATACGCTATGTGTCCTCCCACCTCTCTGAGGGATGCAGATTGTAGATGTTAACTCTTCTGCTCTCTACCCTAACGGCGTACTCATGTCTCGGTGAGTTTTGAATCTAGGGGAAGGTTGGGAAGGGAACAGGGAAGGACACCCCAGAGCTCAGCACGAATGTGACCCTCCCATCTTCACCCTGGAGAGGATGTGGACGTTGAGGTGGTGGTGGAGGATCTGCTTCTGGGCTGGGATCTAGTACAGGATCTGCCCCTCTTCTGCCGAGCTTCCCCTGGAAAAGAGGTGGATTACCTCTCCAGAACCAACCCAACCAGATTTGGGTTTCTCTGTTGAATTCTGAAGACCCTTTCCTAGGGATCAGCAACATAGTAGGGCTGAAGGTGAGAAATGGGGTTACTTAGTGCTTGGAAACAGGGCAGTTGTTTCTGCTGTTGGAATTGTCATATAGAAAAGAGTCATGAATTGCGGCAGCTTTTCTAGCTCTCATGATAACTGATTTTTTTCCTAAAGCCTCAGCTGCTGGACTGAAGGGATTACATGAGAATCCTAGCTTTTGTTTAAACCTGCCTCAATTTTATATACTTCTCTGTTACAGAGAAAAGCTGCAAGGTATAAAAGGAATATGACCTAATGGCTCAAAAATCAGAAAGTGTACAAAAGAACCACCAATGCTTTTGTTTTCAACTGATCTTTATTTTAATCCCACTGGTTGATGCCTGTGGATCTCATCCAAGGAGTCTGAATGCCTGATAATGTCAACTGGAGCACATGAGAGACAGTGGAAGGAGCCAAGTCCACAAGAGCATCAAAATAGGTTTATTCTGGTTTGAGATGAAAGTCTGAAAGAGCAAATGGTTTTTATTTTATCATGAGCTTGACCCTGCTTCAGTAGAGGCAGACAATTGGTGGACTTTTGCATTTTTGGGGAAAACCTCTGAACCAAAGCTAAGCCAGACCCTTTCAGGCAAACACCTCCTGATCTGTGACCTTCAGGTCCACACACAAGTCCAGTGACTGGAGACTGGCCAGTACAAGGGTCCCTTTTTCATTTCAGCAGTGTGCAGCACCTTGCAATTTAGATACATGGCAAAAGACTGACTGCAATTTTTCCTATTCTAATACAAAAAAGGGAATTCAAATGTCAATAGTCTGTCTTTACATGGAAAACTCAGAACAACCATGCCCCACAGCCCTTTTTTTCTCCCAAATCCTCTTGGAATTCATCCATCTTCATATCGGTCATATCTCGTGGCCTCTGTTGTAAATGTCAGTGCTAATTAATGAGACCTTGGCCCTCTGTGTAGTTAAGATGAGTAACAATCCAACGTTTGTTTGTGGGATGGGTGCCCTTCCATCTCCCCTTCCCAGGGGAAGGCCCTGGGGCTGTTAGCTTTGTGCGTGACAAGCTGCAAGAGGCAAAGTCCGAAATACCACTCTACCTCTGTAGTGTCAAAAGCATGCAGGTGAAGCTCTCCTGAGCTGGATGAGAGAAGTGTTCCCTAAACCTTTTAGAGATTAAAATGGAAAGTCTGGGTTCCCCTTACTGAATTTCCCCCATCCTGTCCCTGTGCTGGGCTCCTGGGATTTCTCTGGAAGGCACTGGTGAGTTTTCTGCTTTGTGAAGGGAGACACTGGGGTCGCTGGACCCCAGGATGCTGTTGCAGCCCTAAGGCAAAATGTTGCTGCCTTCCCTGTGCAGCACAACAGCCTTCATGCAGTGGGTCTTGGGACTGATTTGAAGGCAAAGTTTGTCTCTGCATCTAGATTGTTCTGCAGTAGTGGGACTGAGCAGCTGTTCATCACCGCCATGGCTCATGGCTTAGTAGGACATGGGAATTTGGACAAATGACTCTGCTAAATAGGAGCTGAGCCCTCAACCTGCCCTTCCCTCTGCTGTATGCAGAACAGAGTGTTTCTCTCCAGGACAGCCATGTTGCTGTGTTTCTGCCACATGTTGTTTGGATACCGAATTCTTACACATTTGTAAGCGTCATTTTTTAAAACAGCTTGGGGTAAGAAAATGATCTTTCCCCCAGTATTCCTGGCATGTTTCTGCTGTAGAGAGATGTGGTGAAGCTCATGCTTTCTGGTGAGAATTAAAGAGCTGGAGGGATAAGTGAGGTTTCTTCGAGGTCTCCAAGTAAAGATGTATGGGGAGCAGGAACTGAGACATAAATCACAGTCTTGTGATGAAGGACTGGTGACTCTTGGTGCTGTGGCCATGTGTATGGATACTACTGGTGGACATGACAGAAACCCTCAAGTCCCAGGGAACATCCTGGTGTCATGTCTCCTCGTCATTGCTTAACACACGTGTCTCTGTGGCTCTTCACTGAGCTCTGATTTTGGAAAACCAAACGTGAAACTATCCAGGATGATTTAGACCTGATTCTGACTTGATCTAGCTGGTATTTTGTTCCCATAAGCACCATAAAATGCAAAGCACCGTCATATGTGAGATTAGCAGACTTTCTCATTGGTAGAGTTCAGCCTGAGACTCAGTTTCCATGACAGGTAGGACGACGCCAGCTCATCCGACTGTGTGTGGTCCTTTCTTCACCTGTGGGGATCTCAGGGGGGTACACTGGCCCTGCCCGCTCCCTGGGGTGGTCGATGCTGCCACACTGCAGCCTTGACCTGAGCCAGCTCAGGCTTTTCTGCACTTGCACTCCAGGCTCATCCCAAATAACACCTCTGCACAATGTCGGTTCATTGCTCATTCAGCAGAAAGAGCAATACTTTTGTATTCCCAGCCCTGTTTCCTGCAGCACCTGGGTTTTCCTTGGAGATCTCCTGTTGACACATGGAGCCAGCCCCGCTTCTCGGGGCTGATGGGAGCGCGGGGCTGCACAGTGAGGCTGTGAGCAAGAAATCCCCCAACCTCACCTCGCACACCTGAGACCAGGGCGCTCTTGCCGTTATGAAATTGCAAACTCCTTTTAAATCAGTGTTTCAATACAAGCAAGGCATCCTCTCTGGCTTTTCTGAGACCTTGTGTTATTTTTTTTTGTCCATAGTGGGAACCAGGAGTTTCACACCCCACTGTGGATTCGTAACCCACAAGGAAATCCCTTCTTTTCTCTCTTAATCAGTTGATGCTGTGGTTTTGCAGTGCAGCCTCAGTTAGAGGTGGGAGAGCAGTGCGGGCTTGCACCGTGGCTCTGACGAGGGATGCTCCGTCCCTGCTTCCTGACAAGGGATGCTCTGTCCCATTTGGGGCAGTGACAGACATCGCTCCTCAGCTCCTGACCTGCCCCGCTCCCATCCCCTGTGCACTGGCAGCTCCGTGTCTGCTAGCCAGGCTCCCTCTGTCAGCCACCCAGGGCCAGACGCTGCCCCTCGCCCACCTCCCAGCAATCGGGGTGGTCCGTAGATGGGGGCTGAAGTGTGTTGCCACTATAGGAGGGCACCCCAGTGCCCAATCCAGCACATGAGACTCCTCTCTCTAACCCCCCCTATCCTGACCTCCAGCTCGCCTTTTGCTGCCTGCTCCTTTTTGCATTTCTTCACAGAAAAATGGAAGAGATCACAGCCAAAAATCCTCCCCAAGCAGCTGGGGCAGCCACAGGGTGACTCTCCCTTTGACACAGAAGTCCCTCATTCAGTATTCACCTCTGACAACAGATGACTTTTGGCCACTCTCTTCTTGCTCAGATGCGGTGGATATCTATCGCTCGCTGGGTGCTTCCTCTGCAGCTGGGAGCCGCTTTCACGCCCGTGCAGTCATCTGCTGTGTCTCAGACTGGCACCCCTCTCTGTTATTCTTATATTTTTAGTGGCCTTCCTTTTGCAATAACATGAATTACCTTTTTTTTTTTCTTTTTGACAAGCATCTTCTTAGCAGAATATTAATGTATATAATTAATATAGTATTTGGCTCTTCAATCACACTGTTCATCCCAAAATTGTCTTAATTACACAGCTGCTCCTCTAGAATGAGGCTGTGTTTGTTTAAAAGCTTAAATATGGAGATAGGGGCAAAATTTCTTCCTCCAAGGAGAAAACCTCCATTTCAGATTTCTAGCTATGTTGTAAACAGTGGCTTCTCTATTTTAAGGAGGGGAAGAAGTCAAGGGGATGGTACTGCTGATTTTTGTTTTAATCCTCTATATAGGAAGTGAATCACAAGCCCCTTTGATTTATTTTGGGGTTTTTTTTCTGCATTATTGAAAGTAAAAACTGAAGGATCTTGCATTCCTTCGGTTGGTTCACATGCAATTCCTCTGGTTTTCCTCTCTTTCTGATGTCTTGGAACTCAGGCATCCCTAACAGCCAGACAAGATCTGTTGGATAAGGCACCTGCTTTTCACTAGCTTCCAGTTTGTGAACCATAAACCTAGCTTTAAGAGCAGCCTTAACCTCTCGGTGTTACAACAACGTGGAAGAAAAATGCCTCCCGACAAGTCTGTGGGATTACTTCAGCTTTCTGCGAGGCAGCTGAGAAGTTATGTTCAATTTTACTGTCAATTCTTCCACTTTAAACATTGCTGCTGTAAACTATCAGCCCCTCCTGTGTGTTTGTGTTTGGAACTATGCAGTAAATCAGATTACAGCTGCCCTTTATTAACTCTGATGCACAAGATTTCAGCAGTAGAGGTTTGATTCAGAGAAAATGAATGAGGATAGTTAAAGTCAAATATAAATAGAGCTCATTAAAAAACAAACAAACCAGCCTCTGTTTCATTATGTGACTCTTAACTGCACCATGAGAATAGAAGTAGCTCTCATTAAAGTCCCCTGGCAGCCTTGTTCTCTTCATCTTCTTCTGCAAACTTGCTCACGAGCTCATAGGAGCTCTTGGGAACATGAAACCAATCTGCACCTTGGAATGGGAGAAAAGGAGAAAGCAAACAGAAGCAGCCTGCATGCATGTGCATACAATAAAATGAGCGTTGACCTGCCAGCGCATCCGCATCCCATCTGAGCTCCTAATTGCATCTGTGCAGATACCACCGCTCCCCTGCACCTAAGACCCCTCTCTTCTGCTCTCAGCAGTGCCCAGGCCTTGCCTGGCTGTGCTAAGCCAGAGGAGGCCCCCAATTTCTCCTCCTTTGCCCAGTGCCCCGGTTGGGGTTCGTGCTGCGGGTGCTGGTGCTGCTGCTCCGTGTTTCCCCCTCCTGCACGCTGCGGCGGGCGGTGGTACTTGGGGATGGGGTGCGCAGTGGGGTCGGGATCACTCGCCGGCTGGAGGGGAGAACATCCTTTCCATGCCCCCCGACCAACCACAGCGAAGCCCAGCATTGCCTGTAAAATGAGAATAAGCTGCCTATTCCCGAGCACAGTCTGTGGGGAGCCTCTGCCCTTTCATCACCGCAGCCGCAAGAAGAGCTCTGAGTCCGATTTACACACTCGCCATCCCCACGTAGGTGGGTTTATTCATTTCTGGTGGGTTTTTAAGTACATATGTTTTGGGGGAAGGGAGAAAGTAAAAAAGCGGTGATGAAGTCAGAGCATGGAAAAAATCCAGCTATGGTAACAAAATATAGTGTATAGCAGTCTGTGCTGAAGAAGTAAAGGTTGCAGAATGGTACCCAAAGCTTCCAATTCACTAATTTACAAGCAACCATCAACTTTAATGAGGCTTCAGCTATTGCCTTATTGAACAGGACATGCTTACCTTCATGAGATGCTGAGATGCAGGTACAGTGAATGGGAAAAGAGTCCTGGAAAGGATATTGGACAATGTTTGAAAGGAAGACCTGTAGTTCCGGAAAAGGAAGCTACTTTTAAAGCCGAGTTAAAACATATTTTCTTTTAAAAAGGGTCTATAAAAGAAAAAACCATGTGAGTCTCATTACTGCTAGTGTACAAGTGGGAAATTAATATTCTGCTTAAGGGAATAAAACTGCAATATCTCTTGAGCAAATCTATTCCCACATGAGAAGAGAGAGCTCAAAAGCAAACAGCAGCTTTATGCTAGTTACGATTGTACTCCTGGAACACATGTGGAACCTGCAAGGGTTCTGTAAAGATACAGACCCTGCAAGGGGCTGTATCAGTTGCACTTTTCTCATGGTTTCCCCCTGTTACAAGCACCAGTTCAATCCCACTGCTGTGACAAGATCAATCTCAGCATTAGTAGCACTGGGAAAACGAGGTCATGGAGTCCTTGGTATTTTAAAGCAATGCATCGTCTGCCCCTGCTCCCTGCAAGCTTAACTGGCCTGATGCCTGAGTGCCCGCCACAAGGGCCCCCACCGTTCCAACTTGACGTGGAAAACCATTCCAAAGTTTTAATTAATTTTATTTCATGATCGCAGAGCAATTTGGTGTGTGCAGATGGAAATCAGTAGAGAAGTGTTAGTTCATCATGCTTTAGTATTTTTTTTATGTATACATATGTTTTACAAAAAGAGTTGCAGCTTACTCAGAACCTGGACTGGACTGTGCCTGACTGTTTAATTACTGTTTACACAGAAGTAATTTGCAAAGTGTTAATTTCCGAAATCAATGCACTCCAGTCCAATAAATATTTAATGCTTCCATCTGCCATTTTTTAGGTTACTTACCAACCCTGCTAGATGAAGTCTATGAAACAGTTGTCTGCTGTTGACATAAAGAAGGGTTTTGAGATCCAGCTTGCATGGAAGCCTAGAAAAAACCAGGCTTCCTAAACCCAGTTATATTCTCTTTTCTAGATTAAATATGGGTAGGGAGAACATTGCATATGGAGACAGGTTTATAGCAGGCAGGCCCATGTAAAATTACATCTGAATTTTATGAGGGGAAATACATCGAGTCTTTCCTAGTGAGACTCCATCTGCAGATCTTAGGTCTGAATTTTGGGAAGAATGTAGCTGGAGCATGCAGCATCTTTTCCAGTGGGATAAGCCTCATAAAGCAAAGGGCACGGTGACAATTTCAAAGAGCAAAGAAGAGGTGGAGCAGACCCCTGCCCGAGCAGGCAGCCGGGGCTCGCGCGGGTCATGCTGGGATGTCGACCTCGCTTTCTGCAAAACTGGGGGCAGCGAAACTTGCCTCCCTGCGGCTGCGCGGCAGACTATTTAATTACTGATATTCATGGAGGATTTGGAGCTCTCTGGATGGGAATGCCCTGTGCCAATGCAAATGCCACTGCTCGCAGTACAACACGAGGGCCTTGATGATTAGTTCTGTTTTACTGTTTTTCTAGTATAATTATGTTTAATTCATGTGTTGTTTCATCAAAGTGTCTGTCACTCAGGGCTTGGCCTCATCTTCTTAAATAGCTGGATATAAAATTACAATGTGTTCCTCCACTGAGACCATATTTCCAGAACATCATGACAGCTTTATTATGACACAGGGCTTTCTATTTAGCTGAACGGATACACTGAATTATCCTTTTAAAAAATCAAAATCTCTTGCGGTTGGATCATTGGACTTGTGCCATATTCCATACAGGGTTACCCTAAATCAGCATAATAAGGATCTTGTGCGGTGGCCTTTAAGCTTTCTTGCTGGGTCGGGGTGGCACAGCAGTTGGGCGGGAGGCAAATCGCAAAGCACCAAGCAAAACAGGGCTGATTTTCCAGGAGAAGATGTTCTCTCTTTGAGTCCTTACCAGCCTAGTGGCAGCTTCCAGGGATTATTCAGGAAGTAGCAAACTAGTGGGAACAACCCTTGTGGTTGTTCCCCGTGGTACCTAAAGCTCCTGTAGGAACCTGGAGGACCGTTGCTGCCAGTACCACCACACTTCAAACACCAGACCCCAAACTGCCGGTGTGGGGTCCTGCAAGATGCATGAAAACCTGTGCCTGTAAATACGTATCTGTAGTTTAGATAATGGTTTTAGCAATGCATTCAAATTATTGCCCAAAGCTATTCCCCGCTATACTGTTGCATGTAAAAAGACCAACCTGTCTAAGCCTTCTGGGACCCTAATGAAATCATCTCCTGTAGCTTTATGCTGTGCAGCTGGATGTAATAACTCCAGCTAATGCGCCAGGGACACGCAACAGCAAAGTTCTTCTCAATGCACTTGATGAAGTTGCTGCTGTAGTGGATGGAGGGCTTTTGGGATGGGTAGATGTGTCAATCGATCTATAATGAGACTGCTGGATTAAAAAAAATATTTGCTGGATTATGGAACAAGCTTTTGAATTGCTACTGCGATGGGCTACCCTTGTGTAACCAGGCACTACAGTCTCCTTTCGGCTTTCATGTGGGTGGTGATGTGCCAGAAAGGGAGAAAAAAAGAAAAGCATGGGAAGTTGTGTTGGAAGCATAACTTGCAGTATTGCTTTGGTACAAGTCCCTCGGGTTTTTTTTAAGATGTCTTTCAAACTTTGTGGGGCAGGTGCTGAATGGCTGCTCTATGGCTTGATTAACCAGCATCTAACCTCAGGAAATCCCCAGTAGCTGGAAACAAATATTAAATTAAGCAGTCCTCTTGGTTAATGGCTGTGCCTCTACTGCCGGTAAAGTGGTGTCCCGGGCAGTTTTCTTGCTGCTTTTATCTGATTTCCTGAGGGAGCCAGGACCACTGCAGTTAGATGAAGTACAGGAGGGCAGGAAGCATCTCACTGTTTCTTACTCTTGATTTGGACATGTGCGTGGTGGTGGGGCAGTCCTAAGAAGCGTGAGGCACTTTCTGTCCCCATCGTCTCCTTTGCAGCAATCTCTGCAGGAGAACAGAATCTGAACACTGCAGAATTCTGCTTGTTAATGTAAGACAGCATGGTCTACTAGTCACAGCAGGGCTTAGTGGAGATAAATCCCTCTACTTGATGTTCCCAGCTCTCCCACGCAGATACCAAGGCGTTTCACCTCTCTGCGCCTCACAGTGCCTATGAGTAGGGATAAAGGAAGGAGAGACGTAGAGTTGCGTTATTGTTGTCATGGTTTAATTCTAACCAGAATCAAGTGGCAGAAAAGAGCCGGCAGTTCTCAGTTCCTGCTGTTGTCATTTAGACCCAAATTAGTGATTCAGTGTGAGTTCAGTGGAGGTTTGAGCTGGTCAGTGTTGGGTCTGATTTCCTCCCCCACTACTGGTGGCCACGTGAGAGAATCCATCTCTTTTGTCCAAAAAGCAATTCCTCTTCTCCCCATCTCTTATTTTGAACGGTTAGTTTTCAGCTGGGTCAGGTCCCTGTATGGGCTTGCTGTGCCATGTGATGTATCCTGAGGCAAGGAATGGGGCAGGATGATCTGGCCAGGGAGAGAAGCCAAATCATCCCTATGGAAGAATTATCTCATGTGGCTTTGCTGAAAATTGAACTTCGTTGGAGGGATTGTACTGAAGACTGAAGGCATGTTTGGACTCAGGGTATGGGTTGTCATTTGACCAGCTTGTTGGCTTGATTTGATAAGCTTTTGTGCAATTTAGGGGAGATTCACCTCCTGCTGACACCTTTTCTACTCTCTGTGACAGCCCTATGCAAGCAGGACCTTCCGGGAGATGACTCTATGTGCACTGATTTGCCAGTCTGTCCCTTGCAACCTCCTGAAGGCCAGTTTCCCAGGGCTGTTATTTTCATGTTTTTGTGAACCAAGAGTCCAACTGTGCATCTTGAATTCAGCAGATGAAGCCAACGAGGCAACCTTGTCGTACTGCTGCCATCCATCTATCTCCACCACAGGAACCGATCTCCTGTCTTGCACAGAGGCCAGGCAAGACCACTCGGTTTGTGGAAGAGGGGGCCTCTTGCAAGACACAGTACTTTGCCTCTTCATCATCTCACTACAGTGGCCTGATTGTGCTTTCTCTGTGAGCTTCAATCAGGGAACTTGCTTCCAAAGATGATATTAGTATTCTGCAAAGAAAACGGGAGCGCTTTCTTCATTGAGTCAGCTCAAAGGACTAGTGTGTGTCAGCTGTTGTAGGAAATGAAATGGCTGCTGGAAAAAATAAAGCATTTTTTTTAAACTTAGGTTCTGCATTGAGTTACTTAGGTTCAAAAAATAAGTTGCTTTAAAAGGATGGGGGCTGGTTCAGGAGAGCAGTGCTGTGAGAGCCAGCAGCCCCCCCAAGGCAGCAGAGTGAGACCCCCGGGTACAACTTGACTTCTGTAGTCTCCTGCAGGGCAGCCAGCACAGAAAGAGCCTTGTAAGAGATGAGCAAAAGCAAGCTGGGGAATAACAGCACTTCCATAATACTGCATTTCCTGGGTATTAGAGTAATTCTATGGTACAGGAATTTAATAGAACAAATCTGGATGATAACTGTTTTGGTAAATAATAACAAAAAAGAGATGTGACAGTTCAGCTCTAGCTTGACTAATGTAGTGATAGTATCTATCCTGAAAAGAAAAATGCAATAGCACAGAAAGTTCCTTTCTGCCATTTGTCAGGTGTGCAGCTGTCACTGGGTGACATTCAGGCCAGTGCAAGGGACAAGCACACACTTACACACCTTTGGGTCTGTTTTAAGCCTTCTTAAAATACCCTGTTTCTATGTCCTGAACCTTTGTGCTTCATGCATTTCACCCACTGTATGGATAACAGCAGCCTCCTTCCCACGGTTCACGTGGGGATTGGGTCTAACAGGCAGGAAAGAGTGAGAAAGCAACCCGGGCAATCTGTTTCTCCTTTACTACATTAATAGCATTTGCTAGTGTTGAGAGACCTCTGCAGCCCTGGGCAGCAGTGTGGGTTGTGTGTTTTTCTTACTTAATGACCAAGAGGAGCCAGAGATAGGCAATAAACTTGGGTAAACATCAAGTGCTGAATGGAAGGACTTACATCTGGCCAGGTGGGAAACAGCAGGTTCATTGCTGTGCCTTCCTCTACTGCCCCAAGCATACCTTATGGTATTAAAAGCTTGGAATAATTTTGCTTTGGGTGGAGTTAATTGGAATTAATTGGAATGGGCTGCTGAGTCATCTCCTCCAATCTGCATATTAATGCTACCTCACACCCTTCTTCCCTTCCCATCCAGTCTGGAAGCAGAGGGATGAGCAGGCTGCCTGGCACTATCTGCGTGGCAGAGGTTGGTGTTGAAGCTCTGAGACCCAGCTCCCCTCAGCTGTGTGGGCACTACTGGGAAACACTGCCTTCCATGAGCATGTTTGCTTTGTATTTGCCTCTTCTAGTTGCAGCCAAGGTACCCTACATCTTTTTTTTTTTTTTCCCCAGATAGACACTGATGTCCTTGTGTGACCAGCTCAGGAGATGTCCGCTTTGAGCAACAAGATGTTGGGAGCTCTGTTTTTAACTGCAAGTGTGCAGTTCTTAATCTGTAGCCCAGAAGAATCGTTAGCTGTATTTTCATTAAAATAATGCTTTTTAGGACAAAGAATAGAAGATAGAAGCTAACTCTGCTCTCATTTACTTGGGTGGAAACAGGCTCTGGCTTTCAAAGTGGTAATAACCAGTGTTGTTAGAATTTATGTTATGGTAAGCCAGAACCCCCATCTAGGATTATGGTCTATGTGCTCTGGTGCAGTAAGAAATAAACAGGCTCTGCCTCAGAGAATGTGCACCCTTCTTAAAATGGTCTCCTATAGATCACTATGACTTGTCTGTCAAGCTTTCATTAGCTCTGTGTCAAAAGAAACAGTTTTAAGCGTCCAGAAGTTCAGCTTCATTCTTCCTTCTTTTTGGTTGTTGTTTTTAAAGCAAAACTAAATTAATTACAATGGCCATTTAAGTAAGGTAATGTTATTTCCAGCTTTCTAAGAAAGTGCTGGAAAGGGAAAGTGCAAACCTTTGCTAGATTTGGCAGCTTCCTTGGAAACTCTATCCTCGTGTGAGAGTGCATTAAAAATAATGCTCTCTGGCAGCTCTTTTGGAGTCTGGAAGCTAAAAGGTAGTAACCAACTCTGTATCACGGATTTCTTACATCTTCATTAAATCATAAATCATGAATGTTTCAGACTTACTACTCAAACTTATAGAAAGGAAAGCAGGTGGTCACACTTAATTTTAATGAAATTTCAGTATTACATTGTTCTTTCTCTTTCCCCAAGCCCTGCGATGAAATTTGCGCTTTCATACAATAATGCGGGATGAACCTCACTAAGTCTCTCTGGCTAATTCCTGGGTGTAAGTTTGCTTGGAGCTTCTCTGCTGATGCCTGCTGCTATATAGTCTCTTCAGCTGGGACTTCATCCAAGTTTGTAAGCAGGGATGAGGCTCAGCCTCTGAGTTTGGACCTAGCTCTTGAATTTTCCTGGAGTGCCAACTGGCTGAGTGTTGGGTACCGACTGTACTAACTCTGCTAATAAATCACACTGTCTCAGGTGATAAAAATCTGTTTCTAAATCTAGGATACCACAGAAAGTGGTACCTGTTATTCAGTGGGGACATAGAGAAATAGATTCCACCCCCTGAGTTGTTATTAGTCAGAAATATGTTGCTGGAAACTTAATCTTATTTTTTTGTATATCTCTTTCTCTTATTGCATAAAGACTTATCCATTCAACACTAATCACAGTGCAAGAGTATTAGTAAACATAAGCTTGTTGATATTTGGCATTCTGATGCCTGACTGGAGGGGGATGGAATAATAAAACCCCAAGTGTAACCTATGCTTGGGAAATAACAATGGTTGATGTTGGCCCTGAGGGTGTTGGGTTTTTCACTTAGCAGTCAAATGAGATCCTTGAATGAGAGCTGTATAATTGTGCTGGAGCTTTGTGGCTGGGGTTGTGGCTCCTGATTGCCTTCAGCGTGGTGTGTGACTTGAAGGATTGCTTTGCTAAGGACACTGAGAGGTGGTGATTTTACAGCTGCCTTTAGCTACAAGGTATCTCTCCGATTCCCCTAAGAATCTGTTTCTTTACCTCTCTGCTGCAGGCAGGGTAATTTATCTTTTTTTTTCTTTTAACTCTTTGTTATCTTAACTAACAATGATAAATGTTCAACAGAAGCCTCCGTTGAGGCCGTGCTGTACCTCAAAAAAATAGATCCTTCTCTCACTTTGCACAGATGTTCTGTGTTAAGAAGAGCTGGATGTGTGACTCTGGAGAGGAGGATGAAGGCACAAAGGTTGGCTTGACAAGGTCGTGCATGCAGTGGTTTGGTGACATGCACCCTGCTTTCTCACGTTTGTTGTCCCTCTACTGTTTCAGCTCTCTGGCACATGGCTCAGGTCCTCAGCACATCCTTTATTTCTAGCACAATGATTTGATGCTCTTTTGCAATTGACTGCATTGAGTCTCTTGCATCAATTCTGGGCACCTGGTTACTGGAAAGACTAACAAGAAATTCAGAAAAAATATAAGTATATGGTTATCAATTGGACTGAATGAAAAATTTGATTTAAAAAGCAAAGATTAAAAGAGCTGAATACGAGTAGCTTTGCCAAGTAAGTAGATAGGTTTTTACTGTACTTGATGGGTGCAAATATGAGGAAGACTCATTTAAAGTGCTCACTGGATACAGCAAGGATGAAATGAGAAGACTTGATGTGATTAGCAGGTAAATTTTGAGACATCACTGACCTACTGTAGAAGCCACAGGCCTTGTAACATCAGACTTACTCATGCCGCTCTTGGATAATAAATTCAGTCTAGGAACAAACCTTCTCCAGTAGAGAAAATTAATAGATTTGGGCATGTAGGAGTTCTTCTGATCCTGGTCAGATTCTGATCTGGTCCCTGCTACAGGAAGTCGTCTCCTCCCTGAGAGCTCAGTGATGGTGTGCAGCCAGGGGACCAATGCTAGCCTTGCAGGGAGTTGGGTTTTCCTGGGTAATGGGGCAAAAAGCTCTGAGTTCTGTGGTAGAAAAGCACTGTATAATTATCCAAGGAGGTTGATGTGTGCTGCCCTACATTTATTATGTCCGCTCTTACTCTGTTACAGCTTTCTTGGCTGCTGTTGGTGTGGAAGGTGGTGTGGCACCTCCTCTCATGCTCTTGTGTGTTCCCAGCCTCAACAGATAGACAGCTGGGAAGACCATGTCTTCAGATGTTGATCCTCTTGGGATCTTCACAAGGGTTTAAAGTTGCTCTCCTTTCTGTTGAGCTCTTTCCCAGCCATCTTGCTTTTCTTTGCTTTCAGCTTGAACCCTTCTCTCTGCCCTTTGTGCCAATGGGGCAGTGAAAGTGTTTTGTGCAGAAGAAAACACCTAACCTCCTGAGGGATGGCACTGTTGTCTTTTCCCCCATCTCCTCCCACAGAGCTGTATGTGTACGAAGGTGTGAGTACCCTCTTTTCCCTCCTTCTGATACCCAACTGCCTGGTTGGGCTACAGCCCCTGTGAATCTATGACTCACAGCAGAGCCTCTCATAATTAAAAAAACCCCACAAACCCAACTAAACAAAAAAACAAATAACCCCCCCCCCCCCCAAACAACACAAAACCAACCTGCAAAATAATCTTTCTTTTCCACCATATTTCTAATTTTATTTCTAGGGCTCTGGCTCTGCTTGCAGGTGGGCAGTGGGGAAGCCCAGGGCCACCCTGCCTGGAGCTGAGCTGTCACGTTGCTTTTGCTTCAGCAGCCTCTAGTGGGGAGAGTAATACAGTTAAAGCCGGGGCAGGATTCCTCCTGTACTGCAACTCTGCTGACTCTGTAGACCAGCCAGAGGAGTCAATTAGTGTCTGGAGTCTGAGATGAACTCTTTTTTAATCTGTTTTGTAAGAAAAGGCTGATGAAT
This sequence comes from Himantopus leucocephalus, assembly GCA_003993805.1. Taxonomy (NCBI): domain Eukaryota; kingdom Metazoa; phylum Chordata; class Aves; order Charadriiformes; family Recurvirostridae; genus Himantopus; species Himantopus leucocephalus. Next base: position 25,734,064 of record RSEF01000006.1, read on the forward strand.
AGGAGAAAAGGCTATTTTTTTTTTTTCCAAGACGCCAACGTGGGGGACTTTTTTTTTAAATTTCAAATGTGGGGGAAATAAAACTATCTGGAGGTGAATGAGTCACTTTAATGAGTCACCAATAGTGGGAAGAGGGGATTTAATATTTGTGAATCAGAAGCAAAAAGTACAGTCTGTTCCCTGCTTGGTGTGAGAGAGAAAATAATGGACAATTTCAAAAAGCTATTTTCTCCCCAGAAAAAGAATAAGAATCAGGCATTAGACTCTTCAGCATCTCTGGGTGAATGGCTGCCACCCCTCCTGGCACTGTGGTCCTGCCGGTCCCTGGGCCGACTGCACACAAAGGTGCTCATTGCCTTGTGGATTTTTCTAAGCCTCGGCCCTTCTGTCCCACGCTGCCGGTGGCTTTCTTGGTGTGTCCTTGGGCATGCCTTCCCACCAGTTGTCACTCACTTTCTCCTTTGTAATATAAGGCCGTTGCCAGTAACTTAAAATTTATGAAGAGCCAGACTTTGTGCCTTCAGCAGCCCATTTTTCTTCCCCACAGAAAGAAGATGTGAAAGTGCCAGCGAGTGCTGCAGGCAGCGGGAGGGGGCGGCAAGCAAACTGCGAGCCAGTAAATCATGCCCTGGCTGTGCTAATAACTCTTTTAAATCCCTGCTTGGTGCTGCATAAGGGTATAAGCACCCAAAATCTCATCAGAGGGAGGGTGTACAACCCTGGTGGTAAAAGCACCATGGCGAGAGGGCTGCCTGTACCTGCAGGCTGGGAGAGCTCAGTCCTGGGCGCTTGCTGCCCAAAACGTGCAGAGTTGTGTGCACTCAGTGTATGTTCTGTGGCTCCTCTCTCCGAGGCCTGTGGGGTTTGATTCCGACTGAGCAGAGGAGAAGGATGCGTGGGGCTTTCCCCCCGTGTCCGCCAGCTGTCACTGTTGCCGCGCACACCCGGGGCGGCTGGAGCATTTTGTCTGGCTGTGATTTACAGCTGAGCCTCTCCACACCGACACCCCGTCAGCCTGGACCGGGCCCCCCCGGGAAAGCACCACAAAATGCGTAACATGATGTTTGCTGCCCCAAAAGACTGAGGATGTTTGGCTCATCCACAGCGTAAGTGAGAGTATTTAGGCTCATCTTAACAACCTGTTCCTGAAGCTGCAATTTTATTGCCTATTAAAAGGCTCTGTAAGAGCTCCAGAGATAATTTTAGTGCGTGCACATTTCCCCCCCTTTTGGGTGTAACCATTTTAGGAATTTTTTTTTTTGAGGGGTTGTTACAGAACTAAAACTCGCTCAAACTGCTTCTCTGATTAAACAATGGTTTGTAAAACTGAGGGGGGGGAAAAAGTAATGGTAAAATTGGAAGTAGTGGTCACAGCAGGATCTGTCAGGCTTTGGCAGTGTGCATACACACGTGTAGATATCCACATCCCTATCTCTGCGTGCACAGGCACTCAGCTTCTTCCACCTTGTATTCTGTGTGAATTTCCCCGGTTATTTGAATTAACGAGAACTGCTTGTGCTTGTAAAGTGGAAGAGATGGAGTTTTGCCTCCCCAGTGGGAAATGGTTTAGAGATGGAGGTGTTCCTGTGTGTGCTTGCTGAGGGCTACTCTAAAACTTCTTGTAGAAGCAGTTAGCATCTCAAGGTATTGCACTTCTACCATCTGAGCTAACAAACGCAAAGTTCAATTGGCACTTCTCAACCTAAGACAAGACTTGTCTGAAATTAGCCTGTCATTCACCCTATGGTTTAAGAGACCATATACCTATATTGTAATCAAGTTTTAAGTTCAGATATTCCAGAAGTTGATACTTGAGAGGACCGAGTCAGCATAGTATTACTTGAATTAACTATTGATGTACTTCGTGGAGATTATGAAGGAGAAAAAAACCCCACTACACCATGTTTTACATGTAATCTTGGTTGGGATTTGAGGTTCTGACACTTATCGGACCAGATTCTGCTGTGAGAGATACAGATGTAAACTGGAAGTCACGCCATCCCTCAGCAGTGCTGTTCTAGACTTGCAGCAAAGAGCAGCATCTGACCTTTAAAATTTAATTTGTAAAAACAAGCACCAATCTACACAAATTTCTCCATTTAGATTAGATCCTGCCCTATACAAACATAATTCGAAGGAGAAAGTGAGCTCCTGGCAGAGACAGATGGATAATCCCAGCCCCTGCCTTGTGCTCATGCACTCGCTGTTGTCTCCTTTCAAACCTGTGTTTTCTTGTTGGCTGTCTCGCTTGAAGCTAAGCGTTAAGAACAGCAAATTGATGTTTTTCAATAATTTTCTCAATTCCTGACCAGATTAGCAGTGCTGACTACAAAGGGGAAGAATCTGGGGGAACATGTGGCCGTGCACAGCCAGAGCTGCATGGGGTCTCCTGGGCGGAGCTCGGTTGAGTTTAAAATGGGTTTCTTCTTTTGCAGCCACGCTACCGTGTCAGTTGGACCCCTTCTGTCCTAGGTGGCTGTGTGGCTAGGGGAGAAAAGGCATCTTTCCCATCTGCATTTCCGCTTTAATTTGGCAGCACAGAGGCCTGGTTTGCAGCCAGGTGATTCGCTGTGCTCGCAGCCATGCCTGCGCCGTCCACGTCGCTCTGTGCCCGTACCACGGGCTTGGGAACACAAAGGAGGTGAGCTATGATCAAAAAGGCCATTTGTTTCTCTAAGGTATTTACACGTGCAGTTCAAATAAGCACAACCAGAAATTAAGTGTCCTGGTGTGTGCTTTCAAAAAGCATCGTTGGACTTAGGGATGTGGAAGGAGGCTGATAAGGAGCTTGGTCCTTTCCGAGCTCTCCTGCCTGCAGGCGGGTGCTGCTCCTCAGCCCTCCTCCAGACTATTTTTAATTGCTTTCTACTGATGTGGTGATTTCTGTCTGGATCTCCAGGGAGCTGTCAGGAACACAGGCTTGTGGTGGTGCTCCCTGCACAGCAGTAGCAGTGGAGTCGGTCCTTAGCTGAGATGCCTCCTTGCTTTTCTGGCTACAACAGTCCTCTCCCTGCTGCAGACCCAGCGTGCTGCACCCCACATGGGGTGGGGAGCCGGAAGCACATTCCGCTGGGTTTTCAATAGCTTAATTATGAACAGGGCTTTTCAATAGCTTAATTATGGGGCAATAATGTATTTGTGGGATTGATGGGACTGATTTTTGATTTATGCAAGAGGAGCTGGGGATGGCTTTCCTCTTAAGTGTTGGTGAACGATGTGGTTTGTGCCCTTGTTGACTCGTAGGACCTTCCCTTGTTTCTCTTCCGTCTCTCTCCCTCTTTGTTTAACTGCAAGCACTGCATTGAAACTCTGTTGCTGAATAGATGTCGCATTCTGGGCAGTTATTTTGTTTTGTTTTCTATATTTCCGTGCCGTGTTGAGGCTTATCTCGTTTATCAGATTGAAGTGAACAGCCTGTGGCTGTGCAGAGATGGGAAAAGCAAAGGAAGGGTTAACCAGGTGATACCCAGCTGGGATGTGAGCATATGTCCATGTGTCAGGCAGAGGCGAGTTCAGTTTGCCTAGGCTGAACCTGAGTAAATAAGCTCTGCTGAGAGGCGGTAATATTAGGTTGAGCTCAGCACTGCACAAAGTGGTCGTACACCTTCCATGTGGCTTAGAGGACAGACAGGGTAAGGCTGCATCTGAGGAGTACAGCCTGAAAATACCTAATTCAAGCCTTGCTGCAATAAATAGGAGTCCTGATAGTTAAAAAGACAACCGAAACAGTTTAAATAACATGAGGAAAATTAAGTACGTGCTATTATTTATAGTCATGACAGCAGTTAAAAGATAGAGAGTATGTGGTGTAAGTTTGCTGCAAAGCAGTGGAACTTCCCCATATCTGACATTTAATAGATAAGCTTAAAAAAAAATAATCTGACTTCCGTGGTGGCAAAAATAATGGGGAAATACAATAGAAAAACTGTTGTGGGGCCACATGTTAAGCCTGGTCCACATGGAGAGAAACTGGAGGGAGATGGTGTGGTTGCACCGAACTGTGACTTGGGGCTTGCACATGTTTGATCCTCGCTGAATCTGCCCCAAAGACTCTTAAGAAAAAGGAGATAACCTGGTGCTGGGTTCACTGTGGCGCGGTTTCCAAAAGAGGCCGCTGGCTGCAGGACTCTCCTTCATCTGCAGTCTGGAAACAAACAACCAATTTTTCATTTTTAGTGGTTAATTCTGAAAATATGAAGGTCTGTTTAGTCTTGTCTCCCTAACATAAACCAGCCAGAACAAGGCAGCTTGAGGGGAGTTTGCAACAAGTTCCCTTATTTGGAATAATAGTCACTGTTGTGATGTGGCAGCTGTGGGACTCTCCCACCCTAGTGGGGCTCGGGGGGTCGGACTGGTCTTGCAATGCATCGCGGGGCTGTGCTGGGGGAACTGTGGGGGTGAGGGACACATTTCAGGAAGCACAACGGGACAGATTCTGTCCTGCCCTCTGCCTCTTGATTGCACCTAGTTTGTAGGAGCAGGTTGTGATGTGAATGGGGCCTGGAAAGATGAAATGCAAAAGCAAAATTTGTGTGGAGCCGAAACTTTTCAGATAACTTCCATAGCTGTGCTCTTCTGCTTCCCTTCTATAGGGCATAAGGCCATTCTACAAGCTCTTCCAGGAGGAGCTGCTGTCCCTTGCTGGTCAGGTACTTGTGGGCAAGTGCCACCTTTGATGAGGGATCCTCATGTCATGGCTGTGAAGAAGCTGGTGCAGTGGCTGGATGGCTGTGGACCTGCCCAGCACCTCCCTCTTGCTGCCCCCCTTCCTCGTCCTCTCCATAGCTGTCCTCATCCTGCTGCTCACGGTGATTTTGATCCTGCAGAAAGGAGTGCAGAACGGCCCTTTTGCACATTATATTGTCCTTAATGTGCTCTTTTTCTCTACCAGCATCAGATTTTCAGTAACTTGCTAATGGTGCGAACTTGTAAGCCTTTCAAATGTACAACTTGCTGTGGTCTGACACGACATCCCTCCGTTCTCGGCAAAAGGGGGAATGAGTTCTCTGAGCTCCACCTGAAGGTGTGGTGGGAATTGGGGTTTGGTGAGCTGGGCTCCGCTCTAACTGTGGCACATTCTGTATGTTTGAGGTCTGGTTACTATTTACCTGTGACAGAAGCAGAAAAAAATTTAAACATGTGCGTTTCATTTCTATATATGATTTTTTAAGTTAAGTTATTGTCCCTTATGCTGAACTATTTATTTAGATTTCTCTAATGCTATCTTTCTCCCTTCACTGGTGGTATAAGAACCTTCTTTTGCTCAGCTGCTGGTGGTGAGAGTGTTCTTTCTTTCTTCCATATCTTCCACTTTAAAACACCTTTATTTGTTCTCTTTGTTGGAATTGCATTGCATGCTAATATTATAACGCAGATGCTAAGCGCACTTAGAATATGATGATAAATGGATATGCATCCATCACTGAAAGAGCCTTTTTTTTATTTGTTCAGTAAAGCACTAATGACGAGTTCAGATCCCGGACAAATTCTGTCTCCTCCCAAGAGTTTTTGCAGTATCAATAAAGTTGGTTTTAATTGCAGCTGTCTTTATTAAATTTGTTTATAAATTTGGAAGGTAAGTTTGCTTCTATAGGTAGACATTTATCATTTCATAGTCTTCTATCCAAATTTCCATAAATGGAGTTTTATGCACTGTCTAAATTATTTCCATGCCATCTGAAATGTTTCACAGACCATTTTCATGTCCTATTGATGACTCTTAGACAATGGAAATCTGCATTGCCATGAGGAAACGTTTCCTTTTCACACAGCATTTTTTTTTTTAAGGAGTCGCTATAATGACTTGTATTCCTGCTCAAGGTGCTTTATAAATTCTGGATTGAGTTCAGCAATCCATCCCTATTTAACAAAGCATTTAAGTGCATATTTGAATTATACCTGCTACAAGAGAACAAGTCCAAGTTCACATGTTGGGAACAGGAGAAGACCCAGAAGAACTTGTTCCCTGGCTCTAGGGGATCCTGAGGCATTACTGCGAGTGCTGCAGCTGCCTGTCCAGGGTTTTAGCCACACTGCCACCCCAAGATTTCTTCTTGAATGAATTAAGATGGGATGGGGGCAGCCAGAGCTCATCTGAGATACTCTGTCTGTTCGGCACTTGTTAAATCAGTGAGTTTTGTCAGAATTGCTGCGATTAGCTCATGTTCTGTGCTGGGAGGATGGAGCCATGTGGGAGCCCTCCGGGCTCTGGGAAGGGGGGCAGCAGAGGGTGTTTCGAGGAGCTCCCCAGCCCTCTTCAGACTGCGTGGTCCCACACCATTTTGGAGCAGCCAAGCTCTTTGCTTTTGCCTGCTTACTCAGATGGGTGGGATGAGCTTTTGTAAATTTGCTCTTTTTTTAATCTTTCCATTACTAACACTTGCTCTTATTGACAGTCAGAACCACAAGAGTTTATTCCCCCTTTCCACCCACCGTTCCCTTTAAAACTCCCACTTCCAGAGTGAGCAATAATTACAGATGCCTTCAAACTGCTTCGCTCTCTCTTTAAACACAGAGCCTGACATCTGGCATATTTTGAATTTATTTTATTGAATCTTGATTGTTCCTGTAAATAGGCTGCACATGTGTCATACCTCAATGGCAGTAAATAGATCTACCTCTTCCTGCACAGGCTGAATGGGAGGTATCTTCCAGGCAACCCTGTGGTGGCCATAGACTGGTGGACTGATGCCCCCAGGGCTGAACCTGTGAAATAGGGACTGTGTCCACAAGAGTGGGAGGGTGTACGCACGCTCATGACTGCATTGGTGTCAAGATGCTGCTAGGAATGGATCATTAGATGGATAAAGAACGTAGATGGAAGAGACAAAATGTTGTTAGAGTTTAGGATTGGGTCAGTTTTGGGGGAAGCCTTGTTTTGATAGACTCAGATGTGGATGGGCATAAAGCTTAAAGTATCTTTTCCAGATTTAAAAGCTTTTCTTTTGTTTCTTCTGTGAACAGAAGTTTCTTGCTAGTGTAATATGAAACTCTATAGTTTCCAGTATGAGCCAGCTGTTAAAGTAGATTTTACTTTTACAAATTGGGAGATACTCTGTAGAGCTCCCCACATTGCTGTATATTTGAAAAAAACCCAAAACTGTCCAGCATGATGGTGCGGAAATCCTAAATGCACAGCATGCAATTCAAAGACAGCCAATGGCATAAGAACCAGGAGGGTGAACCTGGTTTGTAATGCAAAGGTGAAGTCAACTTCTTACTCCATGTAGCAATCTGGCTAATTGGTGCTGTTGGGTTTAAGATGGCATTTTCTGCCTCTCTGTAGCTAAATGTGGCCCTAAAAATCATTAACAGAGGCTATTTTCACAGCTTTTTGCTGAGGTGAAAGTGTTGTTTCTAACTTACAGGTTGGGGAAGAGGCAGAGGGAGGTGAAATGATTTGTCAGGGATCACAGAGGAAGCTTAGTAAGGTCAGGAATTGATCCCAGGTATCCTAAGATCTGTTATGACTTTTTCAGCTGTGTTGAGCGAAGCAAATTTTCTGCACTTACTACAAGAACTGACAGAGGAGAAAATTATTATTTTTTTTTAAGTTACGCTTTGTATAAACACAATTCCTTTTCAATACTTTGTGTTTGTACATGTCTTGTGACAAAGAAAGACAGAAATTTGTTATGAAGGGCTATAATTCTTGCACATTGGAGGGGGAGGAATGAAATATTTCACTTAATCTCTATAGCATATTCCATATTTTCCTTGCTTTGGTTACATTTTTGTGAGGCAAAGTATGAATTCCCTCGCCTATTATTAATTTATTGTTACTGGAACATAATAGCGCAGAACGCAGTTCGTCCAGGAAAAAGCTTCAGCAAGGAGTGAGTCATTGATGGTAATAAACTTCCGTCCCTCTCAATAGACCATAGGACTGTTTAGAAAAATGTTTTTGCCATGATTCCTGAATTGCTTGTGCTTTGTACAGCAGCTGGTAGAGATAAAACTGAACGGAGCTGGGCAGACTCCCTGTCTCCCCTCTATTACTATAGCATGTTTCTGAATCATACATAAAAAATGTTTTTGGTATGTAAAAGTGACTTCAGAAAAGCAACTCCAACTAGAAAACAGCCAGCGCTGCAGTGAGGATACGCTCTCGGAGCATGATACCGAGTGTAATATCTACCATATATATATAGTGCTCAGGGAGTTAGCAATGTATCGACGTGCAGAGCGGAGCTCTCTAGTGTTACCCTTCCGTGAGACGTGTTATCTCCTAGGAGCCCTGGGGCCTTCAGGAGGTGAATCTGAACGGAATCAGATAGTGTTTCACAGCTGCTCGGGTTAGGATGCAGCTTTGCACGTTACTGTCTGTAACCTCTGTCTGGTTGATGTGCAAGATCTCAGTCGCGAAAGGCTGGTCTCGTGTTCGACAGGGCTGTGTTGCATGTTCCCTGCTGTGCCGGCTCCAGGTACCCAGCAGCAAGTGCCCCTTTGTGCCCAGGAGAGCAAAATAGAATCATAGAATCGTTAAGGTTGGAAGGGACCTTTCAGATCATCTAGTCCAACCATTAAAATTAAAATGTTTCTGGCCATCATGTTTTGCCCTCCCTATAAAGAGCCAATATGGTTGGTGACTGGATAGATAATAAACACCTTTTGAGGATGGGCATTGCAGGGATGTGAAGAGCATAAGCATTCCCCAGTCAGAGAACAGTTTGTGACATGGGTCGTCAGTGTGTGGTGGGAAGGGTTAAGTGCTTTTAATATCATTTCCAGCCTTCTTCCATCAGAGTCCTTTCAAGGCTCCTGGTCCTTCAAAGTACTATTGCATCCACAGGGAAGGGTGCATTGTGGTGTTGCTTTCCAGAGGATTTTGGGAGCTGTGTTGTTATTCGAGAACTGAACGTATAACCGTGAGGGCCACATTCTGTACAGCTCATTAGATGGTGTATTATGTATCTGTGCAGCAAGCTGGCCCCACCACGTTAATGAGCCAAGTCACGTAAACATCATGACAGACGGTTTTGCAACCCAACCCAAAGTGAATGGGAAAGAGTTGGTATAGCTGTCGTGTGAACTGTAGAGCTATGGCTGGACGGCCACTTTTAAAGTAGCCCAGTGCAAACAGGGAGCTATATTGCATAAACACTGTAGTAAATGAACCCATCTTTGCTGGAATAATGCTTTTATTTCTAGTTTATCATATGATGGTTTTAGCTGACAGATTTTTATGATTCTAGCAAGCGCAATTGCTGTTATCCTTCAGGGCATGTTTTCATTGTAAAGCCTGCAATTGGGTGACTTTTCTTGAGTGCAGCGGTGTTATCTGTAACACTGCCTATTGGAGTGCTAATACAATCTTTTTTCCGTTGGTTTTTTTTTTTTTAAGAGATAATAAGGTATTATGGACTACTTCATCATTTTTATCAGTGTTTAACAGATTTCCAGATCTTCCTTCATTAGAAGCCTCAGTAGTTTTCACATATTTGCAGAAATATTTCACTTTTTATTCCTTCCAAGTGTACCACTGCTTCTGGAGTGATGCACAGCAGCAGTACTGCAGGTAGGGGTATGCAGCATCCCCCAGGTGAACAGCACACAGAGTCAGGTGGTGCAGGTTCGCAGGTTGTCATCATCTTTCCTACAGGAAAGCTGAAGGACCTGTCCTGCTCGAGTATCTCCTCTGACGAAGGAAAGATTTATTTTTAAATACTATGGCACTATCATGACACTGAAGCCTCACAAAAAGAATCACTTCCTTCCCACCTTCAACAAAGGCTTTTCAGTATTATATATAAAGCTCCTAGTCTACTGTTAGGACTTAAAACATCCTGCAGATACCCATGTACCTGGCTTTGTGTTATTTACTAGAAGTCTGTGTACTGACATCCCATCCAGGTCAAGGTTGCAGGCAGACTTTCTGCCTCTTATTGCAGAAGGTACCCTCCTAAACACTTGATGCTACCCACTTGCTAGGGTTTCAGGCTCCCTCATTCCTGCTCTGCTCCCCATCCTTGTTCTTGCTGTTACTGTATGCTGGAAAGTAAATTGCACGTACCTAAAGAGGAGGTATTTGCATTCACAAAATGGATGCTTGTGTGCACCACTGCTTGTCCTCTAAAGTGCTTCCTCAATCATATAAATGCTTGATACATCACCACAAAACTGTGCTTGGATGTATCACTATCTATGACATCCTCATAGGCATGGAAATCCCACTGGCAGTGCAGAGCTGGGCGTCCTGGCATTTTCTTTATGTAAACTTCAACAGCTGAAGACTTGGAGGTGATGAGTTTTGTGCTGCGCTGCTGTAAGGGATCTTGTCAACTCATTGGAGCAGATGGGGCTGATGAGGAGATTGTGGAGGTCAGAGAGGAGCTGGAGCACCTGGCATCATCCCAGGGCAGTGCTGCCCACTGCAGGTGAGAGGTGTTTCTTGCTGCTGCTGCTCACTGGAACAGGTATCACCTGGGAGCTGCTCTGCACCTTGCTTGCATATAGCCCATCACACTGCCTGCCTTTCCTCTCTTGCTGTGACCTGGAGCATCACTTGCATTGATGCTGCCTTGTCTTAGCCAAGCAGCAGGGCAGTGGCATCCTCCCGGGCTGTCTCCCTTTCCTGAAACCTCCTTGCTCAGTGGGTGCCTGCCTGATACCTGCCTGGAATGCCACCAACTTCTGTGCAGTAATCTTGGTTTGGTTTTGCATAAACAAGATTAAAATTGGACCACAGCACACAGATTTTGAGATCCCAAGTGAAATGTATTGCTCAGCCTGTCTAGAAATCTTAAATGTTGCAGGTACTTAAGTTGGACAGCCAAGGGGGTGACTGGAGACCCGACTGTCAGGAGCTCTGAGCTCTTGATCCTCTGCTGAAAGGGAACGGGAGCGGCATGATCACAGCACGTTTAAGTCGGGAACGTGTGTTTTAGGTGCACAAATACTGTGGTTTTGACCAGTACCCAGAAGGTATTTATTCCCTGGCTAGGACTGGCTTCATTTGTTTTATCATTAATTGTTTAATATCTATGCTGGGACAGACCAGCACAGTATAAACAGAAGAATAATCAGAGTCACTGCAATTGTATTTAAGTTGCTTAGAGTTCATAAGGCAGAAGAAAAATTATTATGTGTAGTCCTGTTTTACGTTTACCTAACGAGCTCATTGAGTGGCGGGAGAGGAGCATGCAGTGAGATGCAGTATGGGCTGTGTGCTCTCTGCTGGTGCTTGTATACAGTTGTGCCGTTGTTAAGGTATTCTTCAATGCTACCATTTAACCATGAGACAACCAGGCTGAAGGCACGGGAATGAAAGGGCAGAAAGTAAAAGAGGACAGAACATACTTTTTTTGGACTTCTGGATAACTGTTGCATCGATGCGCAGAAAGCATTATGTCGTGGGTACAGGGCATCCAGGGTATAAGGGTGAATTGCACGTGCAGGGAAAGACCCTGGGTACACGCTGTATCTGCAGGCAGAGTCTTGACGCAGGGATTATCACAGACTCCTGATCAGCTGCAACAGGTTTGCACAAAGCCCAGGAAATTCGGTGCCAGTTCTGGACAGGCTAATGAATATTAAAAGCCTTGAAAGCTGTGTGGGGAATCTCTAAAGGAAATAAATGTGGAGTGCTGCAGGGAAGGATGGCTGGGTGTTGGCTGTCTGCCGTCCCCAGGTCTTGCTGGCTGCTGTGTTCAGCTGCCCTTGTAACCCATCAGTCATCCCTGTTCCTGTGGGATGTTCTCCTTCCCTGGTCCCTGCTGAACACAACTGCAGGTTCTCATGATCTCTTCTTGGTCACCCAAGTTCAGTGCACAGCACCGCTCCCATCTAATAGTAAAGCTCAGCAGTGCCAAATCTAACAGCTATTGCATTGCTTGAGAGACACAGAAGTCCTCTTGAAACATGGCTCATGCCAGTGCTGTGGATATACTGGTGAGCTTTTGTTAAAGTTATGTTGCTCATGCTATGTTGAAAGAGCAGTCCATGCTCTGGTTGGGCTCCTCCGTTCCAGACCCACAGTGAGGGAAGATCCATTCCTGGTCTCGTACAAATCAGTGGAAATCTTGTCACTGCGTTCAGCCAGGACAGGGCTCAGCTGTACTGTTGCTCCTTTGCAGGGTAGAAGGGATTTGCTAGGTAGACATCACTAATTTTTGTAGTTGGATCAAAATGTTTTATTTCTGCATCCCACTGCATATAAGGAAAATGGATTCTGTCCTAACTAATTCTAGATACTTTTAGGTAATGTGGTGTGTGTTGCCTGACTTTGATTTTTGCCTGTGTAATTATGGAACATCTGGGCCATAAGTTCCACTGGACATCTTTCCCAACCGAAAATTAGCAGGGAAGAAACTTTCTCCGAAATTTCATGTATTGCTAATTTAAGCCCAGTGTGTTTGCATCCCTACAAAAATGGGATGCCTTTCTGATACAGGAATTACTTCTGTTGATTCTTATCTAATACAGATATTTTGCAGCACTTGTCTCTCTTCAGTGACTGATACGGCTTTGCTATAAGCTTTTTTCCTCTCTTGTTTCCTACTTCTGTGATTATCTGATGGCTGCAGTAGGCAGTGGTCTGACTATCTGCAGTTGATTCCCATTCTTGTACGTATTTTTATCCTTTTGAGTTAGCACACAGTAATTGCTGTCATTTCCACTGAAAATTAAGCATACAAGTAGCCATCGTCACTTGTTCTCATTTGCTGCCTATTCTTCAGAATAATGGCAGATGCTGAGATATAGTCGGTGCTTAACACTGAACTCCGTCACGACCAAGCGGAGAATGCTGACAGTCTGTGAAAGGAGTTTGTGTTCTCAACAGCTTCCTAGTGGATATGTCACTGGAGTTTACCCAGGCGACCTCAAGTTGTGCTGTGGGTTCAGGATAGCAGGTGTTCATTTAAAAGGCGGAGAAGTGATCTGTTAACGTTTTGCCCCAGCGTTGTTCTCTTTCAATCAAGGGTGGTCATTCTGAATGGGTGAATAGTGGGAAGTTTGTACAGATACTGCGGAGAAGAACTTCTTTGGGGTACCACAGTTTATCTGTATACAAGGTAAAGGTGTGTTAAGCAGATTTGTGGATAGTAGGTGTTGCTCAGGGCACGTTTGGTTGGCCCTGTGTTCATTACATTGAACCTTAAAGAGGAGCTCAGGCAAAGTTACTGCTTACTAGCTACAGCTGGGTTTGCCCTCGTGACAGGCACCTCTCCAACAGGGCTCTGAATTTTGTCTTTCAATGTTGTGTAATACACTTTAAAATCATCGCTTGCTTGTAAATATTTTACTGTTTGAATACACTTTAAAAGGCTGTTAATATTTAAATCTGCACCCTGAAATGTTTTCTGCGTGGCAATTAGAGCGCAGCCAGGGAACAGCACCTCTGCTTAATGGCTTGAGAATTCAAAATGTAGCAATGCTGTTTTCTAACAAGTGTTTCTGTAATTTTCAAGAGCAAAGACCAGTGAAAATCTGAAATATTCACCATGTTGGAAAATATCTGTCTTTAATCCCAGAACTGTGGAATCTGAAATACGATGCCTGACCCAGCAGGACTTTATCTTGGGTGGGAGGTCGTTAGCTGGATGATAGGGATTTAGCCTGCCTCGGTTGACTTCAGAAATAATTCTACTTATTAAATAAATATTCTTACAGACCTTCCACTCACAGGAATAGACAGGACTGGAAATTGCTGTATTGAGCATATAGTATTTCAGGTGTAATCATCATATATCATACATGGTCACAGAGACTGTCATCATCCAAATCGTCATGTAATCATTCCAGTCCTCTGCAATGACTCAGTTTTTCATGCTGGCTGCTTTCACACCTACACCAAATTTACTTTTCATTACTGCTTGTTAATATTCTTCAAATGGGCAGGTTTCCCTTCTCCATGGAATTTATTTATTGGGGGGTATTTTCTTCAGGATGTACCAAGTTTGTATCCTTGGAGTCTGCTCTCCCTCTGCTGTCTTCTGCCAGCTTTCCCAGTGCCTCTTGTTTATTTATTAATTCTTCCTAGTGATTACATTTACTAATTAATGTGTTCTCCAATTTCACTTAATGCCCTGTGGCCCTCTTAGGGGGATGTGACTGGACATGCATCTGTCCATCAAGTGACCCTGTGGATACGTCGGCTAACTTCCTCCCAAACACAGAGGTGTCTGTTCCGTAGAGAGTAATTACTGGAAAACATCGTGAATATCCTCGTGGCTGCTCGTTTCTTCCTGCCAGCTCAGCCACTTATATCTGTTAATGGACCTGACTGATGGAATGTGCGCTATTCTCTATCAGCTTTTAAAAACAATTCCTGACTATTAAATTATTTAATAATTCTATCAAATTCCTTTAAACCACTTTTTCATATCATTTTGGATTTTGGCTGATTTAATTTATTTTATGAAACAAGTCTCTTTTTTCTCAGCAGACTTTTTTCTTTAATTGTCACTTTTCTGACATCTGGTAAAATATCTCCATCATCAGTCATATTTTTCCATTAATTCTCTTTCCCAGCTAATTTCGCCTGTAATTGCTTTCATTTTTGTGAGTTGGGTCTTTTTATCATATGCATTATTCTGTAATTACTGTTTTGAACTTACTGTATTTCACATGCCAAATGCAATCAAGTTGAGGAACTGGAGCACCTGGCTGCTACTATTTTTATTCTTTAACTCCTCTTTCTGTGTGAAGATGAGATCCGATGTGGCATTTCTGCCCTTACTGGAGATCTCGGAAGGTGAACATTCAAATTACAGCTTAGCTTCAATTAAACACTTGGATTTTACGAGACGTGGGTAGGAGCTCGTCACTGATGGCATTGCTGGGTCTCACACAGTTGCTGCTATGGCTCCGTGTTCCCGAAGCAGCTGCCAGTTGCGCATCCGTCCCCAGTGGGACCCTCCCAGTTGTCCTTACTGGAACCTCTGCTGCAAAAGTATTTGCTCTGTCTTCTCCCCAAATGCCTTCCCAAGCTGACGGCATCCAAGATCAGATAGATCCATTGCGGATTTGAGGAGCCAAGCACTCAGCTGGTGCTTTCCTCACTGATGCGCCAGGAGCGCAAAAAATGCAGTGCTGCATCTGATAGCACCAGGGTAGCTCTGAAATAGCTGCTGAGAAGAAATAGCCAGTAGGCTCCTTTATGTTTTGCCTCTTCTTCTGGAGAGTCTTAAAATATTTGAGTTGTTTGGTGAAGTAGCCTACTTGTCACAACCTCTCTGTATTGATTATCCTTTGTGTGATAATTAAGATGCCACTTAGGGCAGGCTCTTGATGCGGTGATGCTTCTGAAATGAATGTTGTTAACAAACCTTCCCTCAGGAATAGATTCACCTCTGTGATGAGGGAAGCTATAGCATTTTACTGCATGTTTCAGCAGGCTGAGAGCTTGGACATCACCAATTAGTGTGGCTCCCTTGCTGGGGGGTAATTAGTTAAGTAACTGGTTATGTGCCCATGTCTCCAATCCTTTAACTGGATCAATGACTTAACCTAGCACAGCAATTCCTAATTCCTTTATGAAACTTTGCTCAGATCCTGGGCTCCATCCAGGCCAAGAAGCTGCTGCTTTTTCATTAGTGGTTATCGAGGAAAGCAGCTAAGAGCAGCCTTTAGTATTGGCGTCAAGAGTGACGTTAAAGGAATATTTGTTCTTACCTGAGATGCAATAACTCATTTTAAAAGCAACAAATCGGCCTGAGAAAACTCTCTCAGTTGATCAAGTGCCTGCAACACCCCTCTGCCTGTGATAGTGATCTCGCCCTGAACGGCTACGCTCTAAAACAAAGATACGAGGTGTGACTGCTGGAGACTTTACCGAGATGATTTTTTGGGAAACTGATTTTTTTTTTTTAGGTGACCTTAAAAACTGCTAGTTAACAACTGTATCAATAGGTATATTTGGAAAGAAGATTATCTGAAAAATTCCTGCCTGTTTGGTCTTTTTTAGCGGTTTAATGTCTGAAGCAGGCTTAAGTTCATACTGTTGTTTGAAAGGAGACATTTCATTTGAGTGAAATCTGGAGAAAGGTAGGTATGCTATCTGTCATACCAGTGGACCAGACCTGGAAGCGCTTTACTTGATAAAAATTCAAAACGATGTTGATGATAAAACTTGAAGTAATTTGGAATTGGCAAATGTGACTCAGTAGAGACAACAGCACAACAGTGTTCTTGGAAGGAATTTGTGGGTGCAGATAACTATTAGTGCAGTGGGGATCTGGGAGGCAAACTCAGCAAGAAATGGTGTCATCCTGCTGCATAGGATGAAATTTTATTCTCACGGGAATTAGCAGAAGCCCCAGAGCTGGGCTGGGGCAGTCTTTCCCCTCAATGATGGGGCTGAGCTGGGATAATGTGTCCAATTTTGACCAGCACTCTTAGAGAAGGGTGTGGAAACACTTTTTAGAGCCCAGAGGAGATGAAGAAGGACAATGAGGCAATGGGAGCCCTTTCCAATGAGAAAATTGTAGAAAGAAGGGGATTAATTTCCTTTGAGGAGGTGAAGGGAGGTAAAGCGTTCCTTGTTGAAGGCTGTGAGAAAATGCAGAGCAATCCCCTGTCTTTCAGCAGCAGGGAAGAGGCAACCACCTTCAGTGGAATATTTTAGCCAAATATTTTGGAAAAAACTTCTAGAGGTTAGGACAGAGAAGTGCCAGAAATGGTTACTGCAGGAAAAACCTGTTTTGAGGGAGGTTTTAGTAACAAGTCAGACAGCGTCCACCAGGTCCAGCTCCTCACCATGCCTGTGCCGATATGTGTTGCAGCTCGTTCTGTCCCTGCTTCATCACATCTGTCCCCGCATGCACTGTGCCTCCTGGCCGGTCCCACTGACAATGACAGCCGAAGCCCTGGCAGAGAAAGTCCATCGCTAAGCCATACAACAGGTATACTGCAGTGGCACCACTGGGATAAGCAAGAGTGCGGTGGTTTAATCCTGACCTGGTGGAACCACCTTGGGGGTGAAAGGGTGCTCAATCCTGTGGAAGAGAATTATCTTATAGGATTAGGATTGATTTACTTAGGGGTCAAATGGGCAATCCTGGATTTCTTCTATGAAGCCATAGCTGAAATCTAAATTACAACTCTAGTGATAAAATCTAAAAAGTGAAAAGGCCCCTATCTATAAAATCCATAAAAGCAAATTATAGACACCTTGCCAATCTTACCTCTTGCCAATGGAAAGCAGGAAAAATCAAGGTGGCTGGTCTGCATGTACCTTAGTGTTCAAGAAGCTAAGAAAACCAGGAACGTTCTAGGTCTTGCCGTAGTGAATTTGTGTGCCTTTCTTCTTCCTTTTAGATGTACCAGTTTGGTACCATTTTATACCTCTGTATGCCTGACACTGTAAAGATTTTTTCTTTCTCTGATATAAGACCTATATTTGGGATATCACTTGAGAGCTGAGCTTTAAGGTTTATGTCATTTAAACTGCTAAATTATTGGTCAAATTTTTGCAAATTTTGAGCACACCACAGTCCTCTTAAATCCTCTCTGAAGCCTCAGGAGTTTGACTGTTCTGTGATGTCCAGCCTGCTGTGAATATCCAGCCTCTGAAAATCAGGCCTATTTTTTTTATTTGCTCCGAGTGGTGCTGTTTAAAATATTGTGTGGTGGATGAAGTTAATTGCCGAGCACTCCGAATACACCTGATCTGGTGCTCACCCTCCAGCTGTATCCAACCCCTTGTTCTTTTCGAGCATCTGCATTGTATTGCAGGATCCCGTAACATGAGAAGAAGGCAGGATCGAGCAGAAATGAACTTTGCGAGAGCAGATAAGAGCGACTTGTGCCGAAGCAGCAGATGCGACTGTTGTTTTCTGCAAGTAGATGATTCCCTAATCCTCTTAAGGACAGCCTGGGTAAAATCCCCTTTGTGATATTAGGTGCAGCTCTGGGCCAGGTGGCCTCAGCTTCTGTCACCGGCTTCGTGAGCTGCTTTGCTCTGAGAAACTCGGTGTGCTGCTGTTGAAAAGCCATAGTAAAAGCACCCTAGCTGCCCGGTGTGCAGGAAGAGCTCTGGGTAACAGCCACTGTCATGGTACAGAGAGACCTTTTGCTGAGTACAGTTAAGCGGTCCTGTGTGTTCTTAGGTCCTTGGAGTCTGTGGGTGCTACAGAAATACTGAGTGTCCTTCCCGGCAGTAACACATGTAAGAGGGCAGTAAAAGAGTGGACAAAAATTAAAAGGGTTGGGAGTGTGAGGTGAGGGATGAATGAGATGATAGTATGGGAAGAGCTTAATGGTGTGAGCTGACCTGGCACAAGGAATATTTTGCAGCTCCCTCTACCTTTCTCCAGGGAAAACCACTCCTTTCACTGATGTCTGCCCTGTGCAGTTGCAGAGGAAGGTTTTTCCACATGGTTGGATTTGAATAGTGCAGTGAAGGAGGGTGGTCAGGAGGTGGGATGGTGATCTGACACCTGCCATCACTTCCCAGCCCTGTCCTAGACTTTCTGTGACTTTGGACAAAATATTTTGTCCTGGAACATACCCCAACTCTGTAAACAGACTGAAACAAGGATTTGGAAATTGGGACATTTCCTCCACTTGCCTTAGTTGATGTTCCTTGTACAAACTAGTAGTGACACTTTAGAAAGTGTTATTGTCCATTATTTCATGCTTAATAAAACATACCCTCATCAGAAGTCAAAACCCAAGCTCCATCCCATTGCTTTCCTTCTTCAGTGCCCTTCAGTACCCTCTTCCCTCCCCCATCTCCTTGCACCATACTCAACCACCAAAATCTGCATCTTGAACATTCCTTCCAAGCCCATCTTACTAACCGCTATGTGGAGTAATGAAGGCCGTGTATGCATGCCATATGCCACCTTCATATTTGTAGCATAACACTGAAATTGCTGTAAAGACAAATGGCTTTGAGATTATTGCTTTCCTTTCAGTTTGGTAGACACCACTATTTTTGTCCTTGTTTTAACTAGCCAAAGAATTTTGGTAAGCCAAAATTCAACTTTGGAATGACACAAAATGCATTGTGGGAGCACATCAAGGCTGCTAAGTTCTCTGGATTTTGGTGAAGATAATTTTGGAGGGTGCAATCCTGAGGTTTTTGCTTGGGCAAATCTCCGTCTGACTCATCCAAGACTACCATGTTAAAGTCATCAAAAGGAGATTATGAAAGGGTCTGAGACTGTATGCGGTATGTTTCTGTAGTACATTTTTTTTGTGTGTCCAAAGCAACTGGTATTAGTTTTATTTCCATGTTTTCTGGTTTATTTTTAATTCCTTCACCACTCTTGCTTGTCTATTGTAAAAAGACCCGTTCTGACATGAGAAAGGAGGCAAAAATTTCTGGCCTTGCTTCCTTTGTAAAAGATGGTGATGGCGGGGTCTGGAGTTCCTCGTAGTAACAACTTTAAGGGGGAGAGGATAACACTTCAGTGCAATTAAACACAGCTTTTATGTGGTGGCATGTACCAGCCTCACTTATTCCGTGTGGCTCAAGATTCAGTTGATAAAGCAGCTGGGACACTGGGAGCATTTTTAGGCTGGAAGGTGTTCAACATCTTGCTGTTGGTCAACTAGTGGCCCTCTTCTACAGATTATATATGAATAATGTGTAAAATGTAAGATGTGTCAGTTCACAAAACAATTTCCGGATACAGATTATTATTTGCTTGCTCTTTTGGAAGCCTAAAGCAGCGTATGCATTTCAAAAGAGCTTCCTTCTTAACTGTGTGTCCTAACAGCCTGCTGGAAGTCCAGTGTCTGCCATGGAAGTCCAGCTCCATGGGTCAATCACTTAAACAGGAACAAACCGTCCTCTGAAGGTATTTTCCTCTGTTCAGTATCTTTCATCAATGAAACCGCTGTTTACAAAAAGAGACCACATGAAGGAAAGGGGTCTGGGGTCTCAGCTTTCAGATGCTGAAACAAGCAGTTGACTTGAAGTTTGGTCACCTCAGATCTGTTCCTGACTCAGCCCCTGCCTTTGAGGAACCTCAGTCTTCCTGGGCTTGGGTGCAATTCATTAATAGGTAAAAAGATGATTAAGAAAAAAATTGAGGCAGTATTTGCATCAAATTAGCTTTTAACAAACTGTATGGCATGAGACTTGCGGCATTATGAACATTTTTGGCTTCAGTGGAGCTACTCCACATTTCCACTGATGTAAAGAAGATCTGAATCTGGCCTCTTGGCTGCTCCACTTCAGCAATTGATTCTAAATCAGCCTTGCTATCCAAACATGTAGAATTAAAGATTCATTACTAATTATGTAGCTGCAATTCCTGACTATTTTTCTTCCTAGTTTAGTCAAAATCTTTTTGACATTTAGCAGATTGACATTCTCTTAGCATCTCCACAACAATCTGTCCAGTTTGTTTAAGAAGGCAACATTTTTGGAAGAAACTGCAGCATCTCTGCTGGAAACTCAAGTACCTGGCAAGAGACGCTTGAGATACTTGTTGAGCTGGCCAAGTTCTGCTGCTATGCTTAGTGATTGCAGTGGGCAGTTGAGTAACCTCATGTGTCTTTGACTGTCTAGGGCTTACCTTTTGTTTTCTGCTGGATGCCTTAGGAAAGAGCAACGTGCAGTGACAAACCTCAGCAAGAGCCATGTTGTCCTGGATGTGGTGTTCTCTGCAGCGCTGACTGGTCTGGTTAGTGATCACCTCTGGTGAGGTGATTGATGCCAGCATGACACATGGTCATATTTCTAGTATGTTTGCACATTTCCTCATTCTCATGGTGGGGATAATGACTGCTTGCTGGTCAGATGTTGTCATCAACACTCAGTGAATGTTTGACTCACCTCAGGGAAGGTATGAAATGCTGGATGATGGTTCCTGTTCCCAGAGGTCTGGAGAAGACTAGGGCAAGGAGGAAAGGTTTCCATATTAAAGTTGTCACTTTATGAATATATTTTACGGGTCTACCTGGTTAAGAAGTAAACCTGTCCTAAGCTAAGGTCATAGGACCTGTGTCCTCTGAAACCAAGTAACTACTGAAAGGCAGTCATCACTCTGAAAATAACCATGATGGTGAAACAATTTACCCCTTAGCTGGGGGCTCCCAACTCCACCTGGGGACCACATTTCTCCAACTGCCCAGGTTGCTCTCTCCACTGCTGTCTAACAGTGCTCTGAGAGCCTCCTCGCACTCTTCCTTGTGAAACCTGAATAGCTTTGCTCTGCGCTTGATTTTTATTTCCACGAGTTAGTGGTGAAGTGGTCTGTCAAAGAGTGTTAACAACTATGAAAATACTTTGAAGTGTATGAAAATACTTTAAAGGGGCATTCTCTATGGTTTTTGGTTGTGGACAACACTCTCCCAGGTCTTTACACCTCATGCATTTCACATTTCAAAGCGATGATGCTGACCTCTGCTGATGCCTGTGCAGATCAAGCTGGGGATGAATACATGATGTATGCTCAGAGTGAGGCTGCATGCGTTTTGTTCATTTGTTCTTTATCGCAGTATTTCGGTGGCTGCAGGCATTCTTCCATCTTGTTGGGCAAATAGGTTATTTTTGCAGGATCAGCCGTACTTCTTAAGCAGAAGAGGTGGTTTGCATGTCTGTTTTTTACATGATTTACTGCACAGCAACAATAATTTTCTGTTGTACATGATGACAGGTACTGAATTCCAGGTTAGCCATATTGAAGTATGCCCTATTTTTGTTAGAGTCCTTTTTGGCCATAGTGAAATGTAGTGGTGACTTTGGGTGTTACTAACTGATTCAACAAGGGTTACTCAAAGTTCAGCCTTTTTAGCAGATACTTAGCTTATCTGTACTTGCCCCTATTGGAAGATGACTGTTTATTCTCATTTTGAGCTCCATGATTTGGATAGCTTTTTACACATTGCTCATTATAAATTATACTTAGCGTGTTTCCATTTGGCCTGGATTCCTCTCTGTTTAAAAGCTTATTCCGGGATTTGTTCACTATCTCTGTTTCACATTCAAGTGGCCCTTTTATAACCTTGGTGAGAATTTGCATGTAATTTAAAGCCCTGGTCCAGTTTCAGTTTACAGCCCCCTTTCATTTATGGCACAAGCACAGACTTCGTTCTGCTGTAGATACAGCAGTTAAATCAGTGTTGTTGAAAAGTGCTGAAGGCTTGGTTGCAGAGACAACTTACTGGCAAACTGGTCACTGTCTTCATTTCAGAATGCCAGCGCAGAAAATACGAGGACTGTGCTGAGCCAGAGCATCAGTGATAACACAGTAGCAATCAATGCCTCTCAACAAAATATTTACTGGTGGCTCCCCACATGTCAAAACTTTGGGGTAAAAAAGGCTGGAATAGATAAAGAAGTCCTTTCCTTCTTGCCCAGGGCTCTTTGACTGCACCTAAAAGATAAGTTCTCCTTTGTTGTTGGTTGAAGAGGGTGTATGACTTGCTTAGGCATTGCTTACTCTGCTTGCTGCTTTGCTGTCTAAGAGGCCATCTATTAAGTAGTAAGCTGGCAGAAACTTATACTCTTTTATATAGCACTTGTCATCTCAAAATCTCCAAATCTGTCCAAAGAGGAGGAAATTTATCACCTCTGTTTTGTAAATTTAGAAACTAGAAACAGACAGACACTCAAGGTCAGAAAACCGTTGCCAGCACTGGAAATAGAACCCAGCTCTTTTGAGTCATGGTTTCTGATCTTGCTAAAAACTAGATCGCAAGTAGGGGAAGGGAAACGGTTCTTAAAACCACAATTGTTCATTTACTTCTGAACCTATCTTCTGTTGCAGTTAAGTTGCTAGGCTGCCATGGTCTCTTATTTACCCGTGCAAGATAACAATATAAAGCTGTTTGCACAGCATAACCCAAAACATTGCTTTACATGCAGTGTCAGTAAACCATTGCATAGCTTAGGAGTGCCTGTGCATGCTCTGGGAGGGTCGGGTCGTGTGGGCCAGCATTGTCCTGTAATGCAGCTTCAGCAGTGGAGCTGGATCCAAAGGAATGGGGATTGTCTACCCGTAACTATGTACAGAGCCTGGCAAAATGATGCTTTCATCCTGCTTTCATCCAAGACGTTGCTGAAATGTAAATAGTATAATAATATATTTTTAGGTGCAAAGGCAGTGAACTTGTAAGAGGCAAATGGAAAATCCGCATGTATTGCAGCATCCAGGGAAGAACCTGCTATGTTTTCTTGCCTCCTCAAGGCATTCACTCACTGTTAGGAAGTAGGGAAGCACTTGCAAACCTAATTTGGAACCAAATACAAGAGAAAAATAGTTCTATGTGCAGAAGAGCTGCAGAGACTGTCTTCTGTATACAACTGGCTTGGAGAACATTACTGCTGCTTTTAAAAATACCAGATGCTGGCTGCTGTGTGAGGCGGCATCTCCCTGGGAAAGACACTCTGCTAAATTCCACTGGTCCACTATTGGAGCAAAGGGAATTAATTTTTCCTCCTTGTCTCTGGTGGGGTCCTCTCCTTTCTGTGAATCACAAGTCATCTCTGCTAGAGGTGGCTGAAGCCTCGACATAATGAAAACATTTCAGTTGTATCTATGTTCTTAAATTGGTCCCCATCATTGCGTTCAAACATCTGCTCCCTGGGGAAGACCATTTGCTTCAGTATTTTGGTTTGGAAATTATACTGATGTAGACAGACAGCAACATCAGATTCGGCATCTTGAATGCACTTTCCAGTCTCTGCATATCTTCAGGCTATCTACTAGGAAAAAAAATTGAAAGTATTTCCAGTGAATTCACTTAGATGCTAAGTCATTTAAATTCTCAGCCATTTTAGCCATTGTTGTTACCAGAGATTTGTATAATGGCACAAAGAAGCAATGTTCACTGCCTCCCCCTCCACGTTCAGCCCAGCATGTGGTCTGGCGGGCTTGGGGACAGCAACTTAATGGGATCCCTTTGTTAAAATGGGCAAGTGATCTCTGAAATGGAGGGTGCCTTGATCTGATTGGAGATGGTGGGTTTTGTTTTTATGGAATAATACAACAAAATGCTCCTGTGTCACATTGACATAATAGGCAACTTTAAAAACCCTTGGCTTGAAGATACATCAGGGGACTGCTGCATTCAGCTGCTCTAAGAGCGGCTTCGAGTCTGAGAGCGCGCTGACCTCTTGCTTTTTCTCTCTGACAGCACTGGGAATATATTTTTCTAATTCTGAAATGGGAACTAATTGAATGCTGAAGACCATTTGTGCAAGCTGCTGCTGAAATGAGGTGATAAAAATTCCTGAAAAGTCTGCTAGTCTAAAGCAAAGTGAAGGTGTCTGCTGTGCTTTGCTGCAAGATGTCCCAGCGGACTTGGTGTGTTAAAGATAGCTTGCGGAAGGGCTGCCCATCCTATTGTATGTCTTTTCTGTTTTAAAGCGCCAAACCTAAAAATCTTTCTTTCAGGTTCTGTTGAGTTTTTTAAAGTCCTGTCCCCCACCCCCCTTTTCTTTTCGTTTTGCCTGCTCAGGAACGGTACTGATGCAGGACACAGTAAGAGTAAAAATGAAATCTCAATGATCTGATGGGATAAAGGATTTTTAACTAGAATGCTTTGACACTTTCTTTGATTAATACCTACTGAAGTCCAAAATCCAATGGGCAGTTTAGATTCCTGACCTAGAGGTTAAACACTTCTTGAATTCCCTTTGATTATCCTCATTGCGAATAGGTTTGGTGATTGTCAGGGTCGTTCCAGCAGCACAACCAGCAATGGCCAGATGTCATACTCCTATCTTAAAGCTCAAAACCAAGCTGGAAACCAAAGCAAGCCATTTTATATCATCCAGACTGTTGAAAGCATTTAGGATGATCAAGAACTGATGTTGGTCATGGTCACACCTTTAGTGTTTTACAACTTATCAGTAGGATCTTGTTGAAGAAGTTTATTGCTCATGCCCTGCTCGGGGTCTCAGCTCCTCTGATAAGTGTGCAGGTATCTTGAAGACTTTGAAGGACTGATATAACGTAGGAAAAATCACATTCTGCTTGGGCTGGATCAGATAGTCTCTTGTATATTTATATCTAGTTTTTCTTCTGCAGTCTTGCTTGTCTCAAGGTAGATGCTGTAAGCAAGAGTGAGCAAATTTAGGATGAAGCTAAACCGAAGCTGTATGTTTGCTGCTATAACTGTAGATTTTGT
This sequence comes from Himantopus leucocephalus, assembly GCA_003993805.1. Classification (NCBI taxonomy): domain Eukaryota; kingdom Metazoa; phylum Chordata; class Aves; order Charadriiformes; family Recurvirostridae; genus Himantopus; species Himantopus leucocephalus. The sequence continues at coordinate 25,759,096 of RSEF01000006.1, forward strand.
CTTAATTACTTCCAACTACAGAAGCATGTATATATTTGTAAGGTACTGAGTACTTTGGTCTCTTAAGGTGTAAAACATGTAGCACCTGTGGGATTTAACAAAACACATGGCTGTTTTTCTCTCTGGCACACTTTCTTCTCAGTTGCGTGAAAGTGTGAGAAATAGCTCATGGTTCAGAGGATAGCTTAGGTTGATTCTAGGTGTCGAAATAGGACAGGTGTTTTCCATTGGTGCTGTGTCTCTGTTCTGCCCCTCTAACTTCTCACTATTCGTTTGCCAAATGTAGCTCCTGGACTAGAGGCTCTGGGGCTATCTGTGATGGAGGTACCCATTGCAGAGGCATAGGGAGTAACATCCTTGAGATCAGCCACTAAACTCACTCACCTTAAAAGTAAAGTAAACACGCTCTTTGTGTTTGTTTGTGGGTTTTGGTTGGGTTTTTTTTTTTTTTGTTTGGTTAGGTTTTTTTCTGCAATGGGCTGTTAAACATCTCATCTAGATGCACTGCTTGGTAGGATTCGGCACCCACAGGATTCAATGCACAAGGAGAAGCTGGACTCCTGGATACACCATGGTATCACCCTACAGCCTCCCCTTGACCCCAAGCCTTCCCATGCTATTTCTGGAGTCACTTTTCTTCCCCCCATATAACCACTGCTAACAGCATGACCAACCCACAGGCAATAGAAGGAAGGAAAGGCTGTGCCCAGCTTATGTGTTTTCATCACCTGTGGGCAGATCTGTTTATGAATAATATCACTAAACTCCCTGCCCTGTTTACAGGGAGAAAGGACCCAAGCCCAGGGTGTGTGTCTGGAAGCAGGCTCAGTGTGGTGTGTTGCTGTTGTACAGTGTCATCCAGGGGCTGTTCAAAACAAGAATTACTCATGCTAGTGTATATTTAGGAAACCTGAACTAGACCATATGAGAGATTTTCAAGCAAGATAGAATATTGCTGGGCTGGGCAGTGCTGAGGGTAGGAGACATCATCGTGCTGGATTTCCTGCATGCTCTGCTTCGGCAACTGGATATTTCCTGCCGTCTCCGCTTGCACATGCTCCCCTCTGCTTGGCAGGCGGTGTGGTGAAAGCTTGCTGTCTCTCTGGCTCCTTCCAAACGTCTGAGGTGTCAGATTGCAGCAATGTTAACAGCGAAAGGAAGGGTGTTAATCACACTAATACCTACTTGATCTATATGTTTACATACCAAAGAGTTGCACATCTTGCCTCTGTGGACCGAGTGCATTGCATATACAGAAGTTATGTATATCTCTATATTCTTCCCATAAAGATCCGACCCTTTCATCCTTTTGGAAGCTGTCTGCATCCCTGTCTTAACACAAGCATTATGGGGACTTCTTAACATTTCCCTGCCTCTCCTTGCTCAGGGCTCTGCATATCTGATGTGCCATTTCTCACAAGTCAATGTTTTGTGTGGGTCCTTTTCTCTCTCTGTGGGAGAAGTCATGTAACTTGTGATTTTCCTATAAACCTTCTAGGGATGGGGGACGAGTGAGATGAAGAGTTGTCTTGGCCACTACTACCTGTTCATTTCATCTGCATGTAATTACAGAAGCAGCAGCTGTAGCATCTGCAAGTCGGATGAAAACGGATCTGTTGCCCTTTCTTTTTCTTCTGATTTTTTTTCTTTTCCCTAACAATCCCTGCCAAAATTGATAGCTTTCTGCCTCATGGCGCCTGGAGGACTTCCTTGCATTTTGCAAGGGATCTAGTGGGGTGTCGCAAAGTTATCGTGCTCAGAGCAAATTGATTGCTTGTGATCTGAGCGGAATAACTTGCTCTTCTCACCATTTTAAGCCAGGAAAACTGTTATGTATGTGTTGTCCTTCCAAGCATCTCTGACAGGCACGGGCCCTTGGGAGACACTCTGGTGCAGTTTACAGCGATGTCCCTCTATTGATGGGCAGCTGAATGAGGGATCTGTTTTGCCATTACTTTTTATTGAGCCGTGGCAGAGTGCTGCCTATGAGCCCAGAGCAGACTGTGGCACTGAGCAATGCAACCCACACCCACCCTGGATAATACAACAATTTAGAGGTGCGTTTAGTTTCCTTGTCTCTTTTTTTTATATGACTTAGCAAACAGTGCTGTGCTCCATGAATAGGAAAAGGCAGTCGACTTGGAGAGAAGAGGGAACACATAAGAAGCAGCAAATGCTGTGGCATCGGTTGCTGCCGCACTGCCACCCACCCTTAGGTTTGGAGAAGAAAACCCTTCTCTCCATGGCTTTTCCTTGGCTCCCATTTAGATAGAACAGTGGTAGAGATGACCTTGTGCATCTCCATCCCGCTCTCAGAGCCACAGACAGGTGAACAAAGGCTGGTTTGGAACGGGAAGAAGATGGCCATGTGAGGGGACACATGGAGAGAGGAGGGACAAATGACCAGTGAGATCCCGGTCTCCATCCACAGGCTTGGTCTGACAACCGCTAGGGCACTCTGTCCAGTAAGAGACATTTTGTTCTTAAGCCTCAAAGAACGAAAGTGCATTAGTCATGTTTTGCCAACAGCTGATGGTGTAAACATACTGAAATGAGTGAGCTGCAGTTTAAAAGAGTGCTGTGGACATATTATCCTCTGTGGACTGGGCATAGAGCAAACCCTGTAAATCTTACCTAGTATTACAGATGTGTTTTTTTCAAGATTTCATTGCTGTTGACAGTCAGTCATCCTCCAGAGTCCCTCTGGATGCTGAAGATAGCATGTACTGACTAAAGTTGCTGCGTGGGTGACCTCTGGGAAAAGAGGTTTTGCTTTTGATCCAATTCCATTTTCACATCACAGGCAAGAAAAATAACCCTTAGAATAATAGAATCATAGGTTGGAAAGGACTTTAGGTTAGAAGGGACCTTAAAGATCATCTAGTTCTAACCCCCCTGCCATGGGCAGGGACACCTTCTGCTAGACCAAGTTGCTCAAAGCCTCGTCCAACCTGGCCTTGAACACTTCCAGGCATGGGGCATCCATTGTTCCACTGTCTCACCACCATCATAGTAAAATTTTTTTCCTAATATCTATTCTAAGTCTACCCTCTTCCAGTTTGAAGCCCTTACGCCTCATCCTATCACTACATGCCCTTGCAAAAAGTCCCTCTTCAGCTATCTTGTCATTAGTGGTCCTAGTTGCTGGCTGGGGTTAAACCACGACAAGAGCATTGCAAATGTCTAAGGTCCAGTTGAGTGAGAACTCTGTTATTGTGGCCATGTTGTAAGGCTTGGGCAATGAGGAGAGGCGTTCATGCTGTTTGATTTTTTGCATCTTTTAAATTTAAAGTAGGTTTAAAACATTTTTTTTAAATGTAATGCTATGAATACTATTTGAATATGAAGAAATAGCAAAAGAACTTGCTCCAGCAGGGAAGCTTCCTGTACACAATCAGTAATCAGAAAAGATGCTGAACTTAAGCCACATGAGATCTGCAATGATTGCCATTTCTCTGGGGCTGGTAATGAGGAACTTGCCAAGTGTCACAGATGGTCCATCACCAGTGACGGTCCATTAAAATGTTGTTTGCTGCTTGGCTTGTGTCCCTTGTGGGAAGAGGGGCAAAGGAGCGGGCAGCTCTCGAGGACTGTGGTCCCAGTTCTATGCATCTGGTGCTGGTTGCCTCTCCCATCTCATCTAGGGTTTGACCCACTTCTGATCACGGATGACAGTGAGGTCCTCAAAGGACTCAGGATCTGACCCCTCTGTGACATCCCTGGCTCTTGCTGGCCATGTTTAGATGTCAGCATTCATCCAGCATTACTCTTCCTCCTCCACACCTTGCCTGGTGTCAGAGTTCTTTGTCTCTGTGTTGCCTCTTCATATTACTCTTTGCTTATCTAAAAAGGGGGAAGAAGGCCAGGTGGTGTCAGGTTCCATTGTGCGCGCTGCCAATTCACCCTCTTACTGCCCTACTCTGTAATTTTTCATATGTGACTAGAGGGGAATCATTCTACTTACTGCTCCAATTATTTTTTTTTTCAGAAATTTCTAACAAGGTTTTGCAAGTGTGTAAATAACTGAAGAACCCCCACATTTCTTCTTTTGAAGAAAAAACCTCCACATTTTCTTTTTTTGACTAAAAAGCATGAACACCTGCCTTATTAGGTAAAAAACAGATGGCAGAGGCTTGAGGGATACTGCGCACACACAAAACATCTGCTATGCAGATAGTATTTAGAAAATGATGATATGGGAGCCTGTTGCATTCCAAGGGCTGTGAATTGTGGAAATGTCTCTAACAAACACAGTTCCAAGAATGAGACCTAACCCCAGATTTGACTGCCCTGAAATGCTAGACCTGGATCTAGTTGTGGTGGCTTGATGATGCTCTGCTGCTACTTACCCAACGGTTAATTGTTTGGGGTTACTGCGAGATGATCCGGCTGAAGAACCTGCAGCCTTGAAGACCTTGGCCAATCTGTACATTAGGGGCACATACAAGGACCACCTGTGAGTAGCAGTATGGGTCTGTCAAACAGAAATTTTAATCGTTCTGTTGTGGACAAATTAGCAGAATAATTATGTAATTATGTTTTTGTGGTCCATTCAATCTTGATGACTCTGTAGGGACTCTTCTGTGATGGTGCTGTGGTGGTGTAACTGCCATGTGGATAAAGACCCTCTGGTGGCATTCTACTGGCAGCACATGAACAAGTGACTTTTGCAGGGGAAAGGTGACACATCTTTCCTACTATCCTGATCTATCAATATTTGTCTTTACTATGGGAATCTTGCAAAATATTTTCTTTGTTTCAAAGCTTGTCTTCCTCTTCCTGCCTGGGTTGTCCCTGCTGTCAGCAGAGACCGGTCGGCAGCTGCCTCCACCCTGCAGATGCCCAGGAGAGGAGCTGCACACCCCATGCTCCTGGCTGAGACTGGAGTTTCATTTACCAATGTTCATTACTGATGGTGATATACTGAATTTGTGCTGGGCACAGGATGATTCCTTCACATCTCAGCGGTGTGGCCTTTTGCCATGAGGTTACCCCTACATGGTAATGTTTGGGTCAGCCACCATGCTAAGCGCAAGTGGTGCCTGTCTGGCCTCTGGCTTCAGCTAAACCTCTTGGTAACTGAAATATCAGCAAAGAATAGCAGATAATTTTTAAGGCTGTCAACCAATGTACAGCCTTGCAAATCTCATTTTTGAAATGCTTCTAAATCAAACTCTGAATAGTGAAAAAATAGGTATGTTTAATGACTAGCGCACTGCTGAGTATCTTCTTGGCTCTGTCTCTGGGGGCTGCTAAAAGACCTGATGGAGAGAGAGATGAGGATTTCTACAGGTGCTTTCATTCTGCAGTCATTAGGTGTTTCCAATGCATCTGCAAAACTGCAGCCCTTGGAGTGATGCATCAGACGCTTTCTGTGTCCTGAAGCTTGGTCTGTGCATATGCCAGACTAAGTGCCGTTGCTGCCAGCCATGAGATGTGAAAGGCTGGAAAAACCCACTTGAGGTACAGACTAGCTCACGCCCAGGTTGTTTTAAAATAAAAATGCACAAAGCTTTGCTCAGTAGGAATCTGTGTGCCTAAAATACATTGAGCAAAATCTTTGCTTTTTAAAGTGGTGGGAGTTAGACATGGAGAGCCACATTTCCAAGCATCTGCCATGCTGTCAAGGGTTTAATATTTGCAAGTCTAGCTGGGAAAAAGATTGGTGCCCCTCTTGCTGAACTCTTTGACCTCCTTGTTTGCCAACTTGATGGTAGCTGAGAGCTTTCTGAAATGTCATCCCTCCCACCCCCTTTATTTCTTCTTTTATTTCTCGTTCCTCTTCTTGCTGTGGGCAGCTGTGTAGATTGTTCTCCAGTTCCTCATGTTGCTCTTCTGCTGTCTCCCAGTGCAGCTCTGCTGCCTGCACAACTAATCTGCTGGTTTTGATGTGATAGTCCACGTCCTGTTTCTCTGTTCTGCCTTGTTATCTTCATTATATGTTCTGTGCCCAGAGACACATTAATTTCTGAATATCATACTTTCATGAATATCATGCTCAGCATCCATCTCATTATGATCTTAAAGATACAAGGCCAGATGCTTTCATTTATACTGGATAAGGAGTTGGCTTCTGAGGCTTATATGATCAGTTCCCAAACGTTAATAATTTACAGAAATATTTTGCCTTTTACATTCCAAGAACTTAAGTTTGAGGGCTACTTCAACAATAAATTATTTACAACAAATTTTATCCAAACTCTTTTCTATTCTTGAGCACGCACCTTAATCTCTGTTGTATTTTTATCTTTTTTTCCTCTCACATGTTCTTTTATTTGGTGTTTTTATATATTTAGCATGACTATCCAAATGGAAAATCTCTTTCTAAATATGACTCAGCACAAGCAGCCTTTACAAGCTTCAAAACTCTCTAGATCATGACACCCTCATACTGTGAAAATGGAAGTTTAAAATCATCCACTGAGTATGGTGTATTATTTATCCATCTCATAGGCTATTAACTACAGCAATTTGTATGAGTCTAACATAGCAAATGTCAGATGTTGTTTCCATTTCTGCTTTTGTTTTGCTTCACTGGCAAAATTCTTATTGATTTCAGTGGTGGCAGATTAAGCCCTGCATATGTTTCATTTTCATGAGCCAGCAAAAATGTCTTTCCTCTTTATTGTGGCCATCTCCTTTAAATATTTCTGTGTGTCTTTACACAACGCTCCCACTCAAATTTCCACATCTTCCAATTCTCCTTCCTCAGCTCAAGTTGTCTCAGTCCTGATGAGTATTGGCTCAGACTGTGGTCTTACCCAGATAAGTGTCCATCCCAGCTGTGTGATAGAGACACTGCTTATGTTTGCTAGAAGGTGAAATACGGTATTCAATAAAGATGCTTCTCTGTGTCACCTGAGTTCTGAGGTCAGGCTCTTAGGTGTTTCACAGACTTGCAGAGCAGCAGATAGCTAAATGACATCAGCAATATATAGTAGGTTGTGGGGAAAGAAGTACAAGCTACTGGTCTTCAGGTTTGCCTGAACAATATCCAGAAAGAATGACCAGCAAGGAAACTCTGGTCTCTGAGCATGCAGGAACAGGTGGCTCCCCACCCTCCTCAACAAGAGCAGCCGATTCGTAGGGGAGTTGCTAGGGTCACTGTGGTATGGGTTGCCCACATCTCATACATATTCTCTTAAATAAAACTCTGCCTTGACAGGTGGTACTGGGGTTTATCTTGAAGCAAAAACTTACGTCTGGGAAGATCACAAAATCCTAAGACGTGGATCTTGAATAGACTTCTAACTGTTAAAAGGACCATCTTCCAAGGTAACATCATGTCCATGTAATGTACAGACCTGTTCTGCTAACACTGAACATGCAGAAATATTAATCTTTTCATGCCCGTGTCTAATGTTCCTATCTTAATCTAGACGGATGGAAAAAGATTTATACTTCTAAGCTACTCTATATTAATGAAAAACATTCTTCTTTCCTGTCCTCCAAACACACTCTGCAGCTGCAGGGGAAATAGTCTCTGAAGTGGGAGTGAGACTGTGGTCAGACCTTGAATGAGCTATTGGAAATATCAGTGGACTGAGTGCACTGTATGTGAATTGGAAGCGAGTCGTGGTGCAATTTGATGAAGATCTGGCTGAATTTGGGTTGACTGAGTGTCAACCGTCTGTGTTTTCTCCTTGGAGGTGAAGGCTGAGTGAGAATCAGGTGGGGATTCCCCTGAGAAGAGCAGCAGTCTCCTGTGGGCAAGGACACGCTGCTGCCCCCCAAGCTTTGGTATTGGCTCCTGAAGTTACAAGGCAGGAGGAGATGTGTGAAAATGTCCAATTCTGCCTTGACAGGTCAGAACCATTGGCAGAGTGTGGTGGCTGATCCAGTTCCAGAGAGATACATGAAAATTTGCTTTGAACAGAGCAGTCTAGCTGGATACTTGGTGTAAGCCTGGTTAAAGGCTGTGCCTGCATTATGAAGTCTCTGTTGCTACAACTGTGTTGACAAAGCCATTGAAGATGGGCATTTTGTCTGTGTGGCTACAAAAAGCTAAAGTGACAGAAATCATTGTAGTTGACACGTAGCTGCACAGGTTAAAAAAAAAAAAATCTCCAGGATGTTAGAACAGCTGAGGTGAGATGACCTGATAGGGAGGGAGAGATGTTCTGTTTGGGCTGATGTTGTAAATGATGTCATTGCTGATTTTTACCTGCCCTGGGGTATGGCTCATAGGTCACCTTAAGAAAGCAAATTAGCTGCACAGAGTTTTTGAGTCATCCTGTGGAACATACACGTTGGTCCTAATAAACAATGTTTATACCTCGTTGAAACTCAGCTTCTTTTGTTCTAATTCTGCGTAAGAATCGCAAACATTATTTTTAGACCTTCATGCTGAACAGAGTTCAGATGTGTTTTATCTGGTCAGTGACCAGTTGTGCTGGGATCAGATGCTGCCTATTATTAGCAATATGTGAATTTAATAAAATCTCTTGTTTATACCTAAGTTAACTATTTTTTGTTTCTCAGATAGATGTGATTTAGCCTATAATCTTTGGGTATTAAAGATATTTTCATGCCTTCCACCAAAATAATAGTTTGGGAGACCGAGAGAAAGAAGGGTGGGAAGAAGCAGACATCTAAACGTATGTTGAATCGGGGAAAAAATCAGTCATCCTGGGTTCTGGGCTTGTGATTACTTCCACATGCCTGGACCGTATCGCTATGCTGTGTGCCATTAATGTCATTAGATGCTTTATGCCAGAGTGGATTTTTTGCGTATGCTGATGAGATCGCAGGATTGGGACCTCGATGGGTAAACGCTGCCAGTGCCGTGTCAGCACCGTGGGGGTGCGTGCTGCACGTGGAGGTCTGCGCCCTTCCGAACCCCCTCCTTGTGCTGCACGTGTGGGCGCGTGCCCAGCCAGCCCAGCAGTCCCTGAAGTGCCGATAACCGCCTGGCTGGTTAACCAGCCTCCAGGCAGCAGAGTTTGTCCTCAGCCCTTTTTAAGAAAAGCAAACAAGAAAACTGGCTGATCAAACCCCACCTTGTAAAAAATGGATATTTTTAACTGGTGCTTGGTGCTGGAAGAAGGCACAGTTAAAAATGAGCTTAATGTTCCTGTTCAAAGGTGCCTGTGTGTCGGGAAGAAATGCCAGCCTTTCCCCCTCGTTTTGTCGGGGCTGATTTGTGAGAACGTTGAGACCTTGGGAGCCATCACCACATTCCCTTTGGTTCCTGGTGAAAGGAAAAGAGATTTGATTGCTCCCTCCAGATAAAAATACAGAGGAGTCTTCTAGGCCAGAAAACAACTTCTTTTTTCTTTTTCTTTCTTTCTTTTTTTCTTGTTATTATTTGAGCCTGCCAGATTGGTCTGCTCTCTGCTCTCCAACTGTGTGGGCGGCACGGAAGAGGATGCTGAGACAAAGAATGGGGGAGGGAGGAAAGAGAAGTGAAAAAGACCTTTGGATTGGAGGCATGGTGTATGGGAGGAAGAGAACGCAATGGCAGAGACAGTGTTGTTTTGGTTTGCGAAAGTTTGCAGCAGATCAGAAGAAGCTGTGGTAGGTCAGAGACACTCAGTCTAGATGCTGTAGTGATGAATATATTAGCATGGTTTAGATCCTAGGCATACAGACTTTTTTCTGCGTTTCGTAATTTTATGAAGCTCACGTCCTACTGATCTCTGATCCCTCCTCCTGGAAATGGGGATGTCAGATGGAGGGGTGGCTGAAGGAGAACATGACCATTGCTCTACTCCGTACAGTATTTGCATTTTATGTTCATCTGCTTTGTGCTTTGATAAAGTAGGTCCAAAACATGTGGCGTTTTGTGAAGGTAAAGCTCTGATTAAATCCTGTTTTCCTGAGTTGAAGAACTAAAACTCATTTCTCATTCCAATAATAGCTGTCCCCAGTATACTGCATGTGGCTCGTGATCTTACATCCTTTTGTGAGACTGAGTTACATGCAAAATGTCTTTTAATTTGAGTAATAGAAAAAAGGAATTAAAAGATATAACAGGGGAGGAAGGGTAAATTTCAGATAAAACTTGAAAAGCCCCAGAGTCTAGGATGGGGAGGTATGGGACAGCAGTATCTGGTGAGGGAGAGCAGTAGACCAGAGACAGCTGAGCAACAGATGAACAGAGGGAGTGGGGATGGGCAACGCATGTAACAGACACTACATGATTTGTTTTATATTTACACCTGCAAGATTCATCTCGCCTGGGCTGGAAAATTTACCCTTGCCATGCGTTTTGCCCTTGAACAATTTGACCTCCATCTCCTTTGGTTTGTTGAAGTCTAATGTAAAAAAGTTTGTGAAAGCAGCCCTGCAAGGGCAAGTTTTGTAAATAAATCCCATTTCCTACAGGATGGCCCTGTAGCAGGAGGCAGGGAAGTTTCAGTGTGAGAAAAGGTGCATAGGGAGCCAGTCCTGGGAGAGAATCGGGGACTTTCCTGCCAAATTTCCTCCTGATCAAGCTGAAACTTGCTGTGGGCACACGCAGTCGGGGATGTTGTCTCATGGATGTGTGGCATGGTCCTTCCTGCCTGTCTTGCCAGCCCAGAAGGTTTCCTTTAGACCCTGCTGCCCTTCACCGCCCTCTCTGAAGGACTTTCAACAGGGTAATAAAAAGGTGTTTCTCTGCTGGGCTAATATTTACATCACAAACATACAGTGCCTTTGCTTGGTTACAAACATCAGTGCCTGGAAGTGAGAGGCTTTTCTCGGAAAGAGTGGGACGGGAAACACAGAGGTTATTCTCTGCTGTCACTGTATTTGCTAATAAAAATGTTTAGAAATTACACCTCTATGCCGAGGGAGCAATATTAAGATTACAAAGTCAAGCTCTCAAAAGCTCGCCCGTGCTGGCGTGGAAGTTGCCTGTCTAACCTTCATTTGCACCCTGGGGCCGGTGCTCTCTGATTGCCTTATTTACCTCTTTGGTTTCACAGAGCTCCTGCCTGTGCTCTTTCCAGAGGGCATTGAATGAGGATTGTTAGAGGGAATTAACCTGTTGCTCGTAAGATCCTTATTTATCTTTTTGCAAAAACTCAAAATATGTCTGTCTAGCTCACGGCAGAGAGGCATCACCTCTTCCTACAGGAATATTGTGGAAACAAATGTGGTGTTTGCTCAACAGTCACATGTTGAAGGGAAAATGCCATAAAAATGCTGATGATTCCAGCTGGTAATTTCATTGTTCAGTGCAGAGTTTGGATGTTGCCAATGATAAAAGTGTGAACGAGCTACTTATATAATATAAAAAGTATCTATATGGTACCAGTATTCCCTGTAGCTCTGTGTGGAAAAATACTACGCTTTTGTTGCTAAAGGCTCTCATAGAGCCTTATCACATGGGATGATACTGTTTAAAGCTTCCAAATGTTTAATAGCCACAGAACTGAGCTTGAAATAGCAGATTTCTTGGTTCTGCCATGCTGTCGTTGTGCTGTGTCTCAAGTCAGAGCAAAAATAAAGATATCCACATGAGACTAAAGAAAATCTTTGCTTGAAGATAGACACTTTGGTTTTCTTTCTGGTTCTTATGCTTGTTCTGAAAGCAAAAGTCAGTTTCACTAGGTGAGTGTTATAAATCAGCATTTTTTTTATTTTTTTAAATTACAGTGTTTCTTCCAGTGAGATCCTTTTATCTTCATTTTCCATTACATTTGGATAGGCCTAAGATTCTTTTGAAATGTGTTGTGCTTGAAGAGTTAGTCTGCAATGGCAGTGAGAGGCTAAGCTATTAATGTTAATTTAGCATATAAATGACGGTGAGGACTGGAGGCGTTCGAAGGTGCAGTCGGTGTCACGCACAGCATGATACTTTCCCTCGGGAGTGGGCTTTTGGCAGATTCCAGGGGATATTGCCCCAAAGCAGGCACAGGTTTTCGGTATCATCTAAAAGCTACTTTTCAGAAACACTGTTTAGCCCAGTGTAACGCTTTATTGCAAGGCACATCTTATGGCACTTCCACTCTCTGCTACCTTGTACTGTCCCACAGGGTTTTCTCAATATATTATCCTGAAAGTATTCAAGGAGGAGGGGGCACTCTTGGCTTTTGGGGCATTAATTTCTTTCCTGACACCTTATGCACTGAGTCACTGTCTTTGAAGTCAAACCCAGCATCCAGTGGGGGCTTGCGGGAGTGTTTGAGTGCCGATGGAAAAACGTTGTGCAACTTAGCCTGAGGTCAGTTCGGTTCCTTGCCTTGGAAATCCTTCTCATTGCTCAGCCTCCTGCCCCTCTCCAGCACTGCTGTTTCCCTCTTCCACTCCTGCAGATGGTCGTGCAGGGAGGATATGATAAAACACCGAGTGGCGGCAGGGTCAGAGTTAAGCCTGGGATGTCTGTGGCAGCTTTGGCTTTGTGTGAACAGGGGCCGCAGCCCCCGAGCAGTGACAGGAGACCTCAGGATCTCCTGTTGCTGCTCTATCTCCTTCACAATCAATCTGCATCCTGTACACCCATTACAACACCTCGCTGATGTCTTCATTTCCCTACCGAGAAACAGCCTTTACTGCTGCGCCGCTGCAGCTCCTGTCACCAAAGCAAACGCAACTGATGTCTCACTTACGCTGAGTGCAAATGTTGAGGTGAATATTCAGCCTAAAGATTTTCCCTGTCCTTAAATTCCCTGTCCTGCTGTGCCTGCAGAGAATCATACTGGGATAATTGAGCACCTGGGTTAGCGGTTGCGGTGCTGTGGTTTGTTGGTATGAGTGGCGACTTTGATTTTAAGAATTTCAGCCAGAATTTTTAATTTCCTTTGGCTTATACATTGAGATTTGGCTTTCATCCAGAGCTGCAGCTTTATAGTAATGCTTAATGATGACATAACTCATTATATTCTCAAATGGCTGCATAAACGTCAACTAATCAGCACACCTTTTGCTAGGGCAGTATCTGTATCTTTGCATTACAGATAAAGACACATCTCTACTTTCAATTCTTTCATCTAAGCCCCCTCCATTAATGGCAATAAATTAATGTTAAAAGGATGTGTAGAATGCAAGATTTCCTAGCTCTGGTCCCTGTTTCTTGTGCAGTAGCACATGCTGGTGAGACGTTTTCTTTTGGATGCTTTCCTGTTTAGAATATTGTTTTTCCTCTGGAGTTACGGTGGCAGAGGTTCCTGAAGGAAATCTGTTTTCTGTACAGGTGAAGTTTCACCTCTAATAGCAGTCAGAGACTTGTGCTGAAAAAAGACCTGAGAATGTGTTCCCCTAAATTCTCCCATCTTCCTAGATGATCTCCAGCTGTTCGCTGAGGGTTGCTGTATTGAGTGAAAAAGGACAATTTCCAGTCAATCTGTTTGTTACCATAAAGTCAAGTGCAAGTGGTAATAGAGAAATTGATGGTACCTTTTTAAACATAAAAATAATTAAGAGAAGATTCCCTGTCCCTGGCAAATATCAGACTGATTTACACAGTTCCCTCCTTTCCCCAATTCAAGGAAACTTGTTGGACTGTTTCTTGGCAGGATGTCTCTACCTGCAGCACCGTTAAAGTGGGTGAAACCCCCATCAAGAGAGGTTTCATTGACTGTTTTGTCTTGCTTATGAAGAATAAACTCCAGTTCTGCGTAGAGCCAAATCCAGTCCCAAAAGAATTTTAGCTGCATGAGGCTCGCATGAACTGGAATTTCATGTTCCTGTCCTGGCCTATCCATATGTATAATCTTACCCTTGATCCCCATGGGACAGGTTTTTCATCCTCTCCTTCTTCCCTGTCTCTTTGTACCTTTTTCTGGGTCTCCTCCTGCGCAAGGCAGGGCTCTGCAGAGCTGACTTTCCTCACCGTGGTTCCCTGCAGGTATCTCTGCTGCTTTCCATCAGTTGGGGTGGAATGGGCTGTTCAGCCATGTTAGGTTGTCTATTCCCAGACCATGGTGGGTCTCCGGCATTCTCCTTGCTGACTGCTAGCCTTCTGACCAGGACACCAGGGAAGCAACGCAGATGTTCATGACCCCTCGATTTCATACCCAAACCTGCTGCCCAATGCCCAGGGCTGGGGGTTTAACCCCGGGAGGGGTGGGAGAGGTGCCCTGTTGTTTGCTCAAGGCTGCTTGGAAAGATCCAAGGAAGATTTTAGTCTGATACACAGCCTGATGACCATGAATCTATCTACAGAAGTCCTCTGCAGCCTCAGCATCCTACTCTTGTGGTTTATAAGGCAACGTCTGATCTTGCTAAATATACTTAAAATACTCCTGCAGCAGATTCCTCCCGGCTTGGACAGCAGCGCTGCTGCTTGGCCGGAGCTTGCTGGACGCCGTTCACGAATGGGAATGAATTTAGGGGCTGGGTTTCTGTTGGGTCCAGCCCTAATACCTTTGTCAGTAATTTAGAAGGGAGCACAAATGGTGATATTATTGATTTTTATACTTGATGCCAAAATGGGAGGTCTTGTCCGTATTGGCAAGGGCAAAGAAATACCCCAAGGGGAACTAGAGTTTATCGGCATAGGGAACTGTGAAATAGGAACAGGGTTGCAAATAGCTTTTCTCTAGGTCTAGAGAAAAATCAGAAACACGCAAGACTGAGGAGGAATTTGGAAAAGGGCAAGGTCTGAAGTGGACTTGGAGGTGATAAGAACAAATCAGGAATAAGTTCCATGGTGACATGGCTGTGAAGGAAAGATTTGCCATCTGGCAAATAATCCTTGAGGAATTATCACGGAACAGGGTGGACGGACTGGCTGTTTGACTACCATGGATGGCTCTGTGGGGCTGTGTCCCCCAGGAGCTGCTCCACAGCGGTGGGGGAAATTCAAGAGAGGGGGTGCTGGATTTTTTCTGGGGAAAAAAAAATATGCAATTTTTAAATCAATTGAAATTGTTTATCATTTTCTGCCAAATGGGATGACTCATTCTGGCAGTCTGCCCTCTCCACCCTCCCCCTCAGACAAACAAACAAAGCCAATAAGTTGCAAAAAACAAAATAGTCTGAAAAGATAACAATTCAAAATTTTCCTGTTGGTATATTCAAAACAAAGGACATAATTTTTTAAAATTTTTTTTAAGACATCATTTCAGAGCTGGATTCAATGACCATAACTTGAAAAAATGAGGTAAAAATAACTCCAAAAATAAAATGCTTCATTTTGAGTTAAAGAAACATTTTGTTCAGTGAGACGCACAAAGCATTCGGTTTTGGGCCAACATGAAATGATATTTTTTTTTCTAGCAATCTCTTGGTTGAGGCAGTGAACCAAGAAGTCAATTATTCACAGAGCTGTAGCAAGATTAAGGTAAGGATGGAAAGCAGAGCTGAAATGAGAAACCGAGGGAGAAAATTTGGGGTTGAATGTCCAAGTCAATCTTCATTCCTCCCAGTGAAACGTGGTAGTTGATGGCGTAAGCACCCGGACCCTTTGCCCGAGCGGGTGGGCTGCCCACCAGGAGATGAAACTGGTGATGTCCTTGTGGCATCCATGGGTCCCCAGTGGCGTGGGAGCAGAGTGGGGTGCTGTGATGGGTTGGTGTGACCCAAGAGATGTCCTGCACCCATCAGAGGCCATGCTGCTGTGGTCCGGGGTACGCGTCCTCACCCCGCACCGCTGCTGCTGTAAATGCAGCATCGTCTGGGAGGGGAGGGAAAAAAATAGAAGGAAAAAAAAAAAAAAGGAAGACTCTTCTGCCAAGAAGCTGCCGTAAGCTCTGCAGAGTGTGACTTTGGGCAGGGAGGAGTGGAGCACTGCCTGTGCGCTGCTCAGCTAGGGAAGAGCTGCTGCTTGGATCTGGGGTCCGGGTACGAGTCTCCTCAGCTGGGCAGGCGGGAGCCGGTGGTGGTGCCTGGCTACTGCTGGAGGGGCTCGGGAGAGGCTCCTCTCTCAGGTTGGAAATGCTGGGCACAGCTTTCCTCACGCACGCAGCATTAGTGCAAACACCCTGACTGTGCTTTTTGGCTTGGGCTT
>RSEF01000006.1:25775841-25930226 GCA_003993805.1 Himantopus leucocephalus
ATTATTTTTTTTTTTAAACTCTTTTTTTTTTTTTTTCTTTTTTTTCCCCTTCAAGTCTAATTTATTCCAGGGCTTTGCGCTAGGATATCAAACCACCGGGCAGCAAAAGTTTCAAATGGCCAAAGTCGTTTCATTTTATAAATGAGTTCTTTATTATTTTTGGGTTTTTTTTTTTCGGTGGGGTTGGCCGTACCTCCTGCTTTGTCCTTCGTGTTGCTGGGGGGGGGGGAAACTGGGTACCGCCGGGGTGTCCAGCCCGGCCAGCACCCCCCACCGCCTTCCTCCAGCAGCACACAGCGACGGTCGCATCGCGCGTGGATGCCGCCGCGTTCTGCGCTGTGGGACTATGTGTGCGTGCGTGGGGCGGGGGAGGGGGGACACACACACACACACGCACGACACACTGCATCGATGAAACGCCGGCAGCTATTTCAGGAAGCCGCGAAGTCTCCTCCTTCTTATGTAAATAAACATGACAGCTCCCAGCGCCGGTGCCGCGGCGGGAGGCGCGGGAGTGGGTGGAGGCTGCCGGCGCGGGGCAGCCGGTTCCCGCGTGGGCCGGGGGGCTGCTGGCGCGGAGCGGGGCCGGCCGTGCCCCCGCCGGGCTGCGCGGCCATGGGGGGGCAGGTGACGAGGAGCCTGCTCTACGGTAAGCACCGGCCCGCCGCCATCCCCTCCGCCCCGGGGAGGGGGGGGGTGGCAGCGGGAGGCGGCTGGGAAAGGTGATGGGGGGGGAACCCGTGGGGGATGCGGGCTCTGCCCGGCTTGTCCTGCCGGAGCATCCCCGCTCCGTGCCGGGGGCTGGGGGTGCGCTCGTCCGGCTGTACGGCCGGGGATGAGGGAGAAAGGTCTGCCTGCGCAGCGCTGGCGGGCGAGAGAGGTGTCGGGGGCGAAAAGAAAGTCACTGTGTGCGTGTGTGACAAATCAGCTCAGCGATGGCACAGGTTACTGCAAGGCAGCCTGGGAGGCTCTCAAAACAGTCACCTTATTTTTCCTTTCCGCCGGCAGTTTCTTCTTAATATAAATTCTGGTTTATTTCGCTTCAAATTGGTCTGGTTTGGAATGAAGGTTGGTTTGAATCGACTGGTTCCAGGGGAAGCTAAATCCGTTAGGTGCAGGCTGCTCTCTGCGTTCGCTGCGTAATGTAAAGCAGGGGAGAGAGGGGAGCTGGAGAGGGACGGGAATATCCTGCACAGGCCAACGTTAAACCAGAATTTGAATCTATAGACAGTGTGCGATACTAGCCATGTCCCGGTCTGCAAAAATCTCATGCCATAAATACTTCTGTGAGGGTATTGCACGCCTTAATGTCAACTTGCCTATAGCTCCAAAATGTTCTGATTAACTTTGGACATAGTAAATGCGCTGTACGTTCAGCGCGGTGTGAATGTATTTTCAGTGATACTTCCTTGTTACAATAGTAAATATGGGTATGAAAGATGCAGGTAAAACATCACATGGGCTTGGAGTATCTCATATCCTCTCTTTGAATAGAGAGGCATGAGGTATATACACTTAGGCTGTGAATATTCACATTGCAGTCCTGATTCTTCTCATATTTTCCACCAAGTGCAAACCTGAGAGTTTAAGGAACAAATGGTCATAATTAAGAAGAAAGTGACTTTCTCCCTAAAGGTATTTAGCAAGCACGTCTCAATAGAGGTTTTTATTTGTTCATCATTTGTGTTTAGAAGTTTCATCTGTGGTCTGACCTTATTTCTTCTCTAATCTTATGATATACATGCAATAGGCAGAATAACAGTTCCGTTGAGTCAACATAAAAAAAGAGCTCTGGCTGTTGTCTTGTTATTGTAAGTGCCTTTTCGCCTTTGAAGCATTATTTGAATGAATTTGGAAAAAAAAAAAAAAACCTGGCTGGGAAAGAGTAATAGCTATATACGTTTCCTGTGTGTGCCAGGGACTTGGCATTCCTGCTGGGGCTTTCTCCTGCCTGCAGCCGGCAGCGCACTGCACAGTAATCCTGCAACTTCTGCCTTTCAGCCATTCTACTCCAGCGAACATGAGTCTCTTTAATTTTTATTTTGTTGGGAGAGGGAAACTAATGAGGAAATGTGGGTAATTAACTCAAATTTCCCTCTTCATACAGAGGGGCTACAGGCTGCGTTACATTCAGAGGTGATGCACTGCTGTGTTTAGCACAGCAGTGCTTTAAAAAAAAAAAAGGACATACATTATATTTTTAAAAATTAAATAATAAAAAGTCATGCAACAAAGCACATTTAACAAAAATAGACTGCTTCTGCCCTTGTGGTTTCTCTGTGGCTACCGTTCCTCCAGTTCCATCTTTCTGTTGAATATTTCTGTTTCAGATGTGTCTCAAAATAGCTGGGGAAGGAGAAATGAAACCTTATCCATTTCTCTGAAGGATAATTGAATATGAATGTAATGATATTGAAAGGAGTTGTATTGACAGCCTTGGGGGCTGACATCCTTTGTTTTTAGAAAGCACAGGTAAAGCATAAATTCATGTCCTCCACACATTTCTGGTGACCTCTCTGTGTTGCAAGGATGGGCTGGGATTTTCACAAGCACGTAAGTAATTTAACCTCCCTGAAAATTAGCTCAGATGGGGAGATACTGCATGGGCTGGCTGCTCGTGCCTCTGCTGAGCCAGCCCTGGGGAGGCAGCCAGTTTCCCGGAAACGTGTGCCCAGAGCGGTGCGCCAGGTCCCTGCCTCCTCCGGGGTCCACCCTGACCTTGGCAAGGTTGGAAAAGTAAATTGAGATAAAAGCTCCTGAAGCGGATCAGGAGGGAGGCACCCTTTCAAAAAAGCATAAAATCAGGGTGGTGATGTTTAGAAACTGTGGGTGCCCTGACATAAGGACAGAGGTTTATAGTAGGCAGGTGCAGTCATATACAGACTGTCATGATGAGGAACACCTGGCATCATTTTACCCTCTTTCACCCACAAATCTGCTTTCAAGCAGCAAAGTCAAGTCACGCAGCATTCTTGCTGGGCAGAGGAGTCTCAGCTTTTTTGGCACGGGGAAAGCCACGGGTGGGTGAAGCGTGATGGTGGTTGTTGGTGGTGATCCCCGATGTCCCTGGACCTGCACTGCAGCTCGGATCTCTTGTGTGAAGCCCTGCAAGCTGCTGCTATGTTGATCCTATTTGAGCCATCTGGTGAGGTACTTGCATGGGCAGGCATCTCTGAGTGAAAACACTGCTTTCCTATTTTCCCATTGATATGGTGGCAGTGCAGGAGAGCCATGCTAGTCTGTCCTAATGATGGAGTTGGTGGGTGCTGAATGGGCCCTGAGTCACCTGAAGGAAAGTTTCCCACCTGATAGGACTGGGAGAGGAAAAATAAGCTTTGAACCAAGGGCACTGAAGCAACTAGCATCAGTTGCCTGAGCACCCCAGGAGAGAGACACACCTCCGACTTCAGTCCTCGCTAGCAAACAAACCCCAATGGGCTTGTGTCATGAAAGACAGCACCTTTATTTTTGAAAGGAGACATCTGATGGCTTGATATGTTGGGACATGGGACCTGGTCACTCTTCTTCTCTGAAATGACACATGTTGCCCAAGTGTCCTCATTCAGTGTCCATCTATGTCCCTGTGCTTGTCACTGTGACAGCCTCTGCTCCTCTTCCCCATTCCCTCTCTCTTTCCGACCACCCTCCACAGAAGTCCTGGAGTGCTTTCCAGAACTCTCTATGCAAAGAGAAGAAAAGTCGAAATAGGAAGTTCAAAGGTAACACAACCTTGATGGACAGGATGTTTACTTGCTATTTAAAAAGTAGTATCTATACATGCGGTGTTTACTTTAACAATATTTTAAACAGGATATGTTAATATGATTGCTTGTGGTTTACTTTAACAATATTTAAAACAGGAAATGTTAATATGGTCACTTGTGGTTCATCAGAAACTGATTTCATCAAGAATGTGTACTATGGTGTTCATATAACACAGTAACATTTACTAAATATTTATTTTAAACTACTTGCTGGCTAATCGTGCTTCAAACATATCTCTAATAGATGCATAGATCATAATATGTATATTCTTGTTATGCATTTGATTTAACTGTCACCTGCTGCATTAGTTTTTAATTCCTCCTTATGGCTAGGAGTGAGATGCTATTTGCGGAAGATCCTATTCTTAATTTTAGGGGGCCAAATGTAGGAGTTTCTGTGTGAGAAAGAAAACCCTGAGTGTTTTTTATTTCTCTGTCACTCAGAATCAAACTAACACAAAGTGATGGTTTAGCCAAGGAAGCTGCTGCACTGTGCTGGGAGAGGGATTCAGTGTATGTAGACGTGCAGAGGTTAGTGATTAATGTGCACATCTCTTCAGAGGGCTTTTGACTAGCTAGAGCGTACACAGTGGATTAATTCATGTGCAGGGGATACGTGTGTCTGCGCGTACCTGCACACTTGCTCAATAACCCTCCCTCCTACAAGTCATAATTACTATTAAGTCCCCCATTGTGGGGCTTTTTTTTTTTTTATTTTGGTTTTAATTATTCACATGTCACAGGCATTCATCAGTGTTTTTGTGGTGGAATAAGTTTTACAAGGAGAAGGGAAAAAGGTACCTTGTGCCACATTTTCCAAACTGTAATTGTATGGCATGGATGTAATTGCAAAGTCTCCAGTGAGAGTGGGATGTGGTGCTGATTGACAGATGTCATTTTCGGTTTGAAAGGTTGAGATTTTAAGCTGCTTGCAGAAAATGCTCTGTAAGTTGTGGTTACAATACAAATAATGGCTCGTGTGTCTTTGTGTGGTGTAGATAGAGGCACACATAAGTACTCTGTACGGCCAGGTTTTCCCCTTACCACAGGTATGTAAGTCCTGGTGAGCAGTACAGCCACAGCTGTGTGCTTGTGCCGCAAAAATGGAGAAGGGAGCAGGAGTTATGGTGTAGCAGGATTCCATCCACGCTGCATGGCAATAGGCTTTTGGGGGGCTGTCTGCATTCATTTCCCATTTCATTGGGAAATGAAAGCTTATTTTCCATAGTTTTTCCTGCACCTGGCTGGTCACTTATTCCTGTGCAAAAGAGGTGTGAAGCACTGGCATTGTCCTTCCTCCGCATTTTGTTCTCCTGGAGAACAATTTGTGAGTCTTGCTCACACTGTTGGCGGGAGGTATGGGATATTCGGGGGCGGTGTGGAAGCCCTCAGCCCTCGCGACAGCTGCTCCTGTAGGGCTTTGGGGAACAGCAGAGGGTGGGGGCCATTTCCCTAGTGTAAAATAGCTACTGTATGCAACTTCGTTTACTCTTACTTTGCACAATAGAGCTCTATTTTTAGCTTTCTTTTAATTCCTTTTAGTGTAGTGAATGGTATATCTATATGCAAGTGCTGAAATCAGCCCCGCGCTTTGTTTCCCACTCTGTATGTTCATTGCCCGTACTGCAATAACCTTTCCAAATACCACATTTCGCCTTTGCAGGTAATATCACTAAAGAGAATTGTACTCCAGTGCACACTGCTGTACGCACCTTCAAATTTAATAATTTCCATCTTCTTGCACCTAATTAAAACTGAAAATATCCCAGAAAAAATAAGAAACGTCAATAGTGGGGAAAAAAAATGAAGACCGACACCACCAATCGTTAGTGGGATTTCTTTGCAAATTAGTATTACTTTGTATTCTTATCACCTCTAAGTTATTGTCTAGATTTTGGGGTAACTTTTCATTTGATGGAGTGATGGATTTGATGGTGATGGGATCAGCCTCACTAGAGGGGTTAACATTTCCCATGTTCTGCAGACAGTTGCTTGTTGAGAACCAATATGGGACTGGGGAGAAAAGGCTCTTTGTAAACTCACTCGGCTTTCAGCACGATTGGTATATAGCCCCGAGAGCAAATGAGTGTGTGTGTGTGTATTAATTAATCCTGCTCAGTGTTGGATTAACTGGTGCAGAAGACCCTGGGCAGGGTGCCAAAGCAGTGTTGGCATTTGCTAAAAGTGGGGCTCCCAGAGATTATTTCGGTTCATGCCTCTGACCTGTGGGTCACCTGCCAATGTCCCAGGGTGGCTGATAGTAAAGCGTATTGACTGCTGACAGCACTTCCGAAAATGAAGCGTGTGGTACCTCCATATGGAGAGATTTTATGGGTAACCAAGTTTATACTTGAAAACTGTTCCATTTATTGTGAAAGGCAAAGGAGTTTTTCACTAGTTGTGGCAGTATTTGACTGTAGGGGTCTTGCTACAAGTGGTGACAGCAAAGAGAATCCCCTTTCTCATCTCATCCTTTGCTTTCATGGCATTTTCCTGTTAGCTTTTATGTGTCTGCTTGATGCTCTTGTTCTGTTGGGACCTAGGGACTGACTGTTGTTTGTCAGATTTTGTTGTCTTATTTGTCTCTTGTTTGACTGATCCTCTCCCTGCTTGACACGGAAGCGTTCTTACCTCTGATCCTTCTTCACCTCTTCCTTACTTAATTCCTGTTTTCTTGAGAACTATGGGTGATATGTTTAGCCATCACTCAATTAATTTAGAGGTAGCAGGTGTCTCTTCAGGAAGGTTTGTAGGATCCCCTGACATGTCCTAGGGAATAATTTGCATGCTTAATCAAAACAAGTGCTCCTGCAGCCAGAAGATTTGTATTGTTAATAATATAAAATAAATTTGCAAAACAAATACAATTAGCATTGCTGACATCTAGCAGGAATTAAGAAGAGGCGGTCTCTAGACATCTAATCTCAAAATTGATCGGCCTGCTTTCTTTTTATTAAAGAATTTTACATTAATGACAGCCATACGTGCAGAGGGTTGCATTGAGATTGCTCTCAAAAAGATGAGTCCTAAAGGAAAGGGAGTTTCCTGGAAAGCGAAAGCAAAGCAAAGAATCGATCCGTATCAGTTGCCCTCGGGAATAGGCAGGGATTACTGACGACACAGCAGGGTACGGAGCTGGAGGTCGGGAGAGATCTTCTCTCCCAGAGGCTGAATGAAGAGCGTGGTTGCCAGCCGCAAGCCTTGCAGTACGAGTGCCCACGGTCAGAGCATATGCTGCAGCCCTGCGTACGGCTGTGCTTTGCTCAAGGGTTGATCCCTGTTACTGTTGTTGTCTGTTCATTTTTCTCCCCACCTATCCCCCTCTGAATCACAGTGTTTTGCTTTGAAAATGTATTTATTTGAGCGAAGCTGGTCCAAAATGAGTCAGAGCCGCCTTCTCTGTAGCTCTTGTCGAGTTAGTCTCACCGGTATTTCTGTTCCTTGACTCTGTCCTTGATTGTCTTGAGAAGGGACGCTGTAATTTGTTGGCATTAAAAATAACATTCAAGATAACTGCAGCTGATGAGGCTGGGGAGAGGAGTCCTGGGGAGAGGAGTCCTGTGGTTTATTGAGATTTACCATGGGTCCGACAGCACAGCAAAGGGGGTTGGCTCAGAGAGAGCTGTGATAATTGATCGGATGCATGAACATATTTTTCCTGTTGGAAACATTGATAGCACTTTTATTTTAAAGAACAAGGGAAAGTAGTAAAAAGGGATATAATAAAAGCCATATACATTAATGAACACGATACAGAATGTAAACAGTGTGCTTGCCTTCCCCTCAACAGCCAGTGTCAGCAGAAATCCGGAGTTGTCACGCTCTCAAGTTAAAATTGCTTTTTAAAGAGAAGCCTTTGCAATAAACCAAGGCCCCTTGCTATGAAAACCAGCTCCTTTTTGTGGTTCAGTTTGCATCCTTTTCTGCCTATACTGATAAATGCAGCCTAATACAGAGGGGAAGCGCGTGAGGTCAAGTAACGCTAAGAACCCACAGTCTGAATTTGCCCCGTCACGTTGTACCTACTAGGGCAGTTCTGCAGAGGAGCTGTGTGAGGCTGGTCCGCGCGAGGTGACCTACCCAGACATGCTGGTTTAGTCCCCAGGGCTCAAGAAGTTGCTTACAGCAGACTTTGTCGATAAAGTCTGGAGAACAGAAAGGGACCCAACACTTGATCCAAGCAGGATGGATGTGCAGTGACCTGTCTATAACATTTGCCTGGATAGCAGAGGCTCTTCCCATCTTTGCCTTTGCAGAGAAATTCTTACAGATCGAAGCACACGGAGCCCTGAAAAGAAAGTGCCCACAACTGACTTGCAGGTGGCCCTGAAAATGCAGTGTTTAGTCTCGCTGCAGGTGAAGCCTTCGGTTTGCTTGCTGTGACATCATGAAAATTTCTCTGGGTGACACTGCCACATTTTCTCTGTGACAGACCTTGTGGTGCAGCCACGTGGCACCACATGGATACGACACTGGAGGTTTTTGGCCAATAGACTCGTCAGTGAAAGCAGGACCTGCTGTGAGGTACCAGGGCAGGACGGAAAATGTGTTTTTCAAGGAAGAGTGAGGCTTGTGGCCTGGCATAAGCAGAGCTCGGGCATCCAGGCTGCTGCCTTGGAAGGAGTGCCCGTTGAACCAGGAGGCGGTTTGAAGGAAGCACGTGCCCGTGTGTGAACTGCACCTTGGCAGGTCTGGAGGTTGTTTTTTTTTGACTCTGACTCCTGCTAGAGCCTATTCTTCTGTTCCCTGCGGTGCTTCCTAGCAACCGAGCCCTTTGCTTGCTTTACCAAGTTCAAGTGATCCTCAGGCTACTGCGAGTCCCAGACCTGTGTTATCAGCCAGGGGGAAGCTGCGTAGCCTCAAGGAGAGTGGATGGGTTTGAGCCTGGGAGAGCTCTCCCGCCTGCGGAGAGGAGGTTTCCACCTGCAGAGGAAGGATGGGGACAGTGCTGTGCAGAGCCCCGATGCAATGCTACCCCCAGCTACAAGCTTAGAGAGGGAATTGAGCCATAAACCACGCCGTGGCACACAAAGAAGCCATTTTAATTTCAGTCTCTGCTGGAAGCACCACACGGAAAAGAAGATGTGATCAGGATAAAAAGAAATGTTTATGTTTCTAGGAGCAGAGACCTCCCAAATAATTAACATCACTTGACAAACTGCTGTTTAAAACGCAAGTGGTTTAAGTGCTGCAGCTCAACAGGCATTCGTCACAGCTCTGGCGTAAATGTGATACGCGCTGCGGGTTGGTTGCTGCTTTAAAGTAAAGAAGATTTCCGGTAAACATCTTTTACTTAAGGAAGATGTGTCCATTTTACTTTTTCTGGTTTGCAGAACCTAAATGTTAGAAACCTGGCCAAATGGCAACTTGGTGGCAAGGGCGTTGGGGATACAGCTTCGGAATGACATAAATCCTGAATTTTCATTTCTGTTGCACAGATCAGGCTTTTGGTCAGAAGACAGACAGAAATGTTTCATTGGCTTTGGCTTTTGGGAGGAGGAGAGAGAGAGAGGAAAGGGCTTTTGGGGGGAGATTTTTGGAAGCTACAACTTCAGCTCTGATCTGTGCATCTCATATCCACTGACTCAACTAAAAGTACTTTAAATAAAACCTTACTTTTCTCTAGGGCTGTTGGGACACTGATTGGAGACATAAGGATTATTAAGAATTGGTGTTTTTCAAAGGTTAAAAAATAGCAGCTCACAAAGAGACTGAGATTAAAAAAAAAAGTTAAAAGAAAAAAGTCTTTCTGGAAGATAGGAATGTGTGGGTGCCTATAATGTGCTGAAGCATCCCAGATCAAAATGACTTCTGTCTTTGCACACCAAATAGAATCAGATTATCAAATATAAAAGAGAGCCTTAAGAATCTAATTCCTTTTACAAAGGCATTATTGATGCTGTAAATTTCATGCAACTTGGAAAAGGAAAATTGCTCAATTTATTTTCTGGTTACCCTAAACTAGTTCAATGCCACCCTCTTGATTTTTTTAGCTCCAAAGGGAAAGAGACCATCAGTCGTGCTGCCTTCTTGTTTTCTGATTCTGAGTGAAGCTCTGTACTCAGAGGGAATGCAGGTTTGGGAGTCCTGATGGGTGCTTGTCCATCTCACTTGGAGCTGGACCTGCAGCATGGTAGGAGTTGCAGTCCTTCCCTCTGTCCATCAGGGGCTTTGCAAAAGTGGCTGAAGAGATCTTGATCAAGCAGCATGGCTGCGGCAAGGTTCCTGGACAAGCTGTCTCTTTTCTCTCTAGCCCGAAGCTCTATTGCTTGAGCAAGGGTAGGTGTCTCTGCATCTCATTGCTTGGATTTTGGATGGTTACTGACTGTAAAATGCTGTTACTCACCTTGGCCTATGCTATTCTGTGCGCGGCTTCCATCAGTCAGTCTTTAGGGATGCAGTAGAAGATCTTGTATCATGTTAGAAACTAATTCCTGAAATGGAGATGCAGTGATTACAGCTCCCTGTATCCTTCCTAGGCAGATGTACAATGGCATTTATTATACAAAGGATAAAACATTCAGGCTCTCTGTTCCCACGGTAGAAAGAATAAAATGCAGAGAAATATCCTTCAGATGTTCTACAACTAGATTTGAAAGAGTGCTAAAGTCATTCAGTGTGTCTGCAAGAGACGATTGCAGTTCTTACAATGTTCTTCACCAGAGATATGGTAACCTCAGCTGTTTTGCTGGAAGATGTTTCTATCACATTATTTGTAAAGTGACTACCTGAACTCTCTTTACCCACTTGTGAGTTATCCCACAGTTTCAGAGACCTTTCTGCTCCCCTTGTACAGCAAAGCTGCTCACTGGGGACTCCAGGTCATGCCTCATCCCAAGCCGATTGCAGTTTCAGACTGACCAGTGTACAGGCAATTGCTTGAAGGAGATTGAGAAGTTCTTTAGCATATGATAAATGGAACATTTTGAGATTCATTGGCTATATATATGTGACAATACACACTTTCCATCTTCTCTTAATCTTGTGCTTTGGGAAATCTGTTCTTGAACCCTCGTGGGCAGGCTGTATCCATTTTGTCTTTAGTGTGTGGCAGAAGCATTAGTTTTATGACGCGTATATGCCTGGTACTGCTGGCTCAGTTGATGCAGGAGGAGGTGTGTAGTATTGTGTGGGCAGCTGTAATGAAGTGTAAATATGGGCAAGTTACCTTAAATAACTTCAGTACTGCAGAGAATTTGCAGTGCATCCTCTGAGGAAAAAGTAAAGATTGATAGCAGGTTTTGGATTTAGGCAGCTTCAGGTTGATAACAAATATTTTGGGTTTTTACTCTTTCTACTGTATTCAAAGCAGTTGGTTCAGATTATGCATTGAGATCTGCTTTTGGGTGCAGAAAACTAATCAGGGAAATGCTTCATGGCCCAGAGGTCTGGATTTGCAGACTCCAGTTCAACAGCTGCATCTCTCTGTGTGCTGGCAGGAAGGAGCATCTGTCAGGGGTGCAGTGTGGTCCTTATTAAATTACAATTTAGAGCTGTGGCTTAGAGAAACAGGTGCAATTATATACTAAAAGAAAAAAAAATATCCAGTGGTCTTTGTTACCAGAAGAAAAGCCCCTTAGCTGGACAAAGACTTAAGGATTTTCCACAATTTTTCAAGCTACAAGGAGCAAGGAAAACAGATGACTGAATTGCCCTCCACACTTAATTGCTCTGTGCTCTTCTGAAATAGTGTAGGTGTCTTTCCACCAAGAGAATAAAGCCCCCTGAGCCCTTTAGGCTTGTTTCCTATTCGCACGTGACCTTCAAGGCCATCAAGCCATGAACGTGGCTACATCAGGAACAATGCTCTGAATTGCGTGACATTGCATTTCTTCCTCTTTCTACTCTTTATCAATACCCCAATATGCAAAAATGCCCTTTTGCATGAATTTTAAAACAGCATGTTGTTCCTGTTGCAAGCTGGCTTGCTTTTCTAGCACATCTCTCTTCCTTCAGCTGTTTAGAAATGCAGTAGTCTTTTGATCTTCATGATATTCCTCCTGAGTCACCTGCTGTACGTCACCCAACTCCAGTAAATGGTAACTGGTCATCTGAGTCTGGAGAGGTCATGTGAGTAAATCTGCAGGAGTCTAAAATTGCTAAAGACTGAGTCATTGGGAAATTTTCTTCTGCACAGCTCGCACACGTTGATGTTAACACAATTTCCAAGCTAAGGGTGGCGAAGCTTCGTTGGCACCCTCTCACAAGAAATATTGGAGTAGCCTCCTCTACAAAATGACTTGAGAGGTTGACTGTGTTACCCAAGTCATAAGAAAATAACTGTGAACTTTCATGGGAGTTCTGTGAGGGCTTATAGTGGACAGGCTTTGAGCTTCTAGTTTGAAGTCTCTTTTTGCCTAAGCAAATAAGAGAGGACTGGAGTTTTTTCATGTGCTGTTATGGTGACAGAAGAGGTGTGGAGTCACCTCCCACTGTCCTCTGGTGGAAAGAAACGCATGGGCCGTGTCTATTGAACAGCACGTGTCCTGACAGATTCATTCAAATCAACTGAAACTCAGATAAAGCATACTATTACTTACAAAGTTCGCTTCCTCTTACTTCCATTTACTTGCTGTTTCTTTTCTTATAAGCAGACTGTAAACAGTTTGGGGCAAGACCTGTCCTTCTGTCTCTGTGAGATTCAGCATGAGGGGGTGGCTAGCAGGTAGGATCACTTTTATAGAAATAAAACATCTCTACATGCTCTTGTCCTCAGGCAATAAGGATTCAACACCCTTGGTCATTTACTGGCTGACCAGTTGCAGCAGATGCTAAGGAAAACAAGTTCCTGTATGGACTGCTCCAGCAGCTATTTATAGGAAAACATTGAGTAATAACTTCATGGGTCTGGCATGGGAATTGCTAGGAAGGATGATGGAATAGTATTCATGCTTTTTCTTTGGAATAAGCACCAGGGATGCTGTTTATCTTTGTTAAAATAAACTGTAACTTTATGCCCTGACTGGCTGTTGAAGCTTCATGTTTTAATTCAATGGTCCAGGATCAGATGCTGATCTGCAAAAGAAACAGGGTTAATTACTGGTAGAGGATGTTTAAGGTGGTGCAAGCAATGTGCTGCAGAGCCAGGCAAGAGCGGGAAAGTCAGTAATTTAGATTCCACTTGTGACTGTGGTACAGAAAGTGCAGATTAATGAAGGAATGCACGCGTAGATGGCCAAAATCTTGCGTAAAGGGAGAAATGTTTTCCTTTCTCCTGGTTTTGCCTCAGCAGTACTTAAATTATTTGCCTGGAAAAAAATAATATTTTAATCATGTAGTGGTAACACTTCTAGCGCTACTGGAGACCTCTCTAGTCTGGGCAAAAGATCTTGGTTATAATTTCTATTTTTGCAGCAAGAATTTGCTGGAGAGCAGGGCTGGTGTCCTGCGCTGGGTTGGCTGCTTTCCTTGTGTGCCCTTGTGCCAGCTCTGCCAGGTAGGCTGGAGGCTTAACAGCTCCGTGGTGGGAGCCAGGCATGGAGCTCCCGTGCTTTAATCCCAGCAATGCACCTGAAAAAATGCCGTTTTGATGACAAACTCTGTAACCTCACTTAGTACCCAGTGCGAGTTACTTTGCAGAAATAATTTACAGATTAACTAGTGGGTGCTACCAAAATAAATCCAGCTGATTGTAACTTTGTGAGATTGGAGAGCCTCCGTTAATCACTAGGACCTGTTATGCTTTAGGAGAGGGGTGATGGTGTGCTTTTTTTGGTTTGGGGTTTGGTTTTTTTTTAACTAGAAGACATGAAGCATACCTGCATTGAGGGGAACAAACCAGGAGAGTGCAAGAGACTGGAAAAAAAAAAAAAAAAGAAAAAGGAGTAAACCTAAGTGAGAGAGAAATATGCTGGATAAGGTGAGGCCAGAGAAGGAAGTGGAAGCCTTGAAAGAGGGAAGCGGCTGAGAAACTTTAGTATTTGTGACAAGGGACGCGAGGGAGGAAGAGGAAGCAAGTGAAATGGCAAAGCCAGCGGAGGGGAAGGTCGTGTGTTCTGTGAGTTCTCCTCAAGGAGAAATGGGCAGAGGGAGAGACGGGAGAGAGGAAAGGAGGATTTGAATAGAGAAACGGTGGAGGAGGAATTCCAGGAAGTACACGGCTCCTATAATCCTGAAACATTTACCAGGATGTTAGAAGTGGCCAGATAGTAAAGGCAATAGTAAATTTTCACCTGCCTGATAAGTTGCTAGCTCTAATAACCGCATGCTATAAGGATTTATTTGCTGCCAAATATAGTCAGGAAAAAAGCCACTGGAATCAATATCTTTTGGGTCTAGTCAGTGTGTAAGCAAGACTAGAATTTCAGGTGCATGTTTTTCCTTTGTGAGCAAAGAAATTTCATGTTCCATTTCACAATGGCATAAACGCTGCAGCCAGGAGACCCTCAGCAGATATATGTTTAAAGAGCTTCCCTTCAGTGTTGCTTTTGGACTTTATATTGAATGAAAATGTTTGATACTTGGGTAACTGGTGTGGATGGAAATAGTTTGGAGACTATACCGACTAACAACAAAGTGAGCAGTGCAATTTTCTCATGCTGAAAACAGGAATTTTCAGTTGCTCAGAAAGAAATTAAAACAGGCAAAAAAAGAAAAAAAGACATAGAGAAGAGGTACTGGGTGACAGCGTATCTACAGCCACCAATCTGCAAAGAGGAAAAAGCAATGATCTGAGTATTAAGACATCAACACTAGCAGGTTTTTGCAAAGGATGCGGAGGCCTGCTCACACAGCTCAGCAGTGTTGTCCTTAGACAGGACTAAGTCCTCGCTCAGCCACTCCTGGGGTAAGACGGGCTGACCCTGAGTCCTGGTTGACGAGAGCAATGCAGCTGCAGAACAGGCGCTGTGGCAGTCTGGAAGTTCTTGATGTCTCCGTTGAGGGGTGGAAGATCTTCCTCACAAGAAGCCTCTGTAGCTGGACATTGTCCTTCAGCCATGCTGTCACCTCGGGGTGTCCCCTGGCTGCTCCGCGGGAAGGGGAGCGCTGCCTCTTAGGTTTGGGGACAAGCTGTTTCACATGCACTTGCAAGCAGACATTAGTGGAGGAGGCGTGCTCAAACCCCCGAAAGGAGGGAACAGGAGTCTTTGCGCAAAGCACTGCTTGGGGTCCAGAAAAATAATCACAACATCTCAGAATTGCTTGTTAAGCTTTAAATACAGATGGGGTAAGGAGCTGCTTCTGGGAGGCATGCTCTCAAGGCAACCCTGCAAAGAACAATGGCAGGGAACTTGAGGAGGAAGAGCGTGAAACAAATATGACTTGAGCACTGCATTTTTAAACAAGACTACACACAAAATGACCCAACTTTACAGTACCTCAAAGTGACTCTAAATGGATGATTTTTATTAGGAAAAAAAGCACACTCCATGTGCAGATGTCTTGTATGATAGAAGAAAAACTGCCTCCTGAGATTCTTTAGAAATGGCATTAAGGCTTAAAACTTCATGGTATGTGGTACTGAATGATAAACATAATCAACGCTGTCCAGCTGGGTAAGAGGAGAAGAAGAAGAACAGGCTCTGTCATATATATTCTGACCCATCGAGATGCTAAATTAAAGTGAGGGCATACACACATAACATTCACAGTAACTTCAAGCACCAAAATGCAGAAGAGGCAATGAAGCCCCTGGAGATTTCACAACTGTGGTTCAAAGTTGTCAACAATGTCTCTGAACTGAAAGGAGTATTATGCCCTACTAACATGCTCTGCTGTAAGGCAGGAGCACATCAGGGCCGGGCTGGGCATACCTGTGCTGTGCACAGAGGTGGGTGTTTGGGAAGGCATGAGGATGTGCGGATGCTGAATCCCCAGCCTGGCTGAGCCCATGAGCTCTTGAGGAAAGAGCTCTTTGCCATTCGCTATGATCTAAGCTCACCTGGTATGTTGGTCTCTAAACCTTTCGTGGCTTTGAGGAACTGATGATATTTGAGGATTAAATTTCTGTAATCTCAGGGGTATTTCAGTTAGTGCAACTCTAGACTTTGCTGTGAGATGAATGGTGCTGTCCTTGTCTTGGAGTGTTTTCCCAGCTCTTTCTAGAGGCATCCCTCCAGCAGTCTTTGTTCTCTGCCCTGGAGCTACGAATACAAGGCTACCAGCTTCCTGCAAATGTTGTGTCTCTGCAGAGATATTTTAGTTTTCCGTCCTATGTTGGGAGGAGAGCCAGTGATATTCCAAGGTCTTATTGTTCACTTGCCTTATTCCAGGAGCACTTGGCAGAGCCAAAATTTTTGGAGAGAGCAAGGTAGGATGGTGTCTCCAGTCTGGGACTTTTGTCTTTCTTGGTGAGAAATGGTCTCTGATTAGGGAGCTGTGCTAAACAAGGCATTTAGGATATGGGAGGTCTGAAACAACAGGAGGTTTTTGGCCACTGTGTTCTGCATCCCCAATGTATAGTCTTATGCACTGGGATGAATGGTAGAGCAGTGGGAGAGCATCCTCCAGCTGATGATTCAGACAAGATGCTCTTCATTACCCTCTTAAGACCCTATCTCTTTCCACCAGTGACAGAGGGAGTATAAAGTACAGCATCCTAATTTGGATCATTATGTTGTAAATATGGAGTATGAGTAGCCTGCTGTGGGCCCGATTCAGCATCTTGAGCCCAGAGGCACATCTTTTATTTTACACAGCTATGATTCAAAGTTAATTCAAGGGCTC
Organism: Himantopus leucocephalus; assembly: GCA_003993805.1. Lineage (NCBI taxonomy): Eukaryota > Metazoa > Chordata > Aves > Charadriiformes > Recurvirostridae > Himantopus > Himantopus leucocephalus. The sequence continues at coordinate 25,792,272 of RSEF01000006.1, forward strand.
AAGTTCAGGACAATAGCTTCTCAAACTTGCGTTTTCTTTGCATGGCTTTGGAGGTAGGTTACACCATTTTCTACCACCTCTTGGATTTTGGTTCTACAGGTTCATTTGCTGGTCTCTACCACTCTTACATTTGCTTTTTTCCTGCTCCCTGTTGCTCCCACCTTCCTCCTCGTCTTGACAAATATCTAAAGTTTAACCTTGACAGGTTACTTCTGTTTCTGGTGAACTCTCAATATTCAGACTTCTAAGCTATTACACCGTACATGGAAAATGTGCCCAGGATAGACTTTCCATTAAACTGTATTTAAATTGGAAGAGAATGCTGGCACATCTACAAGTATTCCAGAATTAGATCCCAAAATACTGAGGCTAGTTAATCTTTTGGAAGAACAAAAACTCTTACTGATTTATATTTAGCAGAGGGAATGCATTTTAAAAACACAGTCTATATGAGGCCCCTTGAAGAAAACATCGTTTACATTGATTTGTAGTGCATGGAAATACTATGCGGCCATAAAGTATTTGCAGTCGGGCTCTGATTTTACGTAGCTACTTTTTTGCAGCGTGAACTGTCATGAACCCTCTGAGAGTGGCTGCTCTGCTGACTGTGGGCTGTGCACTGAAACACGGCTACCTCTGGGGCAGCCGTTTAGCTGTTCATCACAGCTGCGGCCGGTATTGCGGGAGGGGAAGGGAAACAGCAGCGTGCCGTTAGCGCTGTGGTGGAAACGTGAGGCTTGTGAGGATGAGGCTTTGGTTCAAAACCGATGCAAGGTTTGTACTGTACCTTGGGACCTGCCTAGCCCAGGCGCCTGCCTCTGGCAGGGGTAAGGGGATGTGCTATTTGGGGAGAGGACATGCGGAGCCACCGTTTTGGCTTCCTGGCAGGCCTGCAGCAGGACATAGGTGAGAGTAGAAGCTGAACGTGCCCTGTCTGGGCGCTGGTATGAGGTCAGGCAGAGGGGAGGAGGTGCTGTTGGCCCTAATCTAAGCAGCACCATTCTTAGTTAAATGTCTACAATATCTATTCGGGCTTAGTTTACATGACTGTAAATTAGGAGGAACTCTGTAGTGTTAATACAGGTGTACAACGTTCTGTGCATAGTTCTGGTCTATACAAAGAAAAAGAGTAGCTGGGATTGCGGTAGGTGGGAGAGTTCACTGGATTATCCCGGGGGACAGTTTCTGGAAAAGGAGCTAAGGCAGGTGACTGGCTCATTAATGCAGTGGGTCAGAGAAGCAAAGATAACTTGTTTTATAAAGTATACATAATCTTATGGCCAACAATGTACCTGCTTATCTTTGACAAGATAAGGATATCAAGAGGCAGTAGCATGGAAAGTTTGGGGGTTTCTCTTTCCTCTGTCCCACCACGTGCAGCATGGACAGATCAGCCATCACCCTGGGCAAGTTGTTCCTCCTCCTCCTTAAACACCAAATATTAGCAAAGGAGAAGATTCTTAAACTGTGCATCCACAAGAGAAGGATAAACAGAATTTTTAAAACATCCCTAAATCTTAAACTGAACTGGTCTTGCTTTCTTTTGTTAGAAGACATAAATACTTTTTTACATCTCTCGTTAGACTGCTGACAGACCTGACCTGATCACAGCAGAACAAAAACGCTCTATATCAAGAATGAGATCTTGGATGCTTCCAGAGCACCATTTTTTACTTTGATCTTCTCATTTCCTACTTACAGCATTTAACTTATGATGCCTTAGTAAAAATTATAAAGAATTGCCAAGATGCAAAGAGAATAAGGTCAGAAGTGCCTCGCTGCTCTCAAAAATAAATAATTATATGGCCCATGCAAGTTGCTCCTGCTGTGGATCAGAGGAGCTGCTAGAAGATAGCGTGGGGGGAAGCAGCTGCTGCTGATGGAGGGGTCTCTGTCTCCTTTCCATGGATCTGGCTGGACCCTGGGGGATGCGGCATCTGAGGCAATTCATGCTGCCACTGCCCAGCATCTTTCTGGGGGGCTGTTCACCCCCTCTCTCCTTACACGGCAGATGGGAGCATATGGCTGCTTACTTATGCTCTTGCTCTTCTTATGTGCTTAGCAGACTTATGGTCCGCAGGAGCTTGGGGGGATTTGCATGGGGAGAGGGTCCTACGGTCAGTTAACAGATTCACCTCTCCTCTGTAGTACTTAAGCCTCCTTTGGCAAACCTAAATTTTTACTCTGTTTTTTTTTTGCCTTTTTAATAAAATATTGCAAACAGTTCAGGCTTAATATAACTGAAGCAGGGCTCTTATTCTTCTGTCACTCCTCAGCTCTTTTACCTTCCTGTTTTCAACCTTTATAAAATTTGCCACCCTCCTGACTCTTACTAGTACTCATAGCCTCAGCATCGTCTTCAAGCAAGCCTTCGTAAAGCCTCACATCTGAGTTGCAACCAGGGACTTGTAAGTCAGTGGGTTCAACTGATGTTGCTAAAAAAGCCCTACACTCGGGTGATTGCCTGGCACTCCTGCAGAGGTTCTTGTCTCCGCGTGAGGAGTGACTGTAGAACAGGACACATCTCTGCTCCTCAGCTACTGCACTGCATGTGAAGGAGGGTGAATGCACATCCCAGCGGATCAGAGAGGCAGAGGGAATGACAGTCTCTGTTTCAGCCCATCCTCCTAAATCTGCTCAAACACATCAGTCTCCCGAGTCTTGTAAATTCTGCCTGCATCTGTCTCATCTTCACGACACAGCCTTTCCCCTTTCCTTTCCTTTCTGCAAGCCTCAGTCTTCTCTCTTCTGCCATTGACAAAGTCTTGCCACGCTTGTTTTATTCCAAATTTCTCCTGTTGTACCTGTTTTCCTGCCCTCTGTCCTTACTGTCACTTTTTGCATCTCTTTATTTTTCTCCATGAAATGAAAAATCAGCTTCTTCACTTCGAAGGCTCCTCACAAACTAACCGCTCCCTATCACCCGTCGGTCAGGTTTGAAAGACAGATCCATTGAGGTTCATCCTGCACTCAACTCCGGCTCCTATTGCCCACTTTTTATATGGAGAGCCCTTCTTGTAGATGTCTGTAAAACCACCCTTGGTGTCTTTCAGATCTGTTACTTTAAATACAGCTTTGCTTTTTGGTCTTTAAAAAAAAAAAAAAAAGCAAAGCACAACTCCAAGCCCCACCCTGACTGCTATTATCTCCTTTCATGTGCATGTGGTCTGTCTGCACCTGCCTCTTGTCTCGTAGTGTGCAATTTAAATGGAAAATCTTACACTACGTGCGAACCTACTCTCCTGATACATCTCGTCACTGCTAAAATAGCACAGATGAAAATAAGTTACGTTTTGGCTTTGACTTGTTTTGGAGTCTTGGATGGGAGTGCTAGATCTGACCTGCTGGCCCAGATCCACCTCGTAGATATGTCCTTAATTCACTAAAGTTTAACCCAAGATGCTCCATAATTTCAGGTGTTCTGGATGTAATGCTCCAGAATTACCCCTCTGCATTTCTATCACTGAATATTCCAACACCTGCAAAGCTATAGTCTGTCCTTGTGGAAGAGCAAAGCTTTGTTTCCCGGTCACCTTGTAATGCCAAGATAAGTCACCGTGGTGACAGCAATCTGAGAGGGTCATTATCATCGTAACAGGCACAGGGAGAGTTGGATATAGACTGGAGATACATGATTACTTATTTCTTGAAGAACAGCAAACGTTTCTAAAGGCAGTGAGGAAACCCTTGTTTTTAATTTGCATTAATTTACGGTTCCCTCTCTTCTGTGCACATGCCCTGATCCACAGGCTGCATGTGAGAAAACAAGGTTTGCCACCCTTTTTCAGTTTCCACTGGTGTTAAGCTAATATTTATTTTTAGTAATCTGTATTGTGAAGTATGCTTTTAAGAATCCATTTGCAAAGCCTACCACAATGAATTCCTTGTGGTTTTCTCCTTTTGAACTTTATAAGCAAATGTGAAGGATCAGTGTAACTAGTCATAATTCCCCAATTATGGGAACACCTCAAAAAGCAGTAAGGTTTATGAGCATTCACCTCATAGTTGGTTTTTTTTTTCTCCCTGTGCTGCTAGTAACCATCCCGCTTTGGAGAAGGCCGTGCAGGTAGTGTTTCAGGGCTAGGGCTTTTCTACTGCAGCCTGCCTGTGTCCCTGGGGCAGGGCTTCCCTTGTGTTCCCCACACCCACACATGGATTCCCTTTCTTCCTTCTCAGAATCCTTCCTTTTAAATGCATATACAGTAAGGCCACCTGCCAGATAAAGCACTCGGTTAGCCTCTTTCCATAGTGTCATAACTTTGAAACCCTTTTCTCCTTTCACAGTGTGGTGTTTTGCCCTGTCTGCTCTTTTCACTGTCACTAACCTGCAGGACAGGTAACTTTGTCACCAAGCCGGGACGTCTCCTCTCCTCCTCTCCAGGTGGACAGGGATTTGTCATTCCCACTTGCTACTTCGCGCCAGTCCCTGGGCTCTGTTTTGAAGTCTCTTTCTTTCAATTCTGAATGCCACTTATTTCACATGCACTAAGAAGTTTATCTTAAATACCTTGCAGTTAGTTTTCAGCCTGAAATGAGTTTTGACAGTATTCTGATAGGTGCCTATCAAGATTTTTTTTCAACTGGAAAGAATGTATTTAAAAAAGTCAAATCCCGTCATTTCTTGCAGCATTTAAGAAATCCCAAGCCTTTAAGATTATGCCTAATGTTTGCAGAGCATGAACGCTTCTGGTGAAAACCCCTAACAGGCTTTGGGATGCATTTTGCTAAGCTGAGAACATCCAGTGCTGCCTTTTATATAGCGTGTGGATGCTGCTCAGGCCTTGAGATCCAGAAGACCAGGGACATCTAACGCACATGGAGGGAGAAGTGTGCCACTTTTGGGGCCATATTCTGCTTTCTCAAACAGGGATCCGAAAAGGATACGCTCAGGAGTGGGACGCTGAAGGCAGAGCGGTTCATGTGAAGGTCTGCTTCTCCTTGGCTTACTAAAGGTTTCAGAAGGTCCAGCCCATGTGCTCGTGGCTCAGGGGAGCAAGTGGCACATTACCACATTTGCTGCTCGCTTGGCGCGGCTCATGGTATTGGGGCAGGCTGTGTTCAGGGTTCAAACCCAGTACTGAATGAAAAGGTGCAAACAGCACCTGTTATAGGGCATTAAATGAAAACTGAAGTCTATCCAATCTCTAAAACCATAAGAGTGAGCAGATGCTGTTCCTTGTGACCTCCAACCTGAAACCTGGAAAGCCGTACAGGAGTCCATGGTGCTTCTCTAATTTTGTAGCCCCTTGACACAGAGGCTGTTTTCAGAAAAGCATGATTTTGCTCTTGTGACTGTTGTCACAAGATACCAGTTTGTGTAGTCCTGCCTTCTTTTTACAGCTCCTGCTTGTCAGGGGGAAGTTGTGTTATGTTGTGGAGTGGGAAACTTGTGGTGCCCTTGAACACACTCTCAGATTCCAGCCTTCTTTCAAATACATATTTATTTGCAATTTTCATTTCAAGCAGTTACTTCACTTTGCCTTTGTTAGGTGACTGATAAGTCAGGTTGTGGGAGAGGAGTCTGGGACTGACTCTCAGTTAATGGAGCCTGGCATGGTTGCTGTGAAATCAGGAGGACTTTTGCTTATTTTTCCAACTGAAACTCTGGGTTTGTGAGTTTCACTCAATTCTTTTACACAAAGAAAAAAAAAAAAAAGATTGAAACGTACGCAAGGGCCCCAGCTGTATTGTGCCAGTATTGCTGGTAGCAAAGGCTGAGGATGTCAAAATGTGTAGTAGTTTAAACAAGGGAATGGGAGAAGGATGGAGTCCAGGTCAAGCCCAGTGTGAACAAAAACTTTAAGCAGATGATTTATTTTATTTTTAGCCGGCCAAGTAAGGACAGTGATTTATGTCAGTAGCTTGTGTTTCTAAAGTGTCCCTTTCCTCGTCTAAGTCCAGTCTTAGGTGCTTGTGTTGCCATCTGAGGTTGCCTGGTGTCTCCATCTTTTGGAGTGGGCATGCTGCCCTGAAGGAGTGAGCAAAGGCCTTTGTATTTGGCCCATTGCTTTGTAACTTCCCCATGCCTTTGTAAGGGGCAAACTTCAATTATTAAATAGATATACTTTTTAAAAATTCAGACCTTTTCTGGTCCTTACCCAAGCATGTTCATCATGCAGGAGTCATTGCTGTGTAAGAGCATTTGGGAGCAAGAAGGAGGTCTCCTCCCCATTTGCATTATCCACCTGATGAAGCTGATCCTGGAGTGGTTTCCTTCATTCCTGGAGATCGTGGTTGCCCTGTGTTTCAGCTGCGTGCACAGGGAGCACTCGTCCTGCAGGCATTGGTCTGCCATGGGTTTGACCATGGGTTTGACTCAGCAGTGCCGAACTGCCAACAGCAAATAAGTATTCCTCTCACATCCTTCCCATGGGGTCAGGCAGGACCCTACAGCTCCGTAACGATGCTCCAGCAGGTGCTCTGGATATATGCAGTGGTGTTACCAGAGCCTGTTTTAAAAGCTCTGGGCAGTTTCAGTGACTCCATTACTGCATTTTAAACGGGCCAATGTCCTATGGAGAGGTGCGGCAGTTATTGTAATCACAGCCAGTAAAATTAGAGCATTTTGATATTAAATCAAACTAATTAAATTGTGTGTGCCTTTGTGCTGCACAAATTTGTTTTGGTGAGTGACTGCTAGCAAAACGTTTGAGCTACAAAATTCAGATCAAGATGGCATAAATTGAATGTATATTCACTGGTAGCAGCTTCTTTTTCACATATATGCACCCCTAGAAACTATCATAGAGGTGTTGAAAAAAACAAGACTGGAAATGACCAGAAAAAGTGTTTTTCATATTTTTTCTATGGATCCTTTGACTTTATATTGTCTCTAATGATTGATTATATCCCTCAATGATTGTCTTGTTTCAGAAATGACTGTGACTTCGTAGATATTTTAAAGAAGCTGGAAAAGTTAGTCAGTTGACCTGTAAAAAGGGATATAGCAGAGAGAGACAGCTAAGAGATGAGCAATGGGGAGACCCAGCGACCTGAAAAATTTCTGCCAAAAGAGAGGCTGGGATGGTTTACTTTGACCATCTGTCAATGATCTTGTCCCTACAGACCAGCGTGACCCACCTGGGGAGGTGAAGTGGGGCAAGGTTAAGTCGGCCACTTTTGCTGGCTCTGGCTCATAACCATTTGTGATGGTGAACAGCATCATGTTTGCAGTGATAAACGAAATACTTCTTTGCAAAATACAATTAAACCTGAGGAACTCATCAGCCAGGTATCACTAAAGCTGAGGGCTTAACAGGATTCCAGAGGGGTGGCAATAGGGAATGTATCTGGTTTGGGAAAAGCTAGTGGTATGGGAAGGGATGCAACCTCCTGTTCTTTGGGGCATCACAGCCTCTAATTAAACAGGTTTTAGGAGGTAACCTCAGAAGGTTCTCTCCACGGGGCTTCTGCAGCTTTTGTTGTCTTTTGACCACCTAGTTTGGGCTGTGGGGAGAGGCAGGGTGCACTGCCCCAGGTGGGTAGCATGGGAAAAGGTCAGGTTCATGTGAGCTGCTGCATCCTGAGCTTCCCAGGTCAAACTGCCCCTCCCATGCAGTCTGTTCCTCCTGAATGTTTCCCTCTCCAACCTGCCTGCTCAGGTGAAACTCTGCTTTTTCTTGGTACTCTGCATGTTATTTCTCCTCCTCCATGTGTGAGGAACAGGAGAAGGAAAATTACTTTTATTCCACATAATTTTTAGCATCAAATAACTCTCAGTTGGTTCATCTCTCCCTTAAAGCATTAATGAAAGTTTTTAAAGTCCTGTTTGTGTGGCCTCCCTGCTCTGTTCTGAAGGGGTAACACTGTTGCTGAAAATGCAAGAAAAAAAAACCAGCAAGGAGCTGAGAGGAGAAGGCCGGAGTGACTCACGCTGAAGTTGAATTAAAATGGTCTCATCAGAAACCAGGATTTTAAATTCTGTTGGTAGTTATTCAAACTCACCCATATGATATGCTGTTACAGCTTCATGTAGCTACAAGCTAAAACTACCTCAAAGGCTGGGAGGAATAGAGGCCAGGCTCTTTATTGCAAAGCCAAGAATTACATTAGAGGTGTAAGCATTATTTTATAGCAGCTATATAAAGACATAACTGTCAGCAATTAAGTTGTGTGAAGAATGTATATAATTAGTTTCTATAGTTTGTATGTTTGAGGAATAGAGTTAACCATACTGTTTAGTCATGCATCTTCACAGCGCAAACTGGCACATTGTTAAGGTCATATTTGCTTTTGTTCATCCCTGGGTCTGTCACGGAATAATCCTTTATTCTGTTGATACTCTGTTTCCAAATCTACGAGTATCTCCTCCCAAACATATGTGCATAATGTAGTGTGTATGTGCACACAAGGAAAAGGAAGCAGATGACTTGTGTTCAGTATAATGATTGTTTTGTGCTTGAACTGCTGCAGGCTCCCTGTTGAAAAGAAACTCACGCATCCATCCATCCATCCATCCATTCATTCATGAACAAAGCTGCTGTCCTGACTGCGTAGATCATGCAGTGACTCTTTGTGTAGGGCCGTGGTTAGAGAAAGGCATAACCTCCTCCCTGCTTCATAGCCTTTCTCCCTCTTCGCTTTCCTCACCGTAATCATAGTGTGCTGATCAATGCCTTCACGACAAGTGGGATCTCAGCTGAGGTTCCCATCAGTGGAGAATAGAGGAGAATGGATGGTGGTTGGTGGAGGAATCCAGGTGGGTTATCGCTAAGTGGTGCTTGAGTTTAGCAATGTGTGCGTCTGAGCTGGCATGTAGCAAGGGTGGGTAGGACACATGGAGGCAAGGGTCCATGGAGCTGCTGTTGCAAAGGAGTCAAGTTGTGTGGGAGTCCTCTAGGAGTGGAAGACTTTCCCTAAATGTGACAGCTTTGATACAGCAACTTCACACATGCTTTGCTTCAGTTTTGGAACCAATTCTTGCCTTCTCTTCTGGTGCGTAGCCTCAAAAAGGCCTGTGATTTCAGTGCTGAGCTGTGTTCTCCATGTCATGCTCTGTTCTATGAGACCGTCCAGATGGGAGCCTTCTGTATCTGTGTGGCCTTTTATTGTTCAAGATGCTCTAGAAACCCTTAGTGATTTACAGAGAGGGGATTTGGCTAACTTTTATTTTGATCTATAGTTTCCCTCTGAAGTACCCCTGCTTTTTTTTTTGCATTTTTTTACTTACTACTCACAGCAGATTTGAAACCCTTTTTTCTCTGTTCTCCTTTCAGATTCCATAGGTGGGTCATTTTCGGCTTCCTCCCACCGATGCCACCACAAGCAGAAGCACTGTCTCCCCATCCCACAGTGCGGAGCTCTGTCCATCAGCCCTCTGCTTTTCCATCCCCACACGAAGGGATCCCAAATCATCATGGACACCACGCAGAAGGCAGTGAAGCGCCAGGCTAGCTTCTGCAATGCCATTACCTTCAGCAACAGGCCCATCATTATCTATGAACAAGTCAGGCTTAAGGTGAGTAAACGATACCTTCCCTTATGGCCGTGGGAGCTGCTGTGAATGAATGTTGGGGTGTTGAAGGTCATTAGCCCTTCCTTGAAAAGCACAGTAGTCAGATCCTGGCCTTAAACATCTGCAGTCTTTGTTGGTACTTCTGCTTTTGTCATTGTAGTTCTTAGAGCCGTTGGTACAGGCCTCTATAGAAACTGGGAAGAAAAGAGCTTATCTGGATGTTTGACAAGGAACCACAGATTAAGTTGAGATTGCTTGGAAAATGGCAAGAAAAAAGGGCCGTATTGGTCAGCCTGAAAGGCAGCAGTCTCAGTATCTCTCTAGCCAACATGTCCTCTAGTTTGCTTGCAGGCTGAGGGAGGGTGAGGAGTTAGTTAACACGTTCGGTTCCACACCAAGCCCTTCTCTTCCTGTAAACAAGGCAGCAATGAGGGCTGGTCTCATGGCAGTGGGAGTCAGCCTCTCCACAGCCAACAGATAAGAGGTGAAAAGGCATGCAAAAAGGACCTGGAAGAGAAGGTGCTTGCTGGTGTGCTTGGCAGAGAAGATAAAAGGGTTTAGCTGAAAGGATGAAAGGAGCAGTCATTGTGGTGTCACAGTTGCCGTCTAAGGAAAGGATCTTTCTGGCGGTCTGCTGACTGCTTTGTGGAATCAGTCACCTGATAGCATTAAGGTCAGAGGAGAGAACATTGCAGGCATCACATTTTTCTTGCTGGCAGAGGCTGATTTCACTTCCTTTGTGTATGTGGTGGCCAAGAAGATGGAGTTGGTACCCCTTGTGCTGCAGCTGGCGTGGGAAGTTCAGCTCCTCTAAGAGGGCATGCCTCCACGTGCAACGGGAGCTGCTTCACGATGAAGAAATTCATCAGTCTCCTCAGGAATTGAAGCACTTTTTAGGCGCTCAGCACCTTGAAGGAGCTTGGGGCCCCTTGCACTTCATCCACAGATATTGTCCAATCTTTATGCCTTCTACTGTGTGGGACTGCATTTTTCTGTTCTTAGCTGATTCTGTGCATTTCATTGGCACAAAGTAGGTCATCATCTTTGGCAGACTTTAGTTCGTGGCACGCGTGAAAGATCCGCCTGCAAACCCTTCATTTATGCACAAGGATTTTTCCAGGAGGTTTATCTGCACGTAGCTACTGAGTCTAAATGATCCCGCTGTTGCCCGTTGCTAGAGGTCCCAGAGTGCTGGGACCTATAGCAGTGTATCAGCCTTCCCTGCCTCTTCCCTCACAGCCAGCAAAGGAGCAAGAAATGAGGAATATGCCTCCTTTTGAAAATACAGAGGGATTTCAGTGATTTCAGGCTCAGGCCCACAGGTAGAAAATCCCTCCTACAGGTTTGTTACGTTTCCTGTGGAGCTCTTACCGCTTCCATTCAGGCTAGAAACCCAGCAGGACTCCCTCACGTTGCTGAATGGGATTTTTTTCCACGTTGGCCAGCAGTTTGGACAAACAACTGCAAAAAATGATTTGGGAGGAGATGAAAGCAGCATTTCATTTTTGAAAACACCATCAAAGATATGAGTGGGTTTAGTGGCTTAGGCAAAGGTTCTGGGTTATTCCTTCCTCATTCTGAAACAATGTCGCTATCTCAGGAAATTCACACTTGTTTATTACTGTATATTTTAGGATTTTAGCTTGCATAACATATGTGAAGAATATGCATGCAAATCTTTCATTTCTGCACAAGGGATTTATGAGCAGAGCTCCTGCTGAGTCCAATGGGAAGGTCCCGTGGGAATAATCAACAGGCTTCAGTACTCTAGGGATAGATGGAAATGTGAAAATATCTTTGCTTTTCTGATAAGTCCATCCTGCGATTGCGTTGTTACTGTGTGTGCCTGTGGAAAATGCTGTCTTAAACCTCCTTACCAGCTAAAGACTAACCATGAACCCAGACATTCAGGTCCTGTAAAGTCTAAACTCCCTTTGAAAAACTAGAAGAAAGAAGTCAGGAGGTACCATTTCTTAGGTGTTGTATCTTGGGTTTTATTCTGAGATTTCTTTGCAGCTTTGGCAATGCTGTCAGGCAGCCAGAGCTGTGTGGGGTTTGGGAAAATTTCCTCTTTCTTTACCTCCAAGATATGTGTCCCAGTAAGGTTTCTTCTGTGTAACTCAGGGCACTGCTAGGGAGCGGGGTGAGGTTGTCAAAGGTGGCACAAGGCACAGGAGCGGGAGCCTGAGTCTGTGGAAGCAGCCATGGCTTAGCAGTTTGGATGTAGATTGTGTCTTTTCCTCCCCTTCTGGTACCCGGTGGACCTCCCAGGCTTTTTTGCTAGCAGTGGCTGCTGAAGAGGGAATTTGGTCCATCATTAACCGTTGCCTTTTTTAGCAAAACTGTGTACCCTTTGTCCAGCTGTGTCTAATTCTTGGCAGGCTTTATACTAGGTTTTAATTTGGATATTAGTTTGCCTGTGGTCAGACTGTATTGAGAGCTGTTTATAGGTGCTGATTAATACATGGAACGTGCAGCCTCGATTACCATATGAATATTTACTCCATGTGGCCTGTGATTGCTGTGAAGTATTGGCAAGAGACTGTGAAAGAGTAAATTGTGCGAATAACAATGAGGCCATATTTATCTCAGACCCAAAAGCTTTTAGGGCTTGCAGTAAATTTGCTGCAATAAATAATCCAGGCTGCTTCTTGGAGTATGCATATATTCCCTGTTTTGGCACGTGCATGCCCCATCCTTCCCCCTTCCACTGGGGACATGCATGGTCCCATCCCATCCTGGCCACGCATATGAAATAGCAAATCTGCTTCAGTCCTTTTTAGTGCCACCCTGGTGTCCATCCCGCAAGTGGGAGCTTCCCATGATTCCTGGGACTGAGGTCAGTGCTCAAGTGTTTCATGTAAACAGTTTCGGTGCTTGGCTGGACTGAGTAGGGATAAAGCGCAGCGCTCGCTTAACTGATAAGCATTTTTCTGAAGCTCTGAGTTATTCTCTCTGAGACTTCAATTATCTCTAGGCTTTGAACAATCTTTTGTTGTGAGATTGTTGTGCCCCCAAGGGCACACGTTCTAGAGTTTCATTGGAGAGGAACACGTGAAAGAAAAATAAAATATTTACAAATGTGATTAGAAGAGAATTCACAAGTCCAAAGAAAATGCCTTGGAGAATCCCTTGGTGAAAACCCTGTGCTGTCGGCTTCCTAGCTGGGATATGAGGAGCTGCTGCCAGGCTTTTGAGAACAAAGTCCCCCAGTCCTGGACAGTTCAGTCTTTGGTGTTGCAACACATCCAAGCCATAAGCACTTTGACAGAGGGAGAAATTACAGTAAGGTAGCAAGTTTTGTATGACATCTGGTCTGTGGTACCTATCTGTGTTTCTGCCCTTGTTCTGCAGCCAAGAGTGAAACTGCTTGAGGCTGCCAAGGCTTCGGTGGAAGAGGGCTGTCTCAAGTGCGGTCATGTTTGCTGCAGGTTCAGTGCATCAACAGAAACACCAACTATGTGTCAACTGGCATGCAGGAACTGTCCTGGCCCCGCATCAGGATTGGATCCAGCATCCTTGGGTCTTTCATTTCATAGTCTGGATGCTGACAGGCTGAATCCCTTTGAGAGGAATAATTCCCAGCAGGTTCATACTCAAACAACAAAATGAGAGAATAAATTCTCCAAGGGCATCATCTCCATCTGGGGACCCCACTAACCCTGGAAGACTCCCTGCTTCCATGGGAAGAAGGAGACCTTGTAACTGGGTGGTGTTTCAGATGTGCTGCACATGTTTAGTACCTGCTCCCTGCTCCCCTCGGATCTCCTTAAGTCCAGGGCTCAGTTCATGTGAGAAGAAGACAGTGACTGTGGAGGGATCTGTGGTTCTTTGTCCTGCTGTCTCTCAGGTGCAGAATGGTGGATATGACACATGCACCATCTCAAAAACTGTAGCAGATGTTCCTGACCCCAGACACACTGAGTAACCTCATAGTGACTGGTAGGTTTTAGATGTGTGCAACATATCTTGAAAAACACCACTCACAGCTGAAATAAATAGGTTTTCCCCAATCGTAAGACAACATCTATCATTGCCTACTAATTGTGTATTTAATACAGTTAAATCGTGCTTTCCCACCCACAAGTTCTCTGCTGCAGGGCTATGATTTCATCCAATCTGACAAGCTAAACAGGGGTAAGACTGTCTTTTACTTGGCTGGGAAACTCAGAAAACCTTATGGTGGTGACTGTGATTCTGGAACCAGCGCTTTTCCCTCAGGTCATGAGAGACCCCATCATCCAAGTGCAACAGGGGAAGATCGCTGCTGCTGCAGGTGCTGCGATAAAAGCTCTTCTGGCCATTTTTTTGGCACATTTTGCGACAGGGTGACTTTTAGGCCAAAAGGAATTACCCTAGAAATAGAAGTGAGTCGTCATACAGCTGTAATTACATTTCACCTCTTTGCATAGATTTTTTTTTTTTTTTTAAAATNNNNATTTTTTTTTTTTTTTTAAAATATGTGTGTTGTATCCTAAGTGTGCAGCATTGCTGCTTGCAGCTGAAAAAGCTACAGCAGCGTTTGGTGGGTAAAATGTTTCCTAACTCTAGTGGGCTCATCTGCATGGTGGCCGTTGGTGCTCGATGGCATAGAGCCTGTAGTGTGTAAGTAGACGCTCAAGTGCCAAACGCTGTTATTGCTGCTGTTATCTTTGCAGATCACTAAAAAGCAGTGTTGCTGGAGTGGGGCTCTTCGACTCGGGTTTACTTCCAAGGATCCATCGAGGATTAACCCTGACACTCTGCCGAAGTACGCATGCCCCGACTTGGTTTCCCAAAGCGGTTTTTGGGCCAAGGCTCTGCCAGAAGAGTTTGCGAACGAGGGAAACATTATAGCATTCTGGGTGGACAAGAAGGGACGGGTTTTCTATCGAGTGAACGACTCCGCTGCGATGCTCTTCTTCAGCGGGGTGAGGACGGCAGAGCCCCTCTGGGCTTTGATCGACGTCTACGGACTCACCCGCGGAGTGCAGCTCTTAGGTGAGTACCTGGGTCCAAACACACAGGATGATGCTGAGCCGTCCCTGGTGAAAGGCCAGCCTGACGCTGCCTGTCACCCTTGCTGTGCTGGGAGAGGGGCAGGGAAACGGCTGTTGTTCCTCCCCGGAGCATCTCACAGCCTGGATCAGTGGGGGTTTGAAACTTAGTGTGTAAATATAACATGAGTGGGAGGTGGGGAACAACCGCTACAGTATAGCACTAGAAGCCATCTGTAAATAAGTGGATTTCTGCTCAGAGGTGTTGCTCTATCAGAGCATAGTCTGGGGTGTGGCATATACTTTGTAAAACTTTCTTCTTATCTCATCTGCTGCTTTCCCACTTTCCCAATGCCGAAGTGGGGAAATGCATTTTACGTGTTATGGATAAATCCTTCCTGGATAGCACTATTATGATTTTCTGGCTGGTTTAGTGGGCAAATTTGAAACATGGGTATCTTCCAAATTACCTGGGAGAAGCTGCGGTTGGTTTTGCCAGGATGTTGCTTTCACAGGGGAGTTTGATTCATCCTCTGGAGCCTGAAGGTTGGATACAGAGTTGGGGATGGAGGATGAGGAGTGCTGAGTGCCTGTGCCTTCTGCCATCTGCTGAAATGGAGATAGTCTGGCATTCATGAAGACTCAATCTAGCCCCAAATGTGCAGGCTGTCAAGGTTTGGGCTGTTTGAGTTTATACATCTTAGAAGAACTGAAAAGAGTCTCCAAGGATCCAGCTTAAGGGGCAGCTTGATTGCTGGGGGAACATGGGTGTCAGCATGCAGCCTTAGAATTGGCTTTGCATTGTCACTGGGGGGCACATCACAGCACTTCTCCATGTAACAGTAGTTTCATGGGTCTTGTTTTCACCATGGAAAAGGTTAGATGGTACCTGCTGACCTTCATGAGTTGAAGTTCCTTCTGAAGATGAGATGATCTTGCTAGGCTGAGAGAGATCTTAGCTTTTTCCTGTCATGCGGCCTGATAATATCTGTTTAAATGACACCTTCATTCTGACAGTTATGCCTTCTTTTTGCAGTGCTTGCTGTATTAAAATATATGGCGGCAGGACTTCCCGTAACCACCTACGCGGCAGGGAAGAGGGATGTGGGTTCAGGAGGTGAAGAAATGGGACTGACCTCTTCTTGCTACAAAAACTACCGGCCCAAGATTGCACAAGGCAGAGGAATTAAAGAATTTCTCGGCAGCCTTTTGCTTTCTTTTAGGAGCAGAAAGATTTATCTTTTGTTGTGAATCAGCTTGAATCAGAGCCACTAGGCAACTGTTTATAGGCCAAGGCAGTGATATTTGAATTGGGATCTAGAATTTGGGCAAATGTCACACCAAGGGTTCAGTTAGGAAGAGCATACGAATGACTTCAAGTCCTCCAGCTGTTCTTGCAAGATTTGGCACCTGCGGACTCCTACGCCTGATTAATGAGGGCCCGTAACTCTGGATTATATGTTTCTTTTCAAAACACCCGAGAAATCATTTCCTATCCGTCATCCACCCCTGCATTGTCCTAGCATCTTCCACTTCCCCTTTCACAGGGAAAATGTGACCGTTGCCAGCCACTGACTTGCCCCTAGCTGAACAGACTCCGGACTCTCTGGTGGGTATAAAGTCCGTGAATGAAACAGGCAGCTTCTGAGTTTACACAGTTGGCGTGGAGCTCAGATATGTATTTATAGCTCATTCCAGCAGCCTTCAGCAGGCTTTAAGCCTAGCAACTGTGCCGAAACATCTTCAACGTGAGTCCTCTCTATCTCCATTCATTATTACACAGCACTAAAAGTCAGAGCAGGGAGAAATTGTCGGCTGTGTTGCCTCCGGATCCTATAGACATACCCACTGCGAAGCTCTGCACGCCTGTTTTAGTGTAGCAGACCACACATATAGTACAGGACAACTTGCCAAAACCTCCTGGGACTTGACAAATGAATTTCATAGCTTAGCTACAAACATATGGTCGAATTCAGCCTGGTATGGTATGCAGGGCATCTGATGGAGGCTGGAGATGCTGAAATGGTATGTTGAACAGAAGAGCCTAGCATTTCAGATTCCAGTTCAGTGATTTATTCCCTCCCCAACCCCAAACATGTTCCTTGTTCTTGAGCCTCACTGTTTTCCCAATGACTGTAGGGTTGCAGGGTCTGCACTGCCTCCATTTGCTTTTATGTGTATTTCACCCAAAAATCTGACCAAAAGCTTTACCATTTCTGGTGGCTGTCTTTCTGTTTATTGCAGAATTATTCCCTTCCCACCCCCAATAATGTAACTTCACTTCCAAAATCATACTTGCCCAAAGGAAAGACGTGCAGCAGTAAGTCCTGTATCACTGCAAGATCCCAGCTCTGCAGGGAAAAAAAGAGCAAAAGTCCAGCCATTGCTCCCACACCAAAGGCGCACAATGTGCATTTATGTCCCCAAAAATCACAACTTCCAAAACTTCTTTTGCTTATCTGCACTACGGTAGCAGTTCCAGCCAAAATAAGGGACCCAGTAAAGCAGGGCAATGCCCAAGTCTAGCGACACTGTTACTGTCTTACAGATTTAATAAAGAGAGACTCGAACAAAAGGGGGCCCAAAGCTTGGGAGAGTTAAGTGATTTGCCAGAGGTTACACAGCAGTGTCACCTGATTCAGGGATGCCATCAGCCTTGTTGCCCAGCTCAGTCCTCCCTCCCTCTCTGTCAGCATCACAGGCTTCCATCACTAAATTGCTCCTGTGGGTGAAAGAGAAACAGCTGGTTTGTACCTTAATTTTTCATTTCCTTCTGCTTATGGCTTTGCCCAAAGCATCAGCCTTACTGATAATTACCCACATGTCATTACTGCTGTCAATGCACAGGTTTATGTGGCTGTCACAGATGTTCCTGGGTCTGGCTGCCCTTGCTGTGTGTGCAGAAGCAGAGCCCGTTAGGCAGCTTCTTTGCCTGCTTGATTTTGTTCTGAAACAGGTAAAAAGGGCTTGTGTGGTCCACTGCATCTCACCTGAGGGGAGGTCAGGAACTGAGTTTGGACCATGTCTTGCCTGTCACTGCTGGAGTGAGTCAAAATGAGAGCCTGGCTTAAATCCACCTTGAAGGTGGCTTCAGCGATGAGGTTCACAGTGCTCACACACTCAGTCACAGGCGAGAGGCTGCTTCTTGCTCTCCTTGCCTCTACCCACGCGATAAAGGTAAAAAGGCTTAAATTCACCCAGGAATCTGGTCTCCTCTGACCACAGGGTCTCAGCTGGTTTCCTGCCACAACGTAAAGGCCCGCATAGGGGAGGTTGTTGCAATTGAGTCCATGCATGTTCTGTGTTTTAGGGCATGAGTTTCAGCGCAGATACAGGCTTACGTGACCTGTAAACATGCCCTTATACAGCCTCTCTCCTGCCGACATGCTCAACTTGCAGGCAGGATGGTTTACAGCTCTGCTTCCCTTTTTGGGCAGATAGTTTTGCACAAGTGCACTTTTACATTCCAGGATAATTTAAAGTAATATTTACTAGAAATGTGTCTTAGCCTTATGTTATCACTTCAACATGCACACATGCTCGTTCACACTTCAAAAAGAGTCCGAGAAAAATGGAATATAAGCAATCTGCTACCTCACTGCTATAATAAAGCATCAAAAAAAGAAAAGGAAAGGATCAGCTGTTTAAATCCTGGGGTCTTCAGAGCCCTGGAGGAAGGATGGCAGCTCAGGGGAACCAAATGGTGTTGTCTCTTATTAGCCTGCTTCTTTCAAGCACTTGGCGAGTGAGCCTGGCGTAGGCTGAGAAATGTTCATGTACGCTTTCTGTGGACTCACTGCAGGACAGCAAGGGTGGCAGCTTTCCTCAGTGGTGTGTACGGTAAAGCATAATGTGTGTTTTCAGCATATTCCTGTACCTTTTGGTGGGGAATTCCAGGTTTACCTATTGTATGGTGTCTTTTTGAAAATTGCCACATTTTTTTTTGGCTGTGACATTGTAACACAGGATTGAAGAATGGTTAAGATTGGAAAGGACCTATGAAGATCATCTAGTCCTACCATCTAGTGTCTTTTCTTTCAAAGCACAACACGTGCTCTAAAAGTATGGAAAAATGGGACTGCAAAGAAATTATGATTTAGGCATACCCCTCTACCCACCCTGTATTTCCAGTGGGGTAATGTGAGGGAACAGTCTTCATTTGCTTTAGTCCCATTCATTACTAAGCGTGGTCAGCAACCAAACTCCTTTACTGTTTGTTACTCTGTCCACACTCTTCTCCCATCCATCTGTATTTTCATTCATGCAGTATTTCAAAGTGGTCTTGGTCTTTTACCAGCACAGACTTGGAAAACCAAGGATAATTTTATGGAGATTGGCACACTGAGAGGCACCTGTTGAAAGCAAAGCTTCACCACCTCTCATAAACATAAAATATGTGAAAAAAACCCCATATGTATTAAATGTGCATGTATTAGATTTACCTGAAGTAAAAACAGTATAAATATATACTTCTGTAATAAATACATATACAGATCCTAGTAGAATTAACTGGCAGTGCTGTATATTGTATTAGATATTTGGGAAATCTTTTCTTTCTCCGGATCCCCTTCCTAGCTTCTTATTGCTTCATGTTTGCAAAGTATCAGAAGTCAAAATGTGAACTGATCGGGGGTAGAAATGTACCCATCTTGGGACTCAAGCAAGTGTACATTTAACAAGGAAGTTGCACATTTTGTAGGGAAAGAAGGAAACATGTTTTTCTTTCTTCACCCTTGTCAGTTCTTAGGTAAATTGAATCTCTGGCTCCAGGGCACCTTTAGAAGAAACATTAAATAATCCTCAAATGAGGTGGATTTATGGGCAAATTTCAGGTGTGAATGGTATAAGACCGATGATAAATCTAATTTATCACATGCATCTGCACTTTTACCATGTGGTTATTACTATTTTATTTTCCAAGTGCAAAACTTATTTTCCATTGCCCACGGGAATCCATTTCTGTTGCTATTCTGACACATGCAAGTAAGCAGACTGATCTGCCGAGAGTGCTTCTCACTAAACAAAATTGGATAATCAAATATGACTGCAGTGTATTTTTATAGTGTATTGTTGAAAGTGGAAGCTATAAACTATTTACCCTCTCTGTGGAAGTCTGTGACTATCTGATGGAAAAGAATAATATGTGTTTAAACAGAGTCCTACTTAATGAAGGCAAGATATACACGACCTGCAAACAGTCAGTTGTCATTGTTTTTCCGCATCTCCTAAGGGGAGAGAGAATTTAAATTGCTCATAAAGTTTTATTGTCTGTAGCTGTTGTCTCTATGGCAGCTGCAGGAAGCTCTCTGACATGGCTAAAAATGTGAAAACAGTTTAATAAATAACTCATCTCTTGCCATTTTAATTAATCCCTGCTTTGCCTTAGCACCTCTGGAGGGATGTGTTTTTCCAGATGCGATAGGAACCCAAAAGTTAACCCACAGCCCAAAGGCAGCTCCTTGTGCTTGAAGGTCTGTCTGTCCTCTCGGTCTCTGATAAGGCTGCTGGAGACTGCACTTTTAAGCAAGCCAGAGCTCATCTTGGCTGTGTGAATGCAGTGGCTTTTTTTTTTTTTTTCTTCTCTTTGTGCTTGATTGTAAACATCGGAGAATTTGTGCCCCTGAGCCTGGGGTGGCCCGCGGGGGAAGGCAGCGTCTCCCGGGCTGTGCCCTGCCCTCCCGCTGGCAGCAACGGTGGCTTCGGGCTCTGCAGTTGAATGGCAAATACCGAGTAAGTCGGAACAGCCAGATGCCAAGCAAAATACGGTCTCTGAGGGGATCAGCATTTCAGGCTTCCCTGCGTCTTGACGAGGTGTTGACTTACGAAATTGCACAGAGGCTGTGTGCGTTACGTGTGTTTTATCGGTGTGGCTCGTCCGTGCGCCTGTTGCTGTCACCTGAACCACCTTTGCCTTAGCAGGACTGCTCGTGGAGCTAAGGCATTGCTACATGTGAACAGAAAGGACAAAATCTGGCACATAGTGCGCCATTGGGCACATTTTATCCACAAAATATCCACGTTGGTGTCAGGAGAGCCTGCAAGTGAACCTGGGTAGGAATAAATTTAAGAGGGGTTAGTTTGGCTATTATTGCCTGGACTGGGAAAAATGAAGACTGTAACAAGACTGAATGACCAGTGGAAAAATAAATTCTGTGCTTTATAAAGTTCCTTTAGTTCTGGTAAGCTGAAATATTGTTCCTAACAGAGGCAAGAAGGGCTATATAATAATATTTTTCATGTTACCCATAAAAGCACAACGAATTATGAAAACTCTGACAATTGTAAGTGGTGTTTACGTTATGGGTATGTGAACACTGTAGTTCAGATGCTGACCCTGCAAAGATGGGCCTCTGTGTTAAAAAAAAAAAGATGCCTTCATATTAAGTATGTGTTCTGATGAGTGATGTGGCTGTTGGTTTAAGGAGGTAAATATTGCTGGTTTACACTAAGAAGTTTATCTTGCCTTTGCTAAGTGTTGTTATTTTTTTAGCATAAGTGTGGAACCTGTAGTCTGGAAACAGTGATTCCATTTAAAAGGGCTTTGACCTTATTTTACTTCTACTAAAGGTATAAACTACTGTAATAATTGAATATATACTGAATTTATAACACAGTTATAGTTAGTTAAAGAAGTGTCTAGTATAGACAGGGCCTTAGAGAATAGTAACATCACTAATGGAGCAGTGTATTTTTTTCGAGAAACATTTCAAAAAGTTCCTTGTGTTAGCAAAGATTGTGGTGTTTTGATTTAAATCATTAGGATAAGGTATCTATGTTGTTTTTTAAAAAAATACGTTCTCTTAACTGGTACTTAATGCCGCATGTAATTGTATTTTCCTTAGTTTGTCTTACGTGGTTCCTGTAATTCTGTAAGTAGTAAGTGTCTTAAAAAGAAAGGTGGAGAGAATATGTTGGTACAGGGAGCTAACCTTTGCAGCTTTCTTAATACTTGTCTCCAAAATATTCAGCAAAATAGTTTAAACTGTACAAACCATGGGCTGTAATGCTGAAAGCTAATTCCTCTTCATTCATAAAGCTATAGCTTGACAAAAAAGAGTGCGTTTACTCCAGTGTAAGACAGTTGGAGCTGGACGTAAGTTTTGGATGTAAACTGAGTAGATCATCTGGTAAAAGTCTAACAATTTATTGTGCTAATCTTGCTATTCCAGCTGTTCCAGCTGTGGAGGCCCTTTCCCCTAAGCCTATGTGACAGATGATGGCTAAACATTGCCTATATGATAAAACTAAACACCGGCTCTGTACAGTATGTCTCTGCTGGCATGAGATAGCACTTTGTCATTTCAATGTCTAATTGGTATCACAGCTGCTGAATATGCAATTTACTGTACAGAGGATAAGATTTTGTTATCCCTGTGGGTGTCTGGGTTATTAAAAAAGTTTGACACCTTTAATAAAATTAAATTGGCTTTTCCATCCGTATCAGCAACAGACCTAAAAATGAGATTGCTTTGTACTCTGAAGTCTCCATTTGTTTCTCCGAGCAGTGTAAGCAGAACTGTTGTCTCTGGACTCAGTCTGGAAATCCTTACCTATAGCCATATCCTACTCTCAGTTCTACCAGCCTAAACTTGGAGTCGCCTGTGGAGTCACTCTAGTTTTACACTGAATCTAGCCCCAAATTTTTGCTCATTCATCAGTTTTCTTTGGCCGAACACTGAGCAGGAGAAGCCCCTCCAGACCTTGCCTGGCTTGTCCTGAAGGAAACAGCATTTTGACTGAGGGAACCTGTGCCGATCCAAGCCAGGACCTCTCCTTCCATGTACCCTTGTCAGGAGAAATGAGCCTCTTGGGGTCTGCGTGAGTGGAACTGTTCACAAGTGGCTGAAAGATGGCAAAAATGCAAGTGGTGTCATCTGCTTGTGCGGACTCAGAAGGTCTTTCGTTAGTGGCTCGGGTCTGCACTCACTGAGAGCTGCTCTGCCAGCGCTGATGGACTGGTGCAGCAATGCCCAGCCCAGTCAAGTATGCGGTGCCGCTGGCCACAGCGTTAATTTCTCACCAAACTGTGCTATCAGTGTAACTGCTGCTAAATTATGGAGCATTCTTACATCAAAAAGTTGTTGTCTGTGTGATGCGTAAGAGTGTGCCTGATATCTGCTACCAGTAACTGGCCTTAGACACTAAGTCTCACAGTAAATCGTGATGCTAGATGCTACATGGGTTAGAATGACCCGTTTGTTAATTTATGGCAAAATATTAATTAGCTGGGATTTCATAGGCAGAAAGAGCCTCTCTGTTCATCAGCTGTATGTGACTCTCTTCTGATGAGTATGAAATGCAATTCATATGACTGGGGGTCTGTACAAACAGTACAGTGCAACTTTGCGGTTATTTAGACAGAGGATTTATTGAGTCAAATGAAGGCATTTCTTAAGTAAAATTTTCAGTGGTGCTTCCAGGGCAGGCAAATGCAAAGGCATGGCTGGTGCTCTGGGGCAGGGGTTGGGGACACTGGGGCATGGATGGAGGAGGGATCCCTGTGCCGCCCCACGTGTGTGTGTGTGCTCTTCCCTGCTTCACCCCATGCTGGAGGCAGAGCCTGAGGCTGAGCGGGCCTCAGGAGTCTGGCACCGCTCTTCTGTCCTCAGCTTGCTGCAGTCTCGTTCCTAGTCCTGGCCTTAGTGTGGGACACGCACACTGGGTCACTGAAGGTCTGCTGAATCCAGTGTCCTGCCTCAGACAACAATCAGCATCTTTAGGTCCTCCTTGGAAAAAATTTCTGCAAGTGCAGGTGCTATTTTCTCCTGCCTTTCATCTTTAGTCATGCTGAGCTACTACTTCTGTTCTCCAAGATATACTACCTGCGGTGAATCGACTCCTGATTTTGATGCAGAGGTTACATCAGCTCTGCTTATGATGCAGCTGATCCTGCAAGGTGCTGTGCTCAGTGAGACGCTGGGCTCCTCTCTCCTGCACAGACATCTAGGGAAATCTTGATCTTGCATTTTTCTATCACACTGTCTTCATCATATTTTCATAATAAGTTCTTCTGACAGTATTACACGTTTCCCCTATGTTGTGGCATTTGGTGAAAATATCATTCCTTGTACTGACATGTGCAAGGTAAGTGCTTCTATGTATTGTCATGGGAATTACAGCAGGGTACTGTTGGCAGAACTCTGCAAAATTTAGAAAAAAAATAGTGTATATAGGCTAGAACAGTATGTCCAGTCACTTACAAGTTTTGATTCTTTGGAATTAGCATCATTTTGATATTAAAGGCCTTTACAGAAATATTTTAAAAGAAATGTCCATTCCATCTGCTCCTATTAGATTTTTAAATTAAACTTATTTGGGATTGGTAAATTTTTAGTCTGTAGCTAGGGCTAAAAGATTGATAAATCAGATTGCTAGTCAATGAATCAAATCTTGTGCCACTGGCTATGGCTAGTGTGTTTAAGAAGATGAAAATCTCTCGTGATCCATCTGGCTACCAGTGTGACCCTTCACAGACAATTAATTCTCTTCAGGAAAAAAACATGTTTAATTGCTCTATCTTCTTTTAAGAGGATAAAGACCACTCCAGAGAAAAAACCTTTACAATCCAATAATCCTATTCCCGCACTGGTACCGTGCCAATAAATACTGCACCACTTGCATGGAAAGATCTGAAGCCTCCAAAATCTTTAATGCAGAGTGTTCCCTCTTTCTCTGCATGCCCGAGTCCGGAGGATCCCAGCAACTCAGAGCTGTGTAAGTGTTTACGTGAACTGGGAGACTGATGACAATTTGATCAATGTGTTTCCATAGACATTTACATTTCCTCCTCCTGCAGTGCTGTTTCCCCAGTTGATTTTCTTTGCCCTCTTTGGTACCTGTAGGCAGCAGCCATCACCCTCCTGAGCTTTTCACGAGCATCAGCAGACTGCTCTGTTATCCCAGCATGGCTTGTGTGAAAGCATCTTTTTGACAAAAACACCAGTCCTGTTGGTTTCTGCTCCTGTTTCTAAGGCCTGGTTGCTTCTAGTGGATCTGATTCAATGACTCCATAGACTGTGGTATATACTCATGTCTCAGATGAGCCTTGATGTTGCCTGTATGCATCAAAACACTTTTTATTGCTTTGTTCCTAACACGGTGGAGTCTGCAGATCTTGACTGTAACACCGCTCGGCCAGGTGGAAGGAAATTGGCCTCATGCTGAAGGTCAGTGCTAGAAACAGTTGGAAAGAAAACTGAACTGATGGAGAATTTCCCTGCGGAGCTGCAGGGACTGGCAATTTCAACTTGGCCTAATTGGCTTACTTAAGAGAAATACATAGATAATTTGGTCTTAAGCCATAATCACTATTATGACTATTTGTATGATAATTTCTAATGCTTCAGTTTTGGATGTGAGACCTAAAAGACCAATGCTCCTTCAAAAACCAGATAAGCTCCAAAGAGTCTAAGTAACAGTCTAATGGCGAGGCAGAGGGTGCTTTGCATTGGCAGGCTAATGGATGAAAGCTGATGGAGGAGAAATTTAAGCGGGAAGTGGAATACCATTTTTAAAAGGTATGTGGTTCCCCACTGGACAGTTTACCCATTCTCAGTTCCTCAGAAAAGAAAACTGCGTAGGCTGCAGGGCCTGAATTCAACAGGATGGTTAACTACTTACCCACCTCTTGCGCATATGTAGTTGTATCTGGTGTGCCAGAAATTGGGTATATGCTTGAGTAAGTCTGTTAATTCACATTCCTAAAGATAGCCATGTGCTTAAGTACTTTGCTGGATCTTTTTCTTTGCCATCTGCTTGTTGCTGGGTTCTTTGCAGGGCTTGCTAGGTCAAAACCAGTGGTCTGTGGCTAATCAGTAATCAATGGTTATGCAGGGATCCGGCTCTGTGCTTAATGGTTTTTCTGAGAAGCAAAGAGTCTTTTAGGAGGAGAAGGAGGAGGAGAGAGATGAGCATGGGCAGGGGAGGGTGGAACACACTGCTGAAGTTGGAGCGGGATAGAGAGGTTTCCTCCTAGCAATGCTTGCTTTTCTTGGAAAAGATGGCTAGTTTCTGTGAAGGAAGGTTTAAGAAGGGGTCCAGAAGCATGAGGGGAGCAGGAAGATGAAATCATGGAAACAGGGTGAACCGCTGTCTGAAAGTGATGGAAGAAGGACAGGTTTGGCAAAGAGAGCTCGGGTTATATTGATGGGGAAGGCAAGAACAACCCAGTGACCAAGATACCATCCCTTTCTTGCCTGGTTTCTTCACTCATACAAGGTTCAATTTACACTTGTAAATCACTGGCTTATTTTGACT
Source organism: Himantopus leucocephalus (assembly GCA_003993805.1). Lineage (NCBI taxonomy): Eukaryota > Metazoa > Chordata > Aves > Charadriiformes > Recurvirostridae > Himantopus > Himantopus leucocephalus. The sequence goes on from RSEF01000006.1 coordinate 25,817,958, forward strand.
TTGTGTTGATAATTCATAACCCAAAGGCTTTGGGTTGTTTTTTTCCCCCTTTATCTGGACAGCACAGGGTGCTGTTCAAACAGGTGTGTTTGAACTGTTTTGCATGGGTCACTGTGGATGTCTGGCATGTTCCTTGAAGATGTGAGCTCTTTTGTCAGGTCAGGTACATACTACTGATGCGCTCTCTATCAAAGGGATCATGAAGATACAGGAGAAAAATGACGTATGGAAATATCTGTGTCAGATGTGTTTCTTATGTCCTGAATTAGATTAGTGGCTTTTTGTTGTGCTCTTGATAACACTTATTCCTCTTTGCAACATCTCTTTTCATCATATAGTTAATTTATTACATAAGACTTCTGCTAATATCAAACACTGACAGGTCTATCAAAGGGGTGTTTTGGATGAAGGTGACGAGGCTGTGTGAGGACAGAGTAGATACTCCTTTGTTTGTCAGTGCTTTGCAGTGAGGATTTCACACTCCTCAGTCTGTGCCTGTGAAATCTGCTGCTAGATGAACTCCTGTCTATCAAGTTGCACTTGAGAGTCTAATCTTCCACTTAGTAACATCTCTAGCTTGCTTAGTTGAGAAAAGAACCTCTCTAAAATATGTACTGAATGCAGTATTTTCCTGCAGAGGGTTTAGTTACAATGGACAACCCAGAAAGTTAATGCAAATTACTTGCAAACATGGCTTTAAAAAGGACTAGATATGCTAATCTGAATCATTTCTATGGGTGAGCATTTGGAATTGAAAGAGCCTGACTTTGGTTTAGGGGGAATCAGTGTGAGGTCGGCTGACATCTGATTTACCTTAAGAGTTTTGCTGGCAACCGCAAAAGTGAGAAAAAAAATCATAGCCCCCCTCTGAGATGGGCACAGGGGTAAATGGCAGCCACTGCTCAAGCCCAGGCAGCCATGTGCCCCTGGCTTTAGACCTAAGTTTCACTATCACCGCTGGAGATGTTTCACTGTTGGTTATCCTGGTGTAAGCATCGCCCGAGGCATATTTGCAGCCAGCAGTCCCAGATGCTCACAACTGCTGTCCCCTCCTCAGGATGTTCCTATTGGCAGATATTTGACCAAGCTATTATTTTATGGTATATTTAGTTCTTTATCTTTCCTTACTGTCAGTCTCTCCCGCCCAATAATCATGTTTTCTTCCTTACCACAGCCTCCATATCCTGCTGTCATTCTAAAAATGCTTCTGTGATGTTAAATCTTTTCCAGTTATATGATGAGAATTAATTCATTCTGACACAGCCATGAAAATCTGATTCAATTCCTTTTTTTGGTATCTCAGTCACAGTCCTTGATCACAAATCAGCATGACTCAGAATTTCCCAGGTTATTATTTCCTCAGAAAGGCTGATTGCAACCCTGTCTCCATATTTAATATCCTTTTCCTGACTACAGTGAAGCCGAGCAGTCAAGGTTGCAGTGATTTTGTTTGGAGACCTGTCTGTTGTTCTGTCATTCAATGCCACAAGTGGAAAAGAAGGTGACACCAAAGAATATCCCAGACCAGTTCTGGTGTTGGAGTTTCCCATCATCAGGTAGTTGAGTCCATGCTAGCTCTACAGCATGAAGATGACTACAGAAACTAGCAGGATTTATTTCTCTGGAGACTAAGAAATCTTGGGTCGCGGGTGGAGAGGGAACACAGTGGCTTTATCAGCTTGTGCCAGAACATGAGAACTTAGTAATGACTGGTCTTCAAACTGGCCATGTTGTGCTGCAATCTTCTGCCAAAACAGAGTGTCCTGAAATGTTTCAGGTTTCGAATCCTTTTGGGTTCGACTGTTTAAATGAGTAGCTTATCTGGAGTTACTAAAGGTAGACCAGAATGAAAAATAAGTGGGAAATACTCTCTTTGGGGCCCTTACCGTTCATTTATTCTCTCCAACACGTTTGCCTCTCAGATTTTATGTCTGGAGAGCATGACCATGTTGGCTGCCCATTGAACAAGTGGAGTGCTGTCAGTCTGTTTTCTACGTTGGGCTGTGCTGTGGCCAGGAGGGGTTTGGAGGCTCGAGGAGGTTTCCCTTTCTTTACAGAGAGCCTCTGGCTCTGGAAGCAAACGCAGGAGGAAATCCTGCTTCCACTTGCCATTGTACCTCTCCTTTTTCTGAAGGATGTGCTGTCAGCTGAGCAGCAGCTGAAAGGGCTGCAGGAAGGAGCAGGCATTGCTTCTCTCAGGTCACAGGAGGCAGGCGAGGTCCCTGAGCCTGCCCCAGGGGGTTTGTCACTGCACAAATTCAATGCCCAGTTTGAGGACGAAGGAACCGTTTCCATGTTTTCTATTGATTGCTGCAGTTTCCTTTTGTGGTTCTCTTGGGTTCTTCAAATAGGGCAGTAGTAGCTTTAATACCCATTTGGGTTTTTTGCTTGCTTGTTTGCTTCCTACCAAGCTCTAGGATTTTTTTTTTTTTTCATGTTAAAAGAGAAAAAAAGATGCCCAGACAGATTGGTCCATTATTTTTATAAAGGAATATTTATTAGGATTTAATTGCGCAGGAAAAGCAACCAAGCACTGCCAGCAGGGGAAAGAAAGCCTTTACACACTGGTATGAGTACATCAGATTAATAACTAATGGTTAACAGGAAGGGACAAAAAGCCATCCTTAATTTTAGTGGTAAAGGATTGAGCTCCCCATCCAGGCTTCTCATCTTCCTGAGACAAATCACACAAGTGCTTTCTGCAGGTGGAGATACTGCTTTTCTTCTTGACAGGGGATTGTGGGTTTCAATTCCTCTGAGTTATTGGACTCCTCATGTGTTAAGGTTGGCAAGCCAAGCTATCAGTCCAACAGAAACACCTTAGCTTTGTTTGACTTCTGTGCCTTGTGAGTGTGTTTCTGGCAGAGACATGAGTTACTGTTTCATGATTCAATTTAATGTTGTGTTGCGTATGCCAAAGGCTCTGCTGTGATGCTCCTGCCCTGCTAGATACAACCATTATTAAAGCTTAGGTGACTGAACTCAATTTCCCCTAAAATTTCCAAACAATTCTAGGTATTACTGGTGAGAATAATTAGGATAAGATGCTGGTACGCTGAGCAGAATGGGTGGCCTTTGTGAAGCTCATTCATTATTAATCAGACATGTAATTTCCCTTAAGTGACAAGGTGCAATTGCTTTTTTTTAGGTGCAATTGCATCTTCATGCTACAAGCAGAGATGAGACCCTCTCGCCTGCATTATTGTGAATTACCCATTTGGGAAATAAGGATGCTGTAGGTTGGAGATACTGCCTGGGAGCTCACTCGTGACACAGACAATCAGATGCTGAATAAGCAAGAAATTAATTTTTCCTCCCCTTTCTCCTTTCCACATAAGAAACGGGTTTGTTTTTGCTGGAGCTTTGCCTGCGTGAAAGCTGCAGTATGGAGCCAGTGCGTGCCGTCACACTTAACCTTTGGCATGTCAGAAGGCAGCTTATGGCAGCGGCAAAAAGCCGTCTCCGATGGCAGTATCTGCCGAAGGTGCCTGCAGGGTGGAGGGGCTGTGGGGGAGCCCAGGGCAGGGGTACCAGCCCTATGTTAGAACGTTGGAAAACAAACTCCTCACAGATGAAACAAATGTAGGACTCTGATTTAACACGACCTAATAGTTCCACTTCAAGTAACTTATAATGAAGAGCGAATCAGTATAGTCTTCGTTAAAAACAGAGTGCTAGCATAATAAACACAACCTTATTGAACTCAAGGAAGCATAAATCACTTGTATTTCAAAAGCATTATAAAAAATAATTATGATTCACTGCTGAACTCTGTTTTACGGTCTGTGAAAACTTCTTATGTTTTGCTTTCAAAAAGGCATTTCTCTTAATCAAATATGTTGCAGTTAGAGGGAGTGGTAATGATGCGGAAGATAGCTGAGTGATGTTGCCTTTTTGAGGATCTCTACAGCTGCCATTTTCATAGCGTATAGAGATGCTTGGTGTTGGCAGAGAAGCTCCCATGGATCAGAGCTCCAGCAATTAGAAATGTTGTGTTTTGCAGTATACCCCCATTCCCCCAAACCTACCATGATGTTGAATTCCATCCACTTAAAACAGAGCCTATGTTTAACAATAATTTAAATCATTATCCTGCCTGTCAGCTCGGAGTTAAGGGGCTATGCAACTGCGATTCTCTGTTTAGAAACTGCCTGGAATAATAACTTTCAGATGTCTCAAATATGCACCACTTATCTATAACATCTAAATACAAATGTCTCCCTGCTGAGCAAGCCCGACACTGTTTACCTATCACGTCCAAACCATTCCAGAGGGTTTGCTTGGCGTGAGCGGAAGGCCCTATATCCGCAGCTCCGACAGCGCTGTCAGTGTAATGTTTTTCAACTCCTCCTCACCTTTAGGTGATTGCAGAGAAAGAAACAGCCTAAGCCGGAGGGTGACAAGTGAAGAATGTCCCTGCACATGCATTCCCCCCCCTCCCGCCCCCACGCCAAGGGTAAAAGTGCACTGCGAGCCAGCCCCGCGCTCTTGCAGACGGGATGATGCTCGCGCTGCTGGGTCCCTGCCAGCCTGCTGTGAGATGATCCAAATGCTGAATCCCGCATGCCCTGGGCGCATTGGGGCTGGGCAGTGTCGAGGCGCTGTCGCTAGCTTGGGGGCCCCGGGCTCTTTCGCCGCCTGCAGACCTCAGTGGGACCTGTCAAGTCTCATTGAACGTCAGGCTCCGGAGTTGGCTTGCGCCGTATGCTCCCCCCAGCTACAGCGTGCCAAAGATGTGTGCCGCGCAGCTGGATGGCTCCGCTGCCGCCCGGGGAGCTGCTGTGCTGGATGCGGGCGCTCAGCATGTCCCTCAAGGAGCTGCAGGGGCGATGGGCTGTGGTGTGGGGCTGCCCCTGCAGCTCATCCGTGAGTAATCGGAGCAGGGAGAGCTGAAAAACTCCTCCTTTCCTTGCTACAGCTGACATGTGGCTTTTCATAGGGGAGAGACCCTTTGAGTTTCAGGTCCTCTGCCAAAGGTGTGGAGTGTCTCATGCCACCCACACCTGGGAAGAACAGAGCTTCATCCCCAAAACTGGCACTGGGTACCAAAGGCCTCTGCATGATGCTCTACAACCTATTGGGTTATGCTACATAGCCTCCAAATTTCCTAATCCTGGAGAGCGCCATGCAGTGCTTGGGCTTTGCTTTCCCTGGGCATACAGAACACCATCAGGGGGCATGCCCTGTCCTGATGCAGCCAGCAAAGGTTAAATAAGGAGAAGCATTTAACACATCTTTGCATTGTCTTTGGTCCCTAGGTGAGGTCTGAGTCATTTGGTGAGCGGAAAGATACCAGATCTATGCAAATGTTATTGTCGATTCTTCCCAGGGTGGCTTGGCTGCATACAGGCTGTTATCCCTTTGCTCTCAGTTAACTCCTGGATTTCCCCTGCTGCTCTCCTCATGTAACACAACAGCGTGTTGTCTGAAATGTATGCATTCTGGGCATTGAAAATTGCTTTTATTGCTGTTATTGCCTGTATAGAAAGCATGGAAGTTGGACTGCTAGCACGGGTCAGACTTGATACTAAATTGTTTTACAGACCTATGGTTACGGAAGCAAGGCTTCCCTCCTGTCCAGTTTGGGCAGCAGTTAGCATACATGTCTCCTCTGCAGCCACCCAGGGCTGCCACAAAGGAGCACTGCTGATCTGCCGCCTCTGCGACCAGGTTGAGCCTACTATAGGGTTTTTTCAGGATTTTTTCAGGATTCAGCATTGGCTGAGCTCAGAACGTGGTTTCTTCTTCCCTTTTCTCTTTTTAATGTAGGCTTCCTTGTAGGGATGTGGCTTGGAGAGGAGTTCCTTTAGAGCTTGCTCTCAGCCCGCCCAGGACAGGTCAGTGAGGCTCAGTATCTGGTGGCCTTCTTCGTGCAGAATGGCTGCCTCTGTGCACATGAATATACAGTCCAGTTTACTTGCTTGAAATGCCCAAATTGTGTTTCCGTTCTTCATGAAATATTCATCTGCTCGGATGTAGTAATCCAGGTTTTTCTGGCGCTGGCATTTCTGGACAGAAGCATGCACAAGCACACGGCTTCGGTGCCTGCTCAGCTTGCTGGAGCTGCCTGGCGGGGAGAAGCTCTGCCTGGGCAGCCGCACGGCTCTGCCACGCTCCGGAAACGAGCTGCCCCGGGACCACCTTCCCTCCACTCATCCTCCCGTGTTGTATGGTTGGGGGCTCCATCTTTATGGGCCTGCCCCCACCTGCCCTGGTATCAGAGCCGTCGTGGATGGGAGCAAGAGCGGCATGCAGGACCCACGGGCTCTCCGTCCTCGTGCCAGCTTCTCCTGCGCACTGGCTGTGTGTAACAGCATCTCTCACACCAGTTACTTTTTCAGCATCTTGTCACCACCTCAGCAGCTCTTCGCTGACTTCCCCGCCATCACCCATGCCAGAGGGCACAGCAGAATTTAGCAAGTTAGCACAGCAGAAAAATTTCATACATTTAACCTCTTTATCCCTCGCTCTGCTGTGTATCTGCGCTGCTTATGTGTGACAGTTAAAAGCTGCCTGTATCACTTAGACAGAATATCATATTTACCAGGCGTTCTCTGATAACGGTTTGCAGCTTGGGCATGTATGCAGGAAAATAATTTGCAGGTACCGAAGTTGCCCTCATGCTGTTTGTTGCTCTAAATTTGTGCTGGGTGCTTGCTGCCTGGGCGGAGAGAGGGCTGCGATCCAGGATGCTGGCATCTCGCGTATCTTCAGTGAGAGATGACCGGTGACGTGTTTCTTCCCAAGTGGCATCTGAGGTGACATGACAGAATGACAGACAGATGGCGTTAGGTTGCACAAGAAGCGCTGCTGGCCAAAAAGGTGTAAGCAGCTAGTGTGAACCCATGTGATCAGGTCCAGCCAGTCTCCATAAGGAGCCAGGGCTGGTTTCATTTATCTGGGGGCGGGGAATTGACTATAATAAACTAAAGGTTCAAAGCTGAATTGAATCTCAGCTTCTCCAAAACCCCCAGTGCTCTCCGATCTGGTGTTTTGATTACCTGAGCCCATTTTAAATGCTAGCTCAAGCGTCAAGCCCTCACATTTCCATTTAGCTGTTCAAGGAAAACAATTTTAATAGCTACCCAGCTATTCATCAGGCTTAGGGCCTGCTGGGCTAGTTTGGATATCACGCAAGCTAAGTGCAGCACGGTCCGAGCTTGGAACATCCAGAGGCACAAAAAACATTTGCTTCAGTAACTCAAGCCCATTCCTCAGCCCCACTCTTCGTGCCACTGGCCATGTCCAGTACCAGGAGAGGAGGGACTGGGGGAGAGCCGTCTCTCCTGTTATTCCTGGCCCTGATGGAAAGAAGGAGAATCAGAAATATCAGCAGGAAGCGTGCCCTTTTGGAGCTCCCACCCTTGAGTCGAGGTGGATGCAGTGGAGAAAAGCATCTGCGTACTTGGGCGCTTACCCAGCTGCCCCCCGCGGCAGCAGCGCATCTGCCCATTGCTCACCGTGTGCCTCCCCGCGCGCCCCGGCATCGCAGCACGGAGCACAACAGCCTCCCAAAAACACCCCTGGGATTCCAGTGGAGCGGGGAAAGTGGATTTGTTCTGTATTTATTCTCTAAGTTTAGGTAGCTAGTACACCGCTCTGCCAAGTGTTGAGGGAAAAATTCCTCATTCCACCGTATATGTTTCTTGGAGTGGCCCGTGCTGAACTGAAACCCCTTGGCCAGCCAGCGCTGAGCCGGCTTTCACGTTGGTGCTAAAGACAGTGGTGGCTTCAAGACTTGGGGGTACGCATGGGTTTCCTCTCTTGTCCATGTATCTTCACGCAGACATCAAGAAGTTTTGCTTACTTAATTGCCAGCATTTAGGGGGAAAACGCTACAAAATGTTCTTTAAAAAAAAAATAATAGGAGTTGAATAGATTGTGGTCGTTTTCATGCTGTTGCTGCTGGCTGGCTTTTCCCTATCCAGACTTCACTGGAAAACATTGGAGGATTTCTGCGAGAGGCTCAGGCACCCAAATGGGTTTGGACATTTAATTGCTGCAGTGGTGGGGACCTGCGAAGGGTGATGCTGCCTGCGTTCCGTGTAATCGCTGAGATCTGGAAGTGAGAGCTAGAAATCCCATAAGAATCTGGTTTCTTTAAGTACTTTGACCCTTTGGATTGGCTGTGGAGGCTCCTGGGACAGCAAAATTTATGTAAGACATTTTGCAGTGTCATTTTTTTTTTTTTTTTTTTAGTTTTAGGAAATGTTGAGGCTGGATGGAGTTCAGTGGGGTGAAAGGGATGGTTCTCCTGCATTAGTAACTGCTGCTGCTTGTTTCTGGGCTGCGTCGGTTGCTTTCCAAGGGGAGGTGGGATAGTATCTGCTTGCTATCTGGTAGGACAGCGACCATTTTATTCACAGAATGGTCTGAATAAAGATAAATTACTGAATCTTGTAGAAAGCTTGATGGTGAGACAAAGCCCTCTCACTAACTGAAAATAATACTGGCTTTTTGAAGCTCTCTATATAAATATTTACAGCTCTGTGTATATATGCATGCATGTATAAAAACAAATAAAAACCCAAACAAATAAAAACCCAAACAAACACTGCACAGAGACCAGAGATCTTCCAGACTTTCACCATTTTCATGAAAATCAAGGCGAAAGTAATACATTAAATTGTTCACACTTTTTTTCAGTTGTCTAGACAGTGCTATACTGAAATAACACAGTGTGTCTAGCTGAAAAGGGAATTCACTTAGGACTGCGGATCCCTCGCAGACAGCCGGGAGGAATTGTTGAAAAGCTTCAGACAACAGGGAGCTGCTCTCCGTTGCGGTCCACCTGGGTGCTGCATCTCAGAAGAGGTGCTGCAGCTGAAAGTGGCTGTCAGCTGTCCCTCCCGCTCGGTGCCATCCTCGGCACCGCGTCCGTGGGAGGGAGGGGGAGGTGAGCTGGGACCTTCAGCACATCCAGAAAATACAAATGATGCAGGAGAATGGGCCTTGTCTCTGCTTCTCTGAAAAACAGAGAATTAGCCATATTGAAAGTAAAGGAAAACTGCGAAGTAAGTTTAGCTCTTATAGGTTACATATTCACAATACTTTAAGGATCTGAAAAAAGGAGAAGAGTGAATTTGTTGTTGTTTGTGTTGTCATGGGACTGTTCTCCTGGCCCTGTGCTTCCCTGCGTTGCACAACAAGCACAAGATGCAACTTCTGTGTAGGGGGAAGTGTGGCAATTCCCTTGAACTCTTAAATACCTCTTGATTCCTCCAGTTGGACACACAGTGGCATGCTCTTGTTGTTCTTCCCATCCTCCCCCTCTGTGTCCCCAAGCATCAGAGGCCAGGCAGGGAGACACCCAGCACTGCCAGGTGAGCCTGGGCAGAGCTGGAGCTGGGTGGAAATACTCAGGCTTTCCCACCTGGGTGGCTCCTACAGCAGGAGCAAGTCCGAAGACAAACTTCTTCTTACAGAGTATGTCCTCTGCTCACCTCTGGGCATGGGAAGAAACCTTTTCAGTTGAATGCAATGCAGGGAGTAAAATTCAGAGCAGGACGTGATGCGTTTGAATTTTATGCATCCTATATGTTTGCAGATCATAGCTACTCTGTTTATTTTTAATGTGGGCAGAAGATTCAGCGCCGTAACTCTGCCTGCAGCACTAAGTCCATCAGCTATTACAAAATGATCTACCAGGAGAACATCCAAGTATGAGCAGGGTAGACCCTCATGTTGGGAAGCACATTTGCGGTGTGGCAGTATAGGATGGTAGATGCCCTCAATGAAGAAGCACTTAAAAGGTATGTCAAGTGTCTCCTCTCTGTCTGTCTGTCAGCATCATGTTAAGTGAGCAGCAGTGTGTTTAGGACAGTGCTTTGTGTCTCTCTTTGGGGAGCCAGGAGATACCTCTGTGTGTGCCTGCTAAACACAGAGACTCAGGTCTGAGCGTTTGAGTCGTCAGACGTGAAGTGTCTGATGATTTTACTTAGGTACTGGATGACAACGATGAATTTGGCCATTGTGGAAACTTCAAAGCAGAGAGCTGGCTGGGGAGGGAGAGCTGATCCCAGGATTTCCTCCAAAAGTGGGGAGTAAGAGTCCTGTGCAGCCCTGGGAAGGCTGACAGGTATGTTGAAAGCGCTTCATGCTCAGCCACAGGGTGGCTGCTGAAAGAGCAAGGGCTGGGTGCATTGTAAGTGACTGTCACTGGTTACCACAGTCTACAACAGATTTATTTAGTTTTATAGGCCGTGTTTCCCACTTCAAACTGCGCAGATTTCCAGGAGAAGTTCAGCTGCTGGCCATCTGCTCCCCAGAGAAATGCTTAAAAGGGCGCTTTCTCCCTTTTAGCACCTAAAACGTTTCAACATTTAACAAGGTGAGTGTGGGATCTGTCACTGAGAGCTCCAGGACCTCGTTACCCACAGACCAGTGGGGGTTATTCAGTACGTCAAGAGCTGCTTGCAGGAGGAGGACTCAAGTCACAGATCATGGAGATGAAGTGTCCTCCCGAAGGCTCTGCGGGGAGGACAGGGGACAGGAATAGAAACTGGGGAGCCTGACTTTCCATCTTTTATTCTCTAGCACAATTAAAGTACAGCCTGTTCATATGGTGCAGTTGGTGACCACAGATGTGGTGGGAGAGTGGTGGGAGGGAATCTCTGGGCAGGGCTGGGAGCAGGAGGAGGGAGAGACAGGAGAATGGGATGAGATGGAGGCAGATGGTTGTGGGTATGGAGAGGAGGGAACCTTAATGGCAAAAGGAGAAGTAGAAACCCAGTCAAAAGGGTCATTTCAGAAAATACTCATTTTGCTCAGTTTGGAGAATCCATAAATTATTTTAGAATACGTTCACGGGACAACCTGCTCAGTGTTTCTTATCTGAAATCCTGTTGTCTAACACGTTTTTGGCTGTTAATATTTTCCAATCTATTGTGTAAATAGATTCTATTTTAACAATTTGGCAAACAGCTTCCTGGGAAAAGCCCGATTCCTCCACCACTCCTCCAGGGTCCCATTGTCCGGGGTCTTATTTTTCCTTCCTGTTTCACACGAACGTGCAGAGCGTTGACAATTGCATTTGTAGTCTTGAAATGTGAATGCCTTCCAAAGCTGGAAGGAGTCTCTCAGTTTTCGAGATTGACCTTTGGATTCCAGTGACAGCCAGGATGGATTTCTGCAATTTTTCATGTTGCCCAGAGCCTGACATTGACTAATAGGACTGGATATTCAGCAGGAATGGCAGGAAACCCTCGGTGATGAGATTTATTCATGCTGTCCATGTGTAGTTTCAAAACTGTAGGGCTAAGTTCCTGTCTGGGGTGAGTGGAGCAGTATTACAACAGGGGTGAACTTAGACCATTGCTTCTGAAGGCGCAGAGCAGCCCTTTCATTCATCCTCCCCCCAGATCTGTCCGATCAACAGCAAGCAGTCTGTGCTGCTTCAAGTATTGCAATAACGACATGCAAAATCACATGGTTTTCTGTTGAAAACCAGCAGCTATCCCATTGCATTTGCCTTTTGTTTATCTTCCTTAAGAAAACAGTGGATTCTGCCTAGTTATACTGGAATAGTCCCTTGCTGGCTGGAAATTACTAGCTAGACAAAAAAAAACCCAAACGTAGCAGGACACAGCTCACTATGTTTGAGAAAGGTCTCTGCAGAGCTTCTACGCTGACTGAATGGAGGGAGGCGCTGGGGAGACAGCTCAGCAGGGGAACTCAGGGGGCATTTGGAGAAGCTATTTTGCACTCTGGTTATGTTTTTACGGCCAACTGGGTTTGTTACCAGCATCCTCGCGACCTGCTCCCTTCTCACCTGGATGCCTGGGAAGTCATCAGAAGCCATCACGGCTGTGCTGCAGGGACAGTTTCTTCAGGGCACCCAAGGGGGTTGGCTGTGTCACCACAAAGGAAGGGTGCCGAGCACCCATGCCATGTGCAGGGGGGGATTCTGTGAGGGAGGGGGAGCTTTTGGTGCAGCTTCCTCTTTCCCAATGGAGCGTATGGGGGCTGCAGGGAGAGGAGAGGGAGCTTTTTTTTTGCTCTGCAGTTAGTCAGAGACCTCTGAAGCCATTTCCAACTGTAAATAAATGGGGTAAATAAACCTCCCCATGGAGGTTGTCCGCAGAGCACTGGTGATATAGACATTAGGGCTCCTACTTTAAAATTCTTCATTCAAATCTCCAGCTGTCTGTGAGTATAATCTCACATGATTAAAACAAAACATTTTAACAACTGCTTCATTCCTCCCTGTCTTCCATGTCTGAGGCAAGGAGAGTGGGTGAAATACTTTTTTCTCCTGTTTGCTAGTTAACCTTTTCATTTAATCAGAACTGATTGAAATTAGGGGAGGGCTTGATTTTTATTTTGATATAAGTGAAGCCGAGAGTGGAAACAGTCCTCGTTTACCATAGGTTTTGTAAAAGGCTATTGCTGTTTTTTACAAAACACAACTTTTGACACCAAGTTTGCTCTGACAATATTGTTTTCAATCCAGGATTGCTTTGAACCAGCCGCTCATCCTCCTTTGTCCTCAAGAGCACCGTGCTGGATTTCACAGAAGTTGACAATCACGTCTCCTTCAGTGTAAATGCTCTCAGCATCCATTAGGGGCCCTAACATGGCTCATCCCTTGCACAGCAGCCGCCAGGACGTGTGGGATATTTGTTTGCCCTTCTCCCCTCTCTGTGTCAGCTGGCAGGCAGTGGCTGGGCTGTGGATGCTGAGCCAGGAAGGAGGATGTCCTGACTGTCCCTCCGCAGTAAAACCCCAGAGGCACCGCTAGCGCAGCACAGCAATTTGCACCTGTTTGCAATGCTGCATGACCTTCTCCTTTCTCCATGGGCTGTGGCACTGGGCATCCTCCTGGCCTGGAGAGCGTCCCCACCCTGGGAGCCAGCCTGGAGGCTCAGCAGTGCCTCCCTGGAAGGTCGCTAATAAAGGATCGGCAAGCGTTTACTGAATTTTTTTAAGTGCCCCTCTCTGCCCCTTAGATCAGAATTTGACCCCGGTTCAGGCAAAACAAGAACTGAGCAGACGCTTCTCCAGCATTCAGAGCAATGCGAGAATTTTAAACTGATTTCAAAATAAAGAATTTCAGCTGACAATTCATTTGGGCATAAGCATACACTCACCAAAGAAAGATCCTCAGAGAAATTCAGCTGCTGAATCCTTGACCTCCAAACGACCCCTAAATATAGTATTGTACGCAATGTGCCTCTTTTCGTGGGTGAGATATTAAGAGCTTATTTATTTATTAGAAAGTGGTTTACAATGTAAGTAAATCAGTGAGTTCCAAGGCCCTTTCCCAGCTGCCAGATGCTGGGAGAATGTTTATGGCCACTGTAAATAATTTCATAGCTTAATACAAATACATTTTTAGAAATCAAGGGCTGATGGCTGCATGTTTATGGCACAGTTGAGGATTTGTCAATTCCTCCAGAAAATGAGAAAAAAACCCAAACTGTATTTCAGATATTTTAAAAATTCATAGGAAAGAAAAGCCCCAGAGTTGTTCTTCATTCACCGTGCTGTGGGCTGAAGCCTGCCTTGCTTTGGCTGAGCTCTCCCAAGTCTCATCAAGTCAGTGACATCAGAAAATGCTCAGCATCCTTCAGGACCCAGCCCGTGCATTTTGAAGACTGCGAAGGCTGGGACTTTAATGGTACAGACAGTTTCCCCTGCACCGAATATGTATTTGGAGATCATTTTCCTGCTGCTGAACGACCTTTGGTAAGATCAGCTTTAAATGACAGAAATCAGACCCTTCACAGTGAGCAGGGCAGAAGGTGGAGCAGCACAAGGGATTTGCTTTATGTTGTGGCTAAAAGGTAACAAGGACTGAGCAGCACCTGTGGGTACCGGCAGAAGTGTGGCTCTGGAGGGAAACCTGCTTCCCAGACAAAAATAGGACATAGAATGAAAATGGGGCTGGGAGGAATTTCCTTTTCAAGGCATGTGCGCAGCGAGGAATTAGAAATTGGTGAAGTGACGTCAGAGCGTATGTGGGATGCTTGGTATGATTTTTGTGAAAAGTCTCAGTGCCTCGGGGAGGGATGGGCAGAAATGAAGTATTACAGATGCTTGATTTGAGCTTTCGGTCTATTTTCAGCCTCTGTGTGGATGGCAGCGGAGGGCCTGCAAATATCAGCAGAAGCTGTGGGCTGCTTCTGCCGTGGTGGGTTGTGGTGGCTGCACGTTCCCGTGCTGTGCTCTCCATAGCAACATATTTTCAATTGAAAACCACAGAACCAGCTGAATAGTTATGAGCGTTTACACTCCATGTGCATGGGGGAAAGCTGATGCTGATGCTGAGCTGCTGCAAGGCAGAAATGGTCCTCGCTTTAAACTGCAGCCTAAGCTAAGCTCTTGGTCTGGAGTTGAAACGCAGTTTGATGATGGGAGGTACTTTGGTGCATGCGCTCAGAGGCACCTTGTTCTTTTTTTGGGGTAAAGTGACCCTTTTTATATTACCTGAGATGTCCACCAAGAAGTACTTTGTTTTGGGGGCAGGAGGCTGCCCCAGGTCTACAGCAATCCAGAGTTAGATGGCTTGACACAACAAGGTTTTCCCAGGCTAATGGTGCCAGTGCAAGCTACAATTTATTTAGGGCAAAATAACTTCTTTTGCAGTTTTGAGATAGCAGTGAATCCCAGTGCGACCCTACCTCAGATCTGGCAGGCTGAGATTTGGGTGCTGTCATTGCAGCGGTGTCAATTTTGCCACAAGTGTTGCCTGGCACTGTCCTGATCCTCTTTCTCGATGGTGCTGGATTGCCTGGCCTGGAATTTAGCTGCAGGGGCTGCAAGCTCCAGCGAAGCGGAGGCAGCTGTGCAGTGCAGACATGCGGGCAATGCACGGCCACGGGCATGACACTGAGAAGGCCAGGGAGGTAAAAGGAAGGAGCCTGCTGGGCTCAGTGGTTATTCCGGGCCATGCCTGGCTTGCTTGTGTCTGTCCCTTGCATCATTCTCCTCCTGACAATTTCTGGGATCGGCAATACGTGTGCTGGTGATGGCTTTGAGGTGGTTTGGCACGTACTGCAGTGGCAGAGTATCCTCTGAGTGTGTAGCCGCTGTTGAAGGAGCCAGCTCCCATGGCTCTGCCTCCAGCCGCCCGCAGAGCAGGCACGCTCGGCAGGATGGCAAAGGCACCGAGACAGTGACAACATTCGACACATCCATGCTGAATGACTGGGAGTGCTGGGGAGCGAGAGTGCTGACCTGGAAAACAAGCTGAGATTAAGAAATGTCAAATTTCTGGGGAGAAGAAGGTTTCCTGGAGGGCTGAGAGGTGGAGAAAGTAGACTCTGGAGGTTTCTTGGGATGGCTGATCTCAAATGGACCGTAAACCCTGTCTAGCACTGCTGCCTCTGGGAAGGGCCACCCTGACACCTTGTCGCAGCTGGGACTCACCTCCCAAAACTGGGTGCTGGGGCATGGGCAGCAATCAGCAGGAGGACATGAATTGAGAGGTGACCATATCCTGGGGACAGAGCTGGAGGATGATGCCTTCTAATCAGCAGCCTTCGGGGAGCTTCTCACAGGGTTAGTGTGGGAGTGGACAGCCTGAAGTGGGCACGTGAGCCACACTGTCCCTTCTGACTTGCACCCATGGGTGCTGCAGTCACCTGGGCCCCGTGTAGCAATGAACTGGCACCCTCAGCTCTGCAGCAGCTTCACCTACAGTTAAAAAGCCTGCTAACCCCATAGATGTTTTGATTGTAGTAGATGTAAAAGCGAACCCAGTAGCCATCCTGTTAATTTGTTTCCTTATTAAATTCTGTTTGTTTCATGTTTCCCATGAATATGAATTTTCAAAATGCTGCAAACCTCACTCAGGAGGGAATTTGCATTGCCTGAGCCTGGGAGAGCGTGGGTGACCGAGGCGCCTTTAACAGACCTGGGTGAAATGCTTCTGGCAGGAAGAAACAGTGAAATGCAGTGGATAGCAAAGCTGTCATTTATCACCGTTCTTGCAGAATCTTGCCACAGTGGCAATCCCTGTTCATTTCCCTGCAGACAGGGCAGTTTTTCTGCTGTGGGCAGCTCTCCCAGCTGCGAGGTAGCCCTCATGGCAGAGCAGATGGGGCCGAGCCGGCAGTGTTGGGTGGGGTGAGCCTCACCTCTCCCCAGCGGGATGCAGGGGCTCGGGATGCGCCGCGCTGGCTGTCGGCAAGGCGGCAGACGGAAACAATTTCTATTCTCAGTGCTCTCAATCTGGCCCCCTGCTAGTGCTAGTAAAGCCCGTGTGGTGCGTTGGGTGTAGGGAGAAGGCTGCAGTAACTTGGACTCTTCGTAACTCGGACTCTTCGTAACTCGGACTCTTCGTAACTCAGGTTTTCTCTCCACTGTTAAGTCCTGTGGCTCTCCGGACAAGCTCATGCCTGCTCCAGCGGTCGGTATGAGCCCCATGATTTCTCCATGCCAACTCAGGGACTAAGTGTTGCCCCCACATCCCCCTGGACGCCAGGCCCTGTTGGAAGCGGCGGCTCTGCCCGCAGCCCCCGTCGCCCGCCGGCGGCAGGGCAGGGCGGGAGCGGGACGGTGCCGGTGCACCACTGCGACCTAGTGGAGGGAACGACGCTCGGCCAGCGGGGGATTTCACGGGCCTGGCAGCACCCACAGCTTCCCCAAAGGGCTGTTTAGCTCCAGCTCCAGTGTTGAGGGTTCGGCTTTGCCTGGAGAGGCTGTGGAGCCCGTCCCAGCCCAGGCTGTGTCATCACCGAGTGGCTGCCGCGTCACAGACCGGCAGGTCGCTCGCCAAAACGTGCGGGGATGCGGAGCCCTTACAGTGTTTAATAGGAAGAATAAAAGAGCTGACAGAGCATGCAGGCAGCATCTCACCATCTCGCCCCGACCCTCTCTTCCCTGTGTTTATCGTACCCTCTCGCTGTGTTATGTCTAATCTGGGCTGTAAGCTCCCCTGGGATGGGACTCGCCGTTTCTAACTGCCAGGCGCCAGGCACACCTAAGCCACCTTATAAATAATATTTCTGTGCAGCGGGAAACTTGACCCTGGGACGTAAAGGGGTGGCTATGGCAACCGCTGTCCGGGTGCTTTGTGTCTCCTGTGGACACAGAGAAACGGGGCTGGTAACGCGGCTTCAGGCCGGGCTGGAGCAGAGCGTGTACAGCTTCGTGGGGCCCTTTCTGCACGTATCTGCCGGCTTCCTCCTGACCATAAGTCATCTACACTCCTCGTTGGGATTCTTTCTTTTTTTTTTCCTTGCTTACTGTAATATGAAAAAGAGTTACAGAACAGAAATACAGCCAGTAGTAACCCTTTCTTCTCTGTTTTTGGTATTAGGATAATGTTAGATTTGAGCACATCATCTGCTTTTTGTTCTCTTCTAGCTTTCAGAAATGTATGGGTTTTTAGCTACATGCCTTCCCAGTACCATCCTGTGGCAGGAAAAAATGAATGCAAATGTGAATTATCCAGGCTTTTGCTCTGATGACTGCACTAGATCCGTGCTTGGAAACAAAGAATATGTTCCCAGTTGTAAATGAAAAAATAAAAGTCAAAGCTGTTACAGTACCAGGAATGGTGGGACCCTACTGAACAGGGTGGAGAGGGGGACCATTTTGCTGTGATAACTGGGTCCCAGACAGACCTGGGATTGATTCCATATTCCTTAGGCTGAGTAAGACATCACTGGTGCTGGTGATGACATTTCAGTTGATGTAAGCCCAGCAATTTTTATCGCTATATAGGAAGGGTTTGCATAGTTCACTGCAACAGCTCAGAGTACGTGCAGAAAGGTTCACAATAACATTGTCACCAAAAATTGCTTTAAACTTTGATGTCTGTTGATGGAATGAGAAATCCTTGAGTTTGGGTGAGTCACCCCTGTATTAGTTACCATCTCTCTAGTCCATATAGATCTCAGCAAGAGAGTTATCAGCCTATAATGTCGCTGTATTGGCTCTTTTTGTTGCTGATTATTCCCAGCTCCGTCTAAATTCCAAAACTAAGTTTGTTCATGGCATTCTGAAGCTAAATTTTATTGTTTACAAACCATCAAAAAGTAGGGGGTTGATTAGGTGTTTCCTAAACCAGAGAAGTATAGTGTCACGGGCTAACAGAAATAGAGGGGAAAAATAAAGGCATGGCAATCTAACAGATTGGAACTGGACAAGTGGATGAATGAACACTAGTACCCATTCCTAGCCAAACTGGTGCAAAACCAATACATCATGAGCAGGTAAGGAAGAGGTTTAGAGCGTGTATCAGTCAGAGAGAGTGACCTTTGGCATAAGCTGAAGTGTTAAATCCTAGTGAAAATGCATGGACAGTACAACAGGGCATCACATGGCAAAAGGTTTGTGCTGTTACTGGTCCCTGAGACCTTTTGAGGAGGGGTTAGGTGGTGGGTAAGACAAAAGCACCTAAAAATGCAGTGAGTTTTTTGGCTCTCTTCCCTTTCCGCAGAATGATTTTCCTTTTCTTATTTGATGTCTCATTAAACTCCTGTGGCAGATGTCTTCTGTTTCTCAGCACAGGGGTTGGGTCTCAGTTTTAGGATCCAGTTTCCCTGAAAGACCATTCTCCATCTCATCCCTAGGATCCCAGCAGGAGCTTGTTCATGCTTAGAGTGTCAGATGGGGAAGGGAGAAAGAAGAGGAGGAAGAGGAAGAAAAGCAGTCCTGTGGGAAGATGAGATGTGAGGACAGCGGGAACCTTTGGGAACCAAAGCCTCGGGTCCCCTTCCTCGGGGGGCTGAGGAAGGTTTGGCTACTGGGGCTGCAGCTGCGTTCAGCATCCGGCGGCGCACGCTGGACCTCGTTCTCCGTGCGAATCCAGTGGCTTCAGCAAGGTTACACTGCCTGACTGGCAGCCAAACTGTGACCCTCTGGCTGATTCTTGTTTATACTTTCAATTTGCAGCTTCAGAAAAGGCTCCTGTCTTTCTGTCTAAACCTTTTGAGGCCACATCCTGTGATCTGTGCATTTAAGTTAGCTTTACTGATAGCCAAGGTGTTGAAGCTTTCCCTTGGGGTAAGTGAGAGCGGAATTTGTCTTTTTGCTTGTTGAGTTAGCTGAGACTCTGGTAACAAGATTCAGCTCTTTAGTTCCTTTATTTCAGGGTATCAAAATAATTCATAAAGAAATGGGCTTTAATGGGCTTTTGCTGTGACAGAATATATGAAGAATTTATTGAAGAGATGAACTTTTCAATCGCACACCTTGGCAGAGGTGGGCTCTTTGATTCCTCCCTAATTTTGTCCAGCCGTGACAGCTGCAGTGACTGATTTAGCATTACTGTTTCAGATAATCTCCTTTGCTGTTCACTCCACTGGCAGGATGCGATGGGACAGTGATGGAGAGTGGAGGGTGGCATAAGAACTTTCTTTTTTCTTTTCTTTTTTTTGTGGAATATAGTTTTTAAACCTTACCCTGTGCCCCTGATTTGTGACTACTGATATGCTCGTGTAGCCGTCCCAATGCCATCAGTGCCGTCATCTACTTGTTTAGATGAAGTGGATGTTTAAGTGCAGTCATAGAATGGAACAGACCTAAACACGTGCTGAACTTTTCTGAATTGGTGCAGACTGCAATAATTGTGCTGTTTTAAAACAAGCTCATCAAACAAACCTCGATTTGCTGTTTCCTTGCATAACTGTGAGAGTGCATCTTGCAAATGGCACCAGCTCTGGAATAGGAGTGGGGTGGGTAGGGTGTAATAGCTGCACTGTCATTTTGTACATGTGGAAAATAAGTCAGAAAATTTTTGAAGAGCTTCTTCATGCTGGATTCTGAGGTGGAGATTCTCCAAGAAAGTGATATTAGAAATTAAAACAAAGAAAATATTCTGGACAAATAGCATTATGTGCATTCTTTCAGAATCATAGAATAATTAGAGATGGAAGGGGCCTTAAAGATCATGTAGTTTCAACGCCCCAACTACGGGCAGGGACACCTTCCACGAGACCAGGTTGCTCAAAGCTCTACCCAACCTGGCCTTGAACACCTCCAGGGATGGGGCATCCACAACTTCCCTGGGAAACTTGTTCCAGTGTTTCACCACCCTCACAGTAAAGAATGTCTTCCTAATATCTAATCTAAATCTACCCTCTTCCAGTTTAAAACTGTTACCCCTCATCCTGTTGCTACACTCCCAGATAAAGAGTCCCCCCATCTTTCCTGTAGGCCCCCTTGAAGTACTGGAAGGCTGCTATAAGGTTTCCCTGGAGCCTTTTCTCCAGGCTGAACAACCCCAACTCTCTCAGCCTGTCCTCATAGGAGAGGTGCTTCAGCCCTCTGAGCATCTTCATGGCCCTCCTCTGGGCTCGCTCCAACAGCTCCATGTCCTTCATATATTGGGGAATACAGCTGTTGGATCTTTAGCTGAGGAATCAGCTTGGAGGAGGAGAGATGATCTATAAACTTAATTTGTCATGGCTGAAATATTGAAATATTTTTGGCAAAGTCTAGCTGTTTTTTCCCCACTATTTTCAAAATGATAAATTTCAATTTTGAGTCTTGAAATAACATTTTAGTCTTGAAAACAGCAACGGCGATTTCCAGACAAGCCCCAGAAATCAGCTGGAGAAGCTCTCAGCCCAGTATTCATTTGCTTTTATAAAAGAAAGTAAAATAAACTGAGCACATTGTTTCAGGTTAGCCCAAAGTACTGTATATTTCCAATTTATTTGGTTTATTTTCTTCAGGCAGTTGACTGAGATATTACGTATTATCACTGCCCTTCACAGGTTACATCTTCACTAGAAAATGCTGTGCTCTTAGCTCTGGTTAGTGAGGTAGCAGTAGTGGGGCAGCAATATCCTTGCGATGTCCAGGCAATTTATCATCTAGCAGTGCCTTTGGGCAGCCCTGCCAAACCAAACAGTGCTGCAGTGAGCCCGGGACTGCCAGCAGCGTTTCTGGGTTTCCTAAGGAAAAGGGGGAAGATCCAATGGCGTTAATTCAGGTCAATAAGCAATGGTGCTGGGTAAGATGCAATGGTGCTGGGTAATGGTGCAGCTTGGGGAGACCCTGGCAGGGACGGGGTGGTTGTTGGTGTGTTGAATTCTCCCTGAGCAGCTGGCTGTAAAACTGTCAGCGGTGGCAGGAGCCTTTCACTGGGAAATGTGGGGAGAAGTTGGAGGAGTCATCATCTCCACGCCTGCATAAAGACACAGAGGTAAATGAAAGCAAGTGAAAAAAGATAAATGCAGGATACATAAATACCACAGGAGGGAGGATGATGGATGGGAAGGAGGAAAAAAGTACTTGTTTTGAAGAAAATTGCTGTCAGATGATTCAGGGGATGAAGGGATGTGTCTGGTGTAGCTTGGGAATTGGCTGAGTGCTGAGATGCTGTGGAAACATTATCACAGTAACGTAAGGATTAGAAATAGAGTTGTTGGGAGCCCATAGCAATCCATAACACAGTACATGAAGGTGAGGTTGTGGGGTTAGCACTGCATACAATGGTGAACTACTGTCTTACCTGAATAGGTGAAGTAAGAGGGTCGAAATTTCTAGGAGTAAAGAAGGATAAAAACAATGATAGTGCCAGGAGTAAGCAATGGAGACACTGGGTCTGAGAAGAGGGCTCTGTGAAGTGCTTAGACATCCAGGAACTGCAATTATTGCTTTAATTTCCCATGAAGAAAGGGGAAAAAAAAGTTTTCTACAGAGGAATTTACAACTTAAAGATCAGGAAGCATCAGATACAGTGACAATTGACAGTTTCTAGAGAGAATTAGGTCTTGCACAGTTAATTAAAACAAATAATAAAAGACTTTTCAGCTGTAGAAAGAATAAGAGGAAATGGAAAGAAAAGAGAGACCGGGCTGAGATTAAAATAATGTAAGTATGGTCCTAAAGGTGATGATTAATTTGCTGTGTTTTTCATGTGGGGTTAATAATAGCTAATTATGGAGTCTAGCAGGTCTGGGGCAATGGAGGTAGAAATCATTGCATCGGAGTGGGAGTAAAATTCAGAGACTTCATGTGTATGAGTGGGAGATAGATCAAGGAGTGAGTGACGGGGATTAGGTGGTCTCCACAAAACCCAAAGCACTTGATTTCTGCTCAAACCGTATTTCTCTGACTTCACGGGGAGCTAGGAAACATCAAATGGGAAAACCCATGAACACAATAAAGGGAATGAGCATGGAGGTGCCGCCATCCAGAGCAGTGGCAGTGGTTAAGCACATCTTCAACATGAAGGACATTTGTCAGCCTTCAAGGCTGCTGGCTAGGGAGGATGAGTTTACCCCAAATGAAAAGTTCCTGAACAAAACCCAAAACGTGTTGTTTGTAACACAGATGTTGCCAGCACCCTGCAGACTCTCTCTGAGCATCAGCTTTTGTGGAAATGAAAACAAATCCACAACTGTAACACGCATATGGAAGTTTGTTCTTCATAATCTACTGTCAGGCTCTTTCAAAACATTCATATTTGCTAAGGAAA
Source organism: Himantopus leucocephalus (assembly GCA_003993805.1). NCBI lineage: Eukaryota > Metazoa > Chordata > Aves > Charadriiformes > Recurvirostridae > Himantopus > Himantopus leucocephalus. Next base: position 25,840,336 of record RSEF01000006.1, read on the forward strand.
ACAGTAATTTATTTTAATTTTATGAGGCTAGTTATGCTCTTTATGCCATTTCATATGTTCAAATCCATTTGACATGCTTACAGATGTTACTCAGAATTGTATGAATGTTTGTTATGAACCAGACTGGTTCAGAGCATAATTTTATTATACAGCACATGTCCCAAGACTACAATTTATCAGTCAGTACTCAACCTTTGTACCTTCAACTATAGTCTTATTCATGTATGAAATTGTATGCTTTCATTCCTTAGATTTTATTGAAGAATATGCAGATGATCAATTCAATTACTAAGCTGGCCTGGAAACCGCAATTGTTCACTCTGGCTTAAAAACAGCTGCAATTCCCTGAAGCTCAGGGGTTTGTATTTTTTTCTTTCTGAATATTTCTACTCGGAGGCTGGCAGTACTTGAGCTGACATTCTTTTAGAATCTGGGATTTTTTGTTTGTTTCTGGTTTGTTTTGCTGCAATATTTTGTCTGTACTATTGGTACAGCGTTGACAATCCACGACAAGAAATCCATGATAATCCTAGTAAGACAAGGGAGGATATTTATATCCTTAGAAAAGTATTCTGAACACATCACAAAGGTTTCCTGATATTCACCTGGCAGGAGACCAGCTGCTCTGTGCCGAATGGCAAAAAGGCACCATTCCCTCATAGCAGGATTCGGTGCTATATGGCCACATGAAGCCACCAGATTTGCACAATGAATTTATCAACCACCTAGCAGTTGATAACAACTAAAAGGCTAAGTTTTCCTCTTCCATCCCATTTTTTATCACCCCTCCAAAACTGCATCATGCAAACCAAACAGCTTTAGTGCTCAATCTCTCCCAAAATGCCTGGAAAGAAATGCTGATTTTTATCGAAGCAAATGCAAACACAAAGCAAAGACCAGTGAGACGCTCGTTAATCACTGTTGATTTCCACTCATTTCTGTTAAAGTGGCAGATGTTTGTAGTCTTGCAGTTGGTTCCACAGAGTCGATGGTCTGCCGCCTTTTGTAACCCAGCTTTAAAATCTGGTGACAATTTTTAGTGTAAACATGAACAATTTCTCCCACAGACGAACTCCAGCTTTGGGCTCTTTGCAACCCTTGGCTTGGACTTTGACTTCTGCCCCTTGGTTATAGCAGAAATTCTCTCAAACGCTTTCAGCAATATTGGAAAAACACCTGAGTGTCTCGTCAGAAAGCTAATTTCAGAAAAAAGCTGAAAAAAAGTCAGAAAGCTGACTGCGTAGGTCACAGGCAAACAAATGCACGCAGCTGATTTAAGTATCTGCTAGTCTTGCAATGAAAATGGCTGTTAGGAAATATCAGCTAGCATGCCTTCCAGATTGCAACGAGCGGGGAGCCAAAATTTGCATGCAGCCATTCACTCGCACCTTACCCATGGGAATGCACACAAAACGTGTGTTTGCCCTCCGTTGACTGTGTCGTGATACCAAGCCGGTGGGTTCCATACTGACCATTGGGATCCCATAATGGATGATGAGGTTGAGTTTTGAGGTGAGAGGAGAGGAGCAATCTGCACATGGAGAAGCAGAGGAGCAGCAGGTAGAGAATAAGGCCTTGAATGGAGAGTTAGGAAATGAGAGGGTGCACCATGGAAAATGGAGTGGTTTTGTCGTGCACTGGTATAAACCCCAAGAGGTTTCACTTAAGAGCTCTGCCAGAGGAGCCATCTAAGTCCTTGGGCAGCTTACTCCATCCCATGGTTTCCAGACTATAAAATGAGAAAATTAATTCTTCCTGCCTCCCACTCACCATTTATATATCCTTTCTGTTTACGTGGGCAGGACTGTCTTCTGCTGCAGAGCCCAGCAGCTGAGTCCTGATCTCAGATGGTGTTTGCCCCAGAGCAGATTTTACTGTCTCTTGAAGAGCAGCCTGGGCATCTTACACATATAGCTAGTACAAGTGAAATTGTGTGTTGGCTGTAGTTTTGCATATAGTCCTGTAAGCATGTGCAAAAAGAGAGGAGCCAGAGCAGTGAGAGCAGAAGGAAACAGCTTTATTTGAAATGGGATATTTATACTGCCAATGAAATAGAGACATGCACTTATGTAGGTATTGTATAATAGGTATTTACTTAACTGATGTCCTTGGTTTGATGTGGGTGTTTTCAAGGAGAAGGAATGGTTGATCTGAGGCAATAACTCAGGCAGTTTGATTTCTCGGTTGTTCATAAAGGGAAATGTACTTTGTAGAAGTGAATTCCTAAGTATATGGCAAAGGAGGTTTTTAGTCTGAATCATTCCTATGAGGGATTTTAAACATTTGCCTCCCACATGCTACAATAACGCTCTGAAAGTGGCTTCGTTGTATGATCCGAGAAGCTGCATTCTGGCGCCTGATGGTTTATGAGAAATAAACACAATGGAGTGGTCTCAGATCATATAAATTCAGGATTTAACAGTAACAAGCAGGGAGGGGAGGGGGAAACCTGTGTGCAGCATCAGAGCAGAAGCATCCACCCGGGAGCGTGGGTCTCTGCAGCGTTACGCTGAGCACAGCAGAGCCCAGCCTCCTCTCCAGACCTCACATGGAGAGTACAAGTTCGCAGAAAAACAAATAGTTTTATGAGTGTCTGCTCAGACACATCGCCAGCAGGCAAGAGCACTTTGGACATGCTCTGTGAGTGGAGCTTTGCTTCTTAATGACTGTGAGCCTGGCCTCGGCTTTCTTCGCTTCTCCATTTTTCTCCTGTGTTTATTTTAATTAAGGGCAATTTTCACTCTCCTGTTTGCTTAGCTCCTCCTGGTACAATAAAACAGTTAAGATACACGTGGCAGAGACCGAAAGCCTAGAGCACAGCATCGCACGGTGGTGAGGACATCTTTAATACCATGTGTACAGCAGGCTGCATGAAGATCTGCTTCCAGTCGCCCTTTAATTTGGGTGGATTTTGAACGCAGGGCCACACAGCGGTCCTTCTCTACCCAGACTCAGTCACAGCTACTCTTCTTCCCAGTGGAGGTGGTGCTGCGGACTGGGTGCCACACACATATCGGGCAAGTTGGTAACCAAAGGGCTTTGGGAATAGGTATTGCTCCTTGCCCTCAGTCACAGTGGTCTTCATCGTTATTTTAGGAGGGATAAAAGAGAATATAATTTTTTCCATTTTACTGAATTTTCAGCCCTCAGTCACGTTAAAGTACATAATAAATTGAGCTACAAACAACATATAAAAATTGTTCTGGCCCCTTCTGTGCTGAAGCATGGCTGCTCCCCAGCCGCATACATCAGCTTGCCGGGATTGAGTCAGCAAGGGAGCAAAGATTGCCACAGCACGACACGGGCAGAGTTCGCAAGGCAGGCAACTGAGCTGGGATTAATACCTGCACTCCCACGATGGGGAGTACGAGGCTGTGAGTGACAGAAGGTTTCCAGAAGCATAGGTTTATTTCTTGTCTTACGACTGGTTGCTTTTCCCAATTGCCTTTGAGTGCGATGTTATTTTACGGTGTGGTACATCTGCCTCATATTTCAAACACGTCTCCTTGTAATGTCAAAGCCTTGCCAAATGGGCTGTTAGCTGCGTGAGTCTGCTGTAGACCATGGAGGAGATAGTGCAAGATACCAGGTGTTGGAAGGCCAAGTGTCCTCCCTGCGTAACCCCTTGTGACAGGTACTGCTGATAGTGGGAAAAGGAGCCTTCATCTGCATTCCTGAGTAGGAATGGAGCCCTCCAGCAAGTTGGGAATAGTACAGTATACATCCTTTTACAGTTCTACACTTACATAGAATATTCTTGTAGGAGACACTGACTTCAAGATGTCTTTTAGTAGCTTAGCACCTCTCTTGGTCATGGAAATCATACAGTGGGCACCACATTCACTAAAAATACTATTACCCAGTGAAGTAAGAGAAGATTAAGAGAAGAAAAATGCATTTCTGAAGAAGTAAAGCAAAGAAAAGAAGGAAGGAAAGAACATGGGGCTGTGCACAGGAAGGGAAGGAGTGTGCCAGCAAGGTTCTGACCTTACTCATTTTTTATTCTTTGCTTAGTAGCTGAGGACAGAAATGTTCTCCAGATGCAAGGAATCACTAGGTTGTTCCTTGTTTTTTCAGCATTTCTCCCTCCTGGGAGGGAAGATCATTAGAAATGGGATAGGTTCTTAGGTTATCAGTCTGAGTTCCCAAATTTTAAGTTATTTTTTGTAGTAATAAGTCTCAAGTTTGGTTTATTTATACTAGGTCTTCCATTCTTCCATAGCTCATTCTGGAGAGAGGTTGCAGCCCTCATACTCTGAAGAAGCACAGTTCATGTGAGTCCATAGGATTGCATCAGTCTCAGAAAACTCATCAAGAGGAGGAGATCTGTGTCGCTAGAGCTTGCAGTTAAATACTGAATACTGGATTCTGCAAGTTTCCAGCGTGTGTATGCGTGTGTGCTGAGTTTGCTCTGCTTTCTCAAATCCTGTGCAGGTGTGTGAATACTGGCTGCTCATGACCTTGGAAAGTCAAGCCTTCAGGCAGTAACAGACAGTACCGAAAAAGAAAAAGAGGAAGGAAATAATGATTTGACAGTCTGACAGCAACACATCCCCTTTGGGTTTGTGTGAGGCTGAGGTGATCTGTGCGTGCTGGTGGTTAGAAATGAGTATGTGTTTGGATGTGCATGTAGATATATTAAATGTGCATGTATGTGACCAAACCCACGACACTATAATAAATAAGTATTATGTATATTATGCATGTTTAAGGAAATAGGTGATTTTAAGAAGAAAACATTTGGCAGCGGTTCATAAAAAGGTGGTAGTGAAATACTTCTGATCTGGATGCAGCTATTACAGCTGTATGTGGCTGGAGCTCACCAGCTCCTCGTAAGTGCTGTTGTGAAGTGTTTCGTTGAGCCTGCACGAAGTGGGAGGCTCTTCCGTGCCCTGTGAGCAGGAAAAGAAAGAGCTTTGAAGCCTCTGGTGTGAGATAGATACTTCAAGTTAGTTTTCTGTGTAAGGCATCAGCTGCTGAGAATCTAAATTTTTGCAGATAAACCCCAGTAAAGAGGAGCAGAAAACAGAAGATGGCTGAACTGCTCGAGCGCCTCTCCGTTCTGCTTTGCTACTCCTGCTTACTTTTTTTCTAACAAAGCCAGAAAAAGATACAAAGGGATTTGTGAAGTTAGGCATCCTGTACAAAAATTCAGTGTCTCAGATTCTCCAACTGAGGGGCAGAAAATTTGTATTAGAAATCCTTTCCGCTTCGGCTATGTCTATATTGCTACCAGAAACTTTAAGTCTCTAAATCCAGCATTGGCACCATAACTGCACTGATGCAGAGCTCAGAAAAACCTCTCTGGAAAGGTACATGGGCAGCCAGCCTGCATCGAGCTGCAGTGGTCATGGCCAGCTTGCTGGTGGTACCCCAGCCAGCTGGGTTCACGTTTGCTCTGGTGACTCAGTGAGAGCTGTGGTCTTCACTCACAAGTCCATCTATTCTCACCCAAGGAGGTCTCTCACCAGTTGACTTTTCCCAAAGAAACACTGCCAACTGCCTTATACAGGAAATATTATAACCTTGAATATTTAATAAGAAGGGATGATTTCTAAATTCTTCAGGCTGAAGCTGGGTGATCTCCTTGGGCTGTTGGATATGGTTTGAGTTTTACAGTCTCATCACATCAAGTCGTTCCATCTTTTTGATGTGTGCTCCAGGTTCGTCTCTGCACATATAAATGTGCATGAATGCTCCTACACAGAGTCCCTCCTTTGTAGGCATTAAAGGTCAGTTGTAAACGTTCTGCAGGAGCATGGCCACATTAAGGGCCACTCCAGCATGAACAACTTGGTCTGTGTTTAAAAAGTGGCAACTGGAGCTTTAGCAGAAGAAAATAACTCGTTCCTGGGTATCTTCTGGTAAAAGAAACTGCTCAAAGTCTCCTCATTTGTTTCACTTTTCATTAGAATTGTTCTTTCATAGCCTTTGGCCATTATTGGTTATTCTGGATAAATGACGTCCCAGAGCTCTTCCAACTTACCTACCACCCCAAAAGATGAATCCCACTTTTATTCTACTTTATATTCAGTGGGATTTTTTTTTTCTTCTCTGGCTGGGTATTTTGTGATTTATAAAAACACAGAGCCCTGGAGCAGGCCAGCATCTCTTAGAGACGCATCTCAATTTTTGCAAACTCACTTCAGATACCAGTAAACTGCAATCCTTTTTTCTATGCGTATTTGCAAACATTAATAAACTAAGTCTCACAGTCAATCCCATATGCTTGAGACATCTTATCCCTTATGTGGCTAGGCAGCTGAGCTACCGATGGATTTGAGTAAAACAGTCGGATGTGTAACCCTGGTTTGCTATCACTGCCACGTGTCTCGTCTGCAGAAGAACTCCATCGCTCTTAACCTCTCTTCAGATGGAAAAAGATATTTTGTCCAGCAGCCAAAGGGAAATGCAAGCATCCTGGTGGAAAACAAGCTGTTTCAAAACCCTGGCTGCAAGCTACCCACACATCACAGTTGTCAGCCAGGCTGCACATGCATAGTTACAGGGAATAAAATAGAGAGGACCTTCTGTTCCTATTCAGAAAGGTCTCTACCCATTCACCTACACCAAAGGATCATCATCAGCTGCCAGTATTAATTTGTTCTCCTATGTGGGTTTCCAGCCAAAGGAGGGTAAAATAAGTCTAATTCTATCCAGCAGGAGCACTTGCAATGCAAATGCTAGCCCATATATTACAAAGCATTAATGCGACCCACTTCTAAATTACTTGGGGTAATTTCTGATTTTATTTATTCCTCCTTTTCTTTAATTAACTTCTGGGAAGAGAAGCTGAAATATCAGTATGGGAAAAATCAAATATGAGAAACAAAGCCCATTTTTATTTTGAGACTGTGCTTCCCTTGTAATAGCAGTTTATTTAAAGAGGAGCCTGGAATAATCCAGTTTAAGCAAAGCAAAGAGCTCTACTGAAGCCAAACTGTGTGTGGGTGTGCTCTTGTCAGGGCTCCCAGAAGAGGAGGGCAGGAAAGGCTGTTAGTCAGACCTCAGATATTGCAGGAGATGTTGGTTATTCAGTAGCTGGCATTTTCTCTTGGCATACCAGTACAGAGCCACTACTTGGGTGTACTGGGAGAGGGTACATCCCATTGCGAAAACCCTCAGAGAATGTGAGGTCCTGCTCTTTTGTTGTTGTAAAAGGAAATCCCAAGGATGAGGTGCCCATTGCAAGGGCCTAGCAGGTGGGTTAGGAACAAGTCTCTGCTCCTCTGCCTCGTCTTGTCATTCCACCTTGTGCTGTGTTTGCGGCAGGTCCCAGGCTGGGATCTGGTGGCGTTGCTTTGTGCCACCTGCGGGGAATTGTGTTGTATGGTGTCATCCCACCTCATACCATTTGGGCCCGGGCTTGAAGCCACAACAGTCTTCAGGCGTAGCTGCCGCAGAGGAACAGTCAGTGTGGGTCGTAGCTTATTACGACGTCTGCAGAGAATTACCCACGTGCTCAATTGTCTCTTGATGCTATGGGCTTCTCAGAGTTCAGAAAGTCAGGCATAAGTATAAATCTCTGCATTATCTCAGCTTACTTTTATAATCTGTTTAAGTAATGTTTTTTTCCCCTCAGTATATTACTCTTTAAAATTCCTATGGCAACAGCGTAGCTAAGGATATGTTAAATAAAAGCAATTTAGGCATTAAAGGCAGGTGATTATGTTCCTCAGAAAAAAGAATCAAATAAATTGATGATTAGCCCCTGAAAGAGCACGTGGGACTAACAAAGAGGATAAGGTGCAATTCTATTCTGTTTCCACTGGTGGATTTGAATGTGTAAGCATCATCTTTCTTTATTATATATACATGGTTTTGATTTTTAATTATTTGGCTTGGAGATAATAAATGTTTGTATGTTATTTATAGAAATCTGCATATTCCCAAGTTCTGCACTGTGGAATCCATATCTGTACTGGTCTGAAGTGAGCACCAGAACACTAATGATTAATTATACACAGGAGTATTAATTAAATTCCATATGATCATAAATAAATTAGAACTGAACATAGCAATTTTTTTTTAATTAAAAGAATTGTGTAGTTAGATCTTTATTTCCTAGATCTTTGAGAATTACTGTAGACAATAAAGAGGGCATGAAAACTTGGAACCTGTAGAGATATTGATTGGTATGTTCAGGGTGTACTTCAGATACTTACCCTCTGCTTCCCCTCTCCAAGGAGAGCCTCCCCTGGTCAATTCTTTCCATCGATTTTGAGTCTGCCTGCTCAGAAGCTGAAAATGTTGATGCTGGTGGGGAAGGTAGAAGAAAAGCAATCGATTGAAAATACATTTTATGATATTCTGCTTCCATATTTTAAAGGGGAAAATTTATTAATGGCAGCAGGTCTCCGATTTTCCCTTTTAAACCTAACAATCAAACCGATAGCGATTTGCACACTCCTGGACATTTTCATTTTCTCTGACATGACCCCTTTTTTGTTTTCTCTCTCCCTGCAGACAGTGAAATCATTCCTCCAGATTGCCTGCGGCCCCGCTCCTTCACCGCCATCCGCCGGCCCTCGCTGCGGCGGGAGACGGAGGACACGCGCCTCTCGGTCAGCCTCTGCGACCTCAACCTGCAGGAGGAGACCTTCCATGTGACGGCCACCACATGCCCCATCCCACAGAACTCCCTTAACTCCCAGCACTCTCACCTCCTCCCCTCCCAGCTGGAGAGTGACCTCCGCTTCCACCACCTCCGGGGACCCCATGTCAAAATCCTCGATGACCAAACCGTGGCCCGTCTGGAGCATGCCCGGGAGGAGAGGACTTTGGTTTTCACCAGCAGACCCCTTCGGATCAACGAAACCATTTTTGTCAAAATCAACAAGTCCAATGCTGTGCGCACAGGGACGTTGTCCTACGGGGTGACATCCTGCGACCCCAGCACCTTGCGCCCCAGCGACCTCCCCTACAACCCCGAGTCCTTGGTCGACCGAAAGGAGTTCTGGGCCATCTGCCGAGTCGTGGTGCCCCTCCAGAGTGGAGATATCCTGGGTTTTATGGTGAATTCGGATGGTGAGCTGCACTTGAGTCACAACGGTGCCGGCACTGGCATGCAGGTCTGCGTGGACTGTTCCCAGCCCCTCTGGATGTTCTTCGTTTTACACGGCGCAGTCACGCAAATTCGATTGTTGGGTATGTCAGACCCCCTTTTTCCAAACCTCACGTGCCAGACAGCAAGGGGGAGGTACATCACAGGGGAAGGGTGGAGGGAATGAATGGCTCCTTCCTTGCTCTAGGATCAGGTGCGCATTTTGTTTTTTATAAAAAGAGAAAAAACCCCCCACAAAGTCACATACATAGCACATGGATATGAGTTTCAAGACTTACTTCTTTGCACTTCTCTAGCATCCTTTGTGGTCTCAAAGCCCTTTTCAGATAATGAATTAAACCTTAGAGACCTCCATTAAAGTACTGACCTAGGAGAAGCAAGGAAGAGGGGAGGAGGGGTACTTTGGGCTGAGCTAATGTAGGGCATGGCCAGCAGGAAAAATGAGATCTGATTCCCTTTTCTGGGTGTTAGCTATCTGGCATGACCGCTTGCCAAAAAGAGTGGTCCCCTTGCTTTCCCCAGGCTCGTATGTGAGAGGCAGGCATGCAAGCAGCGAGGAAGCCCTGTGCCTCATGATCCCAGCGGTGCCCAGAGCGTGGCACTGACCAGCTCAACAGGAGAAGGGTTTCCTTGTCCTCCAGCCCTGTTTGAGGCAGTGTAGCTCATACAGGCTGATGGACTTCTGAAGAGCTGGCCTCTTTCTCTTGATGTTTTTGTTTTGTTTTTAAGCTCTGTTAACTGAAGTACTTCATTTAAATGCTGAAAATCACATTTTGAAGGCATGGAGGGAAAAGCCTTGAAATAGCATTTGCTCAGAATCAAATTTACTTTTGTGTGTGTGTGTGTGTATTGGACACAAGCGTAGGTTGTGTTTGGCCATGAATTTGGACCGTATCATGGTTCTGCTGGTGTCAGTGTCAGAAAGTAAACGATGGATTCTGAGAACGTGATGTAATTCCTCTCACTGGAGATGATTTAAAAATCCTCCTTTCTTGTTTATACTGTTACATTCATATAACTTCAAATATACTTATATTCCTTTTTGCTTCAAATCCTCACTATTAAAATGCCCCTCTTATCCAACAGGAAAAAAAAACCTAAACCCAAAAGCCAACCAACACCTCTTTTTTTAGGATTTATAGACAGTCTTTGAAGATAAATTGTGGTGAACGTACACATCTGTCTGCAGGGTCCAGTTCACCTTAATCACAGTATGAAGTGCCCTATATAATTTGCTTAAAGTTGACCATAGGTCCATGCTGTGAGTGTTTTTTGGCTGTTAAAGGCTCACAGATGACAAATGTAATACTGCAATTTATTTCCAGGAGCCCAAGTCTCAATCCCTGATAATTCAGCTTGATTACATTTGTTGTGGGTACTGTACATAATCCATGGCTAGCTCTGCTCTCCACCAACATGTCATTGTGATAATGGTAGGTGAAGTCAAACAGATCCCAGTAAAGTAGGAGATTAAATGGTCCTGTGTACGCTAGAAGGAAAACATCCTCAGGTCATTGAGCTGCTGGTGAAACTAAGCCATCGACCAGTGCTTCCTTTCATATGAGATCACGGATTCTGGCAGTTTTGCGCAGAGTGAATAGCCTGCTTGCAATATGTCCTGAAACAGGGCAGCGAGGATGTGTCTCACCAGAGGACGAGAATCATGTCCTCATACAGAATTCAACAGAGCACAGAACGCAGGCCTCCTGCCATCCTGGGCAAACCTCCTGCTGCGCACACTCTGGATGTGTCCTCCCCACCTGTTCACAAATTCAGCCCAAACCAGTACACTCCCAGTGCATGTCGTAGATAAACCTGCATTTAGATCCGTGAAATGAAGTCTGTTGGAAAACTCCTCACTACCTGTATTTGTGACCACATAACAGACTTTTCTGGCCTTGGTCACTGGAAGAGAAGCTGAAAATGGGCTATTGTTCTTAAATGAGGTGTAAGTGAAAAGACTTGCTGACCTTGCCTCTCTCAAGGAAAGGGTAGGACCCCGCTGAGTGTACAGCTTTATCCACATCAGCTCGGGCAGCAGGCTGCCATCTCCCACTGAAAAGCTATGAAATTGGAGCTTGCCTATAATCTTTAACAGGTATTAAAATACAAATAGAGCTTTTCAAACCTATGTTTCCAGTATAACAATGCTGGGAGCGGTACAGTCCCAGTATCAGTACAGCGCAGCTGCCCAGAAAAGAGCACTGACGCTGTTCCAACACTGCACATCTCTGCAACTGCAGTAATTATGTGGATCAGCAATATCCCGACAGAAGGCAAAGAAAATAATGAACTCCCATCTCTAGCTTTTGCAATGTTATTAGGGAGGTGATGTGCACTGTTTGCACGGCAGTGGAACAGATTATGGTGCTTGCCGTAATATCTGTCATTATAATATTAGAAAATGTAAGAAGAATATAAAGTGTTCATTTTTCTAATGACAAGCTCCATCTTCAGAATGCAAACAAGAATAATTTCGTGTGATCCATCTTTTGTAGTTTGAGTTTTATATCACAGGAGAAGACATGTTTATAGTCATCTTTTTCTAGTTTTAGTGGAAAAAGTGAAGTTCCGTATCCTTGAAAGAAATATGACACAAATACTGCAAGAGGCATAATTGTACCAAACCTATCTTAAATAGCAGATGTCATTCTACTTCTGGGGGCATGCCATTATTAGATTAATCAAAGCAATGTTATGCAATGTTAAAAGAACATCAGCACTACAGCTGACTATAAAATGAAATAAAAGTTGCTGGGTTTGCTTCTCCAGCTTTTCTGTTTCGTTTGGAGGATGGAGAAGGTGGAGAGCAGCAATGCCACTCTTGCACATAGAGGTTTATTTTTGACTCAGATAACAAAATGGCTCAGGGTATTGATCACTGGATACTGTATTTCACGCCTTGAGATTAGTTATTTGGTCCTGACCCGGAGCAGGACCAAGCTCAGGTCTTCCCTGGCTTGTGGCTTTACCATAGAAGCTGACATTTGCTGACTGCAGTTATTCCACAGTGTTGGAGATGATACAACATTTATTTTCTAATCTAAATATCAGCAGAGACCACCTCTACCCAGGCTGATGGTCTTACAGAGTTCTGTAAGAGAGGAAGGATGTGTGGGGTCAGTTTGATAGTAAAGAATTCTGACTTCTGTTTTCATCTTGTCAATCTGGTGTCATATACTGGCAATATATTTGCTGTAGGAGACGTAAAATAACAGAAAATAAAGATGAGGTTAGAAACATTATTTTTCTTTATGTCACCCCAGCAAAAGGAAAATAAATGAAACCAAAGCACCTCTATAGCCTGTAGAGGCCACAGTCATCTGTAGCGGGAGGTGGAAGGATGTCAATTTGTTGCAAAGAAAAGGTTAAAAGGCAGCTTGACCACATGGAGGGAAGGTAAATGAAAGAGGAGGGCACTTTAACATGGCAGATAATAGCATAAAAAATATCAAGCTGCTGGAAAATGAAGGGACACAAATTTAAATTAAACATAGCCGAGGGTAATTAACTACAGGAACCAGCTATTGAGGGAGGCAATAGATCTTTTTGTCAGGATTGGAAGCCTTTCTACATATTTCATATGTAAAGTGCTGGTCTGAATTGAGAAATTCTGTGGGTTATGCACATAGGGCAACCAAACAGAAACCCAGATCACTAGGCATGTAGAAATGAAACAGTCTTTGCGTATCGTTCAGGAATTCCATGAGTTCAGGCTTGGGTTGTTTTTTTTTCAGGCATCATTCCTGTACAGTCGACAAAAGCAGCCTATTAAATTTGATTTACTGCTTTCAGCTTTTGCTGGTAAGCATTTCAGCTCACACACAGTTTTATTGACAGCTCTGAAAGGTTGAAGTGAGCCAGTCTGGATACATTGGTCTGGTTTTGGTGGTGTAATTCTTTTATGAATTTAAATTGATCGACCCCATAAGGTTTTAAAATGTATGACTCATGTCTGGAGGAGCTATCACAGCAATAAATTTATATATTTAGTAGTTGGGGGTCCAAATGGTTGGGGATATTCTTTCATTTTCTTTTGTCTCAGAGTGAGTCACCAGCAAGTAAAACATCTTCCTTCATCTCCTTTATTTTGGTTTTTTTGGTGTGGTTTCCCTTGTGAATTTCATCCCTTCCAGTAATATTGAAGTTTTCTTTTGAGCAATGAAATAACATGTTCCATCAACAGTCATACTAATGAAGCTGAGTTGCCAACGTCTCTGTGTCCTTTCTATCCATGCTCTTGAATTACTCCAGCCCCACCAGAACAGCTGCACAATATTGCAGCTCTCTGGATGTCTCCTAATGCTGGTCAAGAGCCAGCATTAGGCCTGAAAAAAACAACCCAAGAGCCAGCATTTGGTGGGGGTAAGTCTGTATTCACATCCATGATGGATAAATGCAGTGTGGGGGGGGGCTAAGCTCTCCTGCCTCCTTTATTACAAGCATTGAGTTGGGGCTCCTACTTAGCTGCCCATTGCAAGATACTTAGAAATCAATTGTTGCTGAGGTTTCCATCCTTCTTTCAGACTTTCTTGAAATCGGTGAAAATGCTTGAAACTGGGGCAGTGAGGAAGGAAGAGCTGGCCAGTTGGTCCCTGACTGTCCCAGGATTCCAGCATCCCATGGCAGAGCACCTGTCTCTTCCAAAAAAGTGCTCCACTCTGGGTGCAGTCATATACTTACTTTGCACATATAATTAACTGCAGCGAGCATGCGAAATATTAAATGATTGTTGGTGTGTACAGTTGTTATACACACTGCCCATGGTGCAGATATCAGGTATGGTTTGTAGAAGAGTCTCTCCCAAAGGCAGGAAGATTCTGGAATTTTGGTTCTCCAGCTCTAAATTTATAAGCTTCTCCTGTTTGAGAGAAGCTGGCTAGTTCTTTGCAGTAGTAAATCACACACCCTCATCTCTGATCTCAGAAGTGGTCAGTAGGTTACCCATTTGGGAACTTGATCCTTTTCCACCTTGGTTCATTCCAGTGACGTGGAAATTGCCGAGTTGAATACAGCGCAGGAGAAACCTGATAAATGCATAACATTTTTGCACAGAAATCCATGTAATGAATTGCTTCCTTTAACATGCATTCAATTAGAAGTGCTCCAGAGTTTTATCGTCCATGCGTTTTTTTTTATTTTGGAAACATTTCCTACTTGTGTGGAAAATGGACTCATTGAGCTGATTGGGATCTAACAGGCCTGTGTTGTGTGGCACTTAATTGCCTGGAGTTCCTATGCACTGCAGGGTACATGGTATTTCATAGTGTTAGAAACTAGGGGGAAAGGAAGAGAGTTAATATTCAGTGCCTCTTGGAAAGAAAGCCACTTGTATTAATTGATGCCTCTTCATAAAGCCTCCTGTCATGCATGGGTTTATCTTTAATTGCAAGTGAAGTACACATTACTGATGTTAAGTTAGAAGAGCTGCACAAAAGCATTACAGTGTCCGTAACTTCTGGTCTTGATTCTAGCACTGCACAGGGCTCTGCATTCACACCCTGTTTTATATTCATTGCTTTAAAGGAGAATTAGCACAAAGGGAAGCTGTTGTGTTAGAGAGAACAGGTTGCTTAACAACTTGTGCCTTGGAAAACTGCACAGTCACGGAGAATTGGATGCAGTCAAATGCTTGTCCCTTCTGGTCAGTGTCAGCAGTGTCAGAGTTAATATCTGTTTGTGGCACCTTTGTGCCATCCAGCTAAAGATCTTATCACATGTGACACATAATTAACCCACACTTGCCACGGGTAAGTCATTGAGCATTATCCTGTGTACAGAGGTATCGGCCAGCGTCTGGGTAAAGGCTGTGTGAAGCGAGCGGACCTTCTCTAAGTGAAAGCCACAGGGCTTGCAAATGTCTTGTCCTCTGCACACTCTCCTCCACAAGAGCAGAAATGATTATCATCACTAGGATAACTATAAACTATCCCTGGCTGCAGTGAGATGTTCATAGTAAGTGATCTCCCTTATCTCATAATGCCTTTGCCTGCCTACAGTGAATATGCAGGATATGGGATCATATACCACCCTCTTTGAATTGCAGCTTGTCTGTCGGAACAGATGAAATCTGCCTGTTCTTTGAACTAACACTGGCATGAGTTAGTTATTCTGGCTACTGTGAGAGTGACATAGCAGACTAAACTCTTTCTTTTCCTTCTTTGTCAGATGGCTTTTCATCCAGCAGAGTGTCCCACAGAAATTCAGAGCAGTGCTGGCCAAGAAAAGTGGAAGTATTTGTTTCCTGTATGCATCTGCCACCCTATTTATACATGTCCCTCCTGGAGAAGCACAGAACTTGGAGGTGCCGGGTTAGGCAGCAGTTTTCCTTCTTCTCCCAGAACCACTTTTTCTGTGGTCTCCCAAATACTCTGAGCCAAATGGCCTTTTTGAGATGGAGCTGGAAAAGGTGTTGTTATGAACAGAAGCATTTTTTTGTCAGGGTAATTAATATCTGTGATCTTTTAGAGGGCTTTTTTGTTTGCTTTTCTTAAACAAGATGAAAACTCCAACTCTCGTTTTTCATGCCATTCAGCTTCTCAATCCAGGCTTCTCTTTTTACCTCTTATTGATCTAAGCATCTCTCCGGGTACTTTGTTGGTCTGGTATTTCTCAGGTTGAGAGATGGAGACCCATTAGAGGCTCTTTCACTTCAGTTCATTGGATGGTGTCCATGCCCTCAGGATTTTGCAGGATGAAGTGCTGAGTAGCCGCTGAACTTCACCTATCAGGTCAGGAAAGATACCTTCTAAGTTTGCTGTTGTGATCTTTGCTTTAGTATGGGACATTGGGCTTGGGCTGTGAGAGTTGCTGGATCAAAAACTTCAGTGGTGTCTGCGGATTTCATATTTCTCTTGCTTGATTGGAGTGTGCATATGAGTGCAGGATGGTAATAGATGTGCTGGTGGCCTGCTGCCCTTCTGGATACAGCAGACAGAAATGCTCAAGTGAAGCCATAAAGTACCTTCCTTTTCTGATCGACATGAAAGTCTGAATCTAACTTTTCCTTCCCCGAACGGTGGCTGTCTGACACCCATCTGCAAACACAGGCCTTATGGTTTTGCATGCAAAATCTGCCAGGCTGCTTTTTGACTTATTTCCAGACATTTCTGTAGCATAATGCAAAATCCCTTATGTTTTCATGGGCTTGTAAAGAACAAAATGTAATATTGTCCTGTTTGGAACAATTTTAAAATCCCCTAGGATATACTTGAATGCAAAAAACCCCCATGGATCATCAACTGATGCCGGTCACCTGAGATGCAGAGATGAGTTGCAGCATAGAGGCTGGGCTCTGAGAGCATGGTTGGCCAAAAAAAATCGAGCCCAGGGGGAAGGAAGCTCTGGTTTCTGGTCAATGCAGTATTGTTCCCATCACCGTGGGAACATAACAAATGGCTGTGTAAATACATGTATTTTATAGCATTCAGAAATGATGGATATGCTTACATCCTTCCCTGCCTTTATTGTTGGTCTTTAACTACCATGTGCCCAGGCAGCAACAGGTGCTTTGTTCCTTTGTTTTAGCATGATGGATTCAAAAGTGCCTGTTGGGCAAGACCTGAGTGGCCCCGGGGAACAGAATAGCTCTCCTGCAGCCTTGGCTGGAGGCAAGAAAATCTGATCATGTGCAGAAATGTATATGGCTGCTCTTTGGAGCAGAGAACACGCTGTGAGTAGGGCTGCCATTTTAGCATTGATTGTCTTGCTGAAACTGTGTTTGGTATTTGCAGCTCTCTCTACAGCTGACGGAACATTTGCGTAGTGAAAACCAGTTACTGAAATAAAATGTGGAAGGATTTAGCTTTTGCAAAGCTTGTCTTGATAAAACACACCTTTTAGTGGATGTGCCACTGATGGAATACCAAGGTTTCTAGTATCAGTGTGAAGGGAGAGGTATTGGTCAGACATCTGCCTGGGAAACATCCAAAGAAAGAAACTTCATCTTTCTTCCCGGGAGAAGACAGAGGAAAGTACCCAGGAGATCTCAGTACACTGTGTCTTGCTACTAGATTGCAAGGTCAAGAGAAGACGCGTTTTGTGTACTGTTTCAGGTTTCCCACTGCATCTTCAATAGGGTCTTTTGCTCTTGTAATATGTGGAATAGCTGTGTAATTCCACCAGTCTGCATTCTCTAATAGTTAAAAGTATCTTTCTACCTTTTTCTGGAATGGGAGGATGAATAGAGGAAAAAATAAAGTGGGAAAGTTCTACACAAGCTACATCCATGAGCAGAAAAAAAACCCAACCCACATATGTAGGAGATTTTCCAGTAAAATAATAGTAAAGACCAAAATTGAGGTCCCAGTCCTACCAGTCTTGTACACGGTTATTTATCAAGGGTGGTCACATACTAGTCGTCACTATAAAGCCGAATATCTGTAGCAGATAATATTAAACAAAGATATGACTCTTTACAGGGTTAAGTTGCTCCAGTATTCAGTCTCAGTAACATCATGGCTCACTCACACTGCAGGAGTCCACATGTTATGGGATGGACCTCCATAAGCAGATGTTCACATGAGCTCAGTACCCACAATTGTGCCAGATTTTTGAAAGAACCTTGATCCTATTTAGATAACAAAATCAATGGCCCTGATACATTGAGGGTGTTAAATGTGAGAATGGATACCAAGTAGTTTTTGAGATAGGGGAATTATTTTAGCTGATGGGCTTAAAAATCTGACTCCTAACAAAGGGAAATCAGGTTAAGAGTTTTGAAAGACATCTAAATGACTGACTGCCAGGTGCCCAATGCTCACTGGAGTAAAAAGTATGAGAAGTGCACAGCTCTCCTGAGCACCCTTAAATATGCCATTTGAAGTCTGCAGCCAGATTTCAGCAGCTGTTCTAATCTTTTCCACTGTGTGCTGGAAGCTCTGGGACCTGCGGATGGATGGAAGAACATTGAAAACCTGTGATTACTATTGGTAATTACCTGATCTTTATTAGCTGTCCTATTTCTGCAGCAAATGTGTTATATAAAAGGAAAGGGGCTGTCAACGTGCTCCACATGATACTCAGTGTATGGGCAAGTCAGTATGTTGCAGAAGACTATCTTCCTTAGAAACCATGGCAGGAGGCTCCCATAGTTTGTCTTTTAGCTACAATGTTTAGTTAAGATCCTGGCATAGTCTTTAAGATGGCTATGAGTAAGGAAATCCCATTAAAAAGGTGAAGATGGTCAAACTATGTGAGCTGTGAGTTGGACGGTAGTGGTCATTTATTGACAGCATCCTGTAAGCCAGGAAAAATGAAGTTTAAGTTGGATGGGTTGAAAGGGGGGAAAAAGGATAGTTCTGGAGTGTAGACTGTGTTGTTATGCATTATTTTATAATGCTTGTGAAATAGTCATCGAGAGCCTAGACAGGTAACGCAAATAGCAGGAGGTGAGTGAACCACCTGAGATGGTGTTTGGTATTGCCAGACAGCATTCTGGGGGCAGAAGTCATGATGTGCATTCCTGTTTGCAGCCGGCAAACACTGGGTATTGCTCATTTGTTTCTCTTCTACCTTGAAAGCAAAGTCTCCAGACTATGTAATACCACATTTCCACTTCAAAGCAGCACACATTTTCAGCCTGTGGAGCCTGGTTTCTGCAAGACTTCCACAGGCACAGTCCCAGTGCTCTGATGGAAATATTGTGCTCGCAAGCCTTTTGGGTTAAGATCTGAAAAAGTGCAATGGGACTATATAATGTTGAATTTAATTATGAGGGGGAAAGGGATAAGAGAAGGAGACAGAGATTTAGTAAAATGAGTTGAGTCTTGCTTTTGTCTCCTTGTGAACATGAACACTCCTCCCCACACTGGGACAGTATGAGGAATACCCTGGTCAAATCCCAAGAAGTTAATGGGTACCTTTCAGTGGTTGATGCATGTTGTTCATAATCTGATATAGTTCAGCCTGTTGTCGTTATTCGAGTCCCAGGAATGGCCCTGCCCCTCTATCACCTCTCTCAAGAACAGATACTGGATTAAGAAATGTGTTACGAGCACCTTAAACTGGCAGTTTCCCAACCTTCAGTGATCCAAAGTCAACAGTAATAAGGAAGCAACACGCTCTTTTTTTTATTCTATTTTTCTGTCCATCTCAGCTGTAGTTTGAATCTGGGAGTATTAAGATACTGCTTGCAATGGGTTGGGAATAGCTGCAGAACAGATTCGTGGCAGCTACTCCCTGCTCTAGGCCACAGAGGTGCCCTGGGGATTTACTTGCATCGTAACAAGTGCCCCTAAGCATGCTCAGAAGGAGACTAGAGACAGCACATTGCTCTTCCCACCTGGTTGTGTTGTTGTGGTTGTTTTCCAGTTCTCTCTCTGGGGCCTATACAGTAATACGCAGGTCAACATAATCACTTTGTTACAAGAAAGAAATGTAGAAATAATATTTTTATAAATTAATTGAGGGGAGAGTTAATTGAAAATTTTCTGTATTTTTATGGAGTATTGACTTTGTATCTGTCCTTCTTACCAACGTAAATCCTCCAGCGGCACTGTTCTCCCCAGACAGCTGGCATTAAGAGAGATCAGCAAAAAGATGTCTGCTTAAAAGTTGGGAAAGCCTCAGGAGATATCCCCTGAGAGTGGATTGCAATGTTCTGGGAAACCACCCTTTTCACCACAATAGACACAGAGAGCTAAAAGCATCTCTGAGGACCGCAGCTGCTGTATTTTGGTCACAGTTAGGATGTGCTATAAAAGGGCAATTATGGATACAGATAACTACTCTCATAAAAATCATAAATGCTGTATGGGATCCCGAGACTACCTACTTCACCTTGCTCTTCTTAAAGAGTTCTAATGATAAGATGCCATAGTGTCTCTAGGAACTCTGATTGCTTTATAGAGCTTCACTATCTACATAATGTCTAACCTGAATGCCTCAGGAGTCTGAACCCATGATTTCTGGTCTTATCCAGAACTTTCATGAAGAACAGATTGTTTCTTCTCTCCTTTTAACAGCCTGTGAAAAATGTTGCCATCTTAAAATCATAGAATCAAACAACATTTTAGGTCGGAAGGGACCCCTGGGAATTAATGAATCCAACCTCTCGCTCAAAGCACGGCTAACTTCCAAGTTAGCACAAGACCATGTCCAGTCGAGTTTTGAGTATTTCCAGGGACAGATACCACAGCGCCGCCAGCCTCCTGCTCCAGTCCTTAACCAGCCTCATATGACCCTGGATTGGCACAACCTTTTCATAACAGGACAGCATTGTTGATTTATGATCATCTGGTGACCTCCAGCAACCCCCGGGCCTTTTTCTGTAGGACAGCTGTATTTCTAATTGAATGGACTAATTCCCTGTCCTGCATTTGGGTAGCCGATTATCTCTGCTTAAGTGCTGCATTTTGCATTTGATCGTATTGAATAGCATCCCGTTTATTTCTGATCCTATTTCCAGTTTGGCAAGACCATTTTGAATTACGAACCTTTAGCATACTAGCAGCCATCCCTGGCGTTATGTTGTCTGTACATTCCATGGTAATGCTCTCTCCTCCTGAAAATATAATACTCTCTTTCCGTTTGTGGGTGGACATATAGGTTCATTTATTTGCACCTCTCCCAGAGTGATGACAGAAGTGCAGAGAAAGACTCAATCTGCATTGGATTTTTGCTAATAATTGGACTTTGCAAAGATAAAAGAGCAAATGGAATTGATTGAAAATCCATCTAAAGGTGATTCCAATGTGTTCAGCATGTTTGAGATCAAGTATGAGACAAGCTAGCAGCAGAGACAATTTATCTGGGAGGTTTAGAGAGAGAAAGAATGTTTCTAAATCAATATTTAAATTAATTTATTTAGAATTATTTAATTTTTTTGAATCATTGTTTGAAAGCTAGCTCTTGGTGGGAGCTCTGTGCGCACAATGATCGTGTTTGGCCTTGAGCTCATGTATCTGGTTTTAGTTAAGCCAAGCTGGCCACATTCATTCCACCCTGCACATGATCTCATTCCATGCTCCTTGTCATGGTATCTGCACACCATCCAGCAATATATTAACAGCGTGAGTAACGTGTCTTATGTTGATTATTCTGTCACCAAGGGACGTGTGTCTTGTCTGGTAGGAAACTCAGATTGTTTTAAACAAAGCTCTATACTGATGCTGGAGAAAAGTCAAGAGCTGCGCCTTGCGTTGGGAGAAAGAATTGGGAAGGTGTGTGCTGGCCCTTGGGTCTTGGATGAGGCTCAGACCAGCTACAACCAGAGAAGATTGCGGTTCCTGCACTGATGAGCTCTCCTTGCACTGTGGACAGGCCGTTTGCACTGCTGCCAGCATGCTTCATCAGTTCATACTCTGTGACCCTTGGGGCACCTCCAAATTGTCCTGTTAGTCCGGGAAGGAAAATGCTCCTAATAGTCTTTTTATTTTGCATTTAATGAAATGACCAAGTTGGTGTTAGAAATGCAATGTGCTGTGTGTCAGTCGAATGGAAGACGTATCCAGGTCGCAGGGAGGAGAGGGAAGGCTTGAAAAACTTGTTCCGCTGCTCAGTGTTCATATTTGTTCTGTGTGCAGTGAATGAGCTGAAGTCTGTGCCCCTGCTGGGCCTATTTACATTATGTGTTACCCGCAGGGCAAGTTTTCTGCTATGGTCATCTGTCAGATTGGAGGGGAAAGGCCATTGCTAGTGGCTGTCATTAGAGGCTGCATCATTCTTTTTGTGTATTTACTGGGCTAAACTCCAGCCTCAGCTCCTGTCTGTGTGATACAGGAGGTGCCTCTCTACCGCATCTCAAGCGTGAGAGCCCCCAAGCCCTTTATGGAGGCTAATTCAACTTCAGATTGTGCCTGGGAGCAAAGTGCTCCTCATTTGAAGAGGGGTAAAACTGAGGGACTGCAGGCTGAAGCTAATTGCTGCTTCTCCTGTACGCAATCCTTAAAACAGATTTCGACCCAAACGTGACCCCCCCCCCCCTCCGTTCCTGTGTTACACTTAAACTGCTCAGTCTTGTTCTGCTAAAAAGGGCAGGAGAATCTGGCATTGGCTGCTTTGGGGTTTTTTTTTGCACAATTCACAGCTGGCACATGGAGGCCCTGCTTCCCAGGTTTGGTCCTCCTTGGCTCTGTAGTCTCCCTGCAAATAGGAACTGAAGGACCTTTCTGGCGCACAGGGTTTTCCTGGCCTCCTACCGCTGCTTTTTCTCTGGAGACACTCATCGAGGACACTGTGGATCCAAAACCCTCTGTGTCTCTCGGCTCCTTATATGGTAACATGAAGAAGTCTTAGCATTTTAGTTCTGATTTGGAGTTACCCTGGTTCTCTTCTCAGCTGGGGAACTAGAAACTTTAAAACCATAAGCAAACTAGTTCTTACCACCATACCTTGGTTCATGCACATGTATGCTGCTGTCTCACTACTGTCTTACTGAACACCAGGCTGCATCGTTAACAATGAAATTCCCCTACAAAACCTTTGCAGCAGCTAGAGTTTTAAGCATTCCCATTTTTTTTCCCTTCTGGAAGGGGCTCTAAGGTACCTGTTACTATAACAGCAGAAGAGAGAGGCTGAGGCAGAGGGAGGGTGCCAAGCAGGCAGTGGGGCAGAGCTGGCTTTTTTGACACAACACACTAACACAGAGGTGATGGTGGGCAGTGAGACCAGGAGGTAGTGGAGCTGGGGGACACCTAGAAGGGACTTGAAGGGGGTCTGCACCCTCGAGCCGTCACGTTCAGACATGCAGGGAGTGAAGAAAACATTCCTGAATGGGGGGAGAGGTGTCCTTGTTCATCCCAGAGCCAAATGCATCTTGGTGACTTATCCCTGCCTCTGACAGAGGCCACCCTACAAAAGAGGCAGAGCAGTGAGCAGAGCTAAATTTTCCTGATTGCCAACCCCCCGTGCTTGTCTCTAGGAAGTCTTTGAGTGACTTTGCATGAATTTGTCAGAGCCTGGAATTATGCAGTTTTGCGCTGGGTTAGCGTAGAGTGCTCTGACAAGGTGATACGTTCTTGTGCTGGCGTCCAGCCCACCCCACTGCAGGCTGTGTCCTCTACTGGCTACAAGCCCATTGCTGGATATAGTGCTGAGGGTGCGTATAAGCATGAAACCATAAGGAAAGTAACTGTACTTAATGACTTGAGATACATTTAAGGGCAGAAACCAAGGGTTATGATGACTAAAGGAGCTCCAGCAAATTTCAGGGGCTGTGGGAGCTCAGTGTCTCTTCGGGGCCAGCTGCTAGCATTTAAAAAGGCGTGTGAGGGTTTTTTTTCCTTTATGTCTTCCCTAGATTTCATGCTGATGAGACACAAATCCTGACAAGTGCTGAGAGCTCCACTCCCTGCCACATATCCCCAGTGTCTCATCAGCCCCAATTTTTAAAAGTAACTGCGGGTTTCTTTTCTTGTGGTGCAGGTTCCACCATATTAGCCGAACGGCTGGGGCTGTCCACACCAAGCTCACCCACGTCGACACCCAATTCCCCAACCGTCCTCTGCAGCGGTGTCTCTGACCCCATATTGTCTACGTGTGGCTCTGGCCCCCTCTGCAGCTCTATCAGTGGTAAGTGTGGTGGGATCTCCCCTCTTCCTTTCCTTTGCCTCCCTCTGCCTGCTCCTGGGCTGTCTCCCTTCATGGTCTCGGGCTTGTCTCCCAGAAGGACTCTAAAACCACAATGATCAACAGAGTCTCCTGTCAGCTCCCTCGGGGAGGAAGGGAGAGCCTCTGCAAAGGCTATTTTCAGTCTGTTTTACGTGGAAGCTGCTTAGATGCCTAGACAGCAATATTTCTCCAACCCTTTTCATCATGAAAAGTCCCAAGGGATGCAGCAGAGTTTCTGTTATGTGCGTTGGCCCTGTGACTCACAGCTCCTGCTGGAGAGCTGTGTGGCAGTGACATGTTGCACGCTAGCTTAGACTGGAGCTATGGGTATGCCTACCGCCCCCCCTTCAGTACCCTCTTCAAAAAAAGGCCGTATTGATAGTTCTAATATGCCATTGAATTCCAGTGAGCTTTAGATAATGTACACGCAGCAGAAAATGATAGGCTGTTCTGCAGCATTTTTAAAACCGCAGGCACCTGCACGATCCCAAGGCACTGATGATGGGATATAGAACTTACCAAGTCCTTTTCATTGTTGTCCAAACCAAGAGTGTTTTTTGCTGAAGGTACCTACTAGTCCCAAGTCTAATAAGTGGTGACAGCAAACATTCAGATTTTTAATGGGTTTTGGGGGACAAAAATAGAAATTTCCTTATTATCTTGCTACCTTATCTGGCTTCACGGGTGAGGCCTCATTTTGAGTGTGCCGTGAGCATAATTACTGCAGCCCCCTCATAGGTCTCGAAGCAATGGCCCACTATGAGCTAGATGCTGTCCATGTGGGTACCACCCCACCCCTGTCCTGAAGGATCCACATAGGGTGATTTGTAGCCAGGCATTGTGGCCCCACATCCCTGGATTGGCCCTAGAGATGAAGCACTCATGACAGTGGTTTGAAAATGTGAAACTGCTCTTAGTCCCTGCTGCGTGGGAACAGCTGTCTCCTGGTTTGCCCTACGTGGGCAGCAGATCCCAGCAGATGCTGCCTTTCTGCTGCTCTGAGCCTTGGCATGTGAACCAAGGCTCAGCGAGTGGGACAATAGATCACAGGAAGGACTCCTGATCCTGGAGCATCCATTTCTGCTAGGGCATGGTTCCTCTCTCCGTAGCTGGCTTCAGGGCAGAAATTACCCTGGGATGTCAAGAAGCCTTTTAAGCAGCATGAATGACCCTGTTCTTTGTGTTTCAGGCACAGCTCCCAACTCTCCCATCAGCTTGCCTGAGTCACCCATCTCCCCATCCGTCTCAGGGCCCTGGGGAGATGAATGCACCATCTGCTATGAGAACATGGTAGACACGGTCATTTACTCCTGTGGACACATGTGTCTCTGCTATTCATGTGGGCTGAAGCTCAAGAAGATGGCCAATGCTTGCTGCCCCATTTGCAGACGGGCCATCAAAGATATCATCAAAACATACCGCAGCACTTAGAGCAGCAACAGATGCTGTGGTGCGGACTGGGCAGGTGGGGAGGAGGCTGTGAATCAACACAGGTCTCGGGCTCTATTCATCATCCAGGAGATTCAAAAAACATCACCCACCACCACCCTGATCCCCTCTTCAATGGACAATGGATGAGACAAGCTTAGACGCTGCTCTTTTATCCTCCAAGCAAGCCCTGGGGCTGAACTCCACTGTGTCAGGGAAGTTGCGAGGGACTACTCTCCCTTGTGGATTTTAACCTTTATCTCAAAAAAAAAACCCAGCTGGTGCAATCATCCCTTTTCTACACCATGCACAGTGGAGAGAAGCCTCCAATGTTTAGCAGGGGCGGTAAAAGGTTCAGTGCTACACATGTACTTCAAGAGACACCCCACATGCAGAGGACAGCTGAACAGAAGAGGAAAAAAAAGCAACATGTTTCCATGTACAACCGGCCTGACCGTAGGAAGCCCCTGAGAAAGGACAGAGCGAGGCAAACTTTGACCCAGCAAGTGAGGTGCAGTGAGCGCATTCACAGCGGAAAGGCTGGTGCCAGTGCAGAAAAGGACACAGGCCTTGTGAAGCAAAAACCCACGCCATGTCCGCAAGCAGAAGAGCAGCCCCACGGCAGCCCCTTGAGGACTGTCCCCCAGCAGAGGCATTCATGGTGGATTTTGCAGCCAACACTGGCACTGGCCTTGCTCCCTCCCAGCAGCGTCCAGCCGCCTCCTGTCCAGCTATCCTGTTGCATGATGAGCGGCTCTCCAACTCCACCACCATCCATTTGCTGTGGCTTGTGCTGAATGGTCTCCACGCAGCACGAGGGATTCGGCGCCATGTCTGTCCCCATGGGCCTGCGGGAGAGGGAGATGTGTCTCCCTCACCTTTCCTCCCCCTACCATCCAGACAGCACTTGTGAGGGAGAAAATAAAAGAAAGAAACAAAACCCCCAACCCTACTGGGGAAGAATGTATAAACCCACACGTCTGCGGGTTTCATTTACTGGTAACTTTATCACTGTGCTTTAAGACAAAACCAGCCAGGTGGTACTCAGCCCTTCACAGCCAGCCCGCTGGCAGGACATGGCTGTCCTTACCTGCTAGGAAGAGAGGAAAGGAAAAAAATAGCTTGAGGGGTTTGGTTTATTTAAATAAATGCCCTTCCCTCCTGTCCCAGCTGGGAACCCCGCTGTCCCCATGGTGGGCACCTGCAATGGCAGCCCCCGTGGTTGCTGTCACAACTGCCGCTCTGCCATGGCCACCAGCCTGGCCCAGGGCTGCTGTTCCTTGGACCCAGACAGGGTGGCTCCACAGTGGCCGGAGCTGCCTGTCTCCCCTCCAGCCCCATCCTGCTGCCTTCCAGGGCCACGTGGGAGAAAGAGGCAGTGTCTAGGTCCTGCAGGGTGATCAGGGCCGGGGTGCAGCAGCAGTGGCATTCGCCATGTTGCCCACCAGGCCAGGTTGGGGAACGCCATGGAGTTGCACCCCTCCTGCCGAGCCTTCTCCTGTGCCCCAGCATATGGCTGCTGATAGGACATGGGGGAGCAGCATGGCATAGGGATAAAAGCATTTAATAGACACAGCCACTTGCTGCAGGCAGCCATCATGCCCCCCCACCCCGCAGCAGGTGGGTGAAAGAGCACGAGCAGAGAATGCTCCCAAGAGCACCTGGAGAACATGTCCTCACCCTGATCTTTTGAGGAAATGAAAAAAAGAGGCTAATCTGTGGAGAATGCATTGTAGAGCCTTTCTCTAAAGGCACCGCCATCACTGCAGCCTACCACAGGGGTCTGCAGCCACCCCCAGCCCGCCACAACGGGCGATAACTAACTTGAACGCTGATATTCTGGTTACAGGGATTTACGTTATTTCTTTGCATACCTCTCACGTATACCCCTAAGCCAGCCCTGCACTCCAGGCTGGCTGTCGAAAGCCCTGGAGGGCCATGGCTCCTGTGCCTGGACGCCCGCATTGAGGGGTGGGAGGAGGTCGGGTTGGCACAAGCCGGGGGGGGTGTCATAGCAGCACAGCCGGTCAGCAGGCACACAGCCCACCTCCAGCTTGCCCGAGGACAGAGCCGTGACCGGCGGACACAGAGCCTGTCTCAGTAGTTATACAAACTCCAGTGCAAAGATTTCAGAAAGAAGGAACCTAAGGTGTAGGAAGGTGTCGACGAAACAGTGGATGTGGGGAAACGTGCAATAAGCAGCCTCCCGAGCCTTCACCACGCCAGTGGGACTGGTTCCCCTCCACACAGGGCAAGCCAAGGGGTACATTTTATTTTTCAAGAAACTCCATCCATGAGTACCAGTGCAGTGGTGTGAATTCCCCTCTCACCTTTCAAATTCAGAGTGTTTTAATATATAACTGTGTTTGTTTTACTGTGGACCAAACTCTAGGAGTTAGCAGAAGCTGAAAGCATCCCCCAGCATCCGAGCTCAAAAATTGGGGTTAAGTCCTGCTCCCAGCATCAGCTGGCCTCCAGTTGTGAGCAGGGAGGAGAGCAAGGCTCTCTCCAGGGAGAAAAAACACAGCAAAAGCAGTAACAATCCTAACCTTTTGTTTTGTTTGACTGGTGTAGGTTCCCACGTACCTCTGTGTTCTTGTGTCATTTGCATTTCATTGCTTTACTTTCAGATGTTTTGTGTTCTGTTTAAAAAGAAGAATAACTCATTGTGAAAAATTGGATAACTGTGATTGTGAATAAAGTTGATTTAGGTATCCTGCAACAGCATGGGCGACTGTGTATTTACCATTTCCAGAAGCATTGCAGAAAGACGATGAGCGGTGCAGTGGTGAGAGGCTGAGGTAAGAGCAACAGTGGCACTAGAGCCTCTTCCTTGGGGGGAGCTGGCTGGAGAGCCCAGGCTTCAGCGCGTATGGATGAGGGGGTGATGGCAACTGGATAATGAATAGCACCCTGATGGACACCATGCACACCGTAAGGAATAAAGGAAGCAACAAGAGTAAAAGGGAGGGCTAACCACGTTCCTGCAGCTTAAGGCCCACAGTCCTGAGCCTCTTCACACCCTGCCCAGAGACAAGCTACAGCTTCTTTCCTCTCATTGCCTTGTTTGCAGTCTCTCCTGAGTGCCTGTCACCACAAAAAAAGGCCTCACCAGCACAAGACAGAGAAAGCACGCTGCGAGGAAACCCAGGAAAGGGGCTGAAGATCAGGCAGAGCAGTAGCAATACAGCCAGGTGTTCCCCACCCCGGCTTTGTAGTGACATGACAGTCCAACATCCCAGCCCTGAACACGTTGAGAAGGCCCATTGACAAGCCATGGTCTGGCTGAGGCAAGGTGCAGGTGCTTCCTCAGCACATAGCAAGGGACACAGGGACTCAAAGGGGATTTGGATTCTCCAGAGCGATGCTAGCTCCTCCAAAATCCAGGAGCTGCTCTGCTCAGGAGCACACCTACAAGACAGCCATGTCATATTTCCTCTCCATCCTTCAGGATGTTCAGCTATTCAGCAGATGAGAGACTGGCTGGATCACTCTCTCCTGTCACAGGACATATTTGAGTTGGCATCTTCTCCCTCAGTGTGGGTGCTCCATCTGCCAAGGTACAGGGACATCCCAGGAGAGGTGTCCTCAGCCTCTCCAGCTGAAGCTATTCCACTCTAACAGCTCCCCAGGGGCCTAAAACTTTCCAGGCTGTGTAAAGCAAAACCATTGCTGCGACCCAGCTTCCTCCATCACCCCCTGAGGAGGTGTTAGCTGTTGGGGCAAGGCAAGGAGTGCAGCACAGGTGTGTGCAGACAAGAGCTGTGCCCAGCTCCTGCTTTCCCAGGGACAGGAGGACATCTAGTGGGTCTGGAAAGCCCCCTCTGGCCACAGCCCAGCCGTGGGAAGCCTCCTCCTCCCCTCAGGAGCAAGAAGAGCTGCACAACACAGCTTGCCAGACAGCCCCTGCCAGATGTGCTGAGCCCAAGCACTGCTGCATATTAGGACAAGTGAAGTGCTAACACTTCGGGACAAACTCAGACCCTCCCCTTCCCCTGGCATCAGCAAGAGGGACCAGGGCAGGTCCCCCCATGCTTCCCCTCTGACAGCCCCAGTGAGCTCTGCACCCCCCTCTGCTGAGCATCGCTGAAGTCACCCTGCCCCGACCCCCCTTCGCAGGCCATCACCACCACCTCACCAAATCCAAACCAGATCTGCCATTTCCCCATCGTTCCCAAGCTATTCTCCACCAAGACCAAGCATGGGGCAGCAGAGACCTTCCCCAGCAGCAAGGCAGCCCACCACCGCAGCGCTCCCGCCGCTTCAGGCCGGGCCACCCCCGGGCTCTCCCGGCCGCCGGCGGCACAGCGGACCGCGCCGGGGCGGGGGGGCGAGGAGGAGTTGGAGGGAGGATGCTCCGAAAGTGGTCCAGGAGCCGCAGAACTGGTCCAGCATCGCCACCTGGTGCTCCGTACCCAGCACGGCACACAGCCTCTAACGGCTTTTTTTTCCTCCTCCTTTATGTAAACCCCCACCCCCCCTTTCTCCTAAGGTTGGTTTTACTTCTCTTCACAAATACACGTAAGTAGGACCACAGAAATTTAGTCCGAGCGCAGCAAAGCTCTGGTGGTGGCTCTCAAGAGAAAAATGAGGAACGAAGGGAACCATTAACAATGGTTAACAATATACACAGGGATACATCAGTATACGGTGATTGCACCGGTCCAGAAACACCCTTTCAACCCTAAGCTGGCTGACTCATTCTACACACCGGGGAAGAGGGGGCACAGTTCCCAGGCACACTTGCCACTAAGCATGTGCCTTAAAATGCCGAGAACTATGCGCTGCCTCAGATCCAATTCCTGGCCTCCAGAAGGCTGGGGTGCCCAAGCAGGAGTCCTCCTGCATCACCTGCCTATGTGCCAGAATGGAGGAAAATCTCATGGGCGCTAAGAGCAAACACTGTGCCTCCACTGAGAGCTGGTTTGTCTCAGGGCCTGGATGAGACTTGTTTCTCTGCAGGATGTTAGTGAAATGCCACATCACGGAGCGAAGACACAGCCTCATGCTGAAATGAGGGATGCATTCATGCAAGGTCATTCTCTGCTGCAGGAACAAAAATTGGGGAGGGCCAGTGCCCCTCTGTAATCCTGCTTTCCAAGGTGGAAGCCAAGCACTAGGCATGACCCCTCTGACCTACAGGCTTGCAAACTATAACAGACAATGAGGAAGAGGACAATGCTTCCTAGAGGGCTCCTATAGCAAAGTTGGGGGCTGAAGAGCTAGAAAACAACCTTGTTTGCTCTTTACTGTTACATCCCCTATTACAACCCACTGCCCTGTTATATCCCCTAATACACTGCTCTCTGCATGCCCGAGAGATGTCCCGCATAAGGAGCGAGGATCAATTAGGAGAAACTTTTCAGTTTTATCTATCTGCTGTTTCACACAGCAAAGAACTACTTGTTGAGCTATTTGGGGCCTCCCACCTTCAAAGTTGGACAAGAGGAGTCTGCAGAGCCCAGCAACCTTGCAAGATCAGACCTTAATACCCCGCGTTTAAGCACAGCCTGCTCTGCAGTCTGCACACAGGGGCGTTAAGGGCTCATCCCAACTTACAGAGCAACCCTTTCATCACGGAACCAAAGGGCCACTCATGTAAAAGGATGCTTTTCTTATTTTGGATCTGATGCCACATCCCTATCCATAAAACATCCTGACAGATTATTTTAAGCCTTAAGACCTTGCTCAACACAGACAAAAGGTCTTCATGTTTGAGCACACAGGTGAGTAGTCCATAAAACTCTGTGGATTAGAAAAAGAGACAAAAATACAGCATGCAATAACAACTCAGGGCCAGCGGACAAGAGAAGCTCCTTTATCCATTTAAACCCAGAACAAAATTTGCAATTGCATGTACACATAAATCGAAAATTGTTCTGTGAAAGCTAAATTCAGTGGTGTGACAAACCCAAGTGGAATTAAAGCAGTACTAAAAAAATTGAAAAAAAAAACCCCACCCCAAAATAAACCAACTGAATCACAATTAAAAAGGTCAAAAATTTATTTTTCCTTAGGGCATAAGAGGCAATGTAAACAAAATACAAACAAACAAAAAAAATCACAAGTCAATTCTTACAGTCTGCAAGCATTTGAAGATAGAGTACCCTTTTTTATCTCCCCCCAGAACACTGCAAGCCTGCTCAAATGTTAACAAGCAACAATTCTGGACACTAAAGGTCCAGTAAGTTTTGCCATATCCCAAGCTGGGACTAAATTTCTCATGTAAGAAGGACACTGCATCTGTTTCATCAAACACTTAAAAAAAAGTCCAACAAAATATAAATATTATAGACAAAGATCAGACTTAGCACCACCTTTGGTCCAAGCAATCAAAGAATTGGGAGATGACAGGTACAGTCTGTTTAGCAAGTCCTTTCTGCCTGAGTCTTTGAAAACATTAGAAGTTCACATTGCAAGAATTTGTAATAACTGAGAAAACAGCCCTCAAACTCTGGCAGTCCCTCAACAACCTCCCCTGGTCCTGCCCACACAGACAAGAGAGCATCATTGCTGTGCAGCAGTGTACAGCACCGGCAAACATCACTCGAAGCGCTCGGCAGAGCTGAGCTCAGCCCTGTGGGACAGGGCAAACACTGTGCCCAGAGCCTGACCCTGCTTTGGCCCAGCAGAGCTCTGACTTCGGGCAGGGCTGAAGAACGGGAAGGGCAGTGACACCGTGCATCCTGAATTTCCCTTTCCACTAGCACATGCCACCCTCCAAAGCCCAGCAGACTGCAGCACCTGCATGCTGTCAGGGTGTGCGATAGCAAACACCTGGAAGAAGCTGAAGTTGCCTAAACGCAAGTTACTTCAGTATATCTGGAACATGCAAATCAGGGGCTCTTATCGAGCATAATTTGCTCCAGGCTCTTTTTAGGGCCATTTTTTTCCAGTACACGCATGCCCATCACAGATGCATGGCTATGAATTTTTGCAGAGGTGTCTATACCCAGTTGCTGTGCCACAGCGCTAGTGTGGACCAGGATACAGTCACAAGGATCTGTGACAATCCTAGGGAAAAAAAAATTAAGTTCATAAAGCACCTGGCAATATTTTATATTTATTGCAACTTCCTCCTCTACAAGCATCCAGAACCCAATTTCTATTTTCTTTTCCTGCAGGAGTTTTTGAGCAGTCTTAATTAACCGTTATTAAATGCTGTTCAATTCCAGGATAATACCAGCTCTAATAAATGCCTGAAGAGAAATGCTGAGATCTACTTTTAGGCACAGCAATCTGAAGTTTTTGCTCTGCATCTTCACATGCACAGTTGCCCAAGACAGTTTGTGTTTCTCTCTCCCCATTGAGTGACCCATGCAGAGTTTTCACCTTTACAGGCACAGACATGACTAAACCTCCCCAAACAAACACTTGTTTTTACTTCACTGCTTCAGAATGTACTGCTTTAGGGAAAACCCCCAAACCTCAATTGCTTTACATTGTTTTGCAGTTCTCCAAGCAAGCACTTGGGCACGGCACGTGGCCGTTCGGCAGTCACAGAGAAGAGGGCAGCCCCCCGGGTACAGTCCCTGTGCCACACAGGACAGCAAAACCCTGACCCACTCACCCATGTCTGCGAAGTGAGCAGACACAGGTTGATCTGGTCATATTCAAACTCCCATTTACTGCACTTGGCCTACAATATAGCCACGAGGACCACTCTGAAACCAGTTCTGGACTGGGCACTGAAGTAGAGTAAAGTCTGCAAGTCTGGATTAGGGGGAAGAGAGTGGTTTGCGCAACTGTTTCCCCCACCACCACTGACAAATGAAAACATTGTGCTATGATCATTTCATTAATTTTCACTGGGACAGAGAAACACTTCTACTGTCCCAGTCACAGAACCAGGCCCACAGTACCGTTATGTATCAGCTAAATCATCACAGGTCCCCAGGTGATTGGTGCTAAAGCTTGAGGGACATTTCTACAGGGTCACTTGGCAAAAAGGAGAGCTATGTTTTCCCCACTGATAATGCATCTTTTGTGTTGGCCCATAGAAAAGTCACTCATCTTTGTTCACTAGTACTCCAATCTGTATCAAATCTACCATGTTTACAAGCAGACTCAGGGACCTGTCACAAAAAGGTCTTCGGTTTTGTGCCAGTTCAGACAGATTGGGGCACCTGACCCCTCATTAACGATAACTCTTGCCATCAATGGCAAAAAGTACTGTTAAGTGCAAACAATGTAGTTTTTCTGGGTTTCAATTTTACTGGGATGACTGAGAAAGGCAAAATGTTCTATCATGCGCGTGATTTCCTTTTCTAGGAAAGCATCTCAGACACCCAAGCACATCTGGACCCTCGCAGGA
The DNA here is from genome assembly GCA_003993805.1 of Himantopus leucocephalus. Classification (NCBI taxonomy): domain Eukaryota; kingdom Metazoa; phylum Chordata; class Aves; order Charadriiformes; family Recurvirostridae; genus Himantopus; species Himantopus leucocephalus. The sequence continues at coordinate 25,873,692 of RSEF01000006.1, forward strand.
GCTGTTCACTGTACAAACAGTTTTATCCAACTGGTCACCATCTTGAGTTCATTAAACAAAAATTGGACAACACATGAGGCTGCAGTTACTATTTCTGTCTCTAGCTCACATTTGCTATAGGTACGTTAAGGAGCGATGCCGTGAATGTCAGAATACCTGTCAGCTCTGAAAGAATCAATACTTGGCCAAAAGCTTTAACATCTGCACGATGAACAATATTCACTCCACTACCTTCAGCAGAGCTGGATCAGAGGCCACAAGAAAATATGATCCAAAGTTGTTACCACAAAAAAGGGTTTCCCCAGACTCATTTTCTTCCTCTCTTGGCTTAACTTGCATCCTGTAACAAACCGAACGGACTCCCGCCCATAAACTCTCTTAAAAAGAAAAAAAAAGCTCTCGGTTATTCCTTCTCATATATACTGCAACAGAAACCACACCCAATTTCTAGACCTTTTTCCAAGCAGAACAGACAGAATGATTCCCATGTTAAAAAGAAAACAAACAAAAAAGACAAAAAAAAAGTCACCAACTTGACCACACACACTAAGACCAGCCACACATTTCTCTATTTCTGGTCACCGACATACTCTCCCAAGCTCCCACCAGGTGCATTCCCACCACCTAACCACTAGAAAATGGAGCGCTACACCAACACAGAAATGACAACAGTATCTAATATTCAAGGAACATCAACCACCCAGGAAACCCACTGCAAAGCCTCACTTAGACCTGGCCTAGATTGATCCCTGCCCCCCCCCCCNCCCCCCCCCCCCCGGCCCAATACAAATTTGGGACAGCAAAACCCATAGGGGTTTCCAGTCCAGCAAGGTGCAATTGCTCTGCTAACAGAGGGGAGCACAACTGCTCAAACAGATTTCAGCCTTCATTTGACAACAGGTTTAGGCTCTTAATAACAGACTACTCACCATTTCCAGAGACAATTCAGGCTAATTAACGGCTCTGGAAACAGCTACAGATGTACACGGCCAACTGAGCTGCTTTCAATACCCACTGTGAGTTATCTGCATCTGATCTTTAGTCTAAGTACCAATCAATCAAACTGCTGGCAAGACTTCTCCTGACATGAAATTTGATATTGAGTCTTAACTGAGGAGGCTCATCTGCTTGATTCTCCCCGAACATTGCAAGCAGAGTAATGAGCGCTTCTGACTGCAATTAAATCTGCAATAAAGGAACGGCACAGATTTAACATGAAGTTAGCCAGACAGCAGAAATGCACCTACTCTGTGCACTGTTGACCCCACAATACTCAGTTTGGACCCTCAGCACAAAAGAGTCATTGTAATGCTACACACAGTTTGCTTTTGCGATACTCCAGGTTTGAACTCACCATGAGTAATGAGCCAGTTTTTTCAGCAAGCCTATTCAGCATGCGGCAGAAAAATTCCTCCTAGAGACTGGAAACAATTATAACTTCTCCCCCCTGCCCCCCTAAAAATCCAAGGCAGGAAACAGTTAAGTCAGCTATTCACTGAAATATTTCATTTTTTAAAAGGTTTATTTTTAATTCCTTTTTTATTTGTTCAGTTTACTAATTGTTACAGGCTAAGTTCCAGTGACTGCACTATTCTCTTCTGTCCTGCTTCTAGGGGATGGAAACAAATGGAACTGGATGCTCAGGGGGACCCTGAGTCAGAACAGAATTTGATACCCCCCTGGGCTAAACCCCAAGGGTGATGATGGGATTTTGTTTATTTATTACCACTTCCCCGGTGACCCAGAAGCAGTTCAAGAGCAAGCTCTCAAGCCGCAAAAGAACTGTTTGCACAGAGAAGGCTGCCACGGTGCTTAAATTTCAGACATCAAACACAGAGTTCACTAATACAGTTTTGAAGGGGAATATCTGGAGAAGCCTGAAGTATTTATTTTAATATTGTTATATTTTAAAAATTCTCCTACAGTGTCAAGTGATTCTCCCTCCCCTCTGTTCTTCTCCTCCACCAAGCAGGGACCAAGACAGACAGGTACCATTGTAACCAAATAACCCTAAGCATCAGGGGAAGATCACTAAACCCAACATTTTCCCAGAAGTGCCACTAGCACAGGGCTGTTTCACAGAGGGTCAACGCAGGCGGGCCTGGAACAGCCACTCTTGCCCGCTCCATCAGTTGAACCTCAGTGTATGCAAACTCCCAGACACACAAATCACCTTAACTACCACAAACACAGAACCCATGTTTGTCATTCTTTGGTGGATCACTGGCTTCAGGATACAGATTGTCATTGTGTATCACAGAGTGAAAAACTCAACTTTTCTCAATAATGAAAAATCCTAACACAGAGCAGTGATGTATTAAAACCATCTATACAGAGAAAGCACCTGCAGTGTCAGACCCAATAATTTATGGCCTTATTAGAAACATCTTTTTTCCTCATATTTTATCTATCCCTCCCCTGGCAATATAGTTACCTCTCATTTCTTTCCAAATTATCAACATAATTCCCATTATTTTGATTTAGTAACAAACAGGAGTCTCAACTCAGGACAGTAGTGGCTTATGCTGACAAGAACAGGTCTGTAAAACGCCAGTGTGAAGCTTTAAACCAAATTTATTTATTAAAAAAACAAACACAAAACAAAAAAATTGCACTCTCCAACTAGAATCAATGCTACCTTGATGCAAGAACAAATGAAGAACATTGTTGATGGGACCAGCCCAGCCCTGACATTATAAAATGGGAAAAGCTAATTTGTTCTGCCTACGCCAGTCAGGTCCGCACACAGTGCGGCACAGCTTTCGCTCCAGGAACCGCTGCGGAGCCCTAGCACCCAAGGGCACCCAAGAAAAAAAGACCCCCTCGCTCCACCCTTGGCAATGCATGCATACCCCACAAAACTGACACCCCAAAGTAGAGTTATGGGTGTCTTTTTACAGACACCTGTGCTTTGCTCCAAGTTGGGTTTAAGACGGAAGAGGAAAAGCAGCAACAGCAAACCTACATCCCAACCCTAAGTTGCAGGGGCTTCTGGATCCGGCCCTACATACAGTACTTTATTTGAAAATTACAGACACACACAACAGACATGACTACTGAGCAGCAGAGGGAGAGGAAGAGAAATAAAAGCACTGGACAGAGCTAGCAGAGGCCATCGAACTGGACAGAGCTAGCAGAGGCCATCGAACAGTTCAAGTCTGCAGACACATTCCCCATGCATTGCCGCATTGGCGGTCCCTGCTTCTACCAAGCAACTAAAAGCAAGTGAAAATAAAATAACTTACACAAACATTTGCTCTCAAGACTGTTGTATTGGTACTGTTGGCAGCTATCAAACACTGCATTTATACACAGCACTTCGCTACATGGCTAAATAGCATCTGAAGTTGCCAGAGAAGGAGCCGCTGGTGATGGGAGGCCACCAGCAAATAGCAGCAAAGCTCCAGTTGGTTTCAAAAAGCTGCAAGACCTGCAGAGAAGTGGATCGCAGCATGGCAGCACCGAGGCTCAGCAGTCCTGGGCACCCTTGGGAGGTATAGGAACTGAGTGCATGGCGCTTGCTTTTGCTCAGAGCAGTCCATGCTGAGCACCCGCAAGGTGCTTTGCTCCACTGCAGGTCTTCTGTCAGTGTAACTCTACTGATGCTCATGGATTTCTTGATAGTTTAGACAAGAGCACGTGAAAGAATTAAGTTGGCTCCTCAAAACCAGATTCATTTGTAAAGTATTAGAGGTTTTCCACAATCATGTAATTGATACTATGTCAGTACAGCTGCAGAATTCGGTTTTTCCATTTGAATGCAAAGGTCTCTGGTAATATTAAGGCTGTTTGACAAACTTAAGAACAGCAGAACAAAAATTAAGCAGAAAGCTGAGGTATAACCCCTCTCCAGGGACATGAACTAGAGCCACAGGAGATGTACTTCCCGGAGCTCAGACAATCAAATGCTCTGGCTTTCACATTTCTTGCATCTTACAAAAACAGTCCAGTTTTTCAAAGGTAGAAGATTTTGCTGTTACCTGGAAAGTCACATTATTTTGGACAGATACAAGTTCTCCTTCCATTCAAATAGAATTTAAGACAAAACCTCTTTTGAGGGGCAAAGTTTCTGCCCAATTTTATTTTGGACCTGAGAGATCAGCCTCTGCAAGCCATGAAATATGAAATCAATGCCCAAATCAGCTGTGAAATTCTGCAGGTGAGAACTAACCCAAATAAAATGAGGACTTTTTTTTTTTTTCTCCTCAGATTAACAATAAGGAAAGAAAAAGAAATGAGGACCTGCAAAAATATTCCCATAGCTCTTGCAATAAATACAAGTAACAATACAGTATCAAAAATTGGGACTGCATCAGCAGAATTATTTTCCCTTCTGAAATCATCATCGATTCTGAAGCGTAACAGAGGACGTAACCAGCAGAGACATACCAGAAGACAGTATCATGCATGGATGACATACAGAGTGTTTCAAGCATAGCTCAGAAGTCCTGTATTGATGAGGATGTTAATGCACATTCTATACATAATCCTGGCAGCATGCTGCATAATCCTTATACTTTCAGTAACAGGTGATACTTTTTTTTTGGTGAAAAGTAGCTATTCCCACCCGAAACCACCCCAGCTATCAGTCCCTACCTACCCAAGGGTCCTATTTTCATCCAGCCACCCCCTCCCCTGCATTTCTCCTTCCCCTAAGAGTGCATAAATAGAGAATTGCAAACATTTCACACTGCACGTTCCACTCCAAGTCCTGGATGAGGGGCCTGTTTATTCTATGAATATTGCACTTATCCACTCATTGGATTTGTTTTTTGTTTTTTTTTTCCTCAAGAATGCAGAGTATTTGGGAAAAATAGAAAAAATTAGTAGGATACAACACAGGAAAATATGAGTTATTAACAAGCTAGCTATGAAGATCTAAAATTAAATAGTACTAGTTCTATTCTGTTAATACTAGTAATATGAAAATAATGAATGCTTTATCAAATTCCCTTGTTTTTCATACAAGATAAAAGCAGTAACTTTCTTTTTAACTGAGGAAAGCAATGAATATATATTACAATAAAATACGATTCATTAAGATCTGAAAGTGATGAAAACAATTATATAATGCCTTCGTCAAACTTTATAGCATCATAACAGAAGGAGTCTTTGGGGTGCGTATCCACAAGGGCGAAATCCATTTTTTAGCTGTACCTGTGCAGAGGTGAAATTCCATTTTTAAGAGTCTAACCGTGAGTGAATTTCAATCCTTCATTACTGTGTATTTGCAATTATTGTACACACCTATTTAAAAACTTCCTGTCAATACATCAGTTAAGTATCCGGACATGAGCCCACACTGTATCTTTTATCTCGAAGAGTTTGGCTTGCAAAGCCATTGCAAGGCGTGAGAGCTAAAACAATTAACAGGAATTGCCTCCCACGGGGAAGGGCTGCTAACAAAAGTGTATTATTCTTGCTGTGATGAGAAAGTGTTTTGAAAGGGGAGACAAGGGAAACCAGCAATTAAACTTTTCAGGCATTATATAAACCTCAATAACGAACTCAGAAGTGCTCATTATTACTAAAGTTGCAGTATACAGCAAGACACAATTTTCACATTCTTAAATTTTGTTCTCTGGCATCAGAGTTTGGATTTTCTGCTGGTCCAAATTCAAGACTTTTTGGAAAGCACGGACAGCGGGTGAGAGCAACACGGTGACAGCAGCCGCCTCTTCCCCCGGAGGAGGGCCCCCTTCAGCTGCAAATGGCTTTGCCCAAGCCCTGCAGAGCTCTTCCTCTTAACAATCTGGTTCAAGAACAAACCAGAAAGAGAAATTTAAACAGTACTATTGATTTCTGCATTGAGTGTTCACTGAGGTCTACGTTACATTTAAATATTGCTCTTGATCCAGTGTCAGTTTTGACAAATTTAGTAAATAAAGCTTAAGGCAACATTAACATTTTAGAAAAGAGCTAAAACACTTCTAGCGCTACATTGTCCTCTGAGGCATCCTGCCAGGTTTTCCTGCCTTGCAGTCAGCTTTTCTGATTTAGCTTAAGGCCTTTCACTCTGTTTCACAGCCAACAGTGGAAAGGGCTTGCTATTTCAGGTATCAGTGGAGCTGACCAAAACTAGCTGCTTGCTGATGGGGAAAAAAAATAATAATAATAAAAAAAATTCATTCTCTTCTTGGTATCTCTCAGCTGAAAGAATCTAAAAAGAGATCAGTGAGAGCTGCTGTGGCAATGGTAAGATGGGAACGGGAAAAAACTGCATTAGGGGCTATTTGCTTTGAAAGTGCCCTTTTAAACACAGGCAGTCAGAACAGCCACCAAATAAAGGGAAGCCCAAACAGAAGCTTTCCCGTGAGGCAGGAAGCCCGGCATGCCAGGAGATGGCCCACATTCATTTCTAGCATGAAGTCAGTCATTTCCGCTCCATCCTTTTGCTGGTGCAGGTCAGGGTGGACTGAGGAGGGAAGCCACAAGTGTGGCTTTATAGGCCATCTACAGGATGTGGCCTCTCCTCAGTAGGGCCATGAAGCCTTTCACATGGGATAGGAGCAACTGAGCCATGGGAACTCGGCTGTTGCTTGAGAAAACCCCAGAAGTACTGCAGGTACCATCAGTCCCCCGCACCACTTGGAGCTTGGCAAACTACCTCCCTGCAAAAGCCAGAGCTGGAGAAGCAAGCCAGCAAGGTGGAAAGGGAGCTGTGGGACAGACTGATGTCTGTTACAGAGATGATCCATGTTTCACAGGCAGATCCTAAAGCCCTCATGCTAACCTGAGCCTTGCAGCAAGCCTGCATCCACCAGGGACCAGCTTCATGCAAGGCATGTGGCAGCCAGGCACCGCAACCAAAACTGCTTTGCCACCTCAAACCCCGCAAGGATTCCTGCAGTTCAGAGGTGCTCTGGGCTCGGCTTTGCTGGATCCAAGTGCGAATATTTACATTTATAGTAGTCCGGGCTCTCCTGTCTGTGTGCTGCTTTCTTCTCCCTGGGTAGGGGAGTGTACTCTGAGAATTCAGTGGCTCAATGCAGAAGATCTGGGAGCTGTGCTTTTACATCCCCCCAAAGAGATGGCCTAGTGGGAATGTCTTTAAACAAAACTTTAGAATATTTTAAATAAGTTAATTCTCAATAAATATGTGCTTCAAGAAAATGATAATTATATACTGCACCTTTAAATAATGCACTTAGTTCTCGGTTTTGGCTTCCATTTTGGTTTCTTGTATTGTTAAAGTGCATTAATTCAAAATAATGAACCACTTCCGCATCATTATTGTTAAAATAAATCATAACAACATTAATACGAGTCACTAAGTCACTACTATTAGTACTGCAATCTAGCAGATAACTCTATGTATTGCTCTATTTAATACTGTCCAGCAGAAGAATATAATACGTCTATTATAATCTCACAACAGCTCCAGCAGTCTTTTATGGCTGCTACCATATTAGTACAACTAAAAATGGGGAGAAGTATGAGACACAGGGCCACAATGCCTCAGATACACATCCAGTAAGATGTAGCTAACTGGATATATGCTATATATTATATGGTAAGACATAAGGTACAAAGAGGACCCTGCACACTGTGATACCAAGCTGTTGTGCAGACACAAGTTCTTCTCCTGCCACCACAATTCAAAGGGATTCCAACCAAACACCCTCCCTCCCCACTTGCATGCAGAGAGCTGCTCGAACCACAGCACTGCTTGTAGCCAAGTTGTGGCACCTGGATGTTGTTTCAGCTACCAAAAGGACATCAGTCAGGTTAGCTGTAGGCAACTCTCTCAACGTCACCTTGGAAATTAATAAAAAACACCAAACAACAAAAAAAAAAAAAGAAAAAAGACAAGAACAAAGTATAAATTGTATAATTTTTTTTTGGCAGAGAAACATCCCCAGTAACACACCACGTTGTGCTATTTTACTCAGCCCCTTGATCCCAGCTATTTTAAAGTCTTTATAACCTTTACCTTCCAAGACAAATTGGTATGAAACTGGTGGGAAAAAAAAGAGCATGTATCATTTTGTTTAAACCAGTAGTGAAATGGTCTGCCCCCTCCCCCTTTAACCAGATTTACAATGCTGCCTATTATTTAAAGGAACTAGATATTGATCTTGAGTGATTAAGAAGGCCATTTAAAAAAAAAAAANTTAAAAAAAAAAAAAAAAAGCACGACTTCCTCAAGTACAGTAGGGATTTAGCCAATGCTGTTTACAGTACAAGAGTTGGCTACCTCAGGAATAACTCCATATTCCTAACCTTTTCCAAGGAATGCCTCCTCTTCCATTTCCCACCACGCTACCCCCACCATGTGCCACGTTTCAAAGCATGAGTTAAGAAAGGCAAACAGAAATGGAGCTCAAAGAGGCAGCTTCCTGGTTAGATGCATTGTAACCTAATTGCTTCAATATTAAATCCCTGAGCCTCAGAAGCCCAGGCACACTTTCCAGTACAACTGTACTTTTTGGATTCAAGTGGGAACAGAAACACATATTTGGCTCCTACTTCAGTTTTAAGTCTTTTCTGGTAAAATAAGACAAAAAAATAAAGTAAACCCAGAATGCACAGAAGAGACAAAAACAAAATACAGAAAAACAATTCCCCCAAAATATACAAATTAAGGATGTGCAGACTGAGTTTGATGGCTTTTTTCCCCCCTCATTGTAAACACTGATGTTGCAGAAGGTTACGGCTATTTCTAGTTAATACCTTGGTGGGCCCTGCCAGCAGTCAGCACGCTTGGATTCGGATCAGATCACAAAACCAGAAGTAACATTTGACAGCTTTTACTTCAGTGTCTTAAGGGACTTTTGTGCATTTTGTTATTATGACAAGTTTTGAGAAACCCAACTCTGGGAAGACAATCACCCAGGATCACCTGGCAAGAGTCAGGCACAGAACCAAATAAAGTAACTGACGTACTTAAGCATGGGGTTTGTAGGTTTGTTTTTTACAAGCACCAGTGGGCATTGCTGCCCTAGAACACCTGAAATCCCAACTCAAAGAACAAGACAGAATGAAAGGAAACAAAAAGCCCCCAACCAACACCACCCGATTGCCCTTTCCGGTGAGTTAGCAGTAACAAGAACACACAGCTGAAGTCAGAGACTAAATCTCTCCATGATGAGAAGGCTCCAACTCTGGACCAACTGTTGAGAACAGTAAAAAAAAAAGTGAACATCTCCAAAGGATTAGAGTCCCTCTGTGTTTCAGAAACTCCTGTTTGCTTCTCACTGTAAGTTGTGGAAATGCATCCAATACTCTTGGGTATTCCATGTATGGACAAGAATGAGGAGAAAGGGAGCCAAGATTGTAAAACAGAGTTTGGCACAAAACTCCCCAAGTAGATGCATGTGTATTTCTCTCTCACAAAAGGCACACATTTGGTTTCCTATCAATAATGGGAAAGATGGGATGTCATACCCTGTTACACATAAGAGATTATTAACAACATCACAAAAAGGCATTTGACTATGCTGCATCTTCCTCATAGTTGCTTATGATGTTAACCCCACAAACCTCTCCAGAACATGGCAGATTTGTCCTCAGCATAGACTCCTTTGTCCCTTTGTACAAACTGGAGCACAGGGAAACATCTTTTTGTGTAGCAATTGTTTTTTCCACATGTACACAGCAGGAACAGTATAAATTAGGGAGGTTAAAGATATTGCAATATTAGTTCTTTTTCTCCAAATAATTTGAGGGCACCCAGCCTTTGAATGGCTTCACGCCATTCATGATCTGGCAGTACCACCAGCCATTTGGGTTCCTTTCAAGGACCTCCATGCAGACACCTTCTTGAAACCCTGCAGTCTCCTCATCCCCTTCATAGTCTGCAATGGAAACATAGATGTCCTTGAGATTGTTGTGGATGAACTGGGATTTCTCAATGGGCTTTGGCCTGACCGTGGATACAGGAATCCCATTCCTCTGTGTGGGGAGGTTGGAGGTGGTCTCCGAGCCCTCTGTACCTGACCGCTCAGACTGCTTTCCCTTCACATCACCAGGCTGCGACCGTGCATTGCTGAAGGAGGAATTCCGACGGACCGTCCTAAGATGATCTGTAGTTGTTAAAGACTCATTCCTGCGCAAGGAGCATGACAGGTTGTTATCCTTTGGTGGTGGAGACACAAACACTGACTGTGGCCTGACAGCAAGTTGCCTTACACCATTCCTCATTTTGACTGGCCCTGATGTTTTTGAAAAACCACCAGGAGGTTTGCTTGGGATGGGTGGTGTTGCGCGTTTGCTCTGGTTGATGGTGTTCAAAGCCTGAACCCTCTTCTCTATCTTCTCTAAGCTGTTTGACTTGTTTTCATTTTTCCTGTTCCTGGCAAATGAGGCATCAGTCTCTGCTGATGTGGTTTCTCGCTGGTTATCAGGGAGAGCCAAATAATGGGAAGGAGCCCAGCCTTCCATGTCTCCATATTTCAGGTACCACCACCCACTGGCTTGCTTTTCCAGCACTTCCACTTCTACTCCAGCTGGGAAGCAAATTTCAGAATCCTGTACCTTTTGGTATGAGTCAGTGGTCACATAGAAACATCTGGAGTCATTTTCTTGCTCAGTTTTGGCTGGATGACTAGCGCAGAAAATGCCACGGGAAGGAGCTGTAATGAGATCAGCCGAACTCCTCCTAACAGGATCGTCTTGGTTGTCAGAAGCTGTGTGTGGGGGGCTCTCGGACTCTTCGCTTCTTGAACCTTTAAGTCCACCTCTGAGTTGCCCAGTTGGCCTCAGCTGACGCCTTAAAGTGCTAATATCCATCTTCTCTTGGCTCTGAGAATCTGCCTTGTTCAGGAAAGGTTTGGGCCTAACGATTGGCTTTGCTCTGATGGAAGGACTCTGCCCAGGCTCTTTCTTCATGCCTGTTCTTGGCATGCTACGTAAGCCAACATCTGAAGCTGACCTTGGTTTCATCTCCTCGCTCCTGGAATAGTGACATTTTCCAAGATCGGGCTGGATATTTTTGTCCGCCTTGAGCTTCACAAGTGATGACTTAGGAGAGCTGGAACACGGAGAATTCCTTCGGATCAAGGAGAGAGAGGAGCTTTTCTGAGAATCGGAGTCTCCACTAGATTCCTTATTGGACAAAGCATCTTCCACATAACGCCTGAATCCCTCGTTCTCATAGATGGTCTCTTCTTCATGAGCAACATCTTCTGAAGACTCTCCTACCTTGAACTTTGCTTTCTGAAGTGATGACACGGGAGAGGGCTTGAGGGGCTGAAACAGTCGTTTTTCAGGAGTTCCCTCTTCACGATGACTTTCACTCACTTCACACTCTGACTCAAAGCCAAAGGCAGGCACATCATACTCAGGTTCTTCGTATTTGAGCTTGTGGGGAGACTCCTGGGTATCTCCTGAAGAAACCGTTCCAGGAGTTGTTCCTTCTTCAGAGTCTTTTGGTTTACTGGGAGGTGCTGGGGGAGGAACTTTTGGGCGGGTTAAAGTACTGGTTCTTCTGTTTAAATTTGGCTTCTTTCTCTTGTCAATGTAAGATGCTGGAGCCCATCCTTCCTTCTCTCCAATCTGCACATACCACCAGCCGCCCGAATTCTTTTCTATAACCTAGGAGATGACAGGGAACATGTTACTTAGACAAAAATCTCAACTAATTGCTTATCACGCCTCCCCTTTCAATCCAGTCCCCTGCAACAGCCAAATATTATAATTTTTCCAGCTGCATTGCATACCTCTGCTTTTTGTCCTCCACGAAAGCTTATGCCATCAGAGATACATGACTGGAACTCTGCAATGGTGTAGTATTCCACTTCCACGGAGGGTGGCTCTGGTGGTTTGGGCAACTGAAAACCCTATGGCAAATAGGAAGTTTTCTTCAATTAAACCAAAGAAACGGTGGGCTGTACAGCACTATGAAAAAATATTTGCCTTTATTCACTAAAGCTCTTCCTTCTTCCTGTGCTACTTCCTAATGATAACTTCCCGATTCTCCAGAGTGGAAGCTGATGGATTGAGATGGGCCACAAGAGAGAAGCCTTTCAAAATATGCACTGTTCACACCGCTTTCACCAGCTATTAAAACTGTGATAATCTTTAGCTGAACAGTAAAACATTTTATTGATGGGCCATAAAGCGTGAGCTGCCATTCCGTTCACAGTAACAACAGCCCATTTACTCTCAGATTTTGTCCAGAAGGACTGTTCTGTATGGCTTGCCACAACTGCAGAAAATTGCATTGCAACAGGCCCGTAATAGATTCTGCCTATCAAATACACTACCTTAAAATGCAATCCTAATGAATTATTGCTCTTAATCTGCTGCTGGATTTTTAAACAATCTGAAATAGTCAGTGATATAATAAGTACCTGTCACAGCAAGAAATAAGGATAGTATCATAAACCCCTATGAAGAGCTTGGGTCAGCTAAAGTGAGAAAGAAAGGACTCTACAATAGGATCAGAAGATTCCAGTTCCTCCCCATAACAGAAACCCAGAATCTCTACACAATCCCAACACAACCTGTACTTAAATAGCATAGAGGCTCCACAAGAAGCAGGACACTGATACTGACAGCCATTCTGGCAGCATACCAGACTCCTCTAAAAGCTAAGTACCTTTACATTAAGCTGACACATTTTAGAGTTTGTTACAATTATTTTTAAGGTGATAAATGGGATAAGAGTCCTTTCAAGAGTTTCAGTACCGAGAGCTTTTCAGATTAGCACATTGCTCATCTATAGAATGACTAGATGCTGGTGAAGCTTCCCAGCTTCTGCACTTCACCGCTTATGGTTCTAACACAAGAACTGCAGTACTGTCAGGATCTTTCGAACACAGGTCAGACCTGCCACAGACAGACATAGGACAGCCAAAGACACAAAATGATCCTAAGCCATTAATGGGAGAAAGGCAAATTGCATGCTGTGCTTTATTCACACGCTCCTCCATTTCTAACATATCCTCATTGCAACTAACAATCCATGTTTCATCACACACAGCATGTGGCATTTCACAGAGAATGCATCACTGCACCTTAGGAACCATGTCTAACAATGATATAATTGGATGTTTCTGCACTATAAATGCTGAAATACAGCAGAAGTGCAGCATAATAAAATGCCTTCAGATAATAGGATGGTTTGGATTAAATGAAAATAATTGGAAACAGCAGACATGTTCAGTGTTTCACATATACTATCATTGTTATTTTTAGCATGGATTAAGTGTAGTAGTCTTGCCAAAACAAATTCTAATTGAAAATAATGCAAAGAGAAATAGGAAGAAAATGCTAGTATGCTATTCATCTAGTTTGTTAAGAGGCATCTCAGACAACACAGAAAAATTACGAGTCACACACTGCTCAAAAAGTGTACAAAGATTGAACACTATGTATTGCCTAGTTATAAACAGGTTATTAGCATGACTTTTGTGCAAATAGATTATTGCATAGTTCCTATCTGAAGATGACAGTCTGAATCTCAAATGGGCCCAAACTTCCAGAATTCTAACTTTGAGAATAAACAACCATAGGTGGTCTCATTCCTGTAGCACGTATCCTTCCATAAGATCCCAAGTCACTTTAAATGTACACAAGAGTGAAACTTAACCCCCCTCAAAGATGGCAGCAATGGAAGGAGGGGAGATGTTCCCAGCTGTTAAAGAAAAGAGAAGGTCAAAAGATCCAGTCTGGGCTAAAGACACCCAGAGGAACTTTAAACCTTCTCAGTCAGCCAAATGGGCTTTAATGTTCATACACAGAACATAGTAGCTTTAGAATGTTCCCCCTTCCATTCAATACCTGCTTAGTTGGGGCAACATTTTGAAAAACAGAAATCCCCAATTAACATTAGGATGTCCAGAGGTCTGCTCAATACTTAAATAAAATGAAGAGGCATGCAAATAAAGGATCTCTCAGATACCCTTGTAGCTCTTGTAGAACTGTAACAAGCCTCATGAAGCACCCGCACACCTATGCCACTGCTAACATATACCATAAAACAAATACAAACCAGACTGGATTCTCTTCGTGGGGGCGGCCTTGTTCTTAGATTTGGAGAACCTGTTCAGGAAAGGGAGAGGGGAGAGTTTACTTTATACGTACTGCTAAACACATTCTTCAGCTGCCCTCCACTGTTAACACAGTTTGAGTATATAAGAAGTCAGTATTTGCAATATTTAAGGCATCTCTATGAAACAAGATAGGAAACTATGAGGGTATATTAGAAATACCAAGGTAGCTTAGCTATTCATCTCAGCTAAGCCAGCAAATTTAAGAGGAAATCACTGCCAGAAAGTAGTGGATTGTATTTTCTGCTGGAACTGACCATTTCCATTGGAGATTGGCCAGCAAAGAATTGGCCTAATATCTACTTTTCCCCCCAGCAGTAAAAATAATCCACTAAATTAATAACACTCACACTGTCCTCTATCATAGTATCTTGCCATTCCTTGCACAGACTAGCGTTAGCATCTGCATTTTGTAGATGAAGTAGTAAAAATATCATAGCAACGTGCCCCCAAGAAAACAGCAGAACACATTCAAGAGAAGACATAGGTGGTCTCCCTGATTTTAACACACCATCACATCATCTGCATTACTGGGGGTGGAGAGCACATTTTAGAGCCTACAAAAGGAAAAAATCTTATCTGGGGGAAAAAAAAAAAAAGTAAAAGCATAGTGGCTAAGATAAAGAAAAACCAGCCAGCCCTCATATAAAGGGAAGTTAAATTTTATCACTCCTAATGAAGGACCATGTCTTGGAGTCCCTGCAGATACACAGACAATGCAAAGATCTGCTCATGTGGAGTCAGCTATAAGGCCAGGGCACATAGGACCTTAGCGGACAGGCAATGCCAGCCCTGAAAGGTAGAAAACAAGAATTCATTGCAATTCATTGCAAGCCCGTGGAAACCCAGACTACTTTACTGCCTTACTTATTTGAGCTCTTTGTGGTGCTATCCTCGCTATGGCTGGGGATCCCTGGGCCAGTTTGGAAGCCTGCTTGTCTGGGGTCATCATAGCATTGCCATTAGAGTCATTGCACAGGATGGGCAAACTGATTTCCTTCTTGGAGATATGGGTTTCTGTAGTCTCGTTTTCTGCTTGAGTTTCCTTGTCAGTGGATGATTTCTTGTTCAGCAGGTTACTGATCTCCATGATGTTTCCTATGATTTCCACTGGCCCAGTTAAGTTCTTTTTCCTAGCTGGAAGATCATCTTTAGCCTTCTTCAGATACGAAGCTGGGGCCCAGCCCTCTTTGCCTAGATACCTGCAGATGCAAAAGAAAACATCATCATATCAAACACAGCCTCCTCACACATTTCAGGTATAATAGCTAAGGCAAAAGTGATGGATGATAACATAAACCAAAATTTGTGGTTCTCAGATAAACTTTTGTGGTGTCTATTCATTTATTACCTACTGATTAGACATCTCAAAGTCAGCTGAGCTAGCAGTGAACTGTGAACTACTGTTAAAAGCCACTTCTCATCCTAAGGAAGGACTCTCTCTGGATAAGAAATATGGTTACTCACAAGGTAAAGGGCTTCACCAGTTTGTTTTATGCCATGCTTAGACAGTACTATGCAAACTCAGTATTTTGCCATATGGCAAAAAAGGCAAACTAGTGAGTAAAATATTTTAATGGTTTCAATACTTCCTAGTGGCAACTCAAAATGGAAAAGGGCTAAAAAAAAAAAGAAAAAAGGGTGTATAGAGCCCAGTACAGAGCCCCTCCGCCTGCAGTTTATAAGGTCTTTGTGCAAGTCTCCCTCCCCTCTTGCAATTACAATAATGACCACTGCCCCTCCTCCCACAGCTCCCAGTCCTGTATGATCAGCTTCTCTTATGGAGAATATGGGACTCAAACCACTGCAGCTTCTTCTAGCACTACAAGGTTGAGAAACAATTTGACTAAAGAAAAATGGCTTTGATGAAGACTCATTTTCCTGAACAGCCTAGGAGCTATTTGAAGAAATAAACCGAAATCTGAACAGATACCTGAATCCAGTACATGTTCCCGGAGCACCAGCCTGAGCTGCTCCTGCTATGCTTCAGACTGAAATCATTCTTCCACAACTGGGCTTTTGGGAAGATGGTTTTTCTAAATCCTGCCATTCCTAACACCTCAGCAGGGACTTCAGATTACAATCAGACTCCAGGGAGGACCACATGGATGAACTCTGCTTTCCCTAATGAAACCCTAACTTGCTACAGAGTGAGTCACTGAAACCCTTTTCTCTTTAATCTCTCAAGATACCCAAAGCAGGCGCTTGAACTGTAAGTGGGAAAGCAGGCACTATTAAAATCCTGGTGCTCAGGAAATCTGCAGGAAATACAAAGGTTAAAAGAGTAGGACTCTAAGGCTCTTTAATGAAAATGGAGACTCATTAGACAGCAGAGGAAGGAGCTGCAGAGGAGGAGAAATATCAGCAAATCATTCCCTAGCAGATGAGTAACTCTGTCATGCCAACACTTGGATTCTGAGATTTGCAGTGAGATTTCTGCATCATGGCACACCCTGGGCTCATTCACCACATCCAGAGACTCAAGAGTAGCACTGGGACTTTATGGGAAGAACAGGAAAATGCAGTATAGGCTTCTTCATTACGTTTCCGTCAAAAGCAAATACAATTGCTGTACTTCTAGCAGTGACCACAGGGACCTTTCTGTCCAAAATCCTGTCCTTTTCCTCCCCTCCTATCTAGATCAGCCAGGACAGGAGAGATACTGCTTCTCCCTACATACCTGCCTTCTGTCACACATGAAGACAAAGATATGGAATCTCCCCTGCTCAGAGAGCTTAGTTACAAGTTTTTCCAAGGGTTCTGGTGTCAAAGGAAAGCATCTCAACAGCTCTGAGCTTTGTTTGCCACATGGAGACTAAAAAGTAGCAAAACGGTAATGACTTGATTTGACTTCCAACAGATACACAGCATCCAGCCATTGATACTATGTCAAGATGCAATTTGGATCTATGCAATCCTGTCCCCTTTGAGGCTTTTATAATAAGCCTAAAACCAAGTCAAAAAAAAGAAAAGAAAAAAGGCCTCAATATGTGCCACATCCCCTACTGTAGCAAGGCATCTCTCAGTGACATTTTCAAGCCCTAAAGACTTTTGGCTTCATCCCCTTTTGCAGTAGATGGCCCTTTTGCAGAGCTTCTGACCAACGCTTTTTTACTGCCTGTGCATCAGGGAAGTTTTTTTAAAGGACGTTTATAACTTTACATGATCTGGAGACGTAAGGGTTTTCATCTGTGAGAAAGCCATATTGGCCAATGCACTGAGAACTCCAGTTCCAAAGGTTACTTTCAACAGTGCTTGATTGTGCAAAATCAGCAAGAAAAAAAACAGTTTACATCCATCTTAGTTTGTGGGAGACTTAACATGTTTAAGATCAGAAAGGCAGCCACAGGCAGGTTCTGTACTGGCTCGTTAGTTCGCCTGCCAACTGTACGTATTTGGATCAGCCCATATAACCCTGCTGCTTCAGACACCTCTGATCTCACATAGTTTCTCCCAATGAATAGTAGCAGCAATAGCTGGACAGTTAATAACTCTGGGCAACATACGCTCAGTAGAGAGGCTGTTGCTGGTTATTTCTTCCTGTGAGTTACTAAATTCAACCTGAAGTTAATGCTGAGCAGTAGCTGCCAGCAACTGCCAGTTTATTTGTGCAACTTCACAAATAAAAGCTACTTATGCCAGTCAAATAGGCTTACATTTTTCACCTTAGTCCTTGAACTTGGCAATCTCAAAGCCGTTTGCAAACATCACCTTAGAAGACTACTTGAGCTCCCCATTTTATGGGTGAAAGAACTAGGGCAACTACTAATCAGCTTCAGAGAAGTCCTGAGCCAGTAATGATCTTCATTTCACATCTAAGAGTTGTATCACAAGTATTCTTCCTTCACTTATAGTGACCACCTACTGGAGACATTTCAAACCCCATCATAGGTTTCTCCTCATTTCAGTGCCACCACCACCACCCACTTGCACTTCATTCACATGGGCTGAGGCTCAGAACAAACCACAAAATAAAGATACAGGCAAATAACAAAAGCTTTACTTAGCATATTGCTACGTATTCGGCCTGCAATTCACTTGGGCACCATGAGATTACCTCCAAGCGACAGTAATTTATACAAAGCAAAATCTAACAGCTATGATGATATCGGGAAGCAAACAGATCCACTGAACTCAGTAGAACAGTAAGAAGGATCCCAGGTCAGAGCCTTCCTTTCTCTTCTCTAGAGTCCCAATGATTTTTTTTTTACAGTCATAATGCACACAGGGCAAAATAAGACACCGATACTGCCTACAGCTTACACAGCATTGAATTGTTGCAGAATTAGGTGCAGTGATTTGGTTCCTCGGCAATTCCAAAACCCTCCCTGTTTATATTACATGAAGGAAAAAATGGGTTCAAACCATAGGAATGTTAAAAAAAAAGTCTGAAGTGCCTCTGTGAGTCTGAGAGTCACATCTGCTTTCCAGCTCCAGAGCACTGGAATTACTCCAGAGGGAAGCAAACTAGGGGGAAGAAAAAAAAAAAAAGAAAAGAAAAAAGAAAAAAAAGAAAAAGGACAGGAAATGAGGATCAGCACATGGCCAAGAATTTGGGGAAATTACATATTTAAGGTGGAACAAGCTAATGTCTTTAAGGTGGATTCCGTTTGCAAACTGCTGGATTTGTTTTTATTTGTACACGTTGATGTGTGTGTTCGGTCTCTGTTACCCAGCCCAGCAGATAACAAGGCAGCAGGATTCCACTGCAGTCCTTCCTACTCCCTCTCCCCTCACACTCCCTGCAGAAGGAGTGGCTTCTTTTAAAGCAGTCAATACTCAGAAAAGCATATTTCTGCAGAAGAGGAATCCTTTTCTGAGTGGTACGTAACAGCATTCAGAGCAGTCTAAGAAACAGCACAAGAAGTTGGAGATCAGCTACCCAGGCTGCAAAGGACCAGCTCAAAGGGATGGATCAATGCATCAGCACTTCCAAAAGCATTGCCCAAGGGGAAAAAAAACCAACCCGTTTCTTCAGAGCAGCAGAGAGGATGATGGCTGACACCCAACACACTTGTCACACGCATATGGAAAGCGCCTAACCCACTTTTCAACAAGAGGAAGGGTTGCTCAACTCAAAATGCCTCTTACAAAAAAGCCAAGGGCATGCTGGATTCCCCAACTACCATGGGGTAGCTGGGGCTTCCACTGTCCTTTCAGGAAATTACCATGAAGGAACCACTTCAGACACTGCAGCAAGTGTCACTGCCCACCAGAATGCACTTCTGCTATAGAGCAAAATGTGTGTTTTGGGTTGGCCCAAAGGAGTGTGTGAGAAAAAAAAAAAAGAAAGAAATTCTGCTTATTGTGCTTATTGTAGAACTATTAATATGGCAAAGGGGAACCTACATTAGTAATAAGGCTGCATTTCAGAAGAATACCAAAATAAACTAAAGATGTCTTGCTATGTTTCTCCCCTCAGAAAACCTATGTGCTCGATTCCTCTATCTGCAACTTTGCATTCCACTTCTCTGAAAAATTAAAGGAGGAAAAAAATGTGACCTGACCAAACCCAGGCACTTCTGAGTTCCTTCTAGAGTGCCTTCCTGGCTCCACTGCTATCTTTATTAGCCTATTCCCTCTACTGGAACATTAGATAGAGAACTGATTTATTTTTTTTTCTTCCAAGTAAGGAACATCAAGAAAAACAACAACATTGCTTCAGTCAGCATTTTCATAGTCCTCATTCATAGCTGATAAATCAAGCAGAATTCAAACAAAAGCAAGTTATAGTTTGGGGAGGGAAAGGGGAAAAAGTAATCACTATAATTACAGGCTGAATGGAAAACAACGACTAGATGAGATGTTTTGCGCTGCCTGAGAGATAAACCTCTGTTTTAAAGCTACCTGTTTAAAGGGAAGTGGGATATCACAGCACTGCTGGATTCACATATAGATACGAAACAAGGGGCAGAATCATGAGAGAGCAATAAAACCCAAATGCTGTGTGAACCTAGATGGAGAAACCTCTCATTAAGTACTCATCCTTATATCACTATCTGAGACATATCTAATCCGTATTCTGCCCATAAGCACTTAAAAAGGGGATTTTTAAGTCACAAGTCTCCTCTATGACTGCTATTTCACATACATAACCAGGTTTGATACACAATGATAACTTTGCCTGCCCTTGGAATCCAGTCCCTCTACATTACGAATATCTAATGTGGACAGGCATTAATCAGGCAAATTAGTTGAAACCATCAGTAAGTTTGGAAAAGGGCTATTGCCAGCAAACTGATCTCTTATATCCCTGAAAATAGCACTACCTGCCCCAAAAAGCTCAAGAGATCACAATCAGCCTTTCAGCATTGCTATAAATAGATTTAAATGTGTTGCAGAATAACTCTTATACTGGAAACACATTAAAATTACACACAACAGAAAGCCTTGTTAGGTCTCACAGATCTCCACTCAGATATGGGCTTTTAACTTGAAGGAAGAAAAAAAATATCTACAAGTTCAGGAATTTCCCCTGTGGAATGGTCCACAGCTTTTGCGGACACCGTAGTGTGACTTTAATCACCATTGTATCGTATTAGCCTTTTCTTTACATTTTACAAGAGGCATTATGAACAATTTGGGCTTCTTTGCCCAGCTACAGAATTATTTAAATGCTAACATTAAGTGAATGATCAGAAAAGCTCATTGTCACAGGTTCTGCAGCAATCTGGCTGCACAGCTTCTTTACCTTATGTACCACCATCCTTCCAGGTTCTTTTGGATGACCTCCACGGTGACCCCTTTTTCGAACCCAATCTCATCCTTCCCCTGGCTGGCGTACGGCTGGATAGTGACATATTTCTCTTCTAGTGAAGGGAGAAAAGGCAACATCAGTTAGGGTCAGAATTAGTGCAGCTGTTTTTCTGTTCTGCTTGCTTTTAAACTGTTATGCAGTGATTACGTGGAGCCATTACAAAAGGCGGAGCCCTGCTCAGGGGCCCACTGATTATTTATGCTGACGACATGATAGATAATCAGCCCCTTGCCACTACCCTGCTGCTGATAATCATGAAGTGTTTCCATGCCAATAATGACACAAAGTCCCTAGAGAGCTTCCCCCCTTCTTCCCACCCCCCTCCAAGTTCCTCGAGCGGGTAAGGGAGAGGACTTGAAGCTGGACTTAACTCCCATACTGTAACTTGACAGAATCAACCCGGCTGCCAAATCAGCCAAGCGTCACCACAGGGGCTCCAGCCAGTTGGCTCTTTTGAACACACACGGCTGCACAAAGCATTGTGTTACTGAAACCCGAGCCCTGCATCCAGAGAGGGACAAATCCTCCCCAACTCAGAGGGGCTGGCCCATCACGCAGCTCTCCTTGCACTTCTCGAACAGTGTGCATCTACAGCAACGAGCTTGAAACAGCATTAAAAAAGCGACAAAAGAATATGAGGGTTTTGCATTTGACAGGAGACCATACGGCATCTTGCATTCATGGGTTCTGAAGCGTTTTGCAAACATACTTTTGCTAGACCTCACTCCAGAAAAATACACAGGTGGCAGTAGTAAAGGAGGGCCAGAACTAAGACACGTACTTCAAAAGCACAGGCTAGATTTCAAGTATGGTGTTTGAGCCAAAAACTTAGCATCCCTATTCATCTCCAGCAGCTATCCCCTTCCCAGTTGGGCAGAGGTGAACAGACTTATTTAGAGCAAACTAATGAGCAGAGCAGAATAGACACTTCACAGCATCTTCCTCCACCCACCAGGAGTCATTTACTGCAGCATTTCCATCACACTCGAAGTCAACTTTTTTCTCTGTTAGTTTAAAAAGTTACGACTGGCATCGAAAACGTGAACTACCAGCTTTGCTCTGCAGCAGCAGACACAGAAAGTGTTACCAAATCCCTCTCCTGAACCCAAGCTACAGTGCATGTAACAGCATGAGTTTCTGTAGCTGGATCAAAGACAGCGCAGGCAAGCAATGAAGCGTACCCCAATGGGCTTTCCTAGCACCTTCTACTAGCAGTCGCAACAAGGCATGGCCAGGAACAAATATAGGGTTTTCAGTGCACAGGAATGGGCAGGAAATTAAGTGAATCCAAAGCTCGTGATCACTGCAAAACAAAGGAGTTATGGAAAGGCCACAGCAGCTTGAGGCAAACACACTTTTGGAGACAGTGAAGCAGACCCAACCATCCGTTTGGTTTTGTGGCTCAACTGCATTTTGTTGCTGGGTGAAGCATGGAAACTTTAAAGAAAAAAACAAAAAACAAAACCACCTTACTGCGACAAAGTAAGAAATAGTACCTCAGAAAGGGGAAACAAAAAATGTTGGCAGAGCATATGATGGCAGAAAATTCAGCAAAGCTACATCTCTGAAGTCAACTTCCCTTGATGGGTCACATTTGGATCCTTCTAATTCTGACAGAGTATAACCTGTCAAAACCTTCGCCTCCAAGAGGAAAATACTCTCTCCTGCTCTTTCCTAGGAAGGCTGCTTTAGCTGTTTTATCACTGTTAAGGAATTCCAGCTAGTTTGTAATTAGCACCATCAGGATATGACACCTTCCCCACAGAAATACTCTACTACAAGATGGGCCTGACGAATGAAACCCAGCTAATGAAACCCAGCTTCAAAGTCACAAGACAGTTTTCCGAGCTGGGTTTCTGCTCTATGTGGTAAAGACATACTCATTTTCCCTCTATTTCAAGTGACTGCTGCTGAAGGAGTTACGTGCTCAGTTACTGCATACAAAGCCCCAAGCACTAAACAGAACTGCAGAAGATCCCGGGGTTGCTAGAGCTCATCCTTAAGAGGAGAGGGCCAGGGGAAAGTTCAGGTGTGCAGAGCTGCAGCACTGTACAGATACACATTGCTCCAGACACTTCCAGGGATGTTTCTAGGACAGCAATAAAGAGCCAATCCACATGTTTGCTGAGGGTTGGAAGAAGGCCCTGCTTTGTCTCTCCTCCATACCAAAGCC
Source organism: Himantopus leucocephalus (assembly GCA_003993805.1). Classification (NCBI taxonomy): domain Eukaryota; kingdom Metazoa; phylum Chordata; class Aves; order Charadriiformes; family Recurvirostridae; genus Himantopus; species Himantopus leucocephalus. The sequence continues at coordinate 25,896,616 of RSEF01000006.1, forward strand.
GCATTATAACCCAGGCTTTCAGTGTTCACCCTTGCCACGACAGCTACAACAGAAGTTTCTCTGTTTATCCTATTTTTCCTCCACATAAACAGCAGTCCCTGCTGCAGCTAAAGCCAGCTATTCAGCTCCTCTTGCTGGGCAGACTAGTCTCACTCTTCAGGGTAGTGACGTCCCTCCTTCTGCAGAGGACAGGGTAGGAGGCCACAAGCGAGGTGCTCACTCCTGTATTTCAGTACAGCTTTCTAAACTCCTGCTCCATCAGGACTTCTCCTGTGTGAGGAATTGAGACAGTGGTCACCCATCAACCCTAACAGCATTTCTGAGACTGATCGTTTAAGGGAAACGAAAGTTTGGGGTAAGGGTCCTTTGCAAAATAGGATGCAATCACCTTCCAAAAACTAGAACCCTTTCTCCCCCTTCACAAACCCACTCTCTCCATTCCAAATATAGATAAGTGGCTTCCCAGGGAAAAGGACAACAGATCCATGCAAGCTACCACAACAGCGAGCAACTTCTGCAAACACAACTTCTGGGCCTGCAGCTATGCATGTGGGCACACATCACCTGTTCATTACTTGCCTTCCTCCCAGCCACAGACTCCTGGATTTCCCTTCCAGTTAGCTTCAAGGTAAGGCAGAAGAGCATAGATATTCTCCAACTCCTCTCATTCTGTCTGAAACAGGCCAGAAATGACTAAGCATGCTGTTGAGGTGCTGCGTTGAATAAGCAGCTGCCAGCTGCATGGAGAAGCCACATGCTCAGCTGTGAGAGCTTCAGCATCTTTCCTGAGCTTGTCTCCATTGCTCAGGTTTCCTGAGCAGAGAGACTGCTCTTGAGCAGCACTCTGACCCCAAGTACTGAGATTACTGCTTTGCATGTTGCTGCCTCGCACACACCCCACTATGAATGACCAGAGACACTGACCAGCTCTCAAAACTGAAACACTGAGTTGCTAAGGAGGACGGAGCCCTGTCCAAGTACTATGACACTGGGATGCGCAGGTGAGACTGGCAGGCTTTTCTGAGTTGCCAATGTCTTAGCCTGTCCATAAGCACTTCTGTTGCTTAGATCTTCAGCCTTGTGTCTTTCAACTTAAGATTACAGTTCTTTGAGAGGAAAGCCTTCAGCTGATTCCTCCCTACACAGAGGGAGGGGGAAAAGAGACTGAACAGAAGTAGGAAGGGAAGAGAGAAGAAAAAAGAGTTTTTCCATGAAGCAAGACAACCAAAACACTGTTAAAAATTAACGTAGAAAAGAGTCCTACAATGTTTTTGTTTAGCAGTTCTGTTTTTAAGCCTACAGATCAAAACCAGGCAGCTGCCATTACGATTTTCCCTTGCAAAGTGCTTTCACAGCAAAAATTACAGCCATTTCCGAGATTACACACGTTCGGTTTCTTTCAGTGGTGCAGGTGACACCACAAACATACATGAGGTTTGTAACTTAAACAGTATTCTGGACATATGGGCCCCCTTGCAGCCAAAGTGTAATTCTGTTTTGCTTCTCAAAGACTTGTCTAGCCAGTGGATGTTTTGCATAAAGCGAGATTTGCCGAAGGGAGCAGTGGGGCTTTCAGTGGATGTGTCACTTAAGAGGATTGATGTAGCAGTCAACGTATCAGATTACTATTCAAAAGTCTTTAAGAGAAAATATTTGACACTTCATGAATGATACATAAAGTTACTGGAAAGACTTAGCACAGATGAGTGGTTTCATGAGAGAATCAGCAGAACATCAGCCACTGCTCTGAGTTACACTGACAAATCTGAAATATCATGCTGGTTTCATCCAGATACTATGACAGGCAATGGTATAACACACAAGTCAGTGAACCATCCCAGACCTACCAAGTTGTATGCCCACATCTACAGAGAATACGAAAGTGTTTAATTTTGATTCATTAAGTTTTGACTTAACAATTACCAGCAAAAAAATGCAAACAAAAGTATAATTTGTATTCCCCAGCTGCAGCTTCCATTACATCAACTTCACTGTCGAGGTCAAGTGAGCAGAATAAACTTTACTACGTGCTACAAAGCACATACATCAGCTAAAAGGCTACACTTTGGAAATAATGGGATGAGAGTCCTACTCTCCTTCAAGATCTGCTGGAAATGGCATAAAGGCACTTCTGTTCTTAAAGTGTGACACCCAGAGATCTGTTAATAGCTTAATTAGCCAACTCCACTTATATTTCTTTACATCTAACTTGGAGGTCAAAGAGACCTTCGCCAGCTGAACTGAAAGAGGTACCTCTAGTGGAAATTCAACTGCACTAGTAAATCTGAACAAGGTATGCATGAAGAAGCAAAGCCTGTTTGGCAAACAGCTACGATACACGTCTGTCACATCATGCATTATCCAACTGCAACCCACTTAGCTTGGAAAGAAAGGATTAGTATGTGTCATTCTCCCCCCTCCCTGGACACAGACACTATTGAAAACATGCACAAGAATTTCTGCACCTTTTGGACTACCCAACTCATACCACCCACTTGTAGCTATGCTCTGCCCAGCCCTCCCAGACACCTGGCAGCCCAGCACTCAGTCCATGAGTTATTTCAAAACCTCACTTCCCTATCAATCTTTCTCCTCCTTCCTTTTCTCCTTCCCAAAGTAAGGCAGGCTTCTCTAACTGTGGTTCTACCTAAAGTCTCCTGAAGACAGACAGTAGAGGCTTGGGGTCAAAATATAGAGGCAGATCCTGTTGGATCACTGAGAAAACTGTGGACAGCAGAAGACAGTTCCCATGTCCTTGTAACAGCCCACAATACTACAGAGAGGGCTTTTTCAAGCAACTGAGATTTCTGCCCAGCAGGCATAGCAGAGACTGCTGCAGTCCAGCTGCAAGGTGTGCATATATACAGGACAAAGCATTTGAGCTGTAGAATGCCCTGCATTGCAGCTATGTGGTTTGTACAGATGTACACAACCATGCTATTTTCAGCAGGCCTGGTACAAGGAAGTCAGTGGTATTTGGGAGTTATGGGTCACTCCACTAGCCACAGATGCCTAATGCCCTTCCATGGCTGTTAGGAGAGGAAAAAAAAAAAAAAGAAAAAAAAGCCAGACCATCAACACAACCATTTTGCATCCCCTCCAGTAACCTAACAGTGCTCTGACAAGCTGAGTCTTTCCTATACACATATAGTGACAGCTTTAAAACTAAAAAGCTGCTTTAAAAACAAGGTTTATGAATGCGTGCCTAGTGCTGCAGCAGCTGAGACAATGCTCTTCTCCCTTCCTTCATCTTGCCTTGCACCCGCCATCTCTCTTTGCACAGTTCATGACTGTGAGATAGACTTAAAGCCAACCTGACCCTTAGTTAGTATGGCCCTAAGCCTGGTTTGGTTCATTGCACATCTGCATGAGAATAAAGAAGAAAGGAAGATGCTGGGGAAAGTGAGCCTGGTTCTTTTAGTGGTGGCACCACAAACTCCATGTAAAACTTTTCTCTGTACTATGCCAGGCCAGTTTCAATGCAGTGTCACTTAATTTTGAGGAAGAGGCCTATTACTGAGACTGCTGGAAGCAGGGTCAAGGCAATCCATATGAAACTTGACCTAAAACCAGGCTAGGATAATTTAAGAGTGCCCACACATCTCTCACCTATTTTAAGATGCAACTTAATAAAGTGCAACTTTTTTGCATAAGTAGGATTTATAAAGCAGTTCTTAAACCATCAAACATCTTAAACAATCATTTACATACATCATCTTAAACCATGATTTACAGCAGAGCAAGATGACCTGTAGGCACCTTGGCAATGCTTACCAAGTAGTACAAGGTCACCTCTGCAGCCATAGTGTAGTGGGGACTGAAATATTTCTTCCATCTCGCCCAGCCTGTTCAATGGCTATGATACAACTTATTGGTTGAAGAAAAAGGACGGATGCTACATTTAACTTGTAAAAGTTTAGGAGGACTTAATGCCAACGACATTTATTTTTGGATAATGGCAGACCATGACAACACTGCTTTGTGTTTTTTCCTTTTGAGTAGGATTACGGCTTGTATTTAAAGAGCCAGCAGATGTGTCCATCCTATCACACTCCCTTTAATCAGCATATACCCAAATAGGTTTTCTTTTGTTTCTCCTGCTGTAGTTTTGCCTACTAGTAAAAGGGGAACCTCAAAGAATTTTTAGTTATTGGGCATTTCCATATAAGGTGACCTGCTAAGACACCTCTCACACAGGGAAAACCTCAGAACAGCTAAGATGAAGCTCCATCCTTTCCTGAAGGATCTGTACCTAGTTGTCTGACAGAGCAAGACACTGAACTTGACAGCCCGCGATGCTCCTCCAATCCCATCTGTCAAACCAGAATTTCAGATTTTACACATGTGCTCATGCACACACAGACTACACATTAAAGTTATGAGGTGTCTTGAGAAGGCAACTTGGTCCCTCCTCTGGATGTCTGGATTTATACTTACTGTCAGGTCAAGGAAAGCAGACCTACGTTTTTACTGCTCGAGTTGTAACGTAGAGCTTCAGTAGCACTTTCCAAATCTTCCTTATTCAATCTTCCCGATTCCCTTGGCACTGGTTATTTCAGATTCCTCCTAGTCTATCACCAGGGTAACGATTCCTTTCCCCAACATCTTCAAAATTCTCTATCAGTACTGCTCCTCATGGCTAGAGCCCTGATCTGGCCCCAACCTCTCCTGCACAGCCACCTCCTGCCTCCTTTGCTCCCTTCTCTGCCTTTCAGCACACTGCTCTTACCCAAGGCTCTTGGCACAGCAGCATGCTGGCACTTCAGCCAGACTCCTACCAAGTGTACAGCCAATTCAGTTGTTCCATCTTGAATTTTCAAGCCTGTGTGCTGTGCCTTGCTTTAATATCCTAACACACACTCTCACGTGTTCTGCTCCCTTTAGGTTTCCCACTCCTCCAAATCCTTTCATCTTTTCCTACTCAGACCCATGCCTTTCTTATGATGCCTCATCAACTTGATTAGGCTGCCTCCTCCGTGGTATCAAATAACCTGTAACTCTCAAATCCTTCTTAAAATAAGTGTTACCTACTCTGACTTCCTGCCTTACCAAACAAGCTTAGTTTTAAGTCCTTCTCTAAAAGCTTTTAAAAATACCAAATAAATATCACTTTCCACTGTGAAAAACCTTTTGGTCATAATAAGAGGCGTGCCAAATTGCCACTTGCCCAGGCTCCTTTGATGCACAAATCTCATTCTCTTTGTTTAGGCTGTAAACTATTTGGGACAGGAACCTTGCCTTTAAGCAGCTAAAATACCATGCACGTTTCCAGCTCTGCATAATCAGTCTCATCTCTCCCAGGCAAATGGCCAGCACTCACACGTTTCTGCTTCCAAGTTCCAAGCGCCCCGTTTCGCATACCTCTCCTTCACCTATATTTTAAGTTTGCTCTTTTCTGCCTCCATAAATAAGCATGGAAGTTATCTGCAGCACTTCAGGAGCCAACCAAGTAAGGGAGTAATTTCCTTTGCTCAGCTGGTGTTTGTACATGCCCCCAACTTTCTGTGACCCCATCCTTGTTTGAAATGTTGGTACGGGCAGGGATAGGGGGGCACTGGGCTAGAAATTAGCCAATTAACGATCTCTCAGCAAAAATGCAACAGCCCCAACCCTACATCTTCCAAACCACATAAGAATTTTCTTTCAAAATACTTTCCCCTCAGTCAGCAGTCTGCGCTTGCCCTCCCCCACTCCTCCGCTCCACCCCCCCTTTGTCAGACCTGCTTCTGGAAAAAGTCTCACTGTTCCAGAAAGCAACGCATTAATTCAACATGGACTTTGTTCTACTTGTCTAAGCATTCAGCAGAGAAAATAACTGTCCACAGTTATCAGATGTGTTCATCTACAGACAGGAGCTCTTCAGCCATTGTCATCCCTCTCCCCCCTCGTTTGTTTTTCTTTCTTTAAACAAGAAAAAACCTGCATGCCAACAGATAGAAAAGAACAATAATGATATTTCTTCTAAACAGTTCTGTATTGCACATGCTCTTTCTTCAACCAGCAAGGGGCAATAAACATTTACTACTTTCCTTGGAGCACAGGGGGAGGGGAGGGGGGTTGAAGAGAAGAAAGAACAAACTTAGTCTGAAGCTGCTCTATGCTGGTTTGATTCAGCAGAGCAAAGCAGCCTTGTGCTGTGAGCGCCAAACATTTCGCCAGCATCAAGGACAAGCAGGGGGAAAGAGTGAAAACAAAGGGAGAAGTCCTGTGGGTAATGAAGGGGCTGCAGAAGAGGGCAAAGCAGGTCTGGTGGGATGCTGGAAAGGGTAGGAATGCACGAGCACACCAGCCAGGCTGGAGTACCAGTACTGATTGAGGGCTCTCTCCGCAGCTAGAAAAACGACTGCAGAACAACCCACCTGGGCTAGGAGATAGGGTTCAAGTATCAAGACCAACTCAAGATGAGGTTCAAGTATAGGGACTACCGGGTTACACAGCTGCCTTCACTCTACGCCCCATCCATCTCTTCCCATCAAGCTCCCTCTCTCCAAGTTGGACAAGCAATAGGAAGACCTATAGTTTCCAAGTTCTAACTTTAACTCTTTAATTGAATAGCTTATTATTTCTGCTAGCAACTACTCTTAAATAATAGGCTTATTTGGCAGAAATTCAGCTTATATGTCACTATACTGTTGATACAAATAACTTTGAAGTACTTTTTGGCATTGTAACAGCTCCAGTTGAAAGTGTTGGGCACAAAACCAAAGCAGCAATAACTTATGTCAAATACCTGGCATATAAAACAGACATGTAAACCCCAGTTTTCCCAATCAAACTGTAATAGCACAAATGACTTCTCATGAAATTAGCCTGTAAACAATCCTAAGTCCTCTTCCAGAGGAAGTTCCAAATAAATGCATGTGTAGAATTAGCATTTTACCCGGTACAAGAGAACACAAACTCTGCAACTGGCAGGTCTAACAAGTGTCAGGACTGAGGAAAACTACAGACATTCAGGCTTCTCCTCATAATCCATATTTGCATTATTGGAGTTTTGTAAAGCATAGACAAAAGTTTAGAAAATGTACCACATTTAAAAACTTTAACAGTCTAAAAAACAAGCTCTGCAGCTACATAAGAAACATAAACCAATGTAATCTCTTAGATCTGGGCACACCACAGACCATTTTAAAGAAAAAAGTTCAGCAACAAATGTCATCTGTTTCCCTTTGTAAAAACAGACTACAGCTGTTCTCTTTGCAGATTTTTCTTTTTAGCTTTAAAAAAGGAACACTACCATGATATTCAGTAATTTGTCTTTCGTGTTTCTTATTCACAGACCCAGTAACATTGCTCCCAAATATCTGAAGTTCAGGGATGCTTAGCCTCTTCAAATGGCTTTGGAAAGGGTAGAAATAAGCCATGTGTTACCCCTGATAATTCTCCCCCATAAGGCAGTCTTTAACAGGGAAGCAAACACCCTTTCCTTCTGCACTTGAGCTTGTCCAGTGTTTTTAATATCCAAGTTACTTAGAAAATCCTGGCCTTCAAAAACAATGTTTACTTCCTTCAGTTCTGGCTTTCAAGTGGGTCTATCATAGACCAAATCAGTAAAAACGCTTATTAGTGGTACCCAAAACACAAATATAAAGGGAAGCATACTTTACAGCTTGCTTTTAAACTCCAGTGAACTCTCAGAGCAAACCCTTCCAACAGCAGGGACTATCTGAAGTAGAGTATCGCTGGGTGGGAAGAATTTCAGCCAAAATGTTTAATTGAATTTATTTCCAAGAAGGAGGCCAAGTGGGGGAAGGGAAGCTGTTTTGCCTGCATGGAACAATTCTGGCAACCTCCTGTTTGAGCAGCTCTAGTTCTTCTGTGCTTTGGAGCAGGGACTTGAAGGTTGGCAGGGGGGTTCATGTGCACACTTCACGCATTCTGTCATTTCTGTGCAAACCCACCCAAATTTGGCCTTGTTAGAAGTCTGGGCTGGGATGGGAGGGAAAGAAGGGAGAAAGAATCTCTCCTGACCTCACATAAACTGTGATCTGTTAAGAGAGCAGCGGACTGGACACCCAGAGAGACTCATACTTTCAACAACTGCAGTTTGGAAGGGGTAGATGTCTGTATAGGCTGCAGCCATGCCAAAAGATGAAGCCACTGTCTCTAAGCTGCCCCCCAAGTACTCAAATCACTGTCTTTACTTCCAATCAGCCTGCTCCTGTAAAAGCTCCCAAACCTATTATGTCAGATGACATTAAACAGCTTATTTTTAGCCAACCTGGCTAGCTGTGGCTGAAATGCATTGGAGAGGGCAGCTCAGCCATGGAGGGTGCCCCAAACCTTGAGATGCTGCAGTTTGTGCCAAGTTCAAGTGCCAAGATTTAGTTTGAGATAAAGCACATATTCTCCAACACACTCAAATTAGGCCCATTGCTTGGGCCTAATAGGGAAGAAACTTATGTAGCAAGAAAAAGATAGGGATAGAAGAGACTAGGGGAGCCCATGGTGGGGAAAAATGCCAGGGAAGACACTGTGACACTGGTCAGAGAGCAGGTCTGGAGAAGATGCAAGCAGATGGTGGGTGTAAGAGTGCAAGAGGAAAAACCTGGGAATGCAGCTTAGGTCCTTGAGTCTTACCAGTCAACTATGCTAAGGGACTGATCATGCCGTCTTAATATTTTATGGAGCTTTGTTTGCAATATTGTATGAATATGAAAGGATGTATTTGTTTAAACTAGTAATCAAATTGTTTAGAAAACTGATTCCCAGAAATTCTCCCAGCTAAATTGCCAGGAAGTATCTGGCAGAGTTTGACAATGCAAAGTAAGTAGCTCCTAAACTTTTGGGCTACAGAAACAAGCACAAGTGCTTTTTTCACAAGCCAGCATGTGTGCTTATGAGGTTCTTTCTGATGCCTTCAGGGTGTATTTGATGGCTGAGAAGCAAGACTTTGTCTTCTGAAGGTAGTTCCAGTTGCTGCAGGGTGAAGTTACAGTAGGAAGAACACCCCTCTTGTTATTTTGATTTCCTCAATAATACTTTGAGGCAAAGGTACAAGGTCACTGAAAAGTTGTATGTGCTCGACACATACACAAGTCTGCACATAGAACTGCCACCAAATCCAGAAGAAGATAGATTTGCTACTTTAAAAGTACATTCTCTCCTTAGTAACAAAAGGCACTTTTTCATCAACTGGGAAGCTTCTCCTGTGCTTACATTTGGTTCCATCCCCTCAGAAGGGTTGTCTGAAAGTTAACAGAGGTGTAAGTGGTGTTTCCCCCGAGCTCCTTCCTTTTTAAAGTGCAACAGATACCACATCTGGACAATCTTGCAAGAAGGGAAGACAGGGATAGAGAGGGATACCTTTACACTGGGAAAGATGATTCACATGCGCCGGAGAAATGCTTGGTTTGGAAGACTCCTCAGACTTCACCCAAATGCAGCTTCAGAACACAAGGCATTCCCCCCTACACCCTGACATGCTCCCTGTCAGACCAGAAAAGCTTAAAAAAACACCCCACCCCCAAAAAAACACACCCAAAACGCTGCTGTTGGTGGTATTTTAAACACCCAGGACTGACACCAAAAGCTCCCAAAAGTTCTGAAGAAGTCTGTCTTTAGTACCAAGTACTGCTTGCAAGGAAGAGAGGGGACTGAAACTGGAATGATTCTCATCTTTCCACACCAAACACTTTTCCAGTGCGCACATCTCTGACCATAGCTTTTTGGCATTCTTCTCATTTTAACAGCCCTGAAAGTATCACTTGTCCTTACTGAGGTAGGAAAGACTGAGTACAAATATGCCCAAAGTTAAAACACAACAGATGTGAGCTTCCCCAAACAGCACGAGGAGTCAGGCTGCAGTTCCCCTTGGTTATTAACCTCCAGCTCTCAGGGTACCTTACCCTGCCTCCAAGACACCCTCAAGCAGTCATGTACAAAATCCACATCTGAACTCTGGAACTTCAGCCTCTCTCTACCAGAGCGTTGAAGATGCAGACTCCAGCGCACAACAGCCGAAGCTGCAGCATGGCTTTTGGGGCACCCTTAAGGGTTGGTGCCATAGGAAGCTATTGATTCACCTCGACTTTGCTGCCTGTTGACTATCCCGCCTAGTGTCCATCGCCGGTCCAGGCGTCTCAGGTGAGCCTTGCGTCGCTTAGAAACTAGTTTGGAACATGGATGGGGAAAAAAAAAAAAAAGAAAAAAGAAAAAATGATGGGAGGGTGAGGAATAAAAATAAAACATGGCATTTACAAACAGTGGTCTTGTTAGCAAGTATGGGCTGGGTGGGATGCAGATGCTTTGTGTTAGTTTATATAGTACAGTGGAACAAGTTAGCTTCTTGAGCCTGTGCAACATGAACCACCTAGAGTTGTCACAAATCGCCACCCTTGCTATTGGTTTTCCTTAAAAAAAACCAAAACACAAAACAAAAACACAAAAACACCCCAAACCCACACACACTCCAAAACAAGCTGCACAACTGAAAACAAGTTGTCCAAGGAGACTGCAGTGGCAGGACAGATCAAGCTCACTGCTGTTGCATCTCCTAGTTAGGCTGCGTTATCTTTGAAGAATTCAGTCTATTGCATATGACGTCAAACCCAACAGGGTTCTAACCCTCTCTAAGCAAAATTATCACACTATAAACAAAATCCAGGAAAAAAAAGAAAAGGCAGCTTCTCTTATGTGAGTTCACTTGTAACAACAGCACCCAGGAACAGAACCCAAGTGAAAAAGTGTCTGATGTCTCCTTGCTTGCAACACGTGACTCACAATCACCGCCAAAGCTAATTCTCATGATCCAGACTCCTAGTATACTGATTACAAATATAAGGAAAAAACTAACCTTGCAATTATTGAGCAGGCTCAAGAAGCTAACAAGCCAGAACCGAGAATTAGTTAACACACTGAAACAATACTTTATGCTTAAAATATAAACAAAGACAAGACACCTATGGAAATGGCATTGTGAGAGCAGCTGTGCACAGAGGACACCACTTGTTTTCTAGATAGCATACGTAGAACTGTACTCAGTTCCTTCTTCCGCTTGCAACAGTGTGAATGACACAGGAACCATCGACTGGCACAGAAACACAGACAAACAATTCCCTTTTTCCATTCAAGGGCTTCCGCACTAGTTTAGCAACTACTGCAAGGGTGCTTGGTGCTGCCACAAAGCAATGCAAAATATTACACTTCAGCTATCGCTAGGGTGCTAACACAACCATTTTGCTAGTGATACTGGGAAGATGTTCATAAACTCTGATAGCACATCATTAATAATCACTCAATTCTGCTTATGTGCACTCATTTGGGGAATAGACCCTTATGAGAGCAGACACCATTGTCTTCTAGAACTATGTTCTGTAGACAATCAATCACAGCAAAATTATTTGATTAGGCAATGTTTAGCTGAACAAGTAAAACAATTATTAACTTCCAAAAAAAGTTGCTTTTGCCTTTTTGCCCTTTATATCTGTCAGGGGCTTAGACCAGACTTCTGCACCCAGCTCACTCTCCTCAATTTCTCCTTTGCTGAATGGCCTAGACCTTCCCTAGTCACCCTAAGGGGAGGTATGGTAAGTGATGTTGAACAGACAATGTCTAGTTTGTGGTACTCTGTACTTTTCCTTTGATCCCATGTGGGTCAAAGAACCACCACAAATTTTCAGAGGAGCTGGATTTCAAATTTATAGATTGCTGGTTTTGGCTAATGGTGATCCTCTTGGAAGCCCATGGTGGCACAGAAGATGAGCTGCCTTCACTCCTTACTGGCAGTGTTTTTCTTACCAATTAGTTTAACCTGGTGGCTTTCTTCAAATCAACAGGGACATTAAACTGCCAGTTACACATACATTACACAAGAGGCAACACAAGACACCTCACCAGACATACAGATTATAGCAGAGAAAGAAGCTAAAGCAAAAGTCACAGTAAGGCTGCCTGCATTAGGAGGTTTCTACACAAGAAGGGAGGAAATGAAAGATGTTGAACTTAAAAGCTTGCAGGAAGGAGGGGTGTGGAAGGGGTAGAAATGTGCTTCAGGTGTCACCACAGAGCAGCCACCCACAGCTCCTTGCTGGTACTGGGATTTTGGAGGATTCAGCCATCCAGGAGCACCCCTTGAACACAATGGGTCACAGAGATCCACCACACCATGTCCTCCTCACAACAGATGACCATCCCCAGTGATAGCCCTTTTATATCACAATGATGCTTTTGTACAAGTCAAGTTTTTTTCTCCTCAACAATACCAAATTTTGCCATTCAATCCCAGACTTGGACTTTGTTGGTCACGCCACAGTTAGTCACCAGAAAGGATATTTATCAACAAGTGTCTAAACCTTTCCAGAGACCATTTTAAGATGTTTACTTTAACAGCTCCTGTGGCTGTGAGTGTTTCTTTAGATTGCTTTCTGAATGTTTTCCAAGCCTTGTAAGATGGTGTTGGTCTAAACACAGGCGCAGGTCTCAGTCGACTGTCTACCCTCATCTTGACAAAAGATGTTGTGCAGGCTCACATGCAGGGAGGAAACACTTTTGTCTTTCTCAGGGAACAGACTATTTAAACAGAGACACATGGAAATATTACTGCTATGTAGAGGCAGCATTATTAGTAACTTGCATTCAGCACCTCCTTATCTTTACAGGGACCTCTGGGTCTGCATGGCCTGTAGACTCATTCCAGGCCCACTGCAAATGGAGAGCCAAGAGGCTGATAGAGAAGGCTCCCTACATTAGAGTTTCCACCTTTTCAAAGTAGGCAGAGTACATATTGCGCGGTTGCAGGAAGTCATCATCTCCAGGAGTCACTCTGAAACTTGTATGAACTCTAAATCCACTTAAAGTGCCTTCCTCCTCATACTGGAGCCCCTTTCTCCTGCCTACTGAGAGTGTGTTGGCAAGTTTTCTGTATAAGTATGTTCACTTTTATACACTTTTAAGAGAGTGAATCTGAGTTGTTTTTTCCTCTCTTAAGGAATAACTATTAGGAGGAGAATAGCCCGAATAAAGAACGGGGAGGTGTGGGGGGGAAACAAAGAACAAAAGAAGTCTCAGCTTATGTGGTTAATAGCATAAAACAAAGTTACTGAAAAGTGAGCAAAAGCTGGAGCACATCAAAGCAGCTGTGGAGGTAATGCAATTAGATTTGTCACTGAGATAGAACTGAACAGAAAGGGAAGAAGAGTCTCAGGTTTCAGCGTATCTGGAATTGGTGTAAGGCAGGGAGCACGACTGCTGACCATAGCTGAGGAGAGCAGCGTAATGGATTAAAGGAGACCGAGAGGAAAGAGATAAGGAACATTTGATGGATTTTCCATTACCCAGGAAAGACTGCTGTGTGGCAACAGCCCTGTGCAGAGTGCACTCCAGAGGGCAACATAAAAGGCAGAGGAGAGCTTGAAATGAAAGCAGTTTAAGCAATAAGGCTGTCAAGCATGCACCATATTTAAGATTCAGGAAAAGGGAGGAAGCTACAGACCAACAGACAAGGCATTCTTCAATTCTTTCAGAAAAGAGCAGTAAGCTTGGTGGTTTTTTTTTTTTTTTGGTTTTTTTTTTTTTTTTTTTTTTACTAACAGGGAAACTTTACTAACTGCTTTTGCATCCGTTAAGATGTTGCATCATACCAGACTGGTTCCAGGCCTACCAGTCTACAGCCAGTCTGTCTCTAAACCCTAAGTGACCCAGGATATGGGTAGCTTTGAGCAGGGAAAAATGAGTTACAGAGCCAAGGATTTCAATAAGCCACAGACGTCACCCTTGGGGCCCAGCACAAAGTTATGTTTTGCCTGTGTGCTATCTTAATGGGCAGATGGTCACCCCAACACATCTAAGCCTCCTGCCTGTGCTAAGGAAAGGTCAGCAGAATTTCCACATACGTTTTACATAAGTGTCACATCAAGAGCACCTAGAAATTTAGCGAGAGATTCATTAGAATGGAGCAAATCATAATAGAAGTGTCCTTTGTACACAGTTGCTACATGAGAAGTCCATTAAGATGTGGTTAGTCTTTCATAATGGAACAGAGGAACATGTGAGGTTGTACTATTCCATTTCTGGAACCTGAATTAAGCATCTTTAGCCAAAAACCAGCACAGCTAAATACATATACATGACAAATGGCTTCTCAGTTTTAATAGAATGAGACCACACCAAATAAAATTACCTTTCCATAAAATCATAGACCACAGCAAACAGCGGTGAAACTAGTTTCAAGGATTAATTAAAAAAATTGTAATGAGAAGCAACCATTAAAGTTAAATCTCACTCCTTTTAATGGCCTGTAGCTCTAACAAGCATCTTCTTCCAATTAAAAGCTCTCACTTGTATAATTTCTGCAAACAAGCCATGCAAGTTCTCTGCTTCCGTGGACATGACAGTCCAAGACCTCTACCAGAGCATACTCTTTGGACTTGCACATAAGCTTTTTAAGAGTATTAAAACGAGCATCATTTCAGCTTTTGAACTGTTTGTCACACTGAACAGCCCAAGCTGGTCACAAAGGGATTACAGGCACAGTAACTTCAAACTTCTTCACTGATACAAGATGGGAGAAAAGGTTACTGCACTGGATTAATACTCACAGGTGGCAGAAAGAGTTTTCAAAGTTTTCCTAGGGGGCTGGGGGCAGGCGGGGGTGGAGGGGAGCATAAAGCAAGTGAATATCAGTTTCCCCTTGATAACAAAAGGCTTTCCATACCTTCCCCAAGTTTGGATGTGTTGATGTCCGAGTCATCTCTGGTTCCATTTTGGGATTCCAGGTACGTAGCAGGAACCCAGCCCTGCTCCTCTGCTGTGCTTACAAACCACCAACCTACAAAAAGAAGTAAAAGAAGTTGCTCAGTCAACATTAAGAGGAACAAGAATAGCAGGATGCTACCAAAAGCCAGCACAGAGTCAGCAGCTTTGGTGCAGGTTTGAGTTATTCTGCGAAGGGACTTAGTCCTATCATACCATTTCTATCAGATACTCTTGCAATGGTAAACGAGCGTGCAGGCCGGCCTCACGTAAAAGAGGTTGCGATGGAGCAAACATAAATTTATTTTAAGAAACCTGAAGTCTATCCATGACAACTCTGATCTGAGTTCTCCAATTCAGTTTCTCAAAGCAAGTCCTGCAAACTGTACACCTGCAATCAAAACACTTTGTATGTGTATATATGTGTATGTGAACATATGGGAAATAGCACAAACATTGGACAAATAATAATATGAGGCACCACAGAAGTCAACAGATGGAAATAGGCAAGACTTCAGTAAAAGGGCACAGGCTTCAGAACAGGATACAAAATAATAAGCACTTCTAGAGCACTTGTCACTACAGACAGCGTTTAACAAGCGTAACCTGAATTCAGTGGCCTGGGAAGCTGGAAAGTACTGCACAGAACAGAAACAAGAGACAAAAGCCGAGATGCGACTTCAGGCCATAAGCACCAGTTCTTTGCCTTCCCACCTGAACATTCATGTTTCTACCACTATCTACAAAAATGTTAAGTATTCACCAACTATAGGGATATAACCTTTAGGTGTCATCCATGGATGGATGAATAAAATTATAAGTGAGCCATCTTCAGGTTAAATGCATCCCAAACATAACTATCCTTGCCTTTTTTCTTGCTTGGGTCCATTGATTTATTAAATCTTCCACTGGTTTTGATGTAGACTCACTTTCCCAAGAGCTTGCTGCTCAGATATGAGCGCAACTAGATTCTGCTCCATTCAGGTAAGGTCAGGGTTAAGATACAGGACAATAAAAAGCCAAGCAGGTAAAACATTTCTGTTGTTTTCTACAATCTCCCAGTCTCCCTCAAAAATGCAAGTTGCTTTGTCAGGACAATGCAAACTATTGTTCAACACCAGTCTTTCAGCGTCCCCAAAGGAAGTTGAGAAAACAGCTCCTTCTGTACATGTACCTCAAAACAGTTTACAGACTTTAATGGCTGTCATAAACCCAACAGATTTCACAGGAGACTCCCAACTCTGCCTGTGATGAGCAAAGCCAGGAATGAGCCAACTTAGTCTGTAAACAGATGGGGCACAAAAACTAGTTAATGTATGGTGGGACAAAGCCCTGAGTTGTGTGACGGCCACACAGCCCTCCCGCAGCCGGGAGGCCGCAGCCCTGGGCCCAGCAAGGGGAAGGCAGGCTTTGCTGGGCTCTGCTGCCATGCAACATGCAACTTTCTTTAAAGAACAAGGAAAAAAANAAAAAAAAAAAAAAAAAAAAAGAAGAGAAATCAGTTGAAACAATGCTTGAGTGTTCATGCTAAGTCACCCAAGTACATTTCAAATCCTGTCATGGAAGATTTTACCAGAGGACAGTAGTTACAAACCCTCATTTTCCTCCCTGGGGCCTGTGGCTGGGAGACAATGTGCCCCAAGCAACAAACCCCTCACTCGCCACTGCACAGCTGCTAGGTAGCTCTATTTATTTACTCTCGAGACTCAGACAAGGCTTTCCATTTTCTGGCCCAGCAGAGGTTTGGAAACTTTGCTTCACAAGGCTCATGGTTGGAAAGTTTAAATTTAGTTATTCCCCCTCAGCAGGAGGTGGATTCTCCTGCCACGAAGCCCACAGCAGTGAACACGCAGGATCTGCCAGACCGTTTCAAAAACACATCTTCATGGTTGTTCCTTCTTTTACTAGTAACGTATCAACATGGGTAGCAAACACAGTTTAACATACACTTATAATTAGGCACAAGATGTCAGAAGCTGGCGTTCAGCTGATACCAATTAGACTGGAATAGTTTATGTAAACTCTTCCTCAGAAAGAAATTAAACACAATTGCACAAAAAGGACTTGCCTACACTTAAAAATGTGTGCTTGGGCCAAATTCAAACCATGGTAAAACTGTCCTTGGAGGGCAGGCAGCACAGCCTTGACGCCAACCCAGTGCTAGCCCATTCTGCAACACAGTTCCTCTGGTTTGGCTCACTGAGCTGCATTGCGGGCTCGGAGCAGAGTTTAGGGTCTTGTGTTTGGAGCCATAGGGTAGCTGAGCCTCCATCCATCTAAACAGGGCTCCCTGCTAAAAGGCAACCTGGGCATGCCTACACGTGCCTCCCCCATATCACTGTGCCTTCCCCTACCGCCATTCCCAGCTCCTGAAAGGCTTCGGCAGGGAAACCTCATGACTCCACTGATCTTACAAACAGGCTCCCACGTACCTGTTGGAGGTCAAGTCACATTTGAGGGAGGTTACAGTGAAGTAACTCAGCCAAATCCATCACAACGTGCAGACCGAGCATGTAGCAGTCTAAGTGAGGTTTTAAGCTGCCTTGATTCTTCAAGCCATCACTAAGATTAAAGCTCCTAATTGCCACAGAGCTCATGACAGTTATCGTTTCCTTCTACGTGCAAGAGTAAAGCATAAACAAGAAACCTCTGCAACTACTGAGAAAGCAGCATCATCTGCCCAGGTTCAGAGAAAACCAGCCCCTGGCTCTGAAGTTTTCTTCTCCCATNAAAAAAAACCGGGGGGGAAAAAAAAAAAAAAAAAAAAAAGGCTTTAATGAAACTCATTGGAACAGCATATCTACAGAAAAAAAGTATGCTTCACTTAAACAGCCTGAACAACTGAGAAGCCTGAGAAGCTTCCAACAGCACCCCCCCAAAGGCAGAGAAGTTGAAAACGGATGCTCACGAGCAAGACGTGCAAGGTCTTTGAGCGGCTGAGCAGACTTTGCAGAGGCAGCTCACTCCTTACGAGGCGAAAATCTGAATTATGATGGCACATCTAAGCCATAACCCTACAGAAAGGAAATTACAGCATAGTGCAAGAATTGACAAACTCCTAGCAGAGAATGGCTGAAGCGCAGACGAGTTCCATGACACAGTCCATGCACAACAGCCATGAACTGCAGAACTCTGCCCAGCTGATTGATTATGAAGTACTTGCTCTGCACCATCCCCTCATGAGAGGTATTAGGGCAGCTGCCATTTGGTCCCACCAACCCCTTCCCCCCAACTCCCAGGTTCTTGGGGGCTCATGGTTTGCAGACAAATTAGCCAGATTTGCCTTTGTTTGCAGAAAGTCAAGGCTACAATGGTACAAACTATCTCTTGTCCCCTCCCCTGCCATCTTTCCCAACCCAGAGCATCACAGAAACGTTGTTAGAAAACTTGCTTTTGAAACACAGAACAAAATATTGCATTTATTTTGAGTTCTCCCCCTATGCTGGAGTTGAGCTCGACTTCACAATTCATTATTAAAACCATTCTGCAGCAACATCTGCAGGGAATTATGTAAAGTTATCTCCATGCACTGCCAAGCCAGTCTGAGGTTTGCTCTTGCACTCACACCATCTGTAAAAATTAGGCAGTGCTTTACAGCTTGAGTTAACCCTTACAGGTGCCCCTATCTCTCAGCCATCAAAATGCAACTCTAAAGCTGATGAGGCATGGATGTCTAGACTGAGACTCATCAGCCCTCATCCCTGACGAAGATTCAAAGGGAGTTTGAGCCCCCCAGAAGGCACACAGGGAGTTGTAGCCACTGCACCCATACCAAGGTCAGCTCAAGCTTTGCTGCATTACCCCAAATACTGCCTAACTAATCAAAGAATATTAATTTTTAAGGTAGGAGTGTGATTTTCTCACACTTGTTGACCCTTTGATTGGCATCTGTCAGCATCCCCAGCTGCAATAGCCAAGATGTCTCTGTGTTCACAAGAGTCCATCTAGGCTCTGATAACTCTCAGGCATTTTCAGCATGGAGCTACAACAGTTACCAAGAGATGAAAGATTCCACTTGCCATACACACGGCAAGATGATGATTGCAAAATAGATTGGTCACACTGGGGAGTAAGTAAATGACAGAAGTACTTGGTTCTAAAAATCATGTTCTTTTTTTTAAATTGTATACCTAGTCCTCTTCCCAAAAGGTTTTAAAAAAGCACATGAATTAAGCAAGTATTATCCATAACCCACACCATGGGAAACTGCTAGAACATAGCTAAAGGACTACCTTTTATACAAGTTTTGCTTATGTTTACATGCATCCTCACCTATCCATGCTCCAATATCGTCCCTTTCTCCACGTCAACAGGAAGATTAGCTATTCCTGTTGAAGTCTGCCTGATCATAAGATACTACAAACCACGTTTTTTTCTTTGAAAAGCACCAGTAATTGCAAGATCATGCTGAACGTTGGTTTCAAATTCTCCCCTCAGCCATTAATTTCTCTGTAGACTTTAGTTAAGCTCATAAACTGACAATCAAAGTAAACAAGGATAGCAACACTGTATAAGGGAACGGGAACCTCTCCTGCCTGAGTGGACTACACATTCTTCTAAACAAATACTTAAATAACACTCCACCTCTCAAGAGTCTTGGAAAAATCCCACTCAAGCAGCAGTCTGGTACATTTTACATGTGTGCACTCTTTGGGCTTCATAGAACTGCTCCATTTTAAGTCCTTCTGCCTTGGAACTCTCTTTTGAGGATTTTTTTGATCCAACAACTTAAGTTGCCCTACAAAGCAGTACTAGATGCGATCAGGTCACTTCCAGACCCGGCACACAGACCTGTTCATGCCAGCAGCTGATGACTTTCCTTCAGAGATATGATCTGCTTCATTAAAAAACAACTAAGGTAAAAGTATTGCTGCACAGATGAAGGTGCTTGCTTTTTCCACCTCTCTAGAGCTCTTCCTACACAGTACACGTATATTTGATACACATACGGAAGTCAGTTGTAATTGCCTTGGACAGACCTCCAAAGAATATGCAGAAGCAGAAAATAAAGGCACTAGAAGCAGCATTTTGCAAGAGGGATTTTCTGCAGTAAGCATATTCTCACACCCACTTCCTAAAAGTTGACTACAGTGTCCATATGCTGTTAGACACTATCACAGTACATGCTGGCTCTGCTCTCTGTAAAAGGCTCCTTCAGTCCCACACACTTGGCAAAGACGCTGAAAGCATTGAATTTGTATGAAGGCCAGTGTCCGATTTCTGAGCATTTTGTCCTTAAAATTCACAGAAGAAGCAACTTTCTTTCAAAAATGGAGATATATGCAAGAGGTCTTCTATAGCTGACTGTAGTTTGGGGTACAGAAGTCTATGTGTGAGTCACTGCACAGCAGACTAAGGCTGTCATCTCAGGATAAATTATTAAAGTTAGTGAAATATTAAAGGCAGCTTTCATCTTTAAACACATAATGTTTCCCAGCCTTTGTGCACTGCAGACTTCACTGCAGCCACCACTCAACCACGAAGCAAAAATTTTAAAGATGGAAGCGAGGCTCAAACAAAAACATGCTCAAGAAAGAAAGATGTGCTTGTGGCAGACATCCTACTTGAACACAATTAAGATGCCCAGCACAGGTTCACAGCCCTTTATACGCCATACCCAAAACAGAGTGGGCCACACATTAGGATTCCAGCTCAACCAGGTGTCACGATCCTTCCAGCCAGTTCATGTCCTAGAGCTATACGCTAGGTGCATGGTTCACATGGGCAACCCCACATCCCATGGGAGTCTCACTTTGCAAGGTGCTGCAACCCCAAATGGCTATGCCTGACTCCTCTCACAGTCCAGAGTGAAGGTTGTTATCTTACTTGCAACTACTCTGGTTAACTCTAGGTACTAAGTACTGCTTTAGGAATTCAAGAATAAAAGTCACCACCCCAAGTTACTGCTTAATTCCAAGACATTTATTAAATTTGCTGATGAAATACCCTGAGAGCCCCACAGCACTGTGATGGGGCAGAGTTGTTTGCTTTCTCATATGAGATAAAAGAGGAAGAAGGATCACACCTGTCACTCCTTTCCTGGTAGGCCAGCATGGGAAATGGGAGCTTCTGCATGGGTTACGAAACAGGTTTTCCACCAGAGCATTAAAAGCTGAATGAAGAATTCATTTATTTTTAAGAAACATGAGCTCCTCTTATAAAAAAAATAATTAAGATTTGTAGTGTAATAAACAAGCATTTTGCTCCTGGTACCAAATATGCCACAACATCTGACAGGACATACATGAGAAACTGCACATGACTGCTATTCAACAGCAGTCACGCAGCCACAGACAACGTTCTGCCTAGCAAGCCACCCTCAGTAGTTAAACCAGAGTATTAGTTTTATTTAGTGAAGAGAGAACACATCAAAGAAGGAAGGAAGAGAGGCTGCACTCTCCTGTGCCTTGCTCCAGCATTCAACTAAATGTAGGGACAGGAGTCCCTACAACAACATAATAGAAACGCAATCTTAAGAGCGTTACTTTGGAACCCTGACAACCCAAAACACACGTGGAGCGCCCCTGGAAACACTTTTCTTTCCCTCCTTAGGGAGGGTCTGAAAGCTCAGTTGTGTTCTCATCAGAGTACAGGCTGCAGCAGTTTTTGCTTAATTCAGAGATGGAAACACTTGAGAAGGCGGCTTCCTGAGGTGAGGGAGAAGATGGGGAGCAGGAGGTGGGGACTTCTGGAAGGCTGCACTCTGTTGATATCATTTTTTGGCCATTAACAGAACAGCACTTTGCCTTATGGAGCTAACAGTTGGAAGAAATGGCCAAGAGTTGAGACCACAGTTTGCTGTCCCTCTACCATTATTTGATAGTAACTAAGCACTTAGGACTCCGCAGCAGCACAGTGCATTCCTTGCACTGTTTTAGATGTTACTGAGTTCAAGGAAAATAGAAGTGAATCACAGAGTTTGGGTGCTCTAACATATGAGGGAGAGAATAGACTTCTTCCCTGCAATGACTGGCTATTGAGGTAATCAGTTGTTTGAAGTCTATATGATTATGGATTTGCTATCCTAATCCTTCCAGTCTGTTTCCTTCCTCCACCTCTACTACTAATCTTGTGGTTTCGGTAGACAGACACTTCTCAGCTGTACTGTTAGCATATCCCTTTGCTGCTGTACTCCAGCTCCTATGGCTGCAGAGCTGGCTGGCACAGAGGGCCCACTACATGTGAATAAATATCCTAGTTATTGCTGCCACGCAGTTTTTTTCTGGACCAAAAGCAGCTGACTAGGTGTGTACATAAGTGCTTGATCCAGAGTCCCAAAGTGCATCTCAGATTCTGGCTTAAACATCTAGCTTGCTTGGATTGGTTTCACATCACACTACATGCATAAACACACACGTATATATGTGGAAATTCACACCCTGACCTCTGCATTCAAATACATATTACTCTAGTCTTCTACTGGGATTGGAACCATGTTTCCTCGTACTTCTGGAAAAAGTAGAAGTGTTCAGAACATGGGAAAGTTCATGGGAAAAGAGAAAACTGGATAACATACAACTCAGCTCTAATACTTTATGGGTTACATCACTAGTAGAGACGATGGATATTCAGAGTATTAGACATCTAGGAAATACCACATTACTGTATTTGTTCAAATCTTATAAGCTAGGAGGTGACAAACCTTCCAGAGGTGCACGTTTGGCAAAATATTTATATATTTATCCCTTATTAGAGTTGTGACTTCTTGTGTGTGTGTGTGTGTGTGTGTGTGTGGAGTTAAGTAAAGCACACAGTTTATGTTTGGGTTCTGATAATACAAACTGATAGTTACAAACTCCAAGTGCTGTATCTGCAGCTATTTGCTATGGCCCAATTGTTACCCAGGGGCTTCCCCTCCCTGTTTAAAAAAAGGACCTCAGATTTGTGTATTGACACAGCTGGAATAAAGGAAACTGCCAAACACGTTTTCAAGAATTGGCACGTACATCCACAAAGCCATCATATAATCCAGTACAAATTACACAACTTGTGTCCTTAATGCAAGGGAGTAAATGCACTACCTATTACATTAACAGCTACAGAAAAATCTTGGAGACTGCCTGTAAATCCCAGAACAAGTCTCATCACACTCCAGGTCACCAGCTTCCCCTGAACTGTCAAGGACCCTGGGCTCCCCAAAACAGAAGCAGATGAAAGCACCGCTTGCTAAGCCTGCCCATGGCCAACTCCAAAACACACAGAACCAACATGCCCAAGGTATTAGCCAGCATTCCCAGACCACTGAAATTAGGGGATCCACACAGCAATGAAGTCAGCNAAAAAAAAAAAAAAAAAAAAAAAAAAAAAAAAAAAGGTTGCCAAGGCTGAAACATCTTAATGCCTTCTAAAAATAAATTTGAAATAATCTTTCCCTTCCTGCTTTACTTGATTTCAAGAACACCTAACAGTGAAACTGTCTGTGCAATGTGAGCCGCATTCCACATAACCCGATGTGTTTGTGGCTCAGTCTTTGTTCAGTGTAGGAACAAAAGAAGCTGAGAGAGGGAGTGCTTTACTCAGAGGAAATATCTCATCAATCACAACAAGAAACAAAGCTATGTTTAGGTGGGCATACTATATTGTGCAAGCAGCCTGGCTGCAGCTGCTAGCCTGTGAATGCTCAGTACTGTACAGTAATCAGAATAAAACAAGTTCCCCCCATAGCCCAATAGCTTTCAAGAGGTTATTACTGACTTGCACTAGTATAATGGCCAACGTGGTCCTGCCATCCAACCCACAGTACCAACTCAGTTATTACAGAAAATACCTATTTACTGATCACAAATTTTCCTTTTTTCACCTGATCTGCCTGGAAACAGGATTTCCTGTCTGACCTCAAGTTCTGGTCACACAATGTATCAATTTCCACCTTTTCTTGCAATCTTCTTTTCTCTTGGAAAGTGATAGATTTACACGCACCCTTCAAAGATTTCAGGAACCACAAGACACGGTAGATTGCTAGAGGGCACACAGACTTAACAGCCAGTATAAGCAGCTGTGCATTAAGTTTCTACGGGCAACAAGTGGCACTGGACAGTATCTTCCTTTCTTTTTCCTTTCTCCCGAAGTTTTCTTTACTGCAGTAGGTTCCAGAAGTTGGCCAGTGAGGATACCAACTGCTGCTAATATCTTTCAGTACAGCTTCCCTGATCATGGGGCATTTTCCTTCCTCCATGTTCGATTACAGCCCAGAGCCTTTCATCTTCCACTTCCAAAAGGATTTCTGTCCTACCTCCTTTAGTGTTTCTACTTGTAGGAAGAAGTAGCTCAAAGTAGGAAAGTTAAGCAGTAAATCCATATCCCATCCTCCTTAAACCCTGTCCCCCACCTCCTCTCCAGCAGCCCATCATTTAAAAGTTGAAATCTACGGATCTGAGGTTTTAATGAACCTGCCAAAATGATACTGTAGGCACCAAGTTTAAATAAATCAGTAATTTACAAGAGCTCCCAACCATTAGTGGGTTTTCTGGGGCATGAATAGGGGACTCCCATCACACACCGCAGAATATACAGAAATCAGGTGGGCAAACCCAGCACCACCTTCAGAAGGGCCATACCAACACAGCAGATTTTCCAGAGCCACAAACAACCGATTACAGTAAAGGCATGCACACAGATGGCTTTCCATCCCACAGGGCATGGGGAGCTCAGCCCCAGCAGCCAACAGAGACTCTCCATTAGTCATTACCAGTTGTGGGGTTGTGTGTTTTCTGTGGTCAGCCAACAGGGTGCAACAGTAAAGCTCACAAGTAATTTCCCTTACATTCACAGGACTTAATCTTAAAGCAAACACATTTTGTGTCCAAGCTTTCTTTAGGAAAACATGAATAAGCTTTCAAATGGGCCTCATAGTAATCTTGTCCAAAGATTACAAATTACTTCCTAGGGGTTTAAAAAAGTTACAGACCCCCAACCCCAGCTGATAGGAAACAGCCTTCACAGGCAGCAGAGAATAGCCAATATTTATTTCCTGCACAGATTGACAAAAGTCACTTTTGTTTTAATTTCTTGTTCTGAAGTCTGTAGAGAATGTGGTGTCAGTTGCTTACTGGGAAATCCTCAAAACCACACAGAATCAGGAAAAAGAGACTCTCTGGACTAGGAATGATCCTAGCAGAGTACCAACAGCACTCCAGGTGCTAGAGTCAAAAATCATATGGGAATCCCTTATTTTAGTCAAAAATACATCTGCCACCTCTGAAGCGGACTTTAGTTAGCTCAGGACTGAACAGAGCAACACTGGGCAAGAGCTTGAAGCAAGGAACAAAGGCTAGATTATATCCAGCAGAAATCAGAGGATAAAGCAACCAATGATATTAGTTCAGCCTGAAGCACAGCTGAGTCACCAGATAAAAAACACTGCCTTTTACAAACAGCTCTTTGGGATCCTTCTGGACCACAATACTTCTGCTAAAGGAACGGAGACACCTCGGTTTGCTGGTGCCCAGCAGTGTGCAGAGCACCACTGCTCTGCAGCGCTTGGATAACCATCTCACAAATTGCCATTTCCATATCCTGGCTGTTCCTTGAAGCTCTGCTGTCCAAATACAACTTCTGTCCAGCTCTATTTATTAACTAGCTCTGGCAAGGTTGTAGCCCAGATGGTACGTTATCACAAATACTGATGTAAGCCAAACCGAATGCTCTGCTCTCCCTCTAACACCCCTTCATTGCTTTTCTCCTGAGCTCCATTCAAGCCGTGTTTCTGCAGTGACCCCGGGAGCTGAGCCTCAAAGAGCTGCCTCCACAAGGCTGCAGGAAATGACAGCTTCGGAAATGAGTACCAGAGTGATGAATAGCAGGCTACAAGAGCAGCCGGTGCGTTAGCAGGCTGCCAATTAATGAACTACATTGTATTGAACAAGGACATACATGGGCAAGTAGGATCACTGACACTCCCCGTAAGAGATTACAAACCCCATTCAGTGTTTTCTGAAGGTTTTTTCCCAGGGTTCTTTAAAATTTAGGAACTTAGACTTGTTACTGTATTTTGTTCACCAGGAAGCTGCTCCAGCCCCATTTTGGGCAGGCTATGGAAAGCTGGAAGAAGAAAAAAAAATGGGTACAGAAATTTGCCTTTTTATCTTTATCCGTCATGAAGAACCCAGACAGTGAGAGCAGCCTGTGCCAGGGAAAACAGAAGGGGACATTCACCTTTAGGAGGGGGGAAAACAGCTCATCCATATAGACTTCAAAAAANCCCCCCCCCCCCCCCCCCCCCGCAAAAAAGCAGTCCTCTTACGTTACAGAAAATACTCTGCACACAGCCAGATAACTAAGCATTTGTTTCTACTCATTCTGCTGAGCCCCTGGATAAGAAGGCTACACACTTTGCTCAAGCATCTTTGCAGGGTTCTTGCTACACGGTAGTAAGCATGCGACTCCCCTGCAGCTTGCTTCGCTGTCTCACCTGGGACATGGACTTTAAAGACTGATATTTAGCCTTTGGTGCTCCTTACGGACTGGAAAGGCAGTCTAGACTCAGAGCAGAGGACTGCTGTGCCTGGAGAGGCTAGAAACACCTCACTAAGTTTTGCACTATGGGAACATCAATGGCAGCATTGCTATTAACACCTTCTTCATAGACAAAGGCTGGGTTGCTGTCGGCCTCAGTTGCTGGCCTGCCTCCAGGAAGGCACCGTTAATTGTGCAATAAGTCAAAGTCCTAATATTTAAACATTTTCATTTTCTGACTCTCCAAGCTTAATCAAACAAACCCAGACCAGGCACCAAGCACAGATTTGCTAGCAATAATCACTGAAGCTGATCTGATGCTAAATAAAGGTTAGCAAGGCAAATTAATGGTGTGAGATACAGAAGAGCTGTCAATCTCCACGCATTTCACAGAGCTGAGACAAAACAAATATATCATTGTGAGGCTTATTCCTTTCCATTAGGAATAAATCAACCATGAAACAAGGGCAAGAGTAATGCTGTCCTTGGGCGAAAAGCTCAGATTTGCAGACCCTCCATTACAAACACACATGCATTATACAATACAGCACCATTTAAAATAAATAAGCAGCACAGTAAGGGATTACCTAAACCTGTTAGACAGATGATATAGAGGCGGAGTGTTTATCTTTTCAACAGGGAGTCACTTAAGCTTACCCTATGTGTGCATGCAAGATTAAACCCTTCTTGCTCCCCAATACAAGGCTACCAGACGAGGACACACCGTACTGCCTGGAACCACCCCTGACCTGACTCTGCTGCAAGTGCTATATTTTTCATGTATCTCCTTCTTTCTTTGCACAGGCAACTGCTATTCCCCAATCACTCTGATGCTAACATCATAGAAGACCTTGAGTTCAGGAATTTTGCAACCTTGTACTTTTCAGGATCTCCCTCTTTGCAGATTGATGGTCTTTTTTCTCAAACCCCCCACAAATGCATTGATTTCCCCTTCTTATTTTGGGAAGGGTCAGTGATGGAGCGCAGAGGCTACATGTTCACTGCAAGCTGAGAAAGAGGACGGTCCTGCTGCTAGGGAGCTGGCCTAGCTTTAGGAAGTTCTCTGCAAGAGAACTGAGAACCAGACCAATTCTTTTCATGGGAGGAGTTTTTCTCTCCCCAATTTCCAAGTCTCAATTACTTCCCTTCCCCTCCCCCACCACCCAAATTTGAACAGTGTTCCCTTTGTCTGTCCCTTATGTAGGCTTCCATTCTCTGGAGACAAGGCCTAGATGTCTAGCACAACAGGACCCTAATCTCAGCTGGGCCTTAGGCACTGCCATAAAAAACAAACACAGATCACAAGCATAGCTCTTGTGATGTAAAACAGCCTGGATAGTAAATAAGTCTTTGCACAGGTCTGTTAGCTGACATACTAATTACAATGTTGGAATGCTATGGTTTAACAAAAGCTTACATAGCCTGAAAATTTATTCCAAAACATCCTATTTAGTGACTCTGTGTACAGATTTGGAAGGGAAGTTGGAGTTCACTGCAATACCAACTTGAAGTATATGCAACAGTACACTTCCAGCACAACCAACAGGACTACTAGCGCATTTTAGGATGACTAATGAATTGAAGTTTCCTCGGCATGCTTCCCTCCCAAGGGCTACAGGCAAGGATTACAGAGTGGAAAGAACCCAACCTGGGCAGAAAGAAAAGTACACACTCCTGTAGCTGCTAAATCCCTACTGTGGAAGGGGATTACCCATTGCATTTCAGAGAGATCTACTCCCCCCACCCTTGTTTGCATGGGCTTTTCAACACACACCCCAAGTTCTCAGACACCAGCTCAGCAAAACATCATGTAATGCAGCCTGCAGAAGGCAACTGAGACCACACATTTTCAGGAAGGACAAACATCACTTCCAAATCCCCTTCTAACTTACAGAGAACCTCAACACCAGGCATGAGGGGAGCCACCTCCAAAGCACACTAGTCCCCTGATGAATTTCTTTGTCAATCTTCTGGCTAGTAACTGACACCTCCTGGAGGTTCAAAACTGCCTCCTGATTGATGTTCCTCAATCCCACGATAAGCTATAGCACAGCTCTTTCGTGCTTACAAGCCATATTCATGGAGATCACACTTTCTTTGACTGACCTATTTGTCACCAGTCGCTAATATAGGTCAGTGGGGTTGCCTGATACCAACACACGTAGTATGGGCTGGGAGTACACAACAAGCTTTTTGATGTGCTTATTTTGGGAATGGCCACACACTATACTTGCAGCAGTTCCTGTTAATGATTAGTTAGTATTAATTACGCAGTATTAACTTGTTAATTTTATTTCTAAAGAAGTTTTCCCAGTCTGCCCTGCTAATGAACAAGTTCATCCAGATGCCAAACAATAACAGGAACTGGTTTAATAAAGTTTGGAAGTCTGCTTTACATGGTGCTAAAATTAAGAGCTTAGTTTTCTGACCTACAAAAGCTTAGATTTGTTGGTCACCTGCCAGCATGTACTATCTCAACTCTTAGCTATGCCCCTACTTGCTAATCCACACTTGAAGCTGAAAGAAAATGAGGATTCAAAAGGAGATTCATCATTTGGTCTGCCCTCTTGCATCTCACAGGCCATTAATGCCATATCACTTGGCTCACCAATGCTGGCCTAATAGCCTTTACCAGACTACTCATTCTGAGGAACATGGCTTTTTTCCGTAGCTGAAGTTACAGTATGGAGGCTATTCCAGAGCCACAGGGTACCAGCCACCACTATCTGAGAAATACAGATGTCTAACCTGCTACCCAAGTTGCAGGAGAAGATTTAGGTGACAGAAAGGTGGAAAGGTTCAATCTTGCAACATTTGTCTAGTTAGATTTTAATTTTTTTCTCCCAATTTTTCCCTGCCTTCCAGTTCCCAGTTACCGTGGCAACACCTTCCAGGAGTCCCAGAAAAACTTAAGGTGATCCAGACAAAAATCTCAGCCTATCTGTCAGCCTATCACATCAGCAAGTGAGGTCAGAGTGACCAAGCTAAAGCCTTGAGCATCACAACCACTGAAATTTCAGAGTATGGTTTGACTTCACAACGTATTTTCTAGTTTGAGCAAAACACAAATCCATATTCTCCTAAAACCCGAGAATATCTAACCCTATGACAGGATGTGATCTGCTTCTACTTGGATGAGGTGTGACAGAGAAAAGGGATTTCAAGAGCATCCTCCCACTGCAAGAAGCAATTAGTCAATTTTGCTCATGTTTGTTTCTTTTAAGTCCTGATCTCTCAGAAGATAATACTCATTACAATAACCTTAGAGCTCAGTATGACATTTGACAAGTTTGCTGATGTGACTTACAGATGTCAGCATAGCTATGACTTACTTCCAGGAGCTGTCTCTCCCCCGGCTCCTTCTCCCAGGAGATGGAGAAACCACACCCCCACACCCCTTTTCTTCCTGGGATCTCTTTTGCATAGAAAATAGGATAGGCAAAACCATTAACCAGTTGACTTCACTTCCTTACCACTTTTGCCCCTCCATCAGCACAGCAGCCCCCTACAACATAAGAGTCAGAGGAAGCTGAATCTATCTTCAAGCAGAGGCTGTCTCTTCGTTTCTGGCCTGTCTTGTGCCCAGAGGTAGCTCTAGTGCTTGCCAGCACTGCTTCCGCAGCACCACAGAGGAATGGAGTTCCTCATCTTTCATGCCATTTCCACCTCTATTTTCATAGTTGTAAAAAAAGGTTCACACTGCAGTTTACTTATTTATAAAAGTAGGAAACTTTTTTTGACCTGGATTACCCAAGTAGGCTATAGTCTTCTATTCAGTAAAGGTATTTAGCAGGAAAACAGTGAAATGCCCCCAAACCACGTGTTCTAGTCAAGTGTAGGCTTAAGCATTTTGCTCAGCTGAGAAGCAGAGCCAAGGAGCAAGCAACATCTTTAAGAGATAAAAACCCCATCTGCAAGGAGCCACTTGTTCCTTCGCTGAGGGCTATGACTGCACCATGGTGCCATTAGGCCTTTAACTCATCACAGCTTTGCATTGTCACTTCCAGCCTCACTCGCTTTTTCCTTCCAACTATGTCACAGGCCTTTGGATGAGCCTATGCTTATTTATTCGCAGCTCAGTTTTCAAATCCTCAGCCAGAGCCAGCAAAGCAGAGCGGCTTCTCCAGATGAGGTCCTAGAAATTAGCTACAAAGGTTTTGATACAGTGAAGTAAGAACACTGCATTTCCCTCCTCTCCAAACTAAATGAGGGTGGGCAAGGGGCACAGGTATTGCATAGCCAGTAGGAAAAAAAAAAAAGCAAGATGAAGCCTTTATGACTGGGGAAGAAGTTACAAACCCCACTTCCAGCCCAATTATAGAAAGGAATTTAAAATATAGCTTGCCCACCTACCTCAAACATTGGGCTAAGGTCAGGGACAGGTTTCAGGTTGGTGTTCAGGGGATTTCTCACCTGCTGCTGAAAGCCAGTGTTCCTTCAATGAAACTTTGGTAATCCTATCCCAGTTGTAAAGTTAGCAAGCAGCAATGGAAGTCAAGAGTAAAGGATACCGACAGCCCTGCCTTCAGGCACTGCTAGCGCACCGTAGGGCACATGTCTCATAGCTGCACAGTTAAGTGCCACACTGGGTCTTAAGACTATTTTTGGTCTTCACCTTCTGAGAAGCATTGCTAGGGCAGACTGCTTCCGTGATTATTATTATTTTTAAAACAGAAATAAATATGCAGAAGAGCAAACAAAGTGTGGCCCCAATTCACTGTTTTTGTGCCTGTAGCTATACAATTTAAAGAGAGATCAATAGAAAGTTCTACTTTGGCAAGTAAGATGCCTGTCTTTAACCAGAGCCAGAAGTCTCAGGAGCATGAAATTTCATTCAGATATAGCAAGACTTTTTACGACAGAGATGAGGTATTGATTAAAAAAACACCAAAAAGAAAAGCATCTGACGCACCCCCTGCCCGCTCAAGCAAGCTGTAAGTTTGAAGAAAAAGAACAAAATGAACTTTAGTTTGACTCCTCTGTGCTCAGAATTACTCTGCGACAATGATTCCCTGCTGCCAACACACACTCCGGCTCCGAGAGCAGGGATGACGGCGTCCAAGCCAAACACGCGCGTGGCTGGAGAGACTCACGGCAGATTAGACAGCTCTTCTTTGTGCCGATACATGAAATACATCTGGGGCACCCTGGCTATATTAAGGGCACATTCCTTGGCTGTGCTGATGCTTGTTGAGCACTGCTGCAGGCACCAGTGATGCTCATCTCTGGAGCACTGATACAGCGCTTCCAGCAGCTCCCCAAGCTGGCAGATGGAGATCCCTGGGAATGAGACTTGTGAAACAACCCTGAAGGGCTGATATTCTCACTCAGATTATCTAAATCCCAATGTGGAAAACATGCCAAAAGCATCCTTTCTCTGAATCACAGTGAAATGCTCAATAAGAGGCTGGATTTAAGGAAAGCCAGCTGCAAGCAAAGGCAGCCTTTGGTCATTGGTGTCACAAGCGTCCTGAGGAGTCTACTCAGATCTACAGGTACAACTGTATGTCCAAGTCAAGCTCCGACCTCAAAGTCCAATAATTTAATCACGTTGTGCATCACAACACTGCACTGCACACAGTACCTCTCTAGAAAGTCTGTGTCCTCCAGAGACACAGGGCTACAAATAGCATAATTTCTCAAGGGATTTTTTTTTGTGGATTTAATTTTTTTTTTGAAGGGAACCAAAATATTAGACACTGTCATTAGTGATAGTATCATCTAATAAGAAAATAAAAAATAGAATACGGAAAACCTTTATTATCCATTTCATTAAATATCAGTGTTCTTTTAGCCACTTCATAACTGGCCCATCAAGAAAGTATGAAAATTTACAGTGAATCATGGTTTAAAGGCCAAACCCAAACCAAGTGTACCAGGGTTTTTTTTTGGTTTATACGCCACGGCTTTTTCATGGATTGAGCAGTAACTTTGAACTGTACAACATGAATGCCCAGTTTAACATTAGTAAGTACTAGTAACATCACTGCTCATGTAAATCAGAGGTTATTTGATACAGCACCAGAAGATTTAGGTAGAGAACAGACATCTCTAGCAGCAGCGAGCTCTTGCCTATGCAGCACAACCTGGGCTAACAAGAACTCCAGCACCTCCCAGTCCTTCTCGTGCTAGTGTCTAGTGTCGCAAAAACATTCACACTTTGCAGTGGTTTCAAGTTTCCAAATCAGAAGCTTTACTGGATTTCCAATTTCTAGATATCCCCATTCCACTGGCGGGGGGGGGGGGAATTCTGAAGAATTTTAGTTTTTCCAGACTGCATACCAGGCTTAATTCCTTATTCTCTGTTACTATTGTCTATGAGTTCACTTGACAATTTTCAGCTCTTCAGATTTACAGCCATTCCTAGCAAAGTATTTCATCCACAAATAAACGCAACCATCCTTTTTCTGAAGGCAAAGGGAAAAATATATAGAAAGCACACAGATGTTTGGCAAGTACATCAAAGCTAGGCTAGTCGGTACAAAAACCCTCCCCAAAACCCCTGACGTTCTCAGTGCTTTAACAATACAATCAAGTTTTAAATATGAACAGAGGGGGATTCCAAATGGGTACATAATGTCTACAGTAATAAATTAATTGAAAGTGCACAGAAATTTGAACTACAGAAAGCTGTACGTTACACTAAACATCTTCATGTGCCACTTCATCCTGTGAGGCCAGTCACACTGAGTCTGAGCAAATCTTTGTTTTTCACATTAATATGAAATTAGATGAGGCTGGGCAGTGATATCAATTCCTGGCCCGTAGGTATCAACTTACTGTCTTTGGCAAAGTCATGCTCGTGTTCTCTGCATAGTTGGAGAATATGGTATTTGGCTCTTCAAACCCTGCAATTCGCTGCTGACCCATGTACGCTCACTTAGATGCTCTTGGATCTTTGGAGAGCAGAGAGCACTTTCCCCTCCGACAATATTTCATAACTTCAGCACGTAATACCTTTTCCAAAGGAGGACAGATGTGCAGGAGTAGTTTCAGTCTTCCACAAAGTTTTCCATTAGGATCTTGATTTTTCTCTGGCTCTGTAGTCCAACAGCATAACCACAGTCCCTGCAAGGCTGGAGACAGGAGGTTGCTGCTTGAGCAATACTCGCTGCGAGCAGGCCATCCAGCTGAGGTACTGCCCATTTGCTGCCTGGGTTCAGAGATGCCGCTGCGAGGACGCCTGCCAGCACACAGCCACTCACCCTTTTCTGGGGAGCTTTCAGAAAAGGGCATTGTGGAAGAATAGCTTGAGCCCAGCTTGTCTTACAAGGGACATTTCAGCCAGAAGCCGTTAGGTTAAACATTCAGGTTGAAGGGTAGAGAGGTGTCATAGCAGGGTGGGGAGGGGGCGGAAAATGGCTCTATTTTGTTTTCAGAATACTGTATATCCTAGTTACAGGAAAGAAGCCAGCAATAATGCCTATCCCACTCACAGATTCAGTTGGTTTTTTTGTTTTTTTTTT
>RSEF01000006.1:25938561-26105133 GCA_003993805.1 Himantopus leucocephalus
CCGGCTGTCAACCAACACCCCCAGGTCCTTTTCTGCCAGGCAGATGTTGCTTTAAAACAATTTAAATGTAAACACTATACAGAGGGGATCCGATAGGTACAATTAAAGAGGAGAATGCTTTAGAGGAATAATATGACTCCATGACATCTCTTGTGCCCCTATTACCTGTTACTCATTCTTTTCCCTCTATAGAAGAATGAAATGAGGCAGCATTACTTGGAAAATAGACATTAATTTCTTACTAGATTGAAGACTTCCATGATGAACCTGAGGGAACAGCACTAATAGTTAACTTTAGCAAGGCTTTATGAATGCACTGAAGGTCACTTTAGTATAACGTTCAGCTGCTCCCAACTCAAGTGAGACCCAAATAATACAAGCCACCAATCGACTCTTCCATCCCAACAAGCAAAACATCCCTACTAGCAGAGCTCCAGAACAATCTGGAGGTGTCCCAGGAAAGCTTCAGCAGAATTAGGCATTGCAAAGGGCATAGTGGTACCAGCCAGCCATATTTCAAGTGTTCATAATGAGCTTGTCACCAATAAGTTAGAGCAAGTATGCGCTGCAACTCAAAGCTGGGCAAAGGAAAACTGAGCAAGTATGTCTGTCTGTCAAATGCAGAGGCTTCCCAGAAGGGATGGAAGTGTCACAGCACAATTAAAGGGACAGTCTCTCCTTGTCACAGGGCTGGAATGAGTATTCCCAGCAGAAAAGCAGGAGCCCACTCAATCCCTTTGCAGTGACAAACCCACGGGTATTTCAGAGGTGGCAATAAACAACCTAATTTTCCACAAACACTAGAGTATTAACAACCCTGCTTGGTTCCAGCATAGAGAATTACCTTCCAAGCTCTTAAATACAGAAACAAACATCACTTGCCATGTCAGTTACTAAGCAGGGGAAAGCAAAGCCATTTAGACACCACAAGACAGCAGCATGAATATTACAAGACATGCATAATTCAAACATTTTATTTTATGCAGCAACCTCCCAGCCTCAGCTGAGGTATTGGTTTGGTGACGTTCAAGCAATAGGCAGGTCTAGAAACGTCAGTCCCAGATAGCTTATTGTTCAAGCCTAGGTACAGGGCAGCCTTGAACTGCAGCTCAGAGGTAACTGCTTCAGAAATGTCATGGCATGCTTCCTTTCTGTGCACAATAAATCTAAGATAAATTCTTGAAACTTAAATGAGGGCTTCACCCATACCAACATCCTTTGCCAGCTGAAAGTTGAATAGTCAGAAAGAGAAAGCAGCCACCACCTCCTTACCCTTGCAGAGGTGCACATTTAAAAATCCAATCAGTTTAGGGGAAAAAAAGAAAAAAAAGACCAAGAAAAAAGGGGCTAGAAAATACTTACAAAACAGAATCACCAGAGAGGTCAGGGTAGGCTGTCAGGGGCCGCTTCCAGCTTAGTACAGCTGCTAAAGTCATTAGACAGTGTCACCCCACCCTTGGGCTCCCAGGGGCAAGAGCAGAGGAAGGAGGGCTCCTCCTCATCTCCTGCTGATCCGGCTGTTTCTGGTGTGAGTGTAAGTTCTCTCCATCCATTGAACATTTTGCAAACAGGCCACTGGAAGAGGGAGTGCCTGTTTGCCGTATTTGCAGGGTTGGTCAGGCACTGTATTCCCAGAAAGGGGCTGATCTCTAGTGAACTTGGCTAGAGTGAGCCATCGCATTCAGTTTTACCTCTCTGCTCCAAGCTTGTCTCAGGCTTCCCTGGGAGACAGCACAGAGCCTGGATTAATCTGAATGGTCCTGCCCATCCTACCAATACTCCATTCACCCCATTTCCATTGACTACTTTAAAACAAGGCACCCAGGCTCTCTGCACAGATGTCAGCTTCCAGACAGTTCCAGAAAGTTTAAGTAAATTCCACCCTTGGCAACCAGATGCATCAGAGTGCTTTGCTTATACTGCTGCAAAGCAAGAGAACAACCAACCTCGATCACTATCTCCAAAAAGCCTTAAGATGGAGTCAAAGACACTGCTGCAGTGAAACAAGCAAGTGCCACAGAGCATCCTTACCTTCACTCTGAAACTCTGCCTGCACAGAAAAGCCTTTCTCCAGGCTCAGGCTACATGCGTTTGAAGGAGAAAAGCATCTCTGCTTTGCCAGCGCTGTCCCTGTTTGGAGGGAAAACTTCTACAAATGCTGTTTTTTAGGACATTAAATGACTTTCCAGTAACACCTAGCCAAAAATTCCTAATCACCCACCCTGCCTCCTCAGACAGCCTGTGTTGGTCTGCCTTAGTACATACACTGGGCAGAAAACTGCAGCAGGACAGGAACTGATTCATAAGTGGATCAAGTATCCTCTGCTGCAGGGCTGGTGACAGGCCCAGGAAGGCAGGACGCATGGCAAGGCAGCAGTCCGTTTGGAATAGGGCTCTGAAGTCTACTGCCATGGCCTAAGTACAGCCCTTCCAGCTCTCCCTAAAGGGGTTTGGGGTGCTCCTTCTTTGAACTCAGCTCTGCTGATTAGAGAGTTATGAGCACTGGTGCATACAGGAGTAGTTACACAAGCTATCCCAGGTATTCAGTGGTGTCCACTTACCTAAACCTGTCCTCTGGAATGAGGCCACCGGTGCTAGAGGAAAGATGTTCAACCTACATGTTTGTTTCTCCTCCTCAAATTCCAGGAACAGCTCAACGACTGATGTAGAGAAGGGGCTGCTGTATGAGGGAGTATTTATTTTTTATATCACGACCATGGTCTCTTACAAGGTTTAAAATTCAAGTACGCAGCCATGCTGGGAAGAAATGGAAATACAAACAAGCAAAGTAGATTTCTCAGAGCAAACAACAGGGCAGGGCTGCATGTACAAACCAAAAATCAAGTCCTGAATTACATCTGATTACCACACTCTTGAAATGCTTTGTAAGGAAAAAATAACTCCCCAGGGAAAGCCAGTGCCTACAATTGCACCTGAAATAAAGCACGATGTTGGCAATTAGGCATACTGTGTCTGGCAACACATCCAACCAGTGGACACACAGCTATTGACATTTCATAAGCAAACGTGGTAACTGCATTTGCAGTTTGATATATAACTACATTCATATTTGAAGCCTAGGAAACTGCTAGCATATCACTCATCTGTCAGAATAAACAGAAGGGCACTGGTTTTGGCCAGCTTTTGCAAGATAATAGTAATGCTCAGAGACATTTGCTAGCAGTGCAAACAGTGCCACGCTTCCCCTGGGTACGAAGTGGGGATCGCGAAGACAACATCCTAAAGAAAGGGGTAAAGCAGCAGAAAATGGATATAAGACAGGAACAGTTGTCTTGACACAATTTAAAACAAAAAACCCCACCACAACAAAGAAAAGGAACTGAAAAAAATCAACAATACTTGTAAAAGCTGCCATGGCAGAGGGGATACAGGGATGAAAGGCGATTCATGAAATGCTAAAATCCCCAACTTCTCTATTTCTATCTGGTCTACTTTAATGGTGCCCCTTTAGCCAAGATGCAGTAATTGACCAAGAAAGTAAACTTGGTCTGATTTGGTACCAGGTAAGACCAGTTACTTAACACCAGAAAGCACCACCTTCAAATCAAGTGTGCAGTATTTCTCATGAAGAGGCAGAAGCCAAACTCAAAAAGCTCTCAATCTAAGAGGATGGAGTTTGCAATAGGGATGCCAGTGTATCCCCAGGAGTCAGAGACACAAGAGGGCTGTGGCCTCTTTACGTCCCTCTCCTATATCACAACTGCAGCCAGTGAGCAGCACACGTGAAACCAAATGGTGATGCAGAGCACATTGCCAGGCACACACTGATCTCCCAACACTGCGTAGACAACCAGCTAAGACCAACCAACCAAGATCCCTAAGCCAGGGCACTGAGACAAGCAGAGACCTTCCTTTTGGCAGTACTTCAGTGCCATGTCCCACATCCCAGCTAAGGGGAGAAGAGCACCCTCCCTTCTCAGAGATCCCTTTGGGTCCCAATAAAGTTACGCTAGCCATAATAGCTTTGTTTTACATATTGTGTGTAATCTAATATTGGAAATTGGTCTGCAGTTATGTAATTGTGAAGGAAATGGCTACAGTCCCGCTCGGCCCAGCTGAAAACACCATCCCATGATGCCTCCACCACAGACAGGGCTCCTGGAGGCTGCAAGGGAAGAGCCCCATCCTGCCTGCGAGCAGAGCAGCAGCAGCGGCGGCAGAAGTGCTTGGGAGTACGCTTATACTTCACCATCTGTCAGGTTTTCCATTGCAAACACTGCCACCACAGTTTATAACTTGACCGTTTCAAGCCACATCCACACAAAACTTGGCAGAGAGGGAGCTGCTCTGGCCCAGTCCCTCCCCCTTCTACCTTAAAGAAATGTGTGCGGATTCCTGCTTTAAAGTCACAACATTTCCTTTCTGCAGCAGAAATACATTTTTAAGTTATTCCACAAGGCTTTTTCAGTTAAGAATTAAAAGAAGCCTATGTACTTGACAGACAAGACTTGACTAGACTATTCACATTGTTACTCTGAAACAGCTCAGAAAGGTTTAGGTGGTGTTGGACAGGGCAGGTTGGTTACACAGTGCCTTTAAACAAGTCACAGTCACCTCCAGCAAGGAACACAAGCCCTGTCACTACAGGCTGTTCCCAGACACCATCTGGAGATTAAATCTCCATTTTTCTCCTGATGCATTTGTGGCCATTGCTACATGCGGATTTTCCTCCTCAGCTGAGGAAAACAGAAGGAGATAAATATCCATCAGACACATCAGGGACACTGTGGGTTTTCTGCTCACATAACCATAATTCAGAAGGTCTGAAGGACAATTCTTGTTGAGCCAAGATAGGTATTTGCCATGAAAAAAACAAGTGCCAAGTCTGAGAGCTGGGACATTACTAAATGATTTGTTCTCAAGCATAGAAATCCTACAGGTTTCTTTCGGTCTAACAAGGTTTGCTTCCGTGGCAATCGCAGCAACAGCCAGGTTACAGTGACCCATGGGCTTCATGACTGAGATGAAGGGTTTCAGAAATTATTCACCACATATGCTACGCTGACCTTGCTTTTAAGTCATAATACTGAACAGAAGTTTCAACTTCAAATGATGTCCAAGTTGTAACTTTCATTGGCACAGTAACGAAGACAACCTTATCTAACTCTTTTAGTGAAAGAGGAAACTAAGTATGAGATAAGGCCCTACCAAATGGGCTTGCACATATCTGCCTGCGAGACACCTTAAGTACCGTTTCTTATATGGGAAAAGTGACACTGAATAATACTATACAGTAAATGCAACACACTTAAGATGGAAGTTAACGTAGCTTGATGATAAGCAGATAGAACTTCAACAAATCAAATACCAGATTTTTTTTTTCCCCCCTTTTACCTCTGCCCTATATACTGGCCTTTGAAAGCAGAGCTTACTTCCTTTCAGGGGGTACACAATTTGGAAGCAAGCATCACAGGAGATAGTAACTATAGCTCAGGCCCTAGAAGTGTTCAGAAGAAAACATCCAGCAGGACACGAAACAGGCAGCATTGTGTGGAAACTGGTTTTGACCTTCCTTGTGTAAAAAGCATAGGGCCATTTGACCAGCAAAGAGAAGGTGTTTCTTCCCTACAAAGCCATGCAACAGAGCCAAGTTAAGGTTTTTCCCATCCCAGGAAAAAAAAAAAAAAAAGAAAGAAGAACCATTTAAGCGTCTCTAGGCATTAGCAAGCAACCCTATTCAGGCAAGGTTTTAAAATCAAGCAGTCATCTGTGCCTTTTCATATCCAGCTCCCCCAAAGTACAGTTAAAAAACCAAACCAGACATACGATATGCTATACACATCTATACACACAATAAAGTCTGAGATATTGGCTCAGCAGCACATCCAATGCACACTGTCCAGTCTGATGAGACTTCTCAGCCACACAGCTAATGAGCTATCTAGCCGTACTTCCTTCCTTTCATTGAAGAAACAGTCCCTGCTGCAGGTGACAGCCGTAACACCTTACATCATCTCCTGGATCAGAAGAACAAGCTTAATTTATACAATCACAGCTATAGTTTCAAAACACTTATCAAGCCAACGTAACCATACAGTCAGATGAAGTACTACACATGTGCATAGTTCAATAATCTTATTTTCTTGAAAAGTATATCCCCGTGTTCTTAGGAGTCACAATGACATCTTCTATACTTGCTTGCCTACACTAAATGGATACCCAAACTCAAACAATAACTCATGAGTTTTAAAACTTGACACTCAAGAAACTTTTGCTGGTTTCATTACATGCCATTCATAGGTTGAGCTACAGCTGAAGAGACAAGAAGTCATAGTATTAAAGTCATTCCTGTGGTATCCCTAACCCAGGGGAGAGTGAGAGTGTATGTTTGGAGTCCTGTTCTTGGAACAACTGAAATATAATTTCCCTGCCAGAACAGTTTCGACAAGCACCCAAAGCAAATAATGCTCTCTCCACCACCAATCAGTGACTTTTTTTTTCTCCTTTAAAAAAAAAATCTGTATCTTTATTTTATACACCTATCTATAAAGGGCAAGATCATAGCATGGTGTTCAGGGCTTCAAATCTCCTTCCTTTTTTACGTGGACATTCAGAAATCTGGCTGCTAAGCATCAGAATATGATCTTAAGAACTGTAATCCAAGTTCAAGGATGTTTCCTGAGAAGAGTCATATTTCTGGACCCACTAATTAAATTCAAACCCTGACACTCTCCATTTATGTCTCCACATACCATGTGGTTCAATACAATATGATGTGAACTGTGCAAGGCAGAGAGGCCACATTAAAAGAAAATACAAAGGAACTGTAATTTGGAATTCAGACACTTCTTGCATTATTTAACAGCCCAATCCCCTTGGCTCCATAAGCCATTATCCAAGACAGGGATATCATGGATACGAATGCAAGTTGCCACAATAACCAGGCTTGTTCTGACAGCAGTAACACCCGCTATTGACAATGAGGAGCCCTCAGGCTTGGAAGGGAAGATGCTTGTCCACTGGACTAGACACAGTTTAAGAAGTTAAGACATTTCCCCCCCTTCAGTCATAACAATTGCTTTTAAGTGGGTCAGTTGAACATTTTGGCTCCTACTAGTTTTGCAAGTGATACAGTCAGTATCCAGGAGACAAGCACTTCGTTCACACTAGCCAGTGCATTTCCACACACTATCCGTTTGGACACCACACAAAATCACTGGCCAGCAACTGACTGCATCACTTTCAGCCAAACGAGCATTAGGCTTTCATACAGTAAAGAAGAAAAAAAAAAAAAATACAATGCATGGTCATCATTATGGATAACCTGACTCAGAACTCTGGATTTAAGTCCCAGATCAGGGCGCCCTGTTCCCCCAAGCTCTGGCATATCCAGCACGCTCCAGAACCAGCCAGCCGCGAGAGCCCCGCATGCGGAGCCACCACGACATCAGCCTTCACTCGAATGGCTCCAAATGCCAGCAGCTCCTCTGGATGAGGACACACAAGTCACGAGTGGGCTGGAAACTAGTTCTGGACAACAGCTTTGGATTAATACACAAGGAGCACTGGAGGGGAGGAGGGGGAGCTGCTGAAGACAGGCAGTTATTCAAACCAGCTGCTAACCCGCTCCAACCACTCACATGTACACACTCTCATGTGTTTGTTCAGGCTGACTCAAAGCTACCAGACATCCGAGAGTTAAAGTACACAAAAGATATCTATACAAACAGTTGCCAAAAATATCATTTTCCAAGTGGAAGCTGGTTATTCCAGGGATGGCAGAAGAAGGGATTTCATCTTGCTTATACATGACAGGCTCTGCCTCCTTGCCTCAAAATTCCCCAATTAACGCTTCTGCGAGAACTTTTGAAACAGTGCATGGCCACGTATTTATCTACGCACATTCTCCCCCCTCCCTACCGAGCTCTGGGCCACAGGCTAAACTGTCAAGCCAAGTTTCATCCCAAGCAATTTTTAAACACTCATCCTGTAAATCCTCCGAAAAGGGAGTTAGTAATGGAAATGCTGACAGCGACTTGAAGAGACAGCAGGGCAACTATATCAGTCTACTATACATCAGCTTCATTAGCTGCAGATCCTTCTCTCCTTCACCTTCATTTTCCATTAGCGTACTCTGGCTAATTAATGCACAAAACCTATGAAACATTCTTACAGTAGAAGGCAACATTTGGCCCCCAGCCCAAATCAACATTGAGAAACTTCAACATCCTCAGCCAGACATAGTAACTGTACCAGATGGAGCTAACGTACAGCTACAAGTAGTGATGAGGAAACTGAAATAAGAGGAACACATGCAAAAATCAGAGCATTGGAAGAGGGAAAAGCAGCAAACGTGTCTTACCGCTTTCGTTTTTCTCTATGACATCCACGACCTCTCCAGCCTGGAGGCTGATCTCAGAGTTCTCCTGCTTCTCATAGTTGGACACCACCACATATTGCTCCAGGATCATGGGTTCAGAGCTAGCATCAGCACCTGGGGAAGGGAAAAAGCAAGCTGTAAGCCAGCTTCCAGCCATGGCTCCTCGAGAGCGACCTCCGTCCATCCGATTCACGACAGGCCAACTTGTCACCAGAGCCAAGCGAATCAGCAAACAACCTTGGCTCGCAGCATATCCCCAAATGGCTGGCCATATAGAAACAGCCTCCTCTGGCCCACAACCCAGCAGCACAGAGGGACATTGGAGAGAAGAAGAAGAAAAAAGGGGAGGGGAAAAAAAAAAATACGAAGAGGAGCCGAAAACAGTGAATTAGTTGCAAAGTTTCATGATGTATTCTGAAAATAAACCTCTTCCCAACATGGTTTCCACAATCCTTGCTCCCATTCAGAGAGAAAAATCCTGGGCAGAAGTAGCATAAATCCACAGCTGAGCCATCCCCCCAGTAAACCCAAAGAAAAAACAGCTCTCCCCTTAGCGGCTCAGCTCCTTCTCCACTCTAAAGGCTTGAGCTGAAAGTCAAGAGGGGGCTGTAGATGCCAATCATATTCGTCTGCACTGCAGCCCTTAAATAGAAACACATGAGCGGGATTGAAAGAGAGGGAGGTGGGGTGGAGGGAGAGAGGGGAGGGCGGGGAAGAGTGTTTACTTGAAACAGAAGAAGAAAAAAGTTATAGCGCCAGATCCTTGCTCAAACACGGCCACCCCCCACCAGCTCCGCAGTTCCGCATTCCCCGCGGCAGAGCAGCCCGGAGCGGGACCTGGGCGCCACGGCCCCTGGCTGTCCCAGTAGGCACAGCACGCTCCGGCTTCCCCCTCTCCATTGCCCTTCGGCAACTTTTGGAGCCAACTACTCCAGTTGTTCAGTTTCTCTTCATATTGAGGGCTTTCGGCTGTCAGAGCCATTTATGAATGAGTGTAGGCTAACACACAAACAGGGGCGAAAAAAGGCACAAATAAACCATTTTCTTCCATTCCCCCCCACACCTGGAGTTGTTTCTTGGTTTGCTTGTTGTTTTGGTTTTTTTTTTTTTCCTATTTTTTTTTTCTGACTTTTCCACCCCCAAACCAAAATCGTGCG
This sequence comes from Himantopus leucocephalus, assembly GCA_003993805.1. Lineage (NCBI taxonomy): Eukaryota > Metazoa > Chordata > Aves > Charadriiformes > Recurvirostridae > Himantopus > Himantopus leucocephalus. Next base: position 25,948,060 of record RSEF01000006.1, read on the forward strand.
CTTTGAGGTGGAGCTGGGAGGCAGGCATGCTGCCGAGGCAGATGTGGAGGGGGACCTCCTTGCCCTGCCGCTTGCTGTACCAGACACAGCTCGACTCTCTGGTGCAACATAAACAGTGCGGCCAGGGCCTCCGCACCCCCAAGCCCAGGCACAGATTGACTGTGCTCTGCCTGGAAACCACCTCGAAGAGTCATGAAAACCTTTAAGGCATCAGGGTTTCTTAATCTGCCCTCGCTTATACACACTTCAGAGTGTCAAACCAGAGCAAAAAGCACCTACAATTTCTGTCTAAGAGCCACCAGACACATTCCTTAATGCAAAATTATTTTACAGGTTTCCCAAATTACAGCAATGTGTATTAGGGCAGAGTGGTTTGGGCCAAGAGCATTATTATACATTTTATACAGTAAGAGGTAGTTCCTGTCTCTAGATTAAGACACAGATGGAAAGGGGAGACGGCAGCAGATGTATGACTTGCTGCAAGTCTCATGTCTCATTTCACGTGATGGGGGCAGAGCCAGGAGTAGGGTCCAGGTCTCCTGAATCTCTGATGACAAATTGGCTACAAGAGACGGGAAGGAAGCAGCATGGTCTGAAACTGTCCACCAGACAAGTCAGGGAACTGACAGCCAAGCACAGGATGCTCAGTGCTGTATTTCTGCAAGCAGCATGTTCATATACGTTTGCGCTGAAGATACAAAGTGATTCTACAGACAAATAATTAGCATCCCTGCCAAGAGAGAGGTAAAGAGTGCATCAGCCATTAAAACAGCATCCTGTGAAATGAAAATCCTAGAACAGAAAGCAATTAATTCAACCGTTTCCTGAAAGGAAACGCTATCACAATGCCTCCCTTTGGACCAGATTTAAGAAATCCAGAAAATCATAAGACTTCCTTGCTCCCTAAGCGTGCCTCTGACTCTCCTCAGGTTACATAGGTTAATTTTCTTTAAAGAGGAGTCATCTCCTCTAGAAGTTTGTGTTTAAGAGATTTAGTTTTTCTATGGATAGTTGAACCACAGCCAGTAGCAGGAATAGGGGGAGAAGACCATGAGCTGCCAACATTGACATTTATAATAAAAATTTTCACCATAGCTGTTCATTCCAAATAAGCATCATGTTTCTGGTAATGATGAATCAACTTGACTTATGTGTTCTGGTCTAAACCAGTGCTAATTGGGTTATCTAGAGTGCAACGAGATGCTTTCCCCTATTTCACACTGCTTCCCACACAGTCCCTTCTCCAGTCCAGAACGGGGCAGCATTATCATCTTCCTTCAACTTACTTATGCAAGTAACACCTACAATGCCTACTTTGTTTTAGTCATCTTAAGATAAATTCCAGTTCTCTAACCAGAAACAAAAGCCATGGACTTATGTTTACGCATGTGCATCAGCAGAGAATTTACTGTGTGGAAAGACAAAAGGAGGGGCCAAACAATAGCAAAGGGAGTAGGGGACATGCAGGAAGCTACTTGTTAAACAGACACCCCAAATGTCTTCTTTCATCTCATTTCCCACACAGTTTTCATGGGAGTAGAGTAAGGAAAAAAACCCCAAAACACGGCATTGGCTTGGTGGCAGGAGCAGTGCTTGTGTGTTGCACATGTCCCTGGTGGGAACAAGGAGAAGACCAGGCTGGAGCACAGGCTGGCAAACACCCTGCCGTCAGCCACCGAGGCCAAGCCAGGGACCATGTGCCAAGGGAGCAACCTTGCCAGGAAACCCGGAGAAGCAGCACTTCAAATCCACCTCCACAACTCTGGCTCCAAAAAAAGTGGGTTTACAAGTCCGGCAAGATAGGTTATATCTGCACTCACATACCCGAAACCCAGCAGGACTTTACAATGCTGTTTACTCTGTCCTGCCTTGGATAAGGTACTCATTGCAGGAGGATTTCTTTGTCACTACAACGGCTGGTGCAACACATATTTGATTAAGAAACTGTTTTAACAGAAGCTTGTATAAGTGTTACAGGGTTCCTATTAAGATAAAGAAAAATAGGGTGATAAATTCCTTGGTCTAGGAAGTAACCAAGGTCAAACTTGTTCATTTCCAGCTACAGCAGATCATGCCTAGAGGATATCCCCTTTTGGAGTGGTGGGGTCCCAGGATTAGGCACTGCACAGTGGGGAATACTTCAGTAACAGTAAAGGAGGAAAGAAAGGAGGAAGGAGAGGAGGAAAAAAGACAGAAACAGCTCCTCCCAGTAATCAAGTGTTAAACATTTTCCGGGTAGCCTGCTTTATGTTGTTACTACATTCCCTTCAGGCACAGTCAGTAGGGTAAAAAAAAAAGTTTAACCCTCCTCAGTCTTCCAGCCCCCACAAGCATCTTTAGATCAATTACTCCTCAGTGACACTCAGGATACCCACAACATTGCTGGTATTTTGTCAGACTGCCGGTTTTCCCCCCAAAGGGTATTCAAAAGAACAAGACAAGCAACACCACAGAGAGCACGGCACCAATTACACCCACCGCCATAGGCGCTTCCGCATCCCTGCTAATTAGTTCAGGTCTAATTTGTAACACCGAACACAGCATCTCATTGAAGAGTAACAGCCTGCTCAGTGTGAAGCACGCCAGAGAAGAGGGAAGCACAGTAACACGAGTTCCCCAGCAAGCTCACATGCACACTGCAATGCCCCCCCGACATTACAGCCCCAGGTTTTTAAAAGCCTCTTCAGCCCAGGCAGGAGAAACGGAGAGCAGAGTTTAGGATATGGCTGATGCACCAGCTGAAGTTCCCCCTGCTTTCCCCCCCAAAAAAAGCAGAATTAGTGTTTTGGTTTAGCTCCAACTTGCAAGCCCTCCCCACAGCAGAGCGCACGATAGATTGCTGGCTGAAATAAGAATTTGCTTGCCTCTCCGTTTATTTTTGCCTCGAGTCCGTTTCCTGGTTAAAGTCTTGAGGATACCCCTCCTCCTCTCCATAGGGCTCCACTTTACAATCCTCCCGCTCCTCACCTCAGCGATTCCCTTCCTGGGGTTGGGCAGAAATGTCATCGGAGCTTGTCCGTGCCCCTCACAGCTGGCACTATTAAGTGACACAGTTGAACCTTGTCCCCCTCGCCAGGCAGCGAGGAGGGAGCATCATTCCTCCCGCTGTACTCAAAGACCAGCAACTACTGTGAAAGCCTCCTAAATAAGAGCGCAGAGCACCCGTTCCAAGCAACGTCTTCCTCCTCCTCCTCCTGTGTTGCAACAGCTAAGACCTATGATGGTTTTGCAATAGCCAAAAATTAAAACCACCAACTGGACTCCAAAAATAAAATCATCTGGATATGGAAATCTGAGACTCTTGATCTTTGCCAGAGTACTCTGTTGTTATCAGGCTATAAACATGTCTGCTCTTTTAATCCATACAGCACACAGGCTTTTATATTACCCTTTTATGATTATCAATCAAGTGTTTACAGATTCAGACTAAATGAATTAGTACTGGGCTGGTCAGTGGAAGTTTTGCACAAGCAGCCAAAACCACAGAAACGGTCAGTGAACGCCATAAGGATGATTCACAGCTGAACAACCAACTGGCAGGTAGTCCAGCTCTTCTGACCTGGGCACAACTGCTGAGGACACGTGCAGGGTCTGCACGCAGGGGCGTCTGGCAGAAAGCATCCCCGAGCATCACGGCTTTCCATATGATAAAGTCAGAGCTTCACAGTTTTCTGCGCATAGGGAGGAGTAACTGCGGTAGCTTGGATCTAGAGCTGTGGTTTCTTGTTAGAGCCAATTCTTCAAGGGTAAGCCTTTATGTATCTCTGGAAAACTCCTTTTGGGGAAGGAAAAAAAAGGAATACCCAGAATAGCAGCAAGCCTACTCAAAAATCCTCAAGTCTGTCTATCCCCTCACAACAGCCATATGCCCAGCTCTAAACAAAGGGATTTTCTTCCCCTAAAAACTTTACCTCTTTTCTTTCTTATCAGAAGGACCAAGTCACTATGGTAAACAAACATGTTAAAACTGCACGTTTTCTTTGAGCCTTCTACCAGTGATCCACCCGAAGTATTTTAAGATAGAGAGCTTAGGTCTGCCTAAAAATTGGGTTAAGCGTCTAATGCACACAAGATAAAAACCAGACTTTACCACATAAATCACGAGATTACACAAGAGCTCACGATCTCACAGGGGTCTCAAAAAAGTAGTTCCTGAAATAACCAGTTCCTAGAGTAAGCAGTGGGATGAGGCTGATGAAGCCTCCTACAAGTCTCCTTGGGGACAATATGGATTCAGATCAAAACCATGTTTCTAAGCCTAGGATCTCTCTTCTATTCAGCAGGGCTGGTTTCTTTTTTAATTTTTATTTGTTCTTTTGTTTTTTGTTCTTAATGTGCCCTAAACAAGCAATGAAGCCTTTGACTCATCTCCCAGATACTCCTGCACTCCAGCCTGTCACGCTTCAGCCCCCTTCCTACTTACCAAAATTCAGGCTATATTTGCACATCAGTTATTCTTGGAAGTAAAAGGCCACTCACAGCTTGTGAAAATAGGAAAGGGGATTCATCTCCATCCCTTCTGTTAGATAGGAGTTCCCCCAGTTCCCAGCAGTGGTTTGACTTTAGAGATCAACAGCTCTTGGTGCAGCAGTCCTGAGCCACAAAGCTTTAGGGACAGAGACAGAAGTTCATCACAGCCCACAGTAACTAAAGGAATTCAGTGCAAGTCCCGTCTCCAGGTCTTCGCAATAAAACAGTACTGACAAAACCCTCTTTGCCTCACTATAGATGAAAATAAATATTTGGATAAGTCTATCAAATGGGTTATTAATGCACTATCATTTCTGTAGTTCTCTCCTGAGCTTGGCCAGGTAGCTCTTTTACAAAGAGCTGTTGCATTTTCAGAAAACAGCTTCAGAAGCAGGGGACACCCTGCTATTAGGCAGAGATAGGATTTAAAACAGGAAAGGAAGGGTTTGGATCTGACCATTAAAGTAATCTAGAAGACTCAAAGCCTGAAAAGTTTGGCCTAAAACCTTGTCCTAATTCCAAAGAATGCCCGAGAATAAAACAAGGTTGAGCACCATCCATGCAGTGACGGCCAGGTCAGCATGCAAACCCTCTCAGCCCAGGTTAGCAGCCGTGATTAATGTACATGAAGTCTCTCCATAAGTGAGCATCCATACATACACCTTCTTCCTCAACTCCACAGCACTCATGCTCTGCAACCCTTTCAGTACATGGGGCAATAACTTCCTTGCAGAGTAGCTAAGAACTCTCATCTTTCTTATTATCTTTCTGGCTATACATACAGAAATCTGTTAGAGACGGTAACTCCATGAGCTGCATTAACTCCCTCCTGGCCCCCCGGGTTGCTGCTACAAACAGTTAACAGGAGCCCAAGCCAAGAGCATGCATTGCCACCAAGAAAGGAATATGAGCAGTGATCATAGTAGAAGAAAGTTATCCTGGTGCCCGGATTCATTCCCCAGCATAAGGCAGCCGGAGTATTTTCTAGCGCTTTTAAGAACCAAGGTCTGGATAAGCCTTCAAGAGTTTGGGACAAGTGGCAGCTTTATGGTAGACTGTGGCTTCCAGCACTGGAGTACGTGTCTGACGCACAGCTATAACCAGCAGCAAAACACAGCCCCCGTGGGGAGCACGTCAGGAACGAGCTTGGCCCATGGTAAATGGCAGGCACTCTCTCAAGCAAGTGCTCCAGTTCAGTTCCTTCTTCACAGTTCTCAGCAGCATTTCCAACAAAATCCTGACAAACGGAGAAATTCAGTGCTGACCTTTGCCAAGTGGAGCTTGTTAGTCTCAGGATTTTTATTTTTGATCTGCTAGGTTTTAAGACGGAGCCAAGAAAAANGGTGAAAAGAAAAAAAAAAAAAAAAAAAAAGAGTTGAGTCCTTTCTACTCCTTGGAAAGTTGGCTTTCTGAACAGCAATTCCAACCAACTAGGTTACAGGTAGCAACAGTTAAGAATACTTGAGTATTTTGCACACAAATCTGTTAAACCACTCGGAGATTTTCACACAGCTGCTAGACAGGGTCTTCCACCAGGCTGAAGTCACCTATGTACTCTGGCATTTGCCCTAGTCCTGCTGAGTGGTGCAACACATTCACATTACTCCACATGCCACAAAGCAGACTAGCCAAAGAATTTAATGGCAGTTGAGGTGACCCAAACTAGTGTCCCACCACAGCACCTCTCAGGATCTGGCTGGATGGCACCCACCTTTTTCCAGAGTAGGAAATTAAACCACTTGCAATCCTTCATTAGAGTCTCCACTTCGTGGAGCAGGTTTACGCCCTCAGCTGGAGCTCAGGCAGCATGAAATTGGCTTCTGTTCTAGCCTGCAAACCTCAGCCTAGGACATAGATATGTATTACGTGGGTAAAGTCCATATTCAAATTCAAGTCTGCTTCATCAGCCTGCCACATTAGGATACAGTCCATGACAGGTCTGAACTGAAAAGTAGCTGTGTTGGAAACTGGGGATTCATTTGGAGGAGAAATAAACTGAAAGGCCACGTGAACTGGAACAGCATTGGGAGCTAAGAACCTGCCAAATGCACCAGAAGACTTCTAAGCAGGACTATGTATCAACATTCACCTTCAAGCACCACGCAATGCAATTAATCATTTACATTTGCCCCATCATCGTGCACAGATTTTTTTTTTGAAGCCGAACTAGCAACATGCACTTAGCTAAAAGCAGTCAACAGAAGGGAAGAAATTTTTATCTGTTAAAGATTTCACTTCCTTGCCCTTCAACAAGGATGAAAACCTTGGCATTCAATTTGTCATTTTACATATAGCAACATGAAACATTCCCAACAGATGCAGAATCACAGAAACCCAACCTCACCCCCCAGCTAGGTAACACTGTGGGCTTCTTGTCATTCTTCCCAAGCAACACCACCTCTTCTGTCTCCTCCTCAAAACATTTCTCTCCTGTTCAGTCTCGTTCTGTTTTTCTGCCTGAACTCCCTGGTGACTTATGAACCACCAGGCTCCTGTGACTGAATACTTTAGATATTTCTGCACTTTTATCCAACTGCCACCCTGAAATTAGACCTACTCTGCTAAGATCAGGCAGAACTACCCCAGGGATATATTCAACTTCTGTCAAGGACAGCATTTCTGAAATCATGGCAGTCTTGCCTACTAAAAACCTCAGACAAGCAAGTACTCATCCATTGAGGATGATGGGATTTTGTTCACATACTTTGAACAGGGCATGAACTTGAATATCTCCAAATCAGGTATGGAAAGCAGCAGGAGTGTTTCCATCTTTCCTTGCCTTGAGACCTATGTGTGGCCTTAACTGCCCAGGTGGCCTGGCCAGCATCCTGTACAGACACAGGGTCTATGGCTCATGATCATTTATGCTAAGTCTGAAGGAAGAAGGAACCTCTTCTCTGGTATTCCACATCAGGTGACAAATGTTTGCAGAAGAAATCCCTGGTTACTCAAGAGAAGTCCTGATTCCTTATACTATAAAGCTTAGTTCTTGCTTTGTATTGGACTACTTCTCCCCAGACACTGACACCTCATGTAGAAGTTGTTTCCCTGCTCCCTCCTCCTTCACAACTCCTTGTGACAAGGAGCCTGATGCTCCCATGAAAGTTTTGTATCTTCCTCCAAGTCCCAAGTTTTCCATGTAAGACCCTTTCTACTTACTGTGGAAAAGCAAAAGAGCATTTCAGAAGAACAAGGAGCACATAGTCATGTTTCTCTCCTTTATCTCAACCCCCACAATTACTCACTTTGCTCCTCTTCATGTCTCCTCTATCCTAACATGGGATAGAGAGAGAGCAGCTGTGTAGGTACTTAGGTGTGGTGGTGGGCTGACCCACCATGAGAGGGGAAGCTGCTTTGGATGGTGTCTTTGAGTTGGGCAAGGAACAACACAGCAAACTACTATCCACTGCTAGCAGCAGCATCAAGGTGAGGCAGCAGTCAGAAGAACAAAGCTTTTCCTTATCAGAAATCATGCATCATGAAAAACCAATACAGAAGTAGATGACAGATCCTGGATATCCACTGTCAGAGACTCACGTTCAAGACAACTCCAAAACCACACACAGTTTGAACGAGACTTCTCTTTTTAATAGCATGCAGAACACCAAGACACAAGAATTTACCTGGAGTGACACTCTTTTTTGGAGTCTCAGACAAACTGGACATCCAAACTTGAAATCCAAGAGGAGGGCAGCCATGGAAAGAGAAAGTAGTTAGAGAAACAAGAACACAGTCACATCAGAAAGTTTGGAAGTTAGTCAAGATAGCTTTGAAAGAAACGTGAGGGTTTTTTTTTTTTTTCTTTCCCTTAAGAGTGCCGTTGGCATGCTGGGGACTCAGTTCAAGGTTAGGTCGTAAGAACTACCCAGTTAATTTTTAGTTTTAGGGGACTTTCAGAACTTCTGAAACTGATCTGTAGTGATCCAATTTCGAGATCTCAGAATAAAAATACACTCTGAGCTTATTCCCAATAGGACAGGGAATGCATACCAAGAGACAGTTTGACTCATTAAGCTTCAGACCTGCAAAAGTATTTAGGTTTGCAGCTGTTAATGATCCCCAAAAGACCAACAGGCAACTCAGAGACTGAGCTTAGCAAACACATGCAAGTTTCTACACGGATTTGCGTTTTGTTACCCTGGAATAGCATTGAGTAAAATAACAATAGACAAATAATACTCCATGGAAGACAGTACAAAGCTCCAAAAAAAGGTACATTCAAAGTATAACTAGAAATACCATTTCTTAGCCAATGAGCATGAGGCAGAAACCTGGTTAAGGAGAAAGCTAATAGACTTGCTACCAACAAGGTCAAAAGATTTCCCTCCCTCTCCATGAAATGAGGTGTAAATACTTGGCTTGGGATTCTGGGAATAATCTTCAAATGTTAAGTTGTGGGGTATTTTTGTTTGAATACACTGGAAGCATGTTTTAAGAGTTAGTAGGTTCGCCCCCATTTCAAAATAAGAAGCAAACACTCCCCTTCTGGGGGATAGAGGAGATAAGGACAGCTGTTACTCTTGCCTTGCCTGGGAGAAGAGACGAGGAGAGCTGTTTATATGATAGGGTAAGAATTTCTTAAACTCTGACAAACAATTCCAAAATGCAATTTTAAAAACTCCTTTGCAATGGGGAACACAGCTCTGGACCCATCAGCACAGAAGATCACTCTTCAATCACTTGGAGAGAGGGGCAAGCTATACTGGTGGCCTGATCTATTTGACTTGATATTCTGCAGGTCAAAAAACAATAACAAGACAGCCAAAAATCAGTAATACATTCCTAGTATGTATGTAACTCAGAAATTGCTAGCATGATACAAAGCATAAGAAACAGCTTTCAAACCTTCCCACTGGAAACCAGAAGTCCAAGAAACACATTGCTACATCTGCTCCGTGCTAAGGGAATGGTGAGGTTTTGAAATCCTTTCTTTAAGTCAGGCACACAATTTTCATTCCGTTAGAACATAATCAGAATTCGGATGGATTCAGTGTTTTGCTTACTTTTCAGTAAGTTCTCAATAGTGGCAGTCTGGAGAAAAACCTAAAGTCTTCCAAGCATCTAACTCCCAAAGCCATGCACTGCACTGTCACAATACAGTACAAAATACACTGTAATTTATTTTGGATTACCATTTAAGAGGGGAAAAAAAAAAAGAAAAGGTTCCACACTGGTAGAGTACAACAGGAAATCATCTGGCGGAGTAACTTGTGCTCTAGCTTATGGAGGGAATATACAGCATGTTTCTATTACAGACTCGGGGCATGCACGGAAAGGGTGTGAAGGAGTTGTTGTCAGCAACTTGTCTATTAGCTTTTGACTATACTTCCACTGCCTTCAGGAACAGGATTGTGAACTTCAGTCAGCTGTCAGATCTTTTTCCAGACAGAAGAACCTGAATATGGCAGTGATAAATACAGTGGAAGATTTATTGCAGGAACAGCTAGGAAGATTTCAAACAGTTTGTCCTAATCCAAGCTGGCAGCAAAAGACTGAAACAGGCAACAATTAAAAGATAGAGGAAATAAACTGCGCTTAACACAAGCTTAGAGCTGCCCTGGATCTCTCTGCTCAAGACAAGAGGGAGTTTAAACCTAGATCTGCAGTAGCCAGATCTACATACGCCCCACGTGAGATCTCAAGGAACCAAACTCACCATAAAAACCAATCCTGTTAGCTACTACCGATTTATTTTTTTTTATATTTCTTTTTTAAACAAAGTATTTTTTCCTCCTTGTCAAAACCATTGGTCTAAGCCAGAATAAACGGGCAATCTAAGGATTAACTGGTAAACAATCCCCCAGGTCCCCAATGTGGGGCTCCCCGGCTCAAGCACTTCTCAGCTGCCCCAGCCTGACAGCAGCTCGATGTGGATGAGGTTGCTTCTGAAGCAGAAGACAGCTAGCATATTTCAGCTGCTCCTGCACATCTGCTTAGCATTAAACTTCCTTCTTGGGGATTTTTTTTTTTATTCCAAGACGTTTAAGCTCTAATTGCTACCAGCTTTTAAGAGTTCCCCCTACAAATAATAAAAATATCAGACATTAGTGATGGATTCCACTTCAGAGAGAGCTCAAACGAAGAGCCGCGGAGGGAGCCAGGGTACGGGGAGGAGGTCAAAGGCCCCAGAAGCACGCTGTGCCCGAGCCAACAAAACACAAGCTTTGCATGGCCCCGGGTTTCCCCTTTAGGACAGAGTTTTACTGGAATTCTGCATGGAGCTTGGAGCCAGTTTCCAATGGGATTGGTAACGGTAAACGAACAAACTCTTACTTCCTGCCTCTCCTCTCCCCCGTCACTGCACAGCCGAGTGCCGGCTGGTCTCAGATGGCTTGGAGGTGGAGGGAAATCTCTGTATTTGGAAGGTTAGTTAAAGTTGCCTGCTCACAGCAAGCCACTCCTAAGGCAACGGCATCCCGATTCTGCTCCTAACATCAACCCCCACAGCCCTTGCTGCCGGCTTCAGCTGGAGCCGGAACAAACCCCTCCAATCGGAATTATTTTTAAAAGCTCAAGAGAAACACGCGTCCATAAATTACAGCTAAGCCACGGGGGCGAGGCGGTTGTGAAAAGCACTGAGGAGGCTCCCCGTTGGAGCCGCACTGCACAGAAATAGCAGCAGAGCAGGCGTGTCGCTGGAAGCGGCTGCTAAACCCCATCTCATCCGAGCTGCCACCACGGAGGTGGGCAACCCCACCCCATCTGAGCTGCCACCACAGAGGTGGGCAACCCGCAGATGGGTCAGCTGGGCTTCTCAGGTGGGGAAGGAAAGGAAAGAGTTTGGGGGGCGGGGAAGGCTTTAAAGACCTAATTAAGCTGGTTGCTGTGGTGAACTAAACACATGAAATGGATGATTTTATTTAGATTTCACCAGAAGCTTTTCTGCTGCCAGTGAGACTGGTTTGTTCACTACTCCTCCCACCACTGGCAAGAGAACAGGCGCCAGACTGCTGGGGACAAACGCTTTACGCTTGCGATACAGCCCCACTCATCTCATTTTAGCAGCAGACTATTTGTCTTGCGTGCAGTCAGAGCAGGGCAAGCGTCAAGGAAAACCTACAGAAGCTAGAATCACCCTAGAGTCAAATGCACGGGTTCAATGCTACTGAAGTCCTGGGGATGCCACATTCATGGTTCACATTAGTACTGCCCATCCAGCTGGGTCCTGGTCCAGCAGGTGCAGAGAAACTCCTCCACAGGCATTTTAGCAGTAGCTACTGGTGCAGGTTTCTTTGTCAGTAACACTGCCTAAGTGTTCCATTCAATGCTGAGTGTGGCATCCGTTATTTAATACTGCTGCAAAGGCCTGAAGGAACACCCTCCTAAAGATTCACAGGGTTGCATATCGCTGCAGCTACCGGGGACCTTTATAACAAACTTTCTTTATCCTAGCGTGTTAAGCTACATATTGCCCAACAATATTCCTGCAGTAATTCCTGAGTATTGGATCATACAGGCCACGAGTCTCAGCACAGTTGTAGTTCTGGCCATGCAGCCCTTGCCCCAAATGATTTCTGCGCATAGCTGAGCTGTTAGCATGGGCCAAAGACAAGCCCCAACAAATGTTCTGGATGTGGCTACCTTGCTTTGGAGGGTAAGAAGAGTTTAATTATACAGGCATGACCTGTTCTATAGAAGTTGCCTTCCATAGGAGATAACAGTCCCAGGTCCATTTAATTAATAAAACTCTCGTTCTCATGAAGCCCTACCTTAAACATCACCTGGGAATACTGAAATCTCCCTGCAGCTGTTAAGGTGCACTTTAAAATACTGAGAGAAGGATTATAAGAACAAGTGGCCATACTGAAGAAACACTAACATCTGACAGCCTGCCCCTCTCCAACAGCAATCAATTCTGTAGCTCGTTATCCTCTCCACAATGAGGTACTACTGGCTCAGTTATTCAAGGACCACAGTGGTGAGTGCAGCTGAACACTTTGCAGATTCATTTTCCAGATATACACCCTTCCTGTCTTAATTGGAAGGGTGAAAAGAGACTAAGCAGTATGATCTTAGAGTAAACTGAAACTATACTGGTTTCCTGGGAAGTCAACCATCAGTGCTCCACTCCACTTCAGAGAGCTTCACTGGTGGTCCAGTAACTGGCAGTGTTTCCTCAGACTGGAGCTGGGGGAAGTAAATGCTTCTTCTACTCATCACTGTTCAAATAAAAGGCATTAAAAGAAGAATGGGGGTGTTCTCATCCCAACAGTGGTATCTGATCAGTCAGCAAGAAGTGGGCTGAGTAGGCTGTTCCTTAGAAGGGTCCATTTCTTAGAAGTGGCCTAGAGCCTTGTTCACTGTAATGTTTGTCACATATGGCAGAACACAAAACTGAAATTAAGCCTTTATTTCAATCTAGATTTTGGAGGTCAAGTCTGCCAAGGAGTTGGTATAAATGAAGTGCCATGTTGTCCTGGGTGCTCAGGTGGGACACTGTCCTGCCCAGAGCAGGTAAGGAACCCCAGGGGGCCAGACTCAGTCTACTCAATCCCTCTTCTGGCTATGCCAGAGCTTCTTGCTGGGATTTTGCCTCCACTTCTCCCCTCATTGCTTCCTTTCTGCCCTCTTCAGACAAGCTGAGGAACAACCTCCTCCTCCTGAGGCCGGCCATCCATACAACCAAGAGCAGGAAGCTCAATGAGGAACCCCAAAACTGTGGGGGGGCTTGTTTCTGCTCCCATCTGCAGACATAGCACCACGCTCTGTGTTTGCCCATACCCTTGTGAGCCATCTCTAAACCCTTCATCCCCCAGACCCATTGACCATCCCTTGTCAGCCTGTCTCCAGGTTTTTCCTCCTCTAGCCCCTTCCCCTTCAGCTGGGGCTTGACACTTTGGTTCAACGGGAAACCAATAAGATGCAGTAATACTAGACTGTGGGAGGAAATGGAGAAATACGGGTGTTGCTAACCTCCCCCAGGAATGGAAGCAGTTACTTTTAACAGAGAATTACTCTGATACAGAATTTACATGTAGCTCTACAATATGGCTGTAAAACAGCTCAGAAAGAAGAAAAATGCAGATGAGCCTTAATCTCAATTGGAACCGTTTTCACACATTCCTAGCTCACACAATTAACTCATTCAATTAGGCAGAGAACAACAGATAGCCAGAGAAATGGGAGGATGGTACAGAAAGGTTGCAAGTGTTTTGATCTATTTCAAGCAGTAGCGCTCAAGGCACCCTGTTGAACTGCACCATTGATATTTCTCCCTCCAGGCTCCAGAGGGACCTGAATAAAAACAACATTTGTGCCCAGTGCCTGACCCAGGGTAGGCCTGGGCCCATTACACTTCCTAGGTACCACAATGACAGATTTATTTGCTACTACGATTGCTGGGCAAACAGCAGCCACCCCTGTCCCTCACCAGAGCAGCTTAAATAAGCTTTCCTTGCTCTTAGGTCTGTGGGAAGCTGATGCATTATGCTTAAAGCAACTGTTTTAAGATAGTCCTTAAAGGAATACAGAGATATATTCAAATTATCCCCCATGCCCACCCACCCCCCACCCCCCCCAGGAGTCTGCATTTTAAATTAAACCTCTCATCCCTGCAGAAATATCTCCTCTTCTATATACTTGAAGCAGAACATCACCTCCACTCCCCATGCCATCTGTTCAGGAGGCAGCATCTTAAAGAGTTACATCTTGAAAAAAGTTGACTAGTAGGTTATCAAACATGCAAATCCAGATAAAGTGCATGAGTAAGAGGATTGGCAGCAGATATTAAATAAGGCCTTTAATTTTAGTCCTGTTTACCGAGTTTAGCCCATCGTGAACAGCCTGTGCAGTGCTTGTACTGGGGAAGAGGTGCTGCATTTGTGCAGGGGGTGGGGGCAGATGTGCTGAGCCACAGTGACGAGCCCAGCAAGGACCTTCCTCTCCCTGGCAGAAGTGGCCGCTCTGGGAGCTGCTGGGGCTTCTCGCCTCCCCGGCACCACGCTGCAGACCAATCTCAGACCACTTCCACTTGCCACGTAAGCAGAGCTGCCTGGCGTACGCTAGACCCACACACACTGCTTGGAAAATGTTCACATCTGGCTTTCACGTGACTTCAGCGTGCCTCAGAAATTCATCATCTGGATAACTCACTCCTGCAGGGGAGAAATCCACAACAAGAGAGCTCTTTCCCCGAGTCGAAATGGAGCAGTGGGGCGAGAGGATCGTGTGCTCAAACTGCACAGCAACACGCTCACCAGCTGCATTTCCATAGCCTCATACAGTCCTTCGTCCTTTCTAAAAGTACAAACCTGAAGAAAACTTAGTTTCAAGTTTCTACTCTGTTTACTTCTACAAAAACCCATCCTAATCCCATTTGCAGACCCAGAAGTATCCAGGATTGTTTAATTTTTGTTCTGGCAGCCATAGCTTGTATTAACTCTTTCCACATGGCAAGCAAGGACTGCTTCCCACATGATCACAGTGGTACAGCCCCTGCACATACAGTTTTGCAGCAGTTCCCAGTTTTGCTGGGAAGTGCCTAGAATATCTGAACACTAATCCACATCTACAGCTGTACAAACTGAGAGCATCACCCCTCTGAGGAAAAAAAAGAAAAAAACACAAAAACCAAAAAACCAACAGCCTCCAACACTGCTGAGGAAGAGAGCAGAGAAGCCCCAGCTGTCGCACTTGGTAAGTCACAGGTATGTACGTGCACTAGGACTCATGCATGGCTCAAAAAAAAAAAAAAAGAGAAGAGTCAAATCCCAACTGCGAAGAAGCCGTCACGCTGCCAAGCACAGAAAACGTACTGCAGCATCAGCATGTCCAGGCAGCCTGTTTTAACTGGCAGCAGACTGAGCTGGCCAACTGATGCATACGTTGTAACTCCTGCTGAACACCTTGTAAGACCTCCAGCCATCTCTGGTCACAGGAGCCACTCCATCCAGAGCAGACTGGTGAGCATCTTGCCCATCACACAGCCTGTACGCAGGCCAGCCAGAATGTGACAGGAATAAAACCATGCACACAGCTGGAGGCACTTAGGGAACGCTGTTTTAGAGGTGAGTGCTCTCAACCGCCTAAGGACACACACTCTGCCATCCAGGTTTCCTCCTCACAAGAGAGATTCAAGTTTCAGGTGCTTACCAGCCTGAGACTAAGTTATCTAAAACACTCAGGTAAGAGGTCTGCTCCTCTCAGCCAGCCAGACCTGTCTGTGCCGCATACGGATTCCTGCCAAGGCTGAGGATCATCACCCTCCACTCCAGCTCCCAAGTGCATTTCTCACCTGCCTTATCTAAAAATCAGAATCTTGCCAGAATCAAAATCTGATACCACACAGTTGTCTCTGTGCAAGAGAGGAAAAACCCACGCAGGCAGTGTTAATACCATCTGCCACCGACAGACCGAGGAGGAAGGCAGAACAGGAGCAGATGGAGACTAGAGAACTCCTTAAAACCACGAGAAATGCCATTACACCCCCTAAGGTACCGAGCGCTTTCTTTGCGCTCAGCCGAGAGCTCTGAGGCATTCGCGAGGGTGCATGCTGTTCTGCCATGGCTGTGCTCGAGACACACCTCATACTTGCAGTCCTTCCCTGCCCGCCCAGCCTCCCTGCCCTCTCTCCCCAGCACGGGGCTCTGCACAGCATCGATGCTGAACTGGGAACGGCAAAGAGCACAAACACATTCCTTTCCCTAATCCCGTACCCTGTCCCCACACTTCAGTTTAAAAGCCAAGGAGCAAAACAAAAAACCTCACACAACGCACAAACAACTCTTGCTCTCTTATCCTGTCTTCCTCCCACCCCAGCATATGGGCCACCCAGCAGTGATCCTATACATCTAACGGGCCACATGTCTTGTCAGCAGAAAACTGAAGCAGTGCAGAATAAAGTCTCCTATCTGCTCTTCTCTTCAGTAGCCTCAGGCAGAAGTCCAAAGTGTTTCAGTTTAAATTGTGACTTTAGAAATATGGTGTACAAGGAGAAGTGCAAGATCAGTTTCCTGCTGCCAGAATAACTCAGGCTGGATCTGGAGTGTTGGAGTGGACAGATTCTCATCTTGACTGAAGATGCAGAACTGTGTCACACACAGAGAGGTGCTGCAAGGAGATGAAGTCTGCCTGACTTAGCTGAAGTTTTCTCAAATCCTGCTTTGTACCAGCACACCAGAGCACAGAGCAATAGTCTGGCTTTGGAAGAGACAGAGTGGATGTTCCTTCAGTTACATGAAGAACTTGTTAAAGAGAGACTTATAGGTTTATTAAAAAATAATCAGGAAAGAAAATGAGCTGTTTTGGGAATTACTGCATCAGGCAAAGCCAATAAACTGAACAGAAACTAGAGTTTAGCAAATTCACTAGTTGAGGAAGAATAATTCTCCATCATGAAAAAAGGAAGTTCTGTCATCAAGGACTGAACTGAGGAAGCACATTAAGATCATTAACTACCATCTCCTTCCAGAACCAGACCCAAAGATGTACAATCCCAGTAATTATATGCTAAGGTTTGTTTGGTCCTTGGTTGCTATGCTTCTGCCTACTCTATCCTTCTTCATTACTAAATCCTTTATCCTCCTGTTTAAAAAGAAAAAAAAAAAAAAAAGCTATGTGAGAACCAAAATGTTCTGCCAGAATCTGCTGTTTTTAAATTCCATGCAGTAATTAGTACATACAGCCAAGAAGGTTAATTGTGTGATGGGCGAACAGATCCCAATTTCTGATCAAGAGCAATCCTGTCAGCACATGTTTGTGAAGTTTCAAGATAGCGGCTGGCAAACTACCTTGTCCAGCCATCCTCATCAACGGGCCAAACGGCACTGAGGAGCCAGTCTGCCATCACCATTTCTGCACTAATTGCAGAAAACAATGCAAGGAACACAGCACACGTGTGATTCATCAGGACACAAACACAAGCATGTGCCTCAGTCTGCAGGGATCATGTCATACCACAGATTTCTTACAATGATTAAGACACCAAGCCCAAGCTACATGGTTTAAGATGTTCCTGGGACCTTGCCATGGGCTTGGACAAACTTAGATCCCCGTTCACCAGCTTAAAAAAATAAAATATTAACCTTCCAAGCTGAAGCTTTCCTTTCAGATGGAGTACAGGCAGACAGACTTCAGAGACAAGGACCACAGCAGCAGAATGACTCAAACCAATATTGGAGTTAAAACACACATTCCAGCTTTGCTGCTATCACCTGGACTCAGATTCATTAAGCAATAACCAGTTGTCTGCGTCATTACTCACACACTCAATGCGGGTAGCCACAAGACATCTGCTTCAGTCACCACCCTGACAGAAGATGCATTGCCTCATGCTGGGATTCACCATGTTAGTTAATTGGTTTTTTCAACATCTTTAGTAACACACTCTCAGATTTGGGCCCTTTGAGAACCCATTTAAAAGGTTCAGGCTTCCTCTGGNAAAAAAAAAAAAAAAAAAAAAAAAAAAAAAAAAAAAAAAAAAAAAAAAAAAAAAAAAAACGAGACAGATTTAACAGGCAACTGCGTAAGTTAAGGCATGCCCACAACATGCTAGCAGTTCTGTCCACAGCTCCTCTAATACTAAAAGAGCATCCACCACCTCAGATAACATCCCCTCAATACTGCAACAACCTTAAAGCAAGAGATAAGCAGCACCATGCCTCTCTTGGAGACGTCCTTCCTCCTCCCTTCACTGCAGCCATCTCCCACAAATATCATAAAATCATAGAATGGTTTAGGTTGGAAGGGACCTTGAAGATCATCTAGTTCCAACCCCTTGTGCCATGGGCAGGGACACCTCCCACTAGACCAGGTTGCTCAAAGCCCCATCCAGCCTCGCCTTGAACACCTCCGGGGATGGGGCATCCACAACTTCCCTGGGAAACCTGTTCCAGTGCCTCACCACCCTCAGAGTGAAAAACTTCTTCCTTACATCTAATCTAAATCTCCCCTCTTCCGGTTTGAAGCCATTCCCCCTTGTCCTATCACTACATGCCCTTGCAAAAAGTCCCTCTCCAGCTTTTTTGTAGGCACCCTTCAGATACCGGAAAGTTGGTATGAAGTCTCCCCAGAGTCTTCTCTTCTCCAGGCTGAGAAGAGAAATATCTGAGAGATATTTCTGAGAAGAGAAATACCTGCCAGGGCTGGAGACCGCATGTTCCCTCCTCTCCCTGTACCCATGGTAGCTGAATGCCCGCTGCACAGCTCTGACCCTGGCAGAGGACCCCACGCTCAGTTGCGCCAACAAAGCTTTGTCACTGGGGTCAGCACCTCAGTCCTGCAGCAGGCAGAGACACCTCCAGCCATGCAGCTTTGCTGGTCCAGCTGATGGCTCACACATTTGTGGACCCCATTGAATGATTAAGCACAGAAAGGCTAGCACACACCATTCATTTTCTCCATATCGCCTCAAAGGAGGCAGTTCAAACTGAAGTTAAGAAAATAAAGCTCATTTATAAAAATAAAAAAAGTGAGACGTGCCACAGAGCTGTAAGAGTTGGCTAGACACACGCAGTGTGACAGAACCAGAAAGGTTAAGCTCTGAAGTGATGAGCATAGCTCAGCTGTAAAGACAGAAAAAGCCGGACGTTAAGCCATTTCCCTTCATAATTACAAAGGGAGCAGAAAAAACTATCCTTGATAACTGGAAGAGACAGCAATTAAGGCATCTCCCTGAAGCAGACAGACCACACATCCTCAGCGCACGAGTGAGGAAGAGGGTTTCCTTAGTAATGAAGAATTAGGCTGAAGAAACAACTCTTGCTGTCAGCTCCACCCGCAAGCCCAAGGCAGCAATCCCACAGAGTGACCAGCCATGAGGGCCCTCGGTGTCATTACAATGATCTGCTTGTTTTTCACTTGGAGGCCCCACTTCCGTCGTTGTTGCAGCTCTCTCAACTCTAATTTCCCCGTTGAGGGAAAAGAAAGCATTACAGATGTTTCTATAAAAAGTTTGAGAAGTAGCTTCCAATGGACTCTGAAGTTTTTATTTACTTGCCAGCGGATACATCCTTCCTAGTTTTAGATTACAGGAGGGAAAGGAAGCAGAGATTATTGTCTGGGTGCTGCCATATTCTGCTAGTCCAAAAACTGGATGTGGGAACCGAGTTGAAGGATAGTTCTCTCTGCTGAGGAAGCCAAAGCCTCATCAGCGTCCTCACTGAGGCAACACTGGCTTGGACCAAATTGTTAAGTTAATATTTTAAGTGCTCAGTTACAGGGGCTATTTAAATAGACTTCAGCTGGCAGACTCAGCCAGAGCACAGTCAGCTTGATGCAGGCAGGATCTGATCAACTAGGGAAAGGAGACACTGCAGTACTGATGGAGCCATAAACTTTTGTTTTTAAATTTATTCCCCCTCATGTGGAGGAGCACCCTACCGCATAGCGACAAGGTGCCAGAGAAAGCCCAGAGCAGCAGCTTGAAGCCAGTGGTGCCCCCAGCAGCAAGCAGGGCAGTCAGAGCAGTGGGAGCGAGCAAGCAGTGGGGATTTTTGTTATGATTTCAGAAGGAGGTGGCCTGCAATGCCCCTGCTAGCACACACTGAAAGCCATAAACACAAGGGCTCGGCTGCCCACAAGGCAGGTGACACAGATCCATGCCTCAGCTTTGAAAGCAAAGGTGAAACAGCATCTCTTCTGCCAGGTCTGGCCCCACTGTTAGCAAGGAGAACCCTCTCAGTAGTTGGGGAGCACCAAGACTCACTGTGGAAAGCTGTGGAGCCCACACCAACTCCCTGTTGCCACTGGACACCAGGTCCCAGATGCTTGCTTCAGCTTCATGACTGGGGAGCTGACAACAACTTTGGCATAAAACCAGCCAAGAAAGATTCTCAGCAAGGGCAGAGGGCAAGATCATTTTACTCCAGCAGTCTGAAACTTGCTCCAGTCAGCAAGGGGTGTGTGTGGGGGGGGACATCTTTGGGGAGAAACATACTCCAACTGGTTTTACAAGCCACATTGGGATTAGCAGATGTCTCAAGGGTTAATTAGTTCACCATGCACAGATGGTAGCTGGTAGGGTTTGCAGAGTGGATTAACCTAATTTGTGGTTTGTAATGTACCATGCAAATATCCATTACTAGACTCACAGCAATTCTGCCCTTATTTTTATTTGGGGAGAGAAAACCACACAATGGATGCTGGCATAGCAGTAATGCCTGTTTTGAGTGACAAATGAGTTGCTGTCCACTTGGTTAATGCGATCAACAAACTGGAGCCTGAAAAGTAAGTTGTTCCCTTTTTCCTACAGAGGGTCTTTGGAGAGACCTAGACAAGACCATTTGTTGCGAACATACAGAATATGCCCACCATAACCACTCCTTACAGTTGTACTGAGGTCTCTTTGGCACCGACAGATGGTCATAGCACCACAATTCAATTGACTAGAAATATGAAGGCAGCTTTCCAAAGCAGCTCTGCAGCACGTCAAGTAAAGCCCCACAAATCCAAGGTAATGGCACATGTGGCAGTTCAGGCCACAGCAAACACCCATGCCTACGCAGAGCCTCAACTGCTTCAGTGAAGCTCCAGGTCTCTGAGCTGACTGCAGGTTAAGGCATTTATAATTAGATTATATCCAAGTAAGGGCTGCATGTTTATATAGCACTTTGCACAAGAGGAAGCCTGGCTCAGGACTGGCATGCAGAGATGCCCCAGATCGGTGCAAGTCTCCCTTCTGTTTAGCTAAGGACATGCCATGCTATTGCATTTGGTTCAGAAGGTCTCAAGTGTTTACAACCAGTATCAGCTGCAGCGATAAATGTTTCCATAACTCCTATTAAACTCTGAACTTATCCAATTCCTCCCTGCTCTAAGAGGCAAGCACAAGACTAGTGAGACATGCACTCTGGCAAGGCAGAGGTCAGGGAAGAGGTGACACTGGCTGTCAGAGGCATTCCCCAAATGTTTCTGCAATCGGCCACGCTTGTATCATGCCTGCACATGCCTGAGCCACGGCAGCTGTGGGATTCCTGCCGGACAGTGCGGGACAGCTGTGCTTACACCCAAAAGCCTCCTCCCAGCACATCTTTGGTCAAGACAGGAGATGTGTTCACAGGTCTGATTTGTTGGGAGATGCTTGCATTTAAAAGCGCTTGTCTCGTATAAAGACAGTAGTGTCTGCACCTATGGAGGAAACTACATTTCAAGGCTATTTGTTATCTTAAAAGACTCTCACAGCAGAGCCTGGAAACCTGTGCCTATTTACCCCATCATTTGTTCAAGCGTCATAAAGATGGTCTTTGTTAGAGGCTGTAACTACCAACTCCCTTGGCATATTCCTTCATTCATTGTGCACATACTCCCACAATATCCAGCTCCCAGCAGAATGAAGCATTCCCCCGCCGCTCTAAAATCAGGCAAGAAGATGGCCAAGAACAGAGTCCCTTTATAGAGCTCGCTTTGGTCAGAGAGCTGCTTCAAATTCCTCTTAGTACAGGGTAAGTGGAGGAAGAGGATCCCGAAACCCCACTGTTTCCAAGCCCTAGATGTGTGAGCAGCCAAGCACCAAGAGCAGAGAAGAGGAAACAGCCCCAAAAGGAGACCTGGCATCATGTGGAGTTGGACAGCCAAGCAAGGGAGCCTGACAGGGATGGATAAGCACGTCACTTGGGTTGCTCAGGGCAGGAGACCAAAGAGCCCAGCAGAGCAGCATCCACAACTGGCACCTCTACTACACTGACTCAACTTAATCTCTCTTCCCCTCGTGTCACGGCAGATCAGCTCCAACTTCCCCTAGAGCCACAGGAACAGAGGAGGAGCAGCTTCTCGCACTCCCAAAGCGATTCCTCACATCTCTTGCAAGAATATTGCAACTCCTGTGCGTGTCAGCTGGTGCACTGAGCCCAAAGCTCTCCTAGTTTGCTAACGCTGTTCTAGGTCAGTGCTAAATCAGCTTGCCCCAGAGACTTCAGCAACACTTTTCAAAGGTCTTTACATGGCAAGAAAAAGCCCCTAGTGCTTGGGATGTGGCATTCTGAGCCAGGAATTCCTACACTCAGCTCTGCCTTCTACCAGGTCTCTTGTACTTTTATGGTCTGCCCCCCAAGAGAAATTTCTGCTGCCAACCTACTTCACTGGCCATTGCACACAAACACTTTAATATTAAAAGGTCCTAGAAGTCCAACTGCATTTCTCTAAGAGGACCCACTTTTTTATCATGACTCAGACAGAAGCTTTGTAGGAAATGAGGAAGATGAAGTGTGCCCTATTTTAACCTGTCAGGCCAGCACTGTGTGCCACGCTTGCCTCTTCATTACCACCACCCACCTCACGAAAATGCAAGGAAAGAGTACCACAAGTATTGGCCTGCGAAGGCAACAGCCATTTAATGCAGAGGATGGGAGGGTCAAACAATAGCTCCGTTTTAGTGCATCACTTAGCTTATTACAGGACTGCAGCATAAAAGCTCTCTTAATTAACAAAAACAAACAACAAAAAAAATCAATCTAGGCAGCAACATTCATTGGAGTTCAGTCCCTTCTTTCCCAGAGACTAAGCCATTGCAGTGTTTCTTCATCATCTTAAAAAGCAAGAAGAAAAAAATCCTCCCCTCCCCTGCACACAGGCCAGAGTTTTCCAGGAGTTGCTATTGGTTTTAAAGGCCTCTCTTTGGATGCCCTGAACACAATTTGGAGCACCCAAGACTCCAAACAAAGTCAATGAGAGTTGCAGGTGCTCAATGCTGCTTGGAGGAANGAAAAAAAAAAAAAAAAAAAAAAAAAAGAAAGCCCTGACACATCCAGCTCAGAGCAGCCAAACCCAGAGGCCCATAATTACACACCCCTATTGAAAACACATCTGTAAAAATCACTAAGAGCTACAAGGGGAGGGGAAAAATTGGATTTATAGTTTCAAATCAGGGTTTTATAGGACATTTGAATCCAGGATCTTAAAAACAAAACACTGAGCTAGAGCCTTTGAGGCAGCCCAAACCCAGACACAGTCACTGAGAACATTTCATATCAGAAGCAGAGCCTTTTGGAAAGGCAAAAAAAAAAAAGAAGATTGTGACCAGAACCAAAAAGCATTCCCTTCCCCTCCAGAGAAGAGCCCCAACTCTCAGGCTATATTTTGACAGCTCACTCAGGTAAAGACTGACTTAAGAAAAAGTGAGAGAGAAATTTAATACAATTATCCTCTCAGTCTAGAGAAGGAGCTGTCTAAATACAGTCAGAGGAGAGCAGTCATTTTAACTGCAATACTATATAAGGTGGGTTTCTTCTCTCCAGTGCAAAGGAAAGAAACTGATGCTTGTCTCTTGCAGGCTTTGGTAATACAAAGTTAAACTGCTACACAATTTCATGCAACACAAGAAGGGAAGGTTTAAAAAGGGGAGGGGGTTGTTTCTCTCTGTAATCATGCAGTACATAGAAAGCCTGGTATCTTACCTGATTTTCTCTTTGAAGATCCATAGTCCCTGAAAAAAAGACAACAACAAATAGACATGGTTAGAGCTGGAAACGGTGGCGAGAGAATGGGTGCTTTCCAAATTTCCACCCATATGCTCAAGGGCTCATCCTGCCTGCTCCCTCCTTTAAAGAGGAGGTGAGGACTGCAAGGCATCGACGGGCAGGGACCGGGACGGGTCCTCAGCAGCACCGGCTCATCACCAGCAGCAGCAGCAGCAGCTGGGGCTTCTGCAGCACCAGGGGCTCGGGGAGCATGTGATCAACCAGACAGAGCAAACCATCCACAACCAGCAAGGCAGGGGAGAAGGGTGTCATTTTTTCCCCTTTAAATTGAGCTATTAAGTGCACAGCTACTGAATTAACCCCTGACGTTCCCCTGGAGAGGAAAGGGAATATTAACTCTTTGCTGCAGGGGTGTGGCTGCTACAGGCTTATCTGGCATTGCTGGCAGTCCTCTCCTTTCACACGCTAATTAATTTGTGAATAACCTCCAGACCCCTCCTAGTTATCACCGACAAGCACTTGTCTTCCACAAGTTAAAAAAAAAAACAACAACCAAACCCCAAACTTTCTTCTTTCTTCCAGGCTGGGGAATGCACCCTTACTTTTCTATAGTGATTTAAAGGGTGCTGGCACCTTTGCTCCTGGCAGAACAGCTGAAAGCTCAGACAGCTGCAACAGAAGTGGGAAGAAATTGCAGAAGGCAGCTGCGAGAACTGAGTCAGGATAAGCAGAACCGAGGACAGAAATATATCGCTATGGCTGTGGTTCCTCCCGGTGCTCTCCGGAGCCTCTCAGACCCAGCTCGGAAATGGTCTGCACAGGCAGGAGCCCGGGCAATGACAGATCGGGCAGAGCCAGCATCACTGTGCGGGCACAGCGCCTGCGGCACGGTCACACGCCGCATCCAGCAGCGCTGATCTTGGGAAAAATCACCTGATGAACCCACTGCAGAGGCAGGCTGTGTTTGCAGGAATCCCACCAGAGGGGCAGGCACCAGCCTCTAAATTTTTGAGCATCAGGCTGTCAGGAGTGGGGGTTTTGTCCCTTGCAGCATGCTGTGTACTCCGGAGGAATCAGACAAGGATTGTCCCAAACTATGTATTTAATTTCAAGAGAGTTTGGGGAATCATCTGAAGAAATGACATGTGTCTTGAGGGCAGAGGTATGCCTACCAATAAATTCTGTTTCTCCCAGTACTTTGCGTGCATCCCATGCCTGCCATGTCTAGGATTCGCTTCCAGTGAGTAATAACTACTTGGGAGTTTTCTGCACCCTCTTTGAATTTTCCAGTGTCATTTCCAGTGTATTTCAATTAACTGGTTGTTTTGTCAGTCATGTCTGCAGTTGTATTTGATGTGAAGATGCTAGTGTTCATGAATAGGCTGCTTCTTCTACAGAAGTGATATCATATGCAAATATAATGCCTGCTATATGGTGCCCAAAACAGAGACCCCTCAGAATGAGCCACGGAAGGCACAATCCCCGAAATGTAGTCCTCTGCCCCGGCTCCGCTCCCACGCCAGCCTGGAGCTTTGTGGTTGCTGTCAATACAGTGCTCTTGGCATGTGAAAGTCTGTGTTTGGTCCTGCCCTGAACTGCCTCTCTTCTGACAGTGCAAAATGGCAAAGAGGTGAAACCCTGCGGAGATCCACACATGTAATTTGCTTTAACCTAATATCTCTGTCGTGCAGATGCCTGATGACCACTTCAATCCCTTTCGTCCTTTGTTTTCTGCAGCAAAGCTCCTGGACCTTCTCAGCCCTACATCTTTGAGCTGGGTTCAGCTGGATTTCCCTCTGCAGCCCATTGTGTCCCCACCTCTCTGTCGCACAAAGAGGTTGCACCCAGCTCTTGCAAATGTTAGCACCCATGCGGACCCCGGGAGGACAGAGCAGCTGGGCACAATCCCTAGATGATAAACACGACCATCCTTCTAGTCTTTGCCAGAAGGCCCCCAGCACATGTTGCCCCAGGGCAATCTCCTGCCAGCCAGCCATGCTCAGGGCACCCCACAAGCATCCTACAAGAAGTCATAGGTGAACAGAGCATTCACAGAAGGGTGAAGGCAAGCAGCATTAGACAGAGGGGAAAGAGCCTTCAGCCTGGCTGAAGTTGCAAAAGAAAACCTAACTCTTCTTTTGCCACTTTAAAAAAAAAAAATCACCCAATTAAAACGATTAGAAATGGGGTATTGATGGATTTATATGGTTAACAAGCAGCCAAAAGTGGATGCAGATGTTGCTGAATGTCTTTGGCCACCAGATCAGGCCAAAGTTGGTACCCAAGTTTGGAAAGTACAGTAGAAGATCATTTGGCTGTGCTCTTGCTGTCAAATAGCAGCAAACACCACAAAAGGCTCAGAATTCAAACCTCCATCGTGAATGCTCTCCCACATCTTTCAGCCCGATCTCTAGCTGGTTTTGGGTTTGTGTGAGTGACTGCAGTAAGCTTTTAAATAAGGCTTGTTCTTTTAATTATAAAGCATGACTCACCCATGCAGTTTAAAGCAGGTAGAGATTTAAAAAAAAGCAAAATTTTGAAACTGCTTTTCCTTTCTGCAAGCACATGGAATGAAAAGAAATATTACTTCAGAAAGAACTTTTTCCCTTTTATTTATCCTTGTTCAGTTCCTCATCTGGCTGGCATTTCTTCCACAGCAAAAGCACATCATTTATGGAAGTGTACTTGCCCTTAAGTTTCCTCACACAAGCCCTGCAGTGGGCAAATGTTCCACATCACCCCTGCAAGCACAGAGCGCTGTACTCAATATGATGTGGCAAGCCACATTTCTGGTCAACGGCAAATGTGGTGCCAACAGAGGCAGTAACTGTTCATGTGGGCTGGGAGCTCTGGTCCAGCGAACCCCATCATTGCTTTTCTCGTGGCTTGTGCATGGTGAAAACAAACCTTTAGATTAGTTTGAAGAGGGGGAAAAGCCTCTTACTGTCACTGCAAAGTGCACAGCTGAGCAATTTAGAGTCAGCTACAAGAGGATGAAGCAGCAAGTAGCTCTTGGGGATGTCCCTTTGAGATCAGGCAGGGTAACTCGCACCATCAGAGGATTCAGTGTACCCAAACTCTTGAAAACCCAACTCTGCTTCACTCCCCTCTCAGTACCCCACACTTCTAACTGCATTATGCCACTGTCTCGAGCCAGGCTGCTGTAGGGAACACCAGCACAAAGGGAAGCCATGACACCTTTCCCATTTGCTGCCCCATGCTTGGCCAGCATACACTGGTCCTCCCCTCTGGGTCTTCTCCTGCATCCCCATCTCACTGTTCCTATATTGCACCCAGGATGTCCTCCCAGGTCCTGGGTAGCACAGCATTTTATTCTTCTTAAACGTCCTTCTCAAAATTCAAACGAAGAGCAAAATGAAGGTGGGAACCTCACTTGATTAAGTGCTTTGCAAAAATAAATGGCCGCTGCCCCAAATTTATAAAGAAAAACAGATGATGGGAGAACAGTGTATTATAGACACTTCACTGAACGGGAGCTATAGCAGAAGGAGGCAACTGAACCTACAACTTCTGGTCTTAGCTTCCAATCTTAAGCACAAGGTCATTCTTCCAGAAGAAATTAAATGATCATTACAAAATATTTATTTGAATCACCATCACCCCTCAACTCATGAGGCCCACTCAAAACAAAAAAGCCATCAATCAATCTATTGGGCAGGTTTTAATCTTTTTGTTTATTCTTTCTGTAACTTTTAAAGCCAAGTCTTATCGGGTTCTGATTTTGGAGTTCCTGAAGTCCACGCACCCCATGTGTCGTGGGTCGCTTTTTAGTACACCCACATTTCATTCATAAGATCAGGAAAAAGCAGTATCAAATAAAATGGAGCTTTAAAAAAAAATTCTTCATCTCCCCAGTGAAACTCTGAAAGCCAAAACGGGTTCTTCCCAGCAAGGATGAGGAAAAAAAATCACTGTGAAATAGAAAGCAAACAAGGTATAGCAAATAATCTGTCTGTCTGGGTAAAGTGCTCTTCGTATACATACTCTTCTCATTTCTGCTAATGAAGAAAGCCTGTGCTGCTGCTTTGCAATAGCCCTGCCTGACTCTATATTTATTTTTTATGTCCTATTATTCTGCATGTGATTGATTGATATCTTTCCTGTCTCCCAAGTGATGATCTGTAAGGTGAATACTTCTTAGCCTCACGATTTTCAGAGGAGTGTGAGACTGAAGTATTTATTAGATTATGTCTCCAGGATAATAAGGGAAATTTTTTAACGGTTTCTCTTAACTGTAACAACTTCCAAGGAGAAGCTCTCATCTTCTTGTGCAATACAGACTGCACCTGGCACACCACTAGCCCTTAAATCAGACAAGAAACCTGGCCTTGCAGAAGAAAAACCCTTCCAAGGAAAGGTACAATCAATGTCACATCTGCAGCTACACAGGGAAGCTCACTTTTTCTTCAGCTGTTGCTCTTTTTATCTTTATACACACACACATATTTCCATTCTTCTTCCATTCCTGTAGGAGAACAGACACCACCATCCTAATTCCCTTTCCAGCCATAGCTACAAGAATAGCAGTGAAACCAGCGGGTAGAACTAAAAATAGCTCTGGCAGGTCCCTTCTTCATTAGCCAGGATCACTCCATACTGAACAATCGCCTTTCACAAAAATAGCGTATTTCGAGGCTTTTTTTGTATTAGAATATAGCAATTTTGTCTAAAGCCTTCCTGTGGGGCACCACCTTTAGCTGACACTGAACCTCATTACTGGCAAGGAAAGTATTTCCTGCTGCTAACGATATTAACATATTGCTGGTGCCAAGCACGTCGCGCAGGCTGGACCCACTCTTCTTTAATGACAAAGGAGAGGGAGGCTGGATCTCCTTTCTCATCAGCATTACGGCAGGATAACATTACTCATTTGACTTCTAGCAATGGATGTGAAAGGAAGACCACGAGCACTGCTACACAGCCGATTGCCCTGTGATCATATTAAGCTACTCATAGTCAGTCTGAAAATTTGTAAAAGATAAACATATCTTATGTCATTTAATTTATATGTCACTTGCAGTCTAATTTAATTGCAAAGGTTATATTAACAATGTTACGGAAAAGTTTTATGGCACATCCTTTCTTTAGGGACTGACTTTGCTGCTGTAATCAGTGAGAATTAATAAACATTGATGTGTGCCTGTGTGTGTTTTCATCTATCTAAATACATACAGATGTACACAAACAAGCAGTGGCACGACTGGAAAGTTATTTACCAAATGAAGAGTATTCTGACACTTGTTCAATAAAGCCTAAGAAATGTTCCAAGTGGAGGAGAACACCGGAGGTGACTAAGTGCATCTGCGATGGACTGTGCCCATCTCTTTAGCTGCACTTCTAATTCAGTTTGATTTGTATCTGGCCCGGAGGGTTTCTCCCGCATCCTCCACGGAGATCCAGCAAGTCAGCAGAAGCCTCCTGCAGGAACTGGAGAGTTTGCAGAGAAACACTACATCAACGGAGGGGCTGCAAGGCAGCAACTCGGTTCCTGCACAGCTCTCCCTTGGAGGTGACGTATTCAGTCGGGGGACCTCATCCCTGTGGTACCCGCAATGCAAAGGCTCTTTCAAAATCTTCTCCCCTTTTCCATGGGACAGCAGACCCAGCAATCTGACTCTGTGGGATTCCTCCTTTCTCAGATATGTCACCTTTTAAGCCAGGGCCTCTGCCTATCGTTAAAGCAAGGCTCGGCTTCAACTCATTTAGCAGAGATTTCAGACAACTGTGAGTTTCAACCATGAGGGAAAACAGTGCCTGCAAAGCACGAGGAGCTGTCAGACCCACGGAGGAGCACGGCCGGGGGAGCTGCACAGCAGACATTTCATCAGACAAGACAGAAGCTAAAGGGAGAGTAAATCAGCTTTCTGTCTGTTTCTCAGTGTCTGCTGTCCAAAGGAGATGAGACACTGACAAACCCTGAGTAATGGAGGTTAAGCTATATCCTCTAGAGTATTTTAATACATAAATTAAAATTGTTCCATATTTCTTGGCTTTTGCTAATTCGTGTTTAAATACATTGTAGGCATTGATGTTCCCATGCTCCTTAATTCCTAAAAGTTTCTAGTGGTGTGGGCAGGCTGCGGTGGAGATGTACGACATTTCAAACAACCAACTTGGATTATCATTCAATCGCCAATGATTTGCCAGGCAGATTAAAAGCACAGAAATGTTTCAAAAAGAAAGTCCACTCTCTCCTTCCCAACACTCATACGGTTTGCAGTCAGTAACAAAGACAGCTTTTTCACAAACTATTTTTCTTAGCGCCGCTATCAGATTCCATGACAGTGTTTTTAAAGTAAACCAATACAAAAAAACTTTGCTACCGCTCTTTACACTTGCAGAAACCTGAGCCTTGAGAATATACTCGCTTCTTGAAACTCTCCTAACTTATTTTCCTCAACAGCCAGACTGACATTTTCTATTTGACACAAGGAACAAAATCAAGCGTGACAGAGGACTGTCACTAGGTGCCTGCCTGTCACCAAGGCCCACGGCTGGAGGAGCACCCAAACACGTGAATACTATACAAACACACAGGAGCTATATGGAGAATGCAGGGTTAACATTCGCATTGATGGTACTCTAAGTGCAAAAGTTTAACCATGTGCATGAAGGTATGTCCATTCCCACTGAGCTCTGAGATCCATATGACATATAATTTAAGCAAAATTAACTCTATATGTTATGCATCAGAAACAGAAACTCAAACGCATGGATGCATACAGCTATACATTTTCCCCCTCCAGCACTCCATCCTCTGAAATCATAAAAGCACAGCTGATCTCTTCCCCGAGCCAAATAAACAGATGAAGGCTGTTTTCCTTCTTTTTTTTTTTTTTTAGAAAATATTCTGCTCATTTCCTGATATAAATCGTTGCATTGTGGAACCCCCTCGAACATGAATCTGTCCTTTCTGAGCAGAGGTCGAGCTTTCCAGCCCTGTCAGAAAGGGCCCTATTGTGGCGGTCCCGAGACTCCCAAATTCCTTGCCGCGAGCAAAAGGGACTTGAGGGGCAAGAAGAAAATCTGGCGACCTTACTTCAAACCCAGGCATTTCTTGCTGGCTGGAAGCAGTCTGCACTTCCTGCTAAGAAGGGTAAGTCACTGTGTGCAACCAGATCCTTAAGAGAAAGGAGACAACACAAAAGAGAGAATTTTGCCTTCCTGCCACCTTTCTGTTGTCTTCACGTCGTGGCTGTAATGCTGGCATAGAGCAAACAGCACGCATTTATATACTATATACTTCTGATTAGGCCGCAGTGATTTTCTCTGCATCATATAACAATGGTGGCCCAGCTTGGCTCACCAGGACCCAGATGGAGGTTCTGATTTACTGCTGACTTCTGACAGCTCCCGTGAATCCAATGAAGTAAAAGTCAACCCAAGTTCTCCCTGAGAAACTCCAAGCACAACATGGGAAACTCATCTGTAAATGCAGAAGAGATCTTCCCTATACTAGTAACCTTAGCTTGCACAGAAAATCCCGTGTTGGAAGGAGATGGACATTGCCTCCTCTCCAGCAATGCTCCCTGCACCTGAATCCATGGATTTGTATCATGAAGGGGAGGTGCAGGACAAGGAAAACCAGTGTCCTCTGTTCTGCCCTCAGAGGATCGTGGAGGTTAGCCCCTCACAGCACAACTTGAGGTCTGCCACCAGGTCCAAGGTGCAGGTGACGCAGACGGCTTCAAGATAAACGACATCCCCGTGGATCATCTCAGCCTCATGCAGACCCACAGTGTGTGGGGGCAGCTCTCACGATTTCTTTTTTGTGCACAAAGGGTATAGAAGGACAAGAGATGGGTTCGAGGCATCCTGTCCCTTCCCTAAATGATTGGGGAATGTCACAAATTTCTGTCCCAAGATTCCTTAGCAGTGAAGTTGATCTCTTGGCTCCAGAGTGCAACTTCAGTATTTGGCTCGGGTAGAAGAAATGCAGAATTAGCCTCTTGAATTTTTCACAGTTATATTTTTTTATGATTACATTATCCTTCTGGAGGAAGACAGGGCTTTGGAATCGCACATTCAGCATTTCACCAGGCTGCGAGATACGGGGCAGGGTGATCTGGCAGCAAAGCCCGGCCTCTCCGGCACCAGGGAGAGATGGCTCGGCACAACCTGGAAGCTGCAAGACACTGGGGCAATGAGCTAACGCCATGTGATCCTCTACTGCAAGGCTTCAGTGGCCTTGAAAAAGACAACACGAATGTTTATAGCAAGCTTTTTCCTGGAAAGAAGTATAAAAACAAGATCTTGCCTAAGAGTCACATCCTCATCTGGTTTTGTTTTACCCTGTTTATTCCTTCAGATGGTGAATTTCTCCACAGGACAGAAAAATGTATTTACCTTAGCAAGAACTCTGGGTGGAGGTGCTCTTCACCTCCTCTAAACTGACCTTGCTCGTCCCTTGTGGGGAGGCCAAATTTATCTCTGTCTTACAATGACCAAGTATGTGTCACTTTATTAGAGCCTTTATAGCATAAATGCTGAGTGATAAAAACAAGGTAATAAAAATTAATCATTCTCATGTGCAGCTTTTTCCAGTTGTACTCTTCACTTTGGGATTTTATTACACACATCTACACGTAGATACAATATATGTTTAAAAGATGCATCTAATCATAGTTACAAATTAAGTACTGAACATCAGAATCGTAAATTCAAATGTACCTTATAAACTAGCTGGCTTAATAAGCTTGCATATATATCATACGAATCTAATTAAGAGCTTAAGAAGGCAGCAAAGGCTTTGAATCTTTACTTCTTTTTTTTTTTTTTTGAGCCCTTCCTGATTTGACGGTGGGCCCCTCAAAATCTAGTTTCCATAGGAGATTTGGGTCCAACCTCTGATTGGCAACCATATGGTCCATCTGGGTTTCTACATTGAAGCCCAAATGGTGATTATAAGAAAAGGCAGAGTCCCTTTGCTGTCCTCCTCCATGGACACCTTCCTTCTGCTGTTTTGGACTAACTTTGCCTGGAGATACGTGTTTGGTGCGCGGCCACTGACTCTTCCATCCCACAGTGGCACTGCTTCCCTATGGATAACCACCCCAAAAGGAGACATCGCCCACTGCCTGCCAAGTTGTGCCTGCTCACAGGCGGCAGGATACCACCACTTCTGCTGGAGCGTGCATAGAGACCACCAGTGTCACCCCCAAAACTCTCATCCCAGAGAGTCCTTGGAAAAGGAGAGAGAGAAGAAAGAGGAGAAAACTTGCAGGTTACAAGTTACAGATTACCAAGCCTCAGCCCCAGGTCCAGACATAGCTTGTCCAAAAAGGCTTTTGCCACTGAATGACTGCACCAAGAAGAACAATTGGAGCACAGCAGTTTAAATCAAACAAAAAGAAGAGCTTCTGCATGCAACGCAGCTGAATCACGGTACTCACTGGTGTTAGACATTGTAATCACCAAAACTAGGCATGGGTTCAAAAAGCAATGAGATAAATTCATGAAGCAAGGATAAATGGTGGCTATTGTACTCCATGCTCTGGATGCTTTGACCCAAAAAGTCCCATAACTGCTGAATGCCAGAAGCAGAGAGGATACACAAGGGAAGCTCACTCAGTATTTGCTTTGTTTCTTGTCTTGGCTATAAGCCACTGTTGGAGACAGGAGGCCAGATGGGGCCCTGGTCTCACCTAATTGTGGCCTTATAATATATTCTCCTGTAAAAGATCAGACTGGATTAGGATAAATTACATCCAAATCACGCTGCATTACTCAGCACATTAAACTGTCCTTAATCACAGACTTTGATGGTCTAGATTCCTGCTTAAATTTACCTCCTGTGCATATTTCTGTGCCTATTTTGTTGAAACCACTGCTGAATTTCAACTATACATAACCAGGCTCTAATGAAAAGCCAATATGGCTCTTTGATCAAGCTTTAATAGGACTCATCATGGGAACACACTCTGCTGTGGCAAAATGGTTTCCTCATCCTGTCTCTTTCAGAAATGTTTTGTGAGCCTTTAAAAGCAATTTATCCCTGATTTATGTTAGCTAAGTGATTTTTGTTGCACATGTGAGTTACAAGAAAAGGACTCTCATCTCAGTTTGCTACGCTGTTCAGGAAATCAGTTATAAATGCTGCAGTGCCTTTAGTGTCTCTGACTTCAATGCAGCGGAAACTAGCAATTTGAGTAAATACTTCATCATTCCCAATTCTCCCATATGCCACATCCAGTACTTGACAAAAGACAACCTATAGGATATTGGTTTTGGTAAAGTGTGCTGAGCTTCCCCTGTCTAAGCTGTTTACCTAAGCTGTTTCCAGAAGATAATCAAGGAAAGAAACATGCAATTCTTTAATAGAGAGCATATGAAATATGTTGATGACTATCTAATAAAATCGAGCATGCATTCAATAAGAGTGAGTCACCTCATCACAAGTTTAGAGATGAGGGATGTAGAAATGGTGACTAAGCAAGCTCACGCAGTAAGGCAGGGGTGCAAAAAGCAACCCAAAAAGTTTTGATGGCCTGACCTGACCTGCCAGTGGCATCCAACCAGCCCTGGGCATAGGTTAGAGCAGGTCTCTTCACACCAAGGGACAGATGCCAGTAGAAGGACAGGAGCCATTGTGAAGTACCTGTGGCCAGGAGGTGTGTTGCCAGCGGTCATAAGTGCTACAACCACTGCTGCTGCTTTGCTGATGGTGTTGCTGAGCAAAGAAACACAGCACATCGACTCTTCTCCCATGTTTCCATTTGACAGAGAGAATAATGACAGTAACTACTACGAAAATAAGGAGCTATTTTCTGTGACATTTCTTCTGTTGTCCAGCTTGAATCTCCCATGCCAGTTTGCGGCCATTGCACCTGTTTGCATTGTTTGCCACTAACAACATCCAACAGTTGTTTGACTCCAACATCCTTGTAATTCCCCTTCAAGAAGCTGTAGGTTGCTATTAGATCACCCCTTTACCCCTTCTTTGCATGACAAGTAACAGAAAACCAACAAAGACCCAACTATTTTTTTCTCCCATTTCTTGTTGCTCCTCAGCTTGGGGCAGAGGGACCTGAGAAAGGAGCAGTGACCCAAACAATAGTGGTCTGGGCTGCCTTCCTCATGCTCTCCCCTCCTGCTTGTGGGAAAGCCCTTGGCACAAGCAATCCCCCTCGACCCACATACCCATGTCAGCCACATCCCACCTCTAAGCACGGTTCTCTATGATGAAGCATGGGTTGGTGTCACCGAGCCCTGGGGAGCCCCACGGGAACGGGACCCTGGAGGGAGCCCACTGGGAAGGCAAAGCAGAAGAGCCTCCTGCCCATCGTTCTCCTTTTGACTGCCCAAGCTGTAAGAATATCCACTCACAGCCTCCCCCCAAATGCTCTCCTTTGCCCCGTACCAACCTCAAAACCACCCCACGGTGGGTGCCGGGTCTCGGCGTTAGTCCCCGGGATTCCCCACAGCCCGTCCCAGTGCGTGGTGCAAGCTCTGGCACCAGCCCACGTGCTGGAGGTTCACACAGGCAATTCCCAGGCTGCCACTGGCATTTTTGACATTTTAAAGGCTCTAAATTAGCAAACTAAGAAATGAGTTACAGGCATTTCCAGACATGGCCTGCGCCCTGCTAGACTTCCGAGCTCCCAGTATAAAGGAGAGCATGCCAGATGCTTGGTATTATACAATTTTGCATTCTTTTCTGGTGCTGTTCTTATGGTGTCTAGCACTTCCGCGTGCTCATCTGGCTTTTTAGGAACATGCTGTTGGAACTCTCTGTCTTGCTGCTCCTGCTATATATCCAAGGGCAGTAGGACCTGAAAGATTAAGACAGCAATGTGCATAGACAGCAGATGGCTATTGCATCTGTACGTACTTTGAACTGCTAAATACCCTGCTGCCCTACCTAGTTTTACATCCCCTTTTAGTGGTAGGTCTCTCTTCTGACTTTTTAAAATCATCTGTTGTACACATGGCCATAAGAACGGTAAATATTTTTTCCAGGAGAGGCAAAAACTTACGACGCACGTGGGAAGACAAGATCAAGCCCACAGTATGAACTCCGACTTCTTCATCTGGTGACTGTAGTCTTTCCTCATTACATTTCCTTCAGTTAGAACAGCAAGATTAAAACGCGGCCGCTTCCCAAATCTGCCTCAGCAGCATGTTCTCAGTTAACTGTCTTGCAACATCAAATGTCTTTCCAGCGTACTAAAAAGTAACGTAGTTCCCTATAAGACAAAAATTTTATATACCTTGGAATTGTTTTCTGCCTGTTTCTACAAAGCAGCACATGGAAAGATCTTTCAAGTCATCGGGTTCTTTAATTTACTAGTCAGAGACATAAATCATGGCACGTAAGATCTACTGCAAGTTGATCTACTACAAGTTCATGAACTCTAGGAAACTTTTCTAATCACTGTCCTTTGAACTCAGCTTTTTCAGAAACTGTAAAACTCCAAAACATATCTAGTAAATGCATCTAGTAAATTTTGCTGGATTGGCAACTACTAAAAGCAGACTTGTCTTCCCTGATTATGTACCAGCATCAGGCAGTCTTAAAACATGCTCTCTGATTCTAACACTAAAACATAAAAGTAAAAAGTCTTGGGCTTGTCTTGCCCAATATAACTGTTAGGATTCATTAAATGACTTCAAGTTATCATTGACAGGCACCAATTAAGCCAGAAAAATAGAGACAACTTTCCAAAGATATAACCTTTCAAACAGTAGGTTTACTTTTCAAGGTAATGACCATAAGCCCTTTCAAATACCCAACTCTGATAACAGGCCCCACTCCTCTCCAAGAGGCTAGAGAGCTAAATTATGTAGCATTTGCAAAGAAGCATCACGAACCTTTCGTGTGTACTCCAGCCTTGGAAGTATCAGACCCGCTGAACAAGGACATATTAAGCACCCCGTGAGTGAACAGTGATGCTATTTTTTGTACTATGGGCATGAAATTATAAATTAAAAATCAGCCCAATATTTAAAGATGCTCTAAGGGATTGTTTCAGTCTCACTACTCAGTTCATTCTGGGAAGGAAACAAAGAAAATAGTACAGCTATTTCAGATTCCTGAGACTAGACATGGACAGATATACCCTGAGTTTTACAGATCCATCAAAACTTCTAGCAAATTTTACCTGGTTGGTATTTGATCACATACTTATAGATTATAATACTGAACTTAAAACTAACTTTGCAGAGACAGAAGATGTTTTCACTAGTAGATGTATGGATCCATACTGATAGTTCCTTGAGCCTTACTCAATTAAATGGGCAAATCAAAAAATCATGTTGACCTCCAATATATGCCTATATATTTGCCCCAAACCACCCCAAATCATGTCAACTGAGTTTTCAAGGTCACCAATATTAAATACCTGTGGAAAATGCAAAAAAATACCATCTTTTTATATGCACTCAAAACGTATGGAAAAAGTAAAAGACATCAAGGCACGTTGAGCACAGAAGCATCATCACACACCATGAAACAGTGCAATGTCTGAACAGACCAAAAATATTGCAGTCCAGTTCAGATACAAATTTGGATGTTGTTCAGACCTGCTCATGCAGAAAACAGTAAATTTCTCCTTGTTCCTTTTATGTAATTCCTGTCCAATTCTCAATCCAGACATTAACTTTTAATTCACCTCATACATCTCCAAAGGGTGGGGGTGTGTGGTATTTCCAATGCCTTTTCCCATGTTCTAGATTCATAAAAGTGAAGAGGCATAATGAATGGATTTAATTATTTCCATCCATTTGCTGGTGATAGAAGACGACCTTTTAATTTGGCTAAAAGAGGAATTACTTGTTCCTTCAAAATGAACACTGATCAGGGGGATATTCCTGGCCTGCAACATGAAGGATTTCTATGTTTGCAAAGCTAAATGGCCATTGGCAGCTTATTACTGCTGTAACTGTTCACGTTATCTGATATATAGATATCAGATGTGGGCGAAGGGAAAATGTCATTGATTGTCAGGAATTACACCCCCTCCTTTTAGGCTGTTGATCTCGCTCACTCAGTAATTCACAAGCTCAGAATATCAACGAGGTTCTGCAAATATCATGCCCTGCAATCGGCTTTTGTGCACTATTTTCTCCCTTTGTTACCTGAAATTCCAGAAACTGGACGACAAGAAACCACAATTTCAGCAGGAACATTGCCCCTCCTATCAGGGCCATGCCATGCTGTGCTTGGCCGTGAGCTCCTCCCCACAGAGCTGCATCTACCACAGCATGACAAGAACACCTCTGCGGTCCTGGGGAGGTCTGTGTATCCTGAAGTCCACACTGCAGTGTCCAGCCAAGCAGATACACTGGATACTGTACTATGCCACAATCACGCTCCATAAAAACAACTGTAAATGTTAAATGCAAAGATCTGCATTGCTCTTGGGTCCCAGTACTGAATCTTAATTCAGTGCTACTTCGAATAATCTCTCATCGCTGTAAAATACTGCGAGATCCACAACTAGGATCTGGGCACACCAGCCATGAGATGCAGCAGCAGGGATTATGAATCAGAGCACGAAACGGAGCGTCCTGCTGCCAATAACCTACTTATTAACGACTTATTCCCCAGTCATCCTCTGGGACCGAAGCTAATTCCTGGAACGGGGCCCTTCTGCTTTGCCTCCGCTGACTCTCCAGCACCAGCTACCCGGCCGTCCTTGCCTCGCTGCTTCTGGCCTCTCCGCGGCTGATTGCCTCTCTCCCCTCCTTATAACACACACCTCACCATAATGCAAAATCGCTATGATCACTACATGAACATCCCGGGCCCCGCACAAAACCCAGCTCTGACCTACCTAGCAATAGTGCGTGCAACACCAGAAACCCAGCTCTCCATTTTACCCAGCTAGAATAAAAAACCTTCAAGCTCTGCTGTGCAGCCCATCCATTAGCGGTGCCTGGGGAGCTCTGCAGAGACCTACCTCATAATTAGATAAAAGCTTTTCCTTCTAAATCACTGTCCAGAAGAAACCAAGGGTCTGGAAGAGTGAACTCCACATACATTAGAGGCCAGGCACATCCCCTATGCTGGTTATTTATGTGTCTTTGCTTTATGCTGAAGAATGCAGGGTTTTGTGGTAGGGAGTAAGTTCCTTCACTTATTTGCTGTGATAACAGTACCAAGACCCTTTTTCAGTAAAGACACAGAAAAGGTAAAGTGCCCTGGTTTTACCCAAGAATAAACATTTTCTAAACAATGTCATGAAAATCTTAAAGCCCTATGTGTACGAAAACAAATCTGGGATGGTGACAGAGTAGGAAGATCAGTGATTTTTGGCCATCTCTCTGCCCCTGCTCCCCCAGAGTCTGCAGGCCACCTCACTCCCAACAGGCCCCAGAACTGCTCTAACCAGTGGAGAAACAACCCAAAATGCAAATGTTTTAACCTCTCCCTGATCCCTCCTTTGCCTGCCTTGAGGGTCTTCAAAGGGCAGGCGAGGAAGCTGTGAAAGCAGCCGACCTCTGGGAGCACATGGCAGGAGGACATGCACAGGGATGGTTCCCACCATGCGCATGCCCTGGGGCCGTGCCTCACCCACAGCTCCAAAGAAAGTCTGTCTCCCAAAGAAGACTTGAAAAAATAACAGCAACGATGACAAGAGAGCTGCAAACGTGCCTCCAGGTGCAGTGTTGCTCAATGCTTGAAGTCAGGAACATCACAGGAGGAAAACTGCAGTTCAGGTTGGGAACAGACTCTCCTTGAAAGACCTCAGAGCATCCAGTTGCTAATGCAACCATGGCGGTGTTATCTTTGCAGCTGAGCACCTGGAAACTTGGGTGGATCTCTCTCCTCAGAGGCAAGGACAAGATACCACAGCACTGCACAAGAAGAAAGCTGAGCAAAGAGCTCCTGGCCCAAAGTTGCAAAGCAAGAGCGGAGGCTGGGGTTTAATTTCTCGATCCCTCAAAGACTCAGCCTCAGTTGGGCTGACCTTCATCTCATGCCATAGCGCAAGTTTAAAAATATACCGCTCCTCTTAAAAATGTGTCACAGCTCTTAGAAGCAAGAAAATCAGGTTGTGGGTGGGAGTAACTGCACAGTGTATATATATATATATATATATACTTTTAAGCAACAGTCTTTTAAATTCCACTTTACAAAAAGCAGACTTTTTAGCACTTCAGGAGTTGAACACACAGTTATTATCAGAGGCTGGAAGCAGAAGTGTTTTTAGAGGTAAGGGTCACTTTCTATTCATTTTTTTAGGAAATATACATTGTTTTTGCAGCTCTGTTTTTTTAAAAAATAATTATTTTATGCTCAGTCACAGCTTTTCACTGGTAATGTCACGCCCAATTTAGAAGATATGACCACTGAATGATTTGGCACGGGGATATACTCAAACAAAGGACAAGAAACTGCTTACAATTTATGATACGCTTTGATAGCTGTGATTTAAAAATGCCAGTGTTTCATTCCAGCAAATGTTACAATAACAAGCACAAGACTAATGACCTGATGCCTTGTCAGAGATGTTCACAGGTCAGATAAAACCACCACATTATATCTGCAGGATCCAGTGTTTCAAAGACAGCCCTGTTTGAGCTTCTCCTGGGCTTTGATCCCCGCAAGCCGTACGTCAGCACTATCCTCCCAAAAGCTGGCCTCACGCTGAGGGTTTTTCTGCCGACACACTTTCAAACCTCTGAAATACATCTGGGCTCTCTTACCTCCCATCCACGGCCATCTGAACCACCCGAGCGGTTTCCTGGGTTATGAGGAAGCAGCGAGAGGAGAGAAGAAAACGTTCGGCCTACATCAGGTTTTGCCAAACAGCTGGCGAAGAATAACCTCAGAAAAACTGATATTTAAGCAACTGTGGAGGAGATTTGTCTATTTAAGAGGAGCAGGGTGAGATCATCCATTGCCTTCTGCTGTCTTTTGGCTGAAAGTGGCCAATGGACAGCTGGATGGCCCCCGATCCTGCACTTTAACGCAGTTGCAGAAATATTTGCATTTCATCATCACGTTGCATTTTTCTCTTCTTCTCACAGGCCCTCCCTCGGCTCGCTCCAGGGTTTCCAAGGCTGTATCACATCCCTTCACACCTGCTGTGGTGTGTTCACATTTAACGTTGAGCAGTGTGAGCATTAACAAATACTTTTCTCAGTATATTTAGTATTTTCTTTGTTCAATAAAGTTTGCGATTTTTTTCAGAGTTCCCCATTACTTAAAATTATTAGCTACATAATCTGGGGAAATAGCACCAGATTGTCCATAGGTAGGGTGCTCTGAGGATGC
Source organism: Himantopus leucocephalus (assembly GCA_003993805.1). NCBI lineage: Eukaryota > Metazoa > Chordata > Aves > Charadriiformes > Recurvirostridae > Himantopus > Himantopus leucocephalus. Next base: position 25,989,124 of record RSEF01000006.1, read on the forward strand.
GACCGCAGGAGCTCAGAGGTGTGGTAGCGAGCTGCGCTAACACACTGCAGCGCAGACTTGGGCTGGCGATGCTGCTCATGGATCAGGACATGCAGCAGGATTTCAGCAGCACCTGCACTTCTCAGTCACTTCTTTTGCTATGGAAAAGGCTTAATTTCCCGGAGAATCCTGTGGCACTTGGACTCCCTCATGCTGCCAGGCCGTGCTACCCTTGAGGAGGCTGCACAAGGACCGTGCAGGCAGCCCTGTGTGACATGAAGGGAATTGCTGCAGTTACTTAAAATAACCTCACAGAGAAACAAGGTTTTGCTGGGTCTCTTCCATCTGTCTTTGCACGGGCATGGTTGAAATTCCTCCTTGGGTGCTGCACAGCGGCAGCAGCACTTGTTCCAGCCCTTGGGGTGATCTGCAACCATATCTTGGGCATAGGCAAATTGAGTTTCACCCTTTACATTTGACACTTCCCCCTCCAAAAGAGAGAAAGGCACATGTACAGGGTGCATTCACATGGAAATACTACACCGTGATATGTTGGGTACCAGCAGACACGGTCTTTCCAAGGCCCACATGCTTGCAAGAACAACCTTTGATATTCAGAGATGAGCTCCCCTCCCTTCTGCTTTTGCAGAAGATCTAATTCAAGGCCAGCTGCATCTTTATTTTTTAAAGCATTTTACAGATCAGTTTGCCAATCCAGATGGATTTGCTGATCTGCTTTAGCTATGAAGTGATTTAACAGAGTTTGCCATACAATTTGTGATTGGGAGAAGACTATAAACCAATGAGATTAAATGGAGGTATCACAAGAAGTTAAACCATTGAGTTTACCGAGCAACTTTTATTGCAACACATAGTACATCCTTCCCTACTGGGACCCATGTCTGCACCCTCTCCCTGGACCCACTGTGCAGCCATGTCAAGTCTGTCAAGAGATAAACGCCCAGAGACACAGCAATGCTCATTTTCCCTTCCTTCTGCAAGATGCTAACGAGCAGCTGATGCCTTGACAAAAGCAGGCTGCTTAGTGCTGACTTTACACCCAACCTTCACCAAACAGGGCATCCCTCTCCTCTGTATTACTAAGAACATTTACATCAAGATTTAGTGCTTCATTTCATTATGGTCCATCTGCTCCTTGTGGCTCATTTCCCGTTGTCTGGTCAATACTTCAGCACGACTTGCAAATGATTGCACAACGGAGGACAGGGAGTCAGGTGAAAGCTGTGCAACCCTCAAAATAGGACAGTAAACCTATTTTCATAGAATCATAGAATCATAGAATTGTTAAGGTTGGAAGGGACCTTTAAGATCATCTAGTCCAACCATTAACCTAACCTGACAAAACCACATCTAAACCATATCCCCAAGTACCACGTCTACCCTTTTTTTAAACACCTCCAGGGATAGTGAATCCACCACCTCCTTGGGCAGCCTATCCCAATGTTGGATAACCCTTTCAGTGAAAAAATTTTTCCTAATATCCAACCTAAACCTCACCTGCATAACTTGAACCCATTACCTCTCATCCTATCACTTGTCACTAGGGAGACAAATTCCTACAAATGTCCCTCGGAGCAAGGCACAGGAGGAGAGTCACGCAGAAAATGGAGGGCTGAGGCGCAAGGCAGTCTCTGAGGTCCCTGAGGAGCAGGGGCTGAGCACGGCGCATGACACACTGCTGCCTGACGAGGCTGGGGCACGATTGCTATTTCTGCCCGAGCACTACAGCTGTGTCTGCTGCCACGTTTTCAGCTGTTTGACAACTGGTGACAAACACGCATCCCCCCTCCTGACATGGCCTTTTTAACTACGCATAGCCGACTCCTCCTATGACCGGCTTGCTTTGACCGACAGGTGGTAAACGTGCTTTATCCCTGTCCCCAGCCACAGCCCTTGAGTCCCTGCCGTGTGTTGAGGGCACTGACCTTCGCTCTACGCCCACTGAGTCCCACCAGGGCTCATCTGGTGCTGGTTTCTGCTCAATTTCAGGCTCCTTTCTTTGACACACTGCTCCACACCTCCTTGTCTCTCCGTGTGTTAATCGCTTTGGATCAGCAGGGCGAGGGTCGGCGTTAAGTCCAGTGAGCACCCTTAACCTAGCCATCCTTGGTTTTCAGACCAGATATTGCTTTTCAGGCAGGTTATGGCTCACAACAAAGTCCTGGCAGTGCCCAGCTGTCACGGGATGGGAGCTCAGACACATCATCATCTCCTGCATCCTTTTCCCTCTCCAGCTGGAGTCAGCCACAACGTGGATGGGCCCAAGCCAGCCCTATGGGGACACCAAGCTTGGGTTCAAGCCCAGACACCGAGACTCTGCTTTATCTCTGCCTCAGAATGGAGCACAGCAAAAAGCAGCTCTTGGGACACTGCAGTGACCCATTAAAATTAATGGGGTTAAATCATCCTGGTGCAAGCCACCAACTTCAAAAGAATTACACAAGGGATGAATCTGGAGCCATTATTTTTCTTCTTTGTGCCTTTCAGAACGATGATCTACTTTCCAGACTGCTACGCTCAGCTTAAGCTCTGGTCAGCCAGTCTTTCTAACTAAACTAACTACCCTCTCGCCGATCTCTTACTCCATGCTCTCGTCTACTGCCTAAGCAATTCCAAGAACTGCTCACCTGCTCTGGTTTTCCCTGTGCAAAACAGCCCTTGTATACTTCCAACTGCCCTAATTAATTTCCTCTTTCAGGGGCAAATAAAAAAATTTAAAAAATAGAAAAAAGGAAAAAAAGAAAAAACAACTCCAAAAGCAAAGTTTCATTAGAGAAACCAGGAGACTTGCATTCCCACATGGCACATTTCTTCTCTACCCTAGGTTGCAGCAGCAGGTAAAGGAGCAAGCACAAGTGCAACACTTGTACCCCCCACACACACTTAAAACTACAGTGTGCAAAACCTGACCATGACCGATGTATGTCACATATACTTTTCTGTAATTGGAAGCACTTGTTTGCGCTAAGGAAGTGCAGGAGACCAACGAGACAGGCAGAGAAATCTCACATGTAAAAGATATAAGGTCCCAGCTATGCTGTGATCTGGAAGCCAGTCTTGCTCCTGAGGTGGTTCGTTCAATAACAGTGCCAGTGGAGATGGCCTTCAACTCTGTCAACAAAGAGCTCAGTAACCTTAAAATGCATAAATCAAAACTGTTAAAGTTGGCAGATGATTTGATATGAAGAAATTGCCTTTTGGGGACTGCTTTTTGTCTGCCAAATTCAACCAGACGCAGGTCCACATATGGATTTCTCACCTATCCAGGTTTCAGTGGTGATTACAGCAGCGACTGTGGTATGAACCATGCTAGACATATTATTTTGTGAGAGCTGATGCATTGGAGGTAGACAATGAAAAGCTCAGAGTATTTGGTCCATGAGTTACCCCACCTCCATAGTTCCCAGGTATTCAGCTCTGGGGGTTTTGGCACAGGAAAAGTAAGACTTGAAATTCAGCTCCTGAACTGGTTTCAAACTTTGCTGAAAGTCCGGAGGTGTTTGGATCTGGGATTTTGACTAGTAGCTCCCAAAAGAGGCTGCTAATTTCTCTGGGTGAGGCGGCAGAGGATGGGAGGAACTAGTGTTATTTCACTTTGCTCTAAACGCAACACAACCATCTGTGCAGCCGCTAAACCACGGGGCCTTGAACAAACTACAAAATATTCTGAGTGTAAAGTCAGTCACTGAGAAACAGTCACTGCTGGGCTGACACAGCCTGCTGGTACGCCTCAAACCCCTGGAAGAAATGCCGCCTGACAGCTGCTTTCTATCTCCTGTGCTTTGGCCCCATCATGTCCCTGCTAGCGTCTTTTACAGCCGTGGTCAGACATATACCAACGATGTATCAGGATGAGTAACGGACTAAAAACAAAAATACAGAGTGATCAGGAGCTCCGCAGAGCTGCTTGTAAATCTACTAAAAGTGGCATGTTTCCATAATAAACAATCCGTTATCGTGTTGCTCTGTTCCCACTTAGTGGTCTGCTGAGAGAAGGGAAGAGAGGCCAGTTTGCAGGGCGCTGTGTTGAATAGGAGACGTGCAGACTGTGCAATGGTCCGCACTCCCTCTGCCGGCTGCATCCGCTGCGCCCAGCATAGAATAGACATAAAGTAGAGCATCCTCCGGGTGCTCTCAGAGGCGATGTTTCTCGCTCTGATGGAGGCCAGGCACGATTAATTCCTACTTGCACTGTGGCAACATCTGTGCGGGCCCTGTCCGTGAAGTGAGACCCGCTCTGCCAGGCTTTACACAGATAAAGAACAAAAGCGACAGCACCTATGTGAAAGATGAGGTCTATATGATGTGGCACAGGGCTGTGAAGAAACACTCTATAGCTGGGACTGAGAAGTCCCTGCTGTCACCCCCATGAGACGCGATCCATCACCGTGCACAAAGCATGCACAAGGCACGATGGGTTCAGTGGGTAGGAAGCACTCTGGGTACCAAAAGGTTTGCAATTCTGTTATAGGCAACACTCATCTCCCTTGCCCTGACAACCTCTTTTGCCAGTATCCCTGCACATGTAGAGCTCTGTAACTGCAAAAACCATCTGCCTTCCGAAAGGTCTGTTGGTGAAATGTATTCAGCTGAATATGCTTGATCATGGCATGGCAAAACTGGCAATACCTGAAAATACAAAAGTATATAGGTACATGCAGCTGGCAGGACCAGAGATGGAGCGTGCATGTATGTCCATGTATTTCATGTTCGTAAAGTATGTATTTCCAAAACACAGACTGGATGACGTTACCCCGTCACCAGTAGGACTTTGGAAAGTCTGAATCAGAAAGCAAAGAAACACTGTGTTACCCATCAGTCACAGGTATCTTCCTGGGGTTGTCCTGAAAGTTAAAATACCGGCTAAGCCATGCACAGGGAGACAACACAGCTCTCTTAAAGCAAATCTGCAGCACAGAGAGAATCCGAATTCAGGACTTCTTAATGCTTTTCTCCCACTCACCCCATAAGTCCCTGCCCGGTGAGGCTTCCACCGTGCTGGCTACGCAGAGCCCCTGCACACCCAACAGCGATGGCAGACACAGGGCATCTTAAACCTCTATTAAACAGCCTGCTTCCTGCTAATTAAATCTTGAAGGCTAATGAGCTTCAAAAGCCTAATTCCAGACTTATTTTTCCTATGTCACTTTTGACATAATGGGGGCAAACCAGCTCACATAATAGTTTCTAAGGTATCAGGCAATTTAATTTCTTGCTTCTCTGCTGATCTCTGAGCAGACACGACCCTTTTGGTGTCCTGCCCCATGTTTTAAAAGGATGTGGGTATCATGACAGTTTAGAAATGTGCATACAATTATGAATGCTAATACAATTAACAGTGAAAGGCTCATACTTGGATTACAAACCCAGCACTCTTCCAACTCAAACCCTCCTCGCAGGCTTCCAAGTAAATAGGTCAGATAGCAGTACAAAACTTCAGATAAAGAAAACTAATGTTTATATGGAAAAACAGACTAACAGAATTCTTCAGAAAGGCCTGACTAGGAACTGCCAGAGACACTAAAGATGGGAGCAGCTCCCTAGCTCTTAGATGGCAGGGTCAAATTTCATGTACGGTAACTCAAAGTGGAGTTACCCTGGGGATGCGAAGGATTTGGATCAGCGGTGACCTACGGGTGGGTTTTACCCCTGTGCTGAGTGCAGCTTCAGGATTAGTGCCTGTACCCCCTGCAAGGCACATGCACACACACACGGACACTGAGCAAATGATGAAGAATGCATGATCAAGTTTATTGCAAAACGCCCACCAAGGATCAAAGCTGCCGCCCCCAGCAACACTCGCTGGCCCCAGCCAGCTTCACATGCTGCCTTTTTGAATTTTCTAACATGGGAAAATACATCAAAAGCCTTGAAAGGAAAAAAGCGCATCTCCAGGGAACAGCACCTTAAGCAGGCAGGCAGTATTGCAAAGGGAGGGCATTTTGTCAGCACTCTGCAAATACCACAGGCACAAAACCAGCCAGTTTCCCAGAAGAGAGAGAAGACTCCACTTGGCCAAATCCAGAAACAATTAGCCCAGGCACATCCCATTTGAAGCTGGCACTGCAACAAGGGGAGTCCCTGCCACAGCCGGGAATACTTGGCACTTCTGAGAACAAATCAGTTAGTACAAATATAATGGATTCAAGTAACTGGACTGAGACTGGTGCCTCTTCTCAGAAGCTTTGAGGAAATTTCTTTTCCCAGGCCCAGGGGACCGCAGGCAGCTGGCTCAAATCGGAGCCTGGTCAGCCCATAGCACCGCAGGCTGGGTCAGCATTTCCATCGCTAGGGGCTGTTCCCAGCTTCTCCTCTCTTCCCAGGTCACTGACCCACCTGCGTAGGGTAGGGATGCAACTTGCGCAGGACCTGCAGCCCCAGCTCCTCTCCTGTGAGGAGGCACCCTGTGGCCAAGGCAGCCGCTGCCCGAGGGGGCTCGGCCGGGAACTGCTCCAGGCGCTGCTGACCAGTGGGAGGCCGTGAGAAGGGCAGAGACACCAATTCTCCCAACAGCAGCTGGACATGGCTCTAAAAGCTCAAGAGCTGTTGCTCAGTTTTTTCAGTTCATAATTGTAAATGTACTTTCCTCTTAAGAATATTTTACCAACAGTTCATAACTCTGTGGCTTGCAAATTGCCCAGCTCTGGGTCAGACGGTTGCTTGCAATTGTAAAACATCAGAATTTGCTTGATTAAATCAGGTTAAAGAGGTCCCAGGCCCCTCTCTCCTTCCCCCAGGAGCAGTCATTCTTTCCTTTACTTGATCGCTTAAATCTTTATTCTGCACCACTCCTGCCCTTGCACTGAGTCTTCCATTTCACCCGCAAATGAAGAGCAATTTTCCTTCAGAGCAGCATTTGGAGAGCTTCGTTTGGAAATTTGTCCTCATTCCATAATTTTTCAAAGGCTTTGCAGTTCCAACCTGCTCCCCACTCTGGGTTAAAAGGAGCAACGTGGACAGCTGTTCATCTTACTGCAAGGCAGGAGCAGGGCCTGGCAGGGAATAACTCAGCCTGGCTACGAGGTGATCAGTTGCTGGCTGCCAGATTCCCGCAAGGACTGTATGCGGTCTGCAGATACCACTGGGCTGAGGAGGGATGGATGGATGGACGGACGGCTCAGAAGCATACAGGACAAGCAAGAGCAGTCCCTCCACGTAGGGAAGAGCTGTGCCTGCAAAGCTGTGGACGGAAAGACCTCTGAGATTTGCTAAGGAGCATCAGCGTGATTAAGCATTAGCCCAAGGGAGCCTCAGCAGATGTGGGGTGGGGTTTAATCCTTCCTGGGTCAAGCAAGCAAGCCAAAACCTGGATTAATATACAGTGTGTCAGGCTGCACATGCAATGCACTGGCAACACTATTTGGACCACAGCGAACACCCAGATTAGGTGCTGACAACTCCCCTAACAGGATCACGCATGGAATCTGGCTGTAAGAAGAGCTGTCACTCTGACTTTCACAGCCAAAAGTGAGAGCAAGCCAGTGACACCTTCCACACTGAAACTCCGCCGAGTGCCCCGGCACGGCCAAAGCTGGGGATGAGAAAGGTTTCCCTTTCCAAGTCGGCTCTCTAACTTAGTGGAGCGGGATCAAGGAGAGCCTGGTCATCAGCACAGCTTCCCAGGGCTGCGGAGATGATTCAGTCCAATATCGAGTATTAAAGAGACAAGTAGATAATCTTCAATCTCTTCCATATGCTTACAGATGTCTGATCCAGGTGTGGTTCTGGAGTTCTTAGTATTAATGTCCAAGACTGCAAGTCTGCTTCTTTCCCCTTCCCTCATCAAGTCCTAGATGCAACGTTATTAAATACAAAAAAATGACTATCATAAGACCAATGGAAAGAGATAGGGCTATAACACCTAATAAGAAGCCAGGTGGAAAAGCTATTTCATATCTGTTCATAGCAACACGTCACAGCTTTCCCACTGTTGTCTAGAGGAATTCCTGCTCTCTGAGACACGAGAGCCAAGAGAAAGTCAGCTTCGCCAGACGAGCATGGCAAGGGGGTGAGGCAGGGCACATCCCCAGAGAGAGCAGAACGCACACACCACGGTGTCCAACATACACACAAACCAAAGGCATTTTTTTCCGGCTCAGCTTATGCCTTTTGCTGCACAGTAAATGCATGTAAAGCAGCATCTCCCCACGACGTGGCAGTAGCTGCCTGCAGAGCCCGTGACACAGAGCCTTCCCACGTCCGACCCCTTGTCATCAAGTGGAGCTATTTATACAGGCTGCAACAAGCTGTGCAACAAATACTGGCTTTGCAAGAGGGTAGGAGAGTTCTGCAAAAAAACAAAAAGTGCAAACCTTAAAAATTTTAAGTTTGCATGTCTCGTTGGCGAGGTTTTTTGGCCAGGCTGATCTGCAGGTTGCCTGTGAAGCACAAGCATTGCCATACATTTTTAAACAGAAAGTCAGACGTAGGGCTGGTGAGCTACGGCTGTGCTAGAAGGACTGTACACATCTACACATATAGACACATGCACACAAGAGCCAAAGGTTATTCCCTGCATCAAGTATATCCACATAATGGACTTTCGGACAAGTTTTATGTGAAAACCAGCCAGAAATCTCTGCCCTCTGGGGCAATGTTGAGCATGGAGCATTTTGTGGAATGGGGCTGGATGTGCCTGTAAATGTCCCTGGCTGCCCTCCAGCACGATGAAGCATGCTGAGAAGTCCCTCTCCTGGCTTTCTGGGAAAGGAAGGACACTGGGCAGGTGAAGCCCTGCCCGCCCCGCTGGGAGCTCAGTTTGCTGTGCCAGCCGTTGCTAGTGAAGAACGGGATGTCAGAGTGAAGTGGCCTTTCCCAGGGGAAGCTCTTTGTAAATCAGACACCAGCAATGGGAGGGAGACACTAGACACCAACTCAATTTCAGGAATGAAGGACAGAACACACTGAAAGAGCTTGTGCAAGGCTGGGAAAGGAAGCTGTTCCCTCCTTAGCGGTGAGTCCTCCTGCTGGCATAAAGGGTCCAATTCACCCCCTGGCACCTGGTCTCCAAGAATACAGCCTTCACCCTCTTGATCTTCATGCTGCTCTCCTCACAAGTCCTCCCTGCAGCAGCACTCATGCAATCAGGCCTTTCCTGATGCTGCTTCTGGAGGACACCTTAGCCCAGGCTGACAAGCAGTGCCCCTAGGTGGTCCTACACTGCATCTGCTGGGAGACCAGATAAGTTGTGTCACCGCTGACAAGAGTAACTGTTGGAATGAGGGCACAATAGAAAAAAGGCAATAGAAGAAACAAGGTGTTCATCAAGGGGGGATCCAATGGCAGCAGCCGAGTCACATTAGATATCACAGCATTAGCCTTTGAGTGGTATTAGTTCAGTAAATGTTACAGACCTTGGATTCAAGAGCCATCTTCAGCCAGCAAGGTTCAGAGGACAGGATGTACAATCACTGCACTCAGCATCGCCACCACCAGGTGCTGCCACTCTCACACTGAGATTGCTGCTACACCCTCCATCTGTGGCACCGTGCTCCACTTTTAGAGCTGAGGAGGCTTTTGGGGGCCCATCCCTAGACTAGTGACATGGGACCATGTGGTGCAGGGACTGCTCTGCCTTCAGTGGGAACTTCCAGCCCAGCACAATTCACTTCCCAGCTCACATGTAACCTGTCCCTCAGGCAGGGGGGATGAAGGGACACGTGCTTACTCTCCCATCTCCTCCCACCTCACACTGGAGACATGAATGAGGACCAAAGTGTGTTGAGACAAAATTTGGATAGGGTCATCCCTACGCATTGGCCTCTGGTTTTTGGAGGAGAGACGGGTCCTGCCCAAGAAGCTGCCACGAGCAGAAACCTGACTGGTGTGCAGCGGATGGAGCCCAGGCAGGAGGTGAAGCTGCTCGCCATAGCACACACAGCCCAACGAGCTCCCTGGTGGGCACGGCTCAGCTTTCCCAACACAATACCTGCAGCAGTGGGAGCCGCTCCACGGGCAGCCACGCTCCCAGGCAGCCCAGTGCTAACTTGCCTCTCCGTCTCATGTGGCTTGGATGGCATTTCCCTCAGTGCTGCCAAGCCACGGGCCCTTGTCTTTCTGGGACGTGCAGGTATCTGCAGGCGAAGCTGGCAGGGCCGCACGCTGGAGTCAGCGAGGCTGCTGTGCTGCGGGCGAGCTGCAGGGCGAGCAGGGCAGGAGGCTCGGGAAAGCGGGACGGGCTCCCCTCCGGCTGCCCTCATCAGGGCTGTTCTCTTGTGATAAGAACCGGCCTTCACACTCGGCTCCACTGCAGGAAGTTTGTTCTCGTCGCCCCGTTTCCCACCTCCCACCCCTCTCCCCGCAGGTTGGGGAGGTCGCAGCCCCGGGACATGCAGAGGAAGGAGACACGAAGGAGCAGGCATCCCCTGCCACCCTCTTCCTAGCCGGGCCCCGACGCCTGCGGCGGGACCCGCCAGCAAAGCGCGTACAGGGGGGAAAGCCTAAGAGCAGCTCCGGTGGTTTGGTTTGCCTTGTGAGCACAAGCCTGCAGCAGGCTGTTTGCGAACAAGCAAACCATCCCCACTATAAATCCTTTATTTGTTGCCTTTCCCCACCCTTCTGCCAGAGGGTTTGTCCCCTGCGCTGCTGTGCGGGGCCGCACAAACAGCTGATTCAACATTCAGCATGAGAGGGGAAGAGGTGGGAGCCTCAGAGCCGCCCGCGCTTGACACAGAAGGACTCTGCTGGCAAAAACAGTTTCTCTCCACTTCCAGAGCTCCTCCAAGCGCACCTCCCCGCAAAGTGGATCCTCGGCATCCCCTGATGCTCCCTCCTGTCCTCTTCATGCTGCAGAGCAGCAAATTAACAGTCCCATTCCTTCTCAGGTGGGCAGCCAGGGGAGAAACTCCAGTGAGGAGAAGGAAGGAGCGGGCAGAAATGAACCTCTTCAAACAATAATAAAAAAATACATGGCTTTTAGCAGCCCAAGAGCAACTGGAAACAGCTTAAGGGGACACGCTGCATGCTTGCATTCAGACCCTCTGCCCTCACTGCTGCCTTCACCCAGGACTGATGGGAACCCAAGTGGCTGAAAGAGCAGCGTGTCCCTCCCGGCTTCAGGTTTCAGCGTCACACACTGAGGCTGTTTGACGGAGGGGCAGGGAAAGGGAAGCCGGTGGGTTATTCCAGCAAAAAGCCCTCTCTGTGCCACTTCTCCTCCACTTACTCCCCTGCTCTCAGACACGCTCAAGACATAAGTACGGTGCCTACTCAGCAGAGCTGATGATCGGCATGGACGGATATTGCAGGCGAAAGGAAACTGCCAACAAACCGTATGACAATAATGGCACTTTCCACACATTTGGCACTTCCCCTGGCAGAACCTCCAAGCCCTGAGGGAGCCAAATAGCCAGGTGGGCTCCCAGTAAAGCCCATTATTTTCAGGGAAGTTGGATGAATTTAGGCTATTCTCTTAACTTTACAGATAGGCAAGTCCTAGATATTTAAAATACTGAATTTGTTCAAGGTGTCCCCCAGTTCTGCATGCTGTCACACACCCCAGGCTCTAGTCAGGCCTTACATCCTGAAGCAAAGAAACCCTGGGTAGCATTTCCCATTAGTAACACACTTTTAAACACCTTCATATAGTAGTGCAACACTCCAGGACTCTGGGATTTGCTCTCTATTTTCAAAACTACTGACTTTCCAAACCTGGGAACAATCACTCCAATAAATGGGTCTCCCTGAAACCTGTTTTGAAATATCAGCTCTGGTGGCAGAATCTGCTGCTGTGATCCCATGTCCTGAGCCCACCTCAGATTCAGATAACGTTCACCTCAGTCTCTCTGCTCACCGTCACCACTATTTTTTTCCTTCCATAAAAAGCACGGTCACCCACAGGTTTTGGGGAGCAGCTGCACAGGGAGGTGGAAGTAGCATCGTAGCTTTTCATGGGAACAGCCTGCTGAGGAGTCACCGGGCTGAGCAAGGGGAGGGAGCAGGTTTCTCAGCTGCCAAGTCAGCACTTTGCAATGCCTCTGTTTCTGTGAGCTCTGCACAGGCAGGTTCAAACCCTTCCTGCAGGTCAAAGCAGCACCAACAACAACAGAAGCGCAGCAGCAGAGAGCAGGATGCACACCGCAGCGTGGTGCAAAGCTGAGTAATAAACTGCCCCACCTTATACCTCCAAAAAAAACCTAAGGACTGATGTATCCCCAGGGTAACCCATCTGACATCAACAGTGTTACAGCACATGGTGCCTGCCCTCTATCGTTTTACAACCCCTACGAGGTTGCTCGCTGTGCCAAACACCACGTGGCCGCCCTTGCAGCAAGAACCAAGAGTTTGTTGCAGGATCTTCCCCGAGTGCTGGACTTTGCTGGCGCCCTGTGGGGAGGTGGTTCACAGCCTCTCCCTCACTGCAGCCCGAGGAAAGCCCTCGCAGCACAGCACAAGGAGAATTTCAGGTCCATGATGGGTTTGGCATGCCAGAATTATTATTTTCCTATAATTTCCTATTAATATTTCCCCACTTCAACTAGCCAGGGCGAAGTGAAGCTGTTGGTATCATGCACGCTGTAGCCCATCACAGAGTGTTAATGGTACCCATTGTTTACATTTATCGTTCCCGTGTCTCTGTTCAACCCAACAGATGTTAATAGCCTCAAGGTCAAAGACAGAAGAGTGCAGCAGAAGCAACTTCTTCCATAAATGACCTTGCAACAAATGTATTCATGTTTCAGAGTTCATAGGAAAAACCTCTAATCAGAGAAAAATGGCTCAAAGGGTTCTGTTAAGCCCAGCAGATGCCCTCTTTCCTTCCCCTGCTTCTTTTAGGTGTCAAAACACTGCAACATCATTCAGTGTACCTGTGCTCCTGAGGATCAGGGTCTAAAACATTAACACTTCCACATGCAAGTGGGTTGCAGTATGCACTGTCACTCCTTCTCCCTGCACACAGCATCCAGCATCAGGTACCTTGCAAAAGGAATTCTCTAAATGTAGTGGCAGTAGTTACATGAGGCTTTGCTCCCATCTCAGCATGGCCAGCAGTAACCCACATTTTAATCCTCAGCCTGAAGCAATGGGAAAGGAAGAGAAAACCATACATTTTACAGGCACGCTTGTGGCTGCAAATGCACATTTTCTTCACTTCTTTCTTTTTTACCTATTTTTCCACTGGTGCAACATTTGAGCTGACACAGAGAAGATATCTGAATTTTAGTCTCAATAAAAAAACAAACTAAGAAATAAAAAGCAATCAGAACAGATTTTGCAGCGTCAAATTCAGCTCTCCAGAGGCAAAGGACCACCTTGGATTCCCAGTGCTTCTGGCCATCCCCCCATTCCTCCCAGTCCCATCTCCATCTGCCTCCTCCACCCGTCTCCCATGCCTCTGTGAAGTCTCCACTATTTCAGTGTGTCCCCCAGCAGAGAGCAATTATTGATGGTATATGTTACATCAGCCCTAATGGCCAACCCAAACGGGGGCCTGTATGTCTGCTGCAGAAACACAAACCTGCTTGTTTCTGCCCCAAAACTTGCAATCTAAATAGCCAGACAGGGCAGAGGTGACGCAGCAGAAAGCCCAGGCTGAAGAAAGCTACTGTTGGCGGCAAGCTCAACTGCAAGCCCGTATTTTTCTGGGGCCAGTGTGGTTAATGATGGAAGCGAAGTGATGGTGCTAGAAGGAGAGCTTGGAGCAGACGGCCAACCGGCCAAGTGAAGGAGAGCCCACAGCTGAACTGCAGGATGTTCTCTGAAGCTCCCAAGGTCTTGGCTTGGCTGCTTTTACAGCTCTCATGGCTTGCTAAAGCCTGGCTGGTTTTCCTCTGCTTCCTCTGGTTTTTCTCAATCCAGTTGGGAGAGAAGAGAGCAAGGATGCGAAGCAGCAGGACCGTGGCAGTCTCCCAGCAGCAGGCACACTCCCTGCACGCTGCCAGGGCTATGACATGTGAGGGAGAGGTGGCCTGGGCCAGGTACCACTTTCACACCAGCGTCCTTCAAACACAAGTCCTGTACGTGCCTGTTTCTGCCCCTGCTCCCACCAGCTGGAGTCTGGCTGGCTCAGTCTGGCTGGCTGATGTTTGATCTCCAAGATCAAAGAGGAGCTGTAGGCTCAGAGGGGCAAGGGAGTATCCTCTTTGCCATCCGTCTGAAGGAGCAAGGCAGCCTTGGCTCCTAGACAGTCTATAGGTGTTTCCTCACTGAGAGCGACGCGGGCGACTTTCGTCCCGCTATGCATCCACTGATTCCTTAAAGGCTTCTCCTGAGTCCAGCTGGCATCAGAGCAGACCTTGCCACAGCAGCAGCACAGAGGAAATACAGCAAATACATGCAAAACCCAGTCCTTTTTATTAGAGTTTCAGAAAGGGGAGATTTGCTGCAAGAATCCTGGCCTGAATCCAAGAAATCGCAACTGTCTGCTTCTTATTTCCACCCCTGTGACCTCAGATCAAGTGGCATTTACAAACCAACAGAACAGGGCTGAAGCCACCAACCCTGGGAAGCTCAACCAAGAAACTCATCTCCAAACGCCGGCAACGGCTACCCCAGCTCTAATGATGCCCTTGGAGGCCCTTCTGCATCTCAGCGAAGCACAGTAATACTGCGTTACATTTATTCAGACCATATGTAATACGCAGAAGAGCCCATAAAAGCTTAAACAGCACAATAAACATTTGGAAAGGCACAGTGACCAGATTTATGGGGTTTGGATACCTGCCAGCATGACCCACCAGAATCAGATCCTTAAGTTTTTGTGTAAGCCCAAGCAATACACACAACACACACACAAATGTGCTGTTATCCTTGGAAAAAAGATAAACAGCTCCCAAAGCCCATCCCCAGCACTGGAATATGACGGCCTTCCACTGTGTCTGATTGGACTTAGTTTAAATCAAGGCCATAAAGAAGGTCTTGGCAAGGAGAAATAAATGTAGCATGACAAAACTTCATCCCAGAGCACACAGTAAAACTGAGAAAGAGGGAAAGACGAAAAGATTTAGACACTTAATTTCCATTAAAGGGGAGATGAGCCCTGATGCAGAGAGAGAGCTGTGCTTTGCCAAATTCCAAGATACTTTTGTGCTAATTTTCCTCCACAGGGATGATGTGATATCTCCTGTGCCACCTACCAGGCTGGAGGAGGGGAATGATGGCTCAACAGAAGAGGTGTGAAATGATGACAGATCCCAGAGGGTACAAAACATTTTGTCCCAAGAATCTGCAAAAAACTTGAGCTTTCATTTGTACAAAGCACTTTGGGATAGTGGGAGAGCAAGGCACTGGTGGGATGTAAAAGTTCCTCTATTTCCCAAGGTGAAGAACAGTTGAAAGAGTTCCAGTTTCCTGGTTTCTTGGGGATTGTGTGACTTTTTTTTTTCCCTCTACATTTAATAACATTTATGGCTAAACACAGTTTTTTGCATTACTACAGCCCCGTCCAGTTCACAAAGATACCGAACAAGCGGGATTTAGTACAGCCGTGAGCATCTAGTGCTCAAGACAGAAGCCAGGAGTCCTGGCTCCATGTTTTTTGCTCTAAAACGCATCCAGGGCAGAACCTCATCTCCAGACTTAAAGAAAAAGGAAAGAGATAAAAGAACAGCACAAGATACTGCTTTTGAGAAACCTGCCTCATTTGTTATGATAAAGGAGAGTATTACGGATTAGCTGGCAATACATGGAAGGAGTTGCCCACCTCCCACACATAATTTCCCAGAAAATGTTTTTACAAGTTTAAGATGAGCTGCTACATAAAGTTATACAAAATAAAGACTAAAGCGTGACGGCAGATTTACTTACATGAGGCTCAGGATGTGAAGATGCCCTTGCTGTTAAAGAACGGGCTCAGAAGCACTGCTCCGCTTTGCTTACTAAACCGCAGAAAAAGGCTGTTTGTGTTTATCTGCTGCTCTGGGAGGTGGGTTGAGCACTGAGAACAAAAGCTACATGCAACGGCGCATTCTCTCACCCACTGGCACGGGCACACTCAGGGACGGCTTTGCGAAGGACAAGGTCTATCTTCAGCAGCAGGGGCCACAGAGGAGGGCAGAGCATGGGGGCCTCTGGTCAGACTGCTGCAGGGTATGAATTGCTGGAAAGACCACACATTTGGTGACCGCAAAATCTAGCGAGGAGGCACAGAGCAGTAAAGGGTCCTGCGGGAGGAAAAGATGCGTTGAAGCAAGGGCCAGGACAGCGTGGGTAATGGAGCACACACCAATGGAAAGTCTTAGTAGCTCCTGAGGGGGAGGTCAGGCAGTTAAAGGTCTATCTGAGGCAGATGTGCTCGTGTTAGCTCACAAGTCGACAGGCACAAGAGTTAGGGATGGGAAACACCGGACGGGACAGGCAGGGAGAGAACAAAGCCAGTAGGAAGGGCAACGCGCTTTTGACACATCCCTCTTCCACCTGCTTGGGAAGGTAACTCGGACCAGGAAAGCTCTGCTCAAGCTCCAAACTACACAGCTGCCTGACTGCTCGAACGGCCCCAGCGAAACCGCCCTGCACAGACAGCCCCATGGGGCTGAGGGCATCTCCAACACAAGCTACCATTAGCCAAAACCGCAGTAAGGGATATGGGAGACAAACGGTGGAGGAGGCAGCCGAAGTGGAGAGCAGAGGACATCAAGAGACACCCAGGGCTGACTCTGTACAAGGACCTGCAGATGGAATAATCTGGCCAAGTGTCACAGGGAGCCGAGCCTGCAGTCCCAAATGGACTGACGCGCCGGGAGCTGAAGCAGAGTGTAGGCTCCTGAGCAATTTATTCTTCTGCAGCAGACTGTGCTCCCAGTACTTACAGACATTTGGTTGAGGAAGAGGAAGACCCAGGAAACCATCAGCCCTCCTCCCTCCCTCCTCGCTCACACTGATCCTTTCCAGAACTGCCACAGGGCAGAGTCTGTGCACAAAAGCGGCTGCTTCATCCACATCACAGCTACAGCCAGCCCCGCTCTCCATGCTGTCCCAGCACATGAAGAAGTGCAGACTGGTCTTTGCGTCTCTTCTGCACAGGTATCTGCTGTTCATCTCAGGCAAGTGAGTTTAGATGAGGTAATTCACCACAGTCTGGGGTAGGAAGACAACAGGGCGAGGTCGATCTTGGGTTTAAAGATGCTTACGAGCAAGGGATGAGTGTGTGTTCATTTGGAGGACTCAGGGACCAGTGGTTGAAGCAGAGACTTTAAGGGCATCCTGAATCCTACTCCCACTGTAACCTAGGGCAAGCTACTTCAATGTTTCTTTGCCCCATTTTCCTCAATATAGTATGTCCCTGAAACTGATATGGAAGTTGATCCACTCCTGCAGATCCAGGGAGTTGTGTATCAGCAAGTCAACCAGTTAGTGTGCTAGTGGTGTTCGCAAAGGCAAATAACGGAAAGTATGCTGAGAGTCACAACATGAAGCTAAAATTCAGACCTTCTGGCTCCTGTTCCAGCCTTGGTGACCTTTCAAAACCACTTTCGTACTTTTGCTTCCCTAGTTCTAAAATAAAACCTGTATTTCACAGTCAGGCCGAGAGAGTGGGTTCATATTTGGGCTCTGCCTCAAGGTCTATGGTGCGGTAGCTCTATAGAAGGGCAATGCAGTACTCTTGGCATTACTACTACTGTATGATTCACATGATGCTTTCTTTTCAGTATTATTCTTAGGAACAATCCCTGGGAATATTTTGGGTTCACTAAAAAAAGAAAAAAGATAGATTATAGGCAGCTAGGGACAAAAATAATCCCATTCCCATGTGGTTTGTGCTATTTAAAGGGACATAATACCTATTTTTGAAAAGACTAGTTTCAGAAGACAAACAACTGACATCTGTCAGCACAAAGAAATTTGGGAAAATAGACATAATATCTTTTTCCAAAAGCTTTAGGTGTGCCTGAGATGACCCGGAGTATGCAACCAGGGGGAAGAAGCATGCCCTGTGCGACAGAGCCCAGCCATCTTTCCAGCAGAACATGAGCAGGGAGTAGTTTTTCTAACCAATTTTTAGAGGAGGATCTTGGTTTTGAGCCAGGAGGTTGAAGGGTGAACACAGCAGCACAGCGCAGGGAGAGTATTTGTCCCACGGTCCCACATTTCTGTTCACTGTCCTCGCTATGGTGAGGTGGGAAAGAACAGGATGCCACGTATTCAGCATGAAGTGCAAATCCATATAATGGGCTGAGTTCTCCTCTGCTGAAGTATCTGGTGGTTGGACGGAAGCCACTGAGCTAACAACATCTGTGTCTCGTAACGAACTACAGTTGGAGGCACCAAGGAACCAGCAGACGGTGGGAATTTGCCCCAGACAGTACCGGATAAAGCAGGGAAGTCTTATTCCTCCTGCATTCCCACTGCATCCTCCATAGCCGATGCTGGGGAAAGCCATCTGCCGGGATCCAGAGGTGCAAGGATGGGATGAGGTGAGTGCTGGAGCCAAAGGATGTGAGCAGACAGAGCAGGGACTGCAGGAAGAGCAGAGGGACGCAGCTGGGAGTACTGGGATTTCACAACATGGAAACCAGGGCAGATCACTTTTGGTTCTGGCACGTACTGACCCTCATGCAACTGCTGTGAAGCATTAACCTTGTCCTCGACTACAACCTGGAGGTAATTTAGGCATGTTCACAACATGGAAAATCCCAAGCCACAGACTCTAGAGTTAGTTTGGGTGTGTTTAGAACTACATGTTTTGCTCTGGGACCATCTCAAACTCCAGCAAAAACACTGGGTAAAGAACTAGCCAAGAGAAGGACCACATTCAGTTTGTACTGGTGCTGCCCACACAGTCACTGTCACTAACCACCAGCGGGCAATCAGTGTGAGATGTCTCAGACACAGCATCTTCAGAGGGAGATTCTCAGCACATCATCCACTGCTGTCTCATTTATTCTGAAGACTTAAAACAAAAGATTTGGGGCAACTGCAGATAGGACGAGGCTGAACACAGAAGAGTAAACTTGCTTTATTTGTCTATAATATTAACAGGCGCATTATGTAATTTCCTTGGCTTACTGATGCAGCAACTCTGGTTACAAGACGGGATGGGATTTCCTTGAGGTCATTCCCCCAAACTGTGTGAGTTGTTATTTTCCTGGCTCACCCACAAACAGAGCGGTTTGCTCTTCTGAAACACTAATGTCCGACTGTTGAAAGGTTTTGCCAATCAAAACATTGTGGCCTTACCCCATTTTAATAATCTAAGGCATCAATCTCCCCCTTAGTATTTGTTTGATGTGTTCTGCACCCTGCTGAAATATCCCCTCCAGACCTCCCTGAGCTCAGGCTCTGATTGAAGAGAGATGCCATGCATCAGGCCTGCAGCTTTCTCTCTGAAACGTTTAGCAGGGGATGGTGGTAAAATGTATTTATTTTCATGTATTGAGGAAAGACCATATATTCCAGCCTCTTTTTTTTCCATCACTCAGAGATGGGCCCGAGGCCAAAACGGTGCTGCTAAGCTTGTTTTCTATTTAAAACCTTCATTTTTATTAATAACCCTTTACAGCCTACACACCAGCACTGCGGGAGTTGCATTTCCGTGTTATGTCATCGTGAACCGTTATGTATTTAATTCCTGTACCCACAAACCCATATGGACATCATTAAACACGCACCGTACAGTATTAAAACTGTGTTCCATAAAGTGTGATTTAGAAAAAAAAAGACCTATGAAGTGTGGATTTTTTTTTTTTCCTAAGGTCATGGGAAAACGAAGAAGTAGGGTAGAGAGAAAAGGTTCAGCGGTGCTGCGGGTTAGCTCATAGCTCTCCATGCCTGCAGACTGAAAACCCAGCCCACCTTACCCACCACGGAAGATTAATTACCCAGTAACTTCAGGCCAGAGATGATGAATTTCTGTTTGGCAGACCACAGAGAAAACTTCTACAAAAATTACAGGTTACAAACCAGCACAAGACCTTGATGATTTTATTTCTGCCAAATTAGGTTTCTATCACTTCTCCTGAAAGAAGTTGCCTTTAGTGGGGCAAAAGAGCAGGTTTCCCCATGTTGCTGAGAGATAGTTATCAGGGCCACTAACACAAGCGAGGGTAGACCCTCGCCCCAGATGCAATACATGCGTGGCATAGGGTTTGCTCCCAGTGAAAATGATATCTGAGAGGATTTTACAGCAAATACAGCCACAGAAAGGTCTTCCGCATTGCCTTGCGCTTACTGCTTTGTCTCAGAGCAGCAGCATTCCCTTTTGGAGACTGTATTGGTGCTCCCTCAATTTTACAGCTACACAATTAAAAGGTCCCCTCAAAGATACAGATAAAGATACATACCCAATTGCTTCCAAGCCCTTTTTTTTTTGTTTTCTTTATGAAATATTAGTAAAAATAAAACATAAAAAGAGCATTCAGAGCACACACAAATTATCACTTATATAAAACCTCTAAATGTTCAGGCCAGTTGAGTGTCTCTGCTGGTTTTGCTGTGTGACATCTGTGTTTAGGAGTCTCCAAGAATAGATGTCACCTACCCTCATCCCTTGAAAGCTGGTGACTTAATTCAAATTAAATTTGTTGTGTTGGCCCCAAAGCCTGTGTGTGCACACTCCATACATGTCCATCTCCAGGCAAGACAGAAGAGTTAACATGATTTGCAGAGGGGGTTACTGACGAATTAACCTCCCTTATACCCCAGCCCTCTCCAGAATTTTTCATTGCCATCAAGCAAACATACACATGAATAAACACACAAATAACTTTGGGTGCATGTGCGCTCCCGTTGAATTCAATACAGTTATTCACTGTACAGAAAACTACCCACATGCATAAATGTTTGGAGGAGGAGAATCTCTCTCAGCATGAGGCTGACAGCAAGTTTAATGTTATCTAGCTGCATTACTCTGGAGGCGAAATGTTTTTGACATGTGTCTCTGTAGGGCTGTGTCCCACTTCATTCAAAATTTGGGATTTGCTCTGATGTTTTGAAAATAAAGTCTTAAAAGAAGAAGCAGACGTGACTGGCAAAACTTCTTCAGGAAACCTGGCAAAGGACTGTTAGAGCCCCAAGCTTTTAAATGCTCTAATTTGGGTCAGTGCTTTCTTAAACTGAAATTACATCTTCTACTCATACAGCTCCCTGGCACGTGATTGCAGCTGAACTGAATGTATCTGAAATGGAGATAACATCGGACATTTTCTGAGCACATATTAGGATAGACAAAAACATGGCAGAAAGCAACATTTGTTTGTTAAAGCCAAAAATTATCTGCTCACTGATATTAATTCAATCTTCTCTCACAAACGTTATTTATTCTGCCAGGGATCAGGCCTTATTGGGCAGTAAACCAGGGCTCAGTAGTTTATATGCCTGTCAACAAAAAAATTAAATATAAAACACTTGTCATAAATCCGCACGGCCAAAATTTCCTGATTTATGAGGATGCTGAATGATTGAGGCGAGAGTATATTTTGAAAAAAGCCTTAAGAAAAAGCAGACCAAAAAAAAAGAAAAAAAGGTAGGAATTACAGAATGCACTGGAGACCAGCCTTCCATAAGAAGGGGGGGAAAGGGACTCCTCTTACGATGCCTATTTCATCCCTTGCCTAATAATCCCCAAGCACCTAACTTTCAAAGTATTGCGTTTTTCGTAGGCTGGAAGCACCACAAAGCATCCTTCATCAGCCTGGCCTTTTGGCAGTTCTCCTTCTCCAAATGCAAATGCTACATCTGGAAAAGGCAGGAATCCTCTCTCCTGCCTGAAAGCCTCCTTTTATCTCCGTCCTCTGCAGAACTCCTACTTCTTGCAACCACTCACTCCAACATACTACTTTATTGAAGGGATTCAAGGCTTTCTCCTCATCTGCTGAATGTCTGCCTCTTCTTAAAGTCCCAGCTCACCTTCGGAGCCCGCTCGCTAGCTAGTGTGGGGCACCCTGCCACCCCCTCAGGCAAGCATCTGTAAAACACCCCCCTCCCGAACACACAGATGAGCATGAAAACGATAACAATGAAGATTAACAGAAGCTTATTTGTCAGGCCTGGCAAGAAGAGCATCTCATTAGCTGGTATGGCCTGTGCAATTCACCCGCCGGGGGTTCCTCCTCCCCCCAGGGGATGACACTGATGCATCACGAACATTAATAACATTGTTAGTGCGTGCCCAACAGAGCCCTGCTTTGTGCATTCAGACGACCTGGCAAACAATAAGATACTTTTCTACTGAACTCTTGCTGGAAGAGTTTAAAGCTGTTTGCAGGGATGTGAACGACTCTTGCAGCTTTCTCTAGTAGCCCCTGGCCCTACATACTATCACTATAAAGATATGTATGGAAGTGAAGGAACTAATTCAGACCTGGCAAGACGCCTCAGCATCCAGGTTACTGCGGAGGTTATGTGCAAGCTGAAGAACCTTATTATTGGGACCACAGAAAGGAAAGCGCACATTTTTGTTACCTACATGCTTCCCCAAACTTGGGAGCTGTATTGCTAAAATGTCCCATCCCATAGAAAGAAATGCAGAACTTTGGCAACATGTACTGGTCCCCACTACAGGGTAAAAGCTACCCCAGTTAATCAGTCTGCATACCTTGCCTGCGGTTGCCCGTATTTTCAGGGGGCTGACGATAGCCTTACATCCCACCTTCTGGTCTTAAGTTCAGAATAGCTGAAATCATTCTCCTGAGCGGGGGTGAAAATTCACCGCACCATCCCTGGTGTCACAGTGCTGTGGCTGAGGTTTTTCACGATGAAACCCTCCCTGCTCCTCTTTCATGTGGTAAATATTCATCACACCCCAAACGAGCATTCCACCAGGGCTTGCTCTTTAATGTGTTTGTGAGCCCTTTCTTTGCCCACCAGATGCTGGCAGGGGACAAAGGGATGGGCCACTGATCGATGCTCTCCCAGAGCTGCCCGCTGGAAGAGCGAGGCATTAAGCAGGCAGGACCAGACACACCGCAGCCCCGTGAATGGCAGATCAAGTCCCAACCACGCAGCACCCAGAGACCTGAACGCCACTGCAGAAGGGGTCACCTGCAAAGCCATCTGCTGGATGTCTCTGTACACGTCTCTTCACCCTACAGCCACCCTTCTGCTCAGTAGGGCTGATGAAAACTATCCAAATTCTGGATTTTGGGACCATTTTTCCACAGGAACCGAGAGGTTCATTTTTGGTAAAATGTTTTCATGAAAAGAAAGCTTCTCTTTTAGCCAGATTTAGAGGATAATCAACATCTCCACAGAATACTGCATTTTGATGGAAATAAGAAGACTGATTTAATCTTAAAATCCTCAAGAACTCTACAGCAACCCTAGCAAGAGAGGACAATGTTGGTGAGGATGTAATCATTGGAAAAAGGACTGAGACCAGCAACCCATACAATAGGGATTAGCAAAGATGGCAACATTGCTAATTCACCAGTGAACCAGGACAGCTTCAAGCCTCTGATGAACGCTGTCTCTGGTATGAGTCATTCACACTTCATCCCCAGCAGGCTTGGATGGGAAAGGAAAAGGTTTATCTGCTAGATATGGTGCCCCTGCCACCCTAACCCCACAGTTGCTGCAATGGGTCTCTTCTCATAAAGTAAAATAGACACTTTTTGGCCCGCAACATTCAACATTTTCTTCTTCTTTTATATTTTCAAGCACTAGGTATCTCAGGTTACCAGTGGTTTTTTGCGCTGGTTCCCAAATGAGCCTGAACTGCTCTGATTTTTCAAACCCACAAGACTGTAATTGAAAGCAAATGTAATCAGACATATACAATGTTCTGAGGTTCACCACAGTGCGCTGCAGTCAGCATTACTGGAGTGGCTATTAAAACTCCTTGGAGCTGGGAAGCAAATACAGCTTGCAAGAATCCAGCAAATAACCAGCATTTATTAGATTAGACTAAAGTATTGCAAAGCCACAGCCAATCCTCTATTCAGAATATATCCGAGGTCTTTTTAAACGAACATCTTTCCTGAGCTTAGGCCAATTGTTTTAAGAGCTGTGAATGGAAACAAGGAAAGAATTCTGCTTTTAACACACCAAATTCTGCAATCCTTACATCAGCGTAAATCTCAAATAGTCCACTACTGTCGGCAGGGTCGTTCCAATCAAACTCTGGTGTAACTGGAAAAAGAAAGTGGCCCAAAGACAAAGGGTATCTTTGAACCCAGACATGCAGCTCTGGCTAGAGATAAGCAGTAGCAAATCCCTTCCATAAACCTCCTAAACAAAATGCAAGCATTAAAAGGGGTGGGGGGCTGAGGGGGGGAGGGTTAATTGAATTCCCACTGGCACTTGAGTCTGCACTTAAAAGCAGGTCTAGGGTTATCTGTGAAATTTCAATTAAATCAAAAGCTTTGATAACATGATAAGTCACTCCATAGTTTGGAGTCAAAACATGTTGTTATTTGATCCTCTGCTTGTGTTTCTGGGAACAGCCCACATGAAAGACAGTCAGCTGCAGACCAGTCAAGAAGATGGAAAGGGTGGAAATGGATCTACCAATAGATCATTGTGTCTCCTACAGCCAGAGCAACTTGACGTCTGGTACTTTTTATACACCCTAACTCCTAAAGAAGGCACCTTGTTACCTCAAGAGACAGAAGGACAGAGGAAAACAGATCATCTCAGACGTGTGCAGCAGTCCAGGGGATGGTTCCCTATTGCCACAAATGTTTTTTCTTTCCAGGCTTGCTACAAGCAAGATTTTAAACAGGAATGGCACTGGGAGCTAAATGCAAGACTCTATGGACACTTCATTACCAAGTATGTAATGAAATGGATTTCCAGCGCAAATCCTTTGGTGGCATGGGGTGAACAGGTGAAGCCAGCTGCACCGAACAATAATTGTTTAATGCGCTGTTATGATACAGCCAAGCCAGAAAGGAAGCCCAGCTCTCCTCCTAACTCAAAGCGGGAGGCGGTGGCTCTCCAGAGAGACCTGACTTGCTTTACCCGTTGTTCAGCACTCTTTCATTGCTAATGCTTCCTCCTCTCTCTTCAGTGGCAACTGCTGGATGCTAAGGGCAGTACCAGATACTCTCAGAGTTCAAAGTCCTGCTTACCGAGGAACATCACCTCTACTTCCCTGTGTTTAGACAGAAATGCTCCACCTTAAGTAAATGGGAGATGTCAACTCCCCCTGGCCTGTAGTCAACAGCATTAAAACACATTTTAAGCAATGCCTTCCCTTGCACCATACAGTACTGCCTGATAAAACCCTGTCAAATGTAATGGGATGTCTTATATCGCCCCCAACCACTTCAGAATCGCATGTTGGGTTGCACTAGGCATGTGTACATGAAAAAAACGCTCCTTTTATAACCAGCGAGGCTACTGATCCTCAATATCATTAAAAATAAAGGGACTCTCGAGATAAGCAATGTCAAAATTACATAGCAATCAACAATAGGAAGCGCAGGGCACCGAAAAGTCCCATCTGACCCACAGCACCACCGGGGATAATTTATCACCCTGGCGACAAACACCCCATTGAGCACGACTGTCCCTAATGCCCTCCTCTTCAGAGTGGAAAAAGATCTTCATTAAACAATAGTGCAACCATATTAAATATAGACATGGCAATGACAAGCTGGATTCTTCTCCATGATATAATTATATTTGTAACATAAGCTGCCTATTCTTGTTTTTCAGAGACGTGACACGCAGAGGACAAGACAGGCTATATTTAATTCTGTCATGTTAGTGAAAAGAGAACTCCACCCCATCTCCTCCTGCATGGCAGGTCATGAGTCAATGGTGACAGACACCTCAGTACGTGCAATTAACCTGCCAGCAGGGGCTCACCAGAACAAGACATCCAGATAAGAAGAGGAAGTCCCCATCGCTCTCCCTCTCCTCAGTTCCAGGCTTATCCACAAAGCACAGCAGCACGGGACGCTTCTCTTCTGTGTGGACTTCAAGATCTCTTTTGTGTTTATGGGTGATTCAACCCTACAGGCTGCCCCTATTCTGGGGCATGAAACCAAGCATCACCAGTCTTTCATCAGAGACTTTCAGAAGATCTTGTAGCACTGAACCAAACATTTCTAGAAGGGAGGCTCAAGGATAACGGGTGCCCCAAATCCTTCACAACAAGCTTGATAACCTCTGAATCGTTATTTTGGTTCTGCTCCAATCCTTCCTCATTATCCTGGGTTTCCACCATTGCCAGATGAATAAATTTGTTTTGGCTCCCTAACTGGTTTTGCATATAGAAGCACCAGCAGAACAGGCTTTCCTGACAGGTTTTGGAAGTACTGTTTCTTCCAACATTGACTGATGATTTTAAAAACAAATTATATTTGTAACTGGTCATTTCTAGAATTATACTATGGAAGGAACGGGGTTTCTTTACCAGAATCAAATCCTCGTAGCAAACCTCTGAAACCGTACATCTGCAATCATATTGCAGATACAGCCAGGAGATGCGAGAGGCTTTTCCAACTTCACAAAATAAATCAGTGAGACAAAAAGGAGCAGATTTCCCAATCCTCTGCATTAACCACTGAACTGAACTTCTCCAGAAGGAAAGAATTTCATGGATTAAGTTAAACATTAAGCAAACTATTACTTTCTAATCTAAAAATTAGGCATTGGCAAATTATCAGCAGTGAGTGTTCCTTTAGGATATCAACAAGAATTACTGGACAGGAACAAGGCCCTTGAGCCAACAGGCCTGGCATTTAGTTCTTCTAAAGGCAATGTCTCTGCATTTCAAAATACCTTTTCAGTCCCAACTCTTCCACAGAGAAAGAAAAAAAAAAAAGTCTTGAATTTGTGCTCATAAACTGTAAACTTTTACTAGCCCTGACACTACTGTCATGTTTGGTCCCAGCAAGGCAGTGTCCAGTGCCACTGCTGAAGCAGCAGCGTGCCAGCAAGGCTCTGATGTCGGTTACATTCTGATGGGTTTCAGATAAGTCTGGTTATTCTTAACCCATCCCGTGCCTGTGACAGCACTCCATTTTTAAACCCTGCTGCACGCTCATAACCAATCCAGGCAAAAGCTATTTCTGTACACTTGGCCACCAGTGCTGTCAGAACATTAAACTACCTTTCCTTCTCTCAGTCCCGTGTCCTTTCACAGTCAGACCTACAAAGCATGAGCAAACCCAAATGTGATGTTCAAGGCAAGGAATAAAAGCTCTTGCTGTACAGTAACAGCAATAACATATGCTGTTCCAGCTGCCAGTCTCCTACATCTTTTTTTTTTGTGGTTGCTGAACCTATTTCATTTAATGTGCTTTCTGTTTTCCCCCAGGTTTGTTGTTTGATACTTATCTACACATAATACATACATTTTTCATTTTCTGGATGAGTAGCAAAAAGATTCAAATCTTCTCTCAGGAAGGCTGCGTTATTCGCTGTTATCACCAATGCTGCAGCCAGTAGCAAATTTCAATACCCTCCATTTGATATTCCAGCCCAAATCATTTATATGTTGCAAACAAAAGGGAAAGTCCCACATGAAGCTAAAGAAGAGGACAAGTAATGCATCTGTTACTTTGTGTTTTCCCCATTTCTAGAGACTCCTCCATCTCTGCATTGGCTTAGTTTATTTAAGATAACAGTCTCCAAGCGAGACCTTCCCAAAGATCATGATAATACGCATTGATGAAAGGCAGCGTACACTGTCAGGGTATCTAGAGCCCCATCTGACAACAGCTGGGTCCCAGAGACTGAGCTCCCGCTCTCCGGGTCAGAGGGGGCACGACTGGGAATCAGCCACACTTCACTCCCGTTTCTGGGGCACAAGGCTGACTGACCTCTCGGCCACAGATTGATTACAGTCCCGCACTACGGGCAGGATACTGGAAAGCACTTCTGCGATTCAGAAGCCAAAAAACCATTTTCACAACAAATTTAAGTGCTGAGGCTAAATATTTCTACATAAATACAGCCCTAAAACAGGCAGCTTTGAAAAACTAAACACAGGTGCTCTACTTAACTCAGATGCTCAAAGAGCTGTGTTACCTAATTCCCACTGACATCAGTGAGAGCTGGATGACTAATTAGGAGCAGCCAAGCAAGGCTCTTGGCAAACTCACCCCTAATAGGTTATTGCATCCTTAGCTACCTAAACCTCAGTGAAGGTGATTAAGTCATTCTTTGAAAATATTAACTTTTTCTTCCCTTCAAGAGTGGGTCTTAACTGCCTTATCCTGCCACCATCTTTATTCAGAGCTTTTCCTGCCCTGTGTTTTACAATTTACTTCCCAGCTGATAAACCACATAAAAATAAAACTTCCATCTTTTTTCTGATTTTGCATTTCTTAGGGAAATTAATTTCCATGCTGCATCTCTCAAGTGGAATGAATTTCCCTAATAAAATGTGTGCATCGAGCAGTTACAATACCGCTGCCAAGTGCAGACTGTAACACCGATTGTCATAAAATAGTGCTGACCACATTCCTAAATGATGTGAAAATTATCTGCACTGTAAGTCCTGTAATAAAAAGCAACCACAAAAAAGGAATGACAGCTTTTCTCATAGCACATCTGCTTAGAGACTCAACTATTAAATGTGTTGGGAAACAATTCTAAAGGGATGAAATATAACAGAAATATAAGGGAAGAAATATAAGGGATGAAAATAAGAGAAATTATTTGCATAATATCAAAAAAATCAGAATAAATACAGATATGTTACAGATGAAAATTTTTCTTCCTCTACCAATAGATATTGTTACTACAGGGCAGATTAGAGTACATTTGGGAAACAGAAGTAGTCATATGTAAACACAGTCATGCTTATGGACAGAAAAAAGCGCGTTAGGGAACTGTGCCTCAGCACTGGTAGACTCATAAACTAGAGCATGCTTCGTTAACATGGTCACTGCATTACCCTGGCAACTTCCATCCACATTCCTTATCAGAAATTTGTAATAGATGAAGAATAAAGGGAGAATCCTGGCTCCATTTGACAGTGGCTGCCTGGTATCTGAGTATCCGAGTGTTATACCGGTATTTATGCAACAGAGATATGATCAGTAAAGCTCATGGCTACAGACCACAATAAAGCATTTCTGTTCTTCAGTAAGGGCACCTTCAGCATTAATTCCACTTTCTGCATCAAACCTCATAATATTATGTCGTATACCTAATAAGTTCCCTAGTTCTCCTGGATTTGCATATTGTTTGAAAATCGCTTTATGATTCTTACAGGAAAAATATTCTCAGACATTGAACACTGCTTTAAATTCAGTTGTTAATATTATTAGTGGTGGTTTAAACAGAAATCTCGTTTGAGCCTGCATACATTTCTGCAGGGGGAGTACTGAAGAACTGAATCCTTGGCTCCTGGTCTGCTTTTTAGACTGGATCCAGACCCAGAAAGAAAAAGCAAACTCTCACATGAGTAGTCTGGCTACTAACCTAACTGCAAAAAAACCCTAAAAGCAGTGGACCATATGCAATGTCTAATTGATTAATCCTACTCTTTGGGTATTTCTGTTACTTCTAGTAAAAAAGAATCATTAAAAAAATGGTTTCTGAGATTTTGTTTGTTGACTATGAGCCCTGGCCTGACCTCAGCCTTGAATTTAAATCCCCAGTAGAAGTCTGAAATTAATTCACCTCTGGCTTAGTTATCAGTAATTATAATTATTAACAGAAGTATCCAGTAAATGAATGGCTTTCAGTGACATGGTGTTTTCACTTAAAATAATGGAAAAATAAAAATGCACTTCCTTCTTACTTTACAGTATCTTTTCCCATCGCACTGCAGGATCTGGTCCTTACATGGGCATGGTAAAAGACACAAGCCCAGCCATTCACCTAGATATGTATGCATTCGGTCAAACACTAAAATTCCACTTATTACAAACCTAAGGAGTTGAAAGCTCCCTCCTGTACCAGAGTTTATGGTTTGAAGCTTGCTTTCTCCGCAGCTAACCTATGGAGAGGATCGAGAGCAGCAGAAGTGGCTGCCCTGGGAGCACCGGCACTGGAGCTCCAAACCCTGCCGTGCACATCAGTGCTCCCAACGCGTGCCGGCTCCCTTACAAAGGACATGCTTTCACCATGTGAAATGGTTCACGAGAGCTCCCAAGACAGCCCAAGAGAGACTATCCCATGGAGGGATTTAGTGTCCTCCTACGGTGTCTCCCATGCAGCAGGAAGGAAACCTGCTGTTGGGAGCTATCTGACCTGGAGCTAGCTCCACCGGCAGGAGCAGACTCAGAGGAAACCGCCAGCCAGTTCAAACGCTGTGATTTCTTGTGACATCTCTCCAGCTATCTGCCTGTAAGCTGCTGTACACGGAAGAAGTTTAGTGGGACTGAATGGAATACCTTCTGCCTATTGTCACAGGACTCAAAAGCCTGGACCATCACCAAAACAGGAAACAGAAAACCTAAGCTGCGAATCCAACCGAACAAATTGGCCAGATTATAACAGTGTTGGGAAAGCCCAGCTTTTATTATAGCTGGATTGCATGCTGCTCAGCACTGTGAGCAATCGGAGCACAGCAGCAGTAGGAAATGACCCTGTAGGGAGCAGCCTGCAAGCCAAACACGGCAGAACCCGGAGAGGACAGCACGCAGAAGCAGGGAGGAGACAAGGGTAGGGCAGATGAGGAGTTACAAGGAAGAAGCCGGGCACACATTTGTAAAAGTGCCTAAGGGACTGCAGGGAAATGTTGGTTTCTTTTAGGACAATATGAACAGAAGTGAAGGGTACAGCTTCGCAGCTGAATTACTGCAGTAATACATAAATTACTGCATGTGCATCATCGCGAGTAATGGCTCAGCAATTAAGGGCATGGATACCTCTCCGCACATTCCAGCTGTGAGGTAAATCACGCTTTTTTGTGACTCCTCCCTCAAAGTTTAAGCATCCGTGTTCTTCTGCCTGGGAGCATATGCTCAGTCACTGCTCTGCTGACACGCAATAACTCAATGAACTCTCTGGGTCCAACAACCCAAATGCCCATGGGATTAGGGTTACACTCCTGAAAATTAATTAATTAAACTCTAGGTCAGGCTTTGTCTTATGAGGCTGAGCTGCTGCAGAAAAACAGAGCAGGGGTCACAAAATTAAAGACCATCTTATTGTGAACAGAGGGAAGACATGAAGGTGGCACAAGCCATCCCTTGGTGGCTGAGTACCCACTTGGCAATATTTGCTCTGCTTTAACCCAGCCAATTGAATGCCATGTCTGTGCGGATATATCAATATACAAACCACCTCTGCAGAGAGGGCTAAAAAGAACTAGCTGAAGAAAAAGATAAAATAATTAGGGTAGTCTAGATGCCGCCCCCAGGCTACGTCCTTACCACCCCCAGTGAGATGAATGATGGATCATGAGGTCCAGGGAAGACTGAATTCATAGGGCTTGGGCACCACTGCCTCACTGTTTCTGGAGGGGCTTGGCAGAGCAGCAAAAGGAGGGAATAAATTGGGGTTTTCTCTGGCTGATCGTGCTCCTTCCTGCAGTGACTGCTGAGGCTGAGAATCGCCCTGGAGGTGTCCTTCCCCTAGACCCTACACAGTGGTCCAGTGAGCCCCAGATCTCCGCCCTTCCCCCTCAGTTCACAGAAGAAAAACACTAAGATGTTTCCGTTGGCTTTTACATCATCTTTTTGTAGAGACTAATCTTCAGTTTCAACAATACATCTTTTGTGAAGCACTCCCAGCAGAAACCTTAGACACCTTCCCTAAGATCTGTTTGCTTACAGAAGACGAGGTAGGATTTGTTTAAACCCAGCTAGATTAATGTCTTGCAGACATTAGTGAAGTGAGATTTAATCAGGTTATTGCTCTACATTTTCCAGGGAAATAAATCACACTTATTACTAGGTTGGAATAGGATGTAAGGCTTGGGCTGAGAAAATTTAGTCTTTTTTGTTTTACCATGGGGGGAGCAAATGGATAACTTGAAAATTGCTGCAAGGCTGTCGAACAGGGAGCTCAGCAAAAAGCCCTCAATAACTTGCAGGAGGGAAAAGAGAAAGCAAGCCATAACGCCTAGTGCCAGCCCAGGCCTTGGTCCCCATTCTCTGTCTTGTGGAGGTCCAATCTTCACTCTATTTTACTCAGAGTCCATATCAGCACAGAAAGCAGACAGGAATGTTAAACAGTGTTTCAAGTAGACTCCCAAGGTCCATTTGAGATCCTCCAGGTGAACTCTGCCATAACCCTGGGGACCTCACTCCTCTTCTGGGTGTCTGTTTCTGCCTGGCACATGAGGACGTCTCCTTGTATCAGAGGGGTGTTGTGGGATCAAGAAACCTTTGCAAACCTTCTTACAGACCCTAAATGGAAACTGTGATGGTCAGCAGGTCTCAGAGTGTAGGCATATCCTGCTGCAATGGTTTCTACATTTGCAATATGTGTTTAACAATGAACATGCAACTGTACTTATTCATTGCAGACATTTTTCTAAAACAAGGCTGGCTAGTAAAATTAAAAAAAAAAAGGAGCTTTTTCTAGACCGTTGATTTTAAAACTGCTCTCTTTCTCATTCAAAAAACAAAAAGACTTCACTCTCAGCTACACTAGCAGTGTTTTCTTTAGTACAAATGCTAATATGTCCCCTTGTATAAAACCATGTATGTGGTATGGTATGTGGTATGAGAAATCAAACTGCAAAGGTCCTCTCCTCTACACCAGCATGGGAACAGACAGCTGAAGTTAGTTTCTGCTAACTACAGGTTAGTGTGCGTCTAAGTGCCCAAAACCCAAAAGCTTTACATCAATTTCCCCTTACCCAATGGGCTGTGCAAACACTGGAGAAAGCCAATTACAGTAACACAGCCTGCAATCAAGGTTCAAATTGTGTAACAAAACAGCACACAACACAATGGGAGCAAATCAAAATCTTATTGCGGAGCACAATAAAATATATCCTGTTCGGTACGAAGGAGAAAAGGAAATATCAGGCGAGGCAGCACAGTTGCTTGTAAATACCCTCCTGCCAACGCTTTCCCTGGATAAATTAGTCCTCTGAACCCTGACTGCATCAGCATGAATCAGCCTGTCTGCTCCAAGGTAAAGGCTACGATTCTGTTTCGTGTTCAATGGGAACTCTTTTCCCAGCCTTTTCTTGGCTTCCTGCTCAGAAAGAATAGACTCTCTAGAGACAATTTTGGATCTGGACCACAATCTTGCTCCCTTCAGATAACTAAGTATCTCTGGGCAGGAGTACATTTAAAGAAGCAGCTGGTAATTATGAGCCAAGTGCTTACTGGCAGGATTTCCCCCTGCTGCTGAGCCAATGCTTTTGGGAACTAAATGACTCCTTGGTGATAATTATCAGGTAAAACCCACAAGCCAGGCGAGGTTCCCTCATTAGAACCATCAGCAAGAAACAATGCAAAGGTGGGCGGAGGATGGTGGAAAATTGTGTCTGAGGATTGCTTGACTCCCTTGTCCTCTACACACCAGACGTGGTTGTACGTAATTGCTGAGCATTTTCTAGGTAGTGCTTGAAAGCTACAAAATCTGTTCCCACACCTACAGCAGTAATAAAATCAAATGACCTTTTCCTTCCAGCTAATCAAAAAGAACTGAGCAGCACTTACTCTTTTGGAGGGTTAAGGTCTTCTGGGCGAGCCTCGAAGAACCTGAAGACTTCATCGCACTGTGAAATGTGAGGAGGAAGCCGAACCAGCGCCTGCAAAAGAAAACAGGGAGGCAGAAGCACTTAGAAAAGTCAAGTGCAAAACGTGGCCTCAAACGCCTAAACTACCAAGCAAGAGGAGGCAGAACAGTCCTGGCAAGCAGAAGGAAATACAAAAGAAAAGCATCACTCCTGGCTACTTACCTGAGAAGAAAGGAAACAGCATGTCTTTACTTCAAATGTCAAGTAGGATCCAATGAATTTAGACAAGTAGATAGCACCTAGGGTCAGCCAATGTAATTTTTTTGCCATGTGTACAAGAGCAGAATTTGGTCGATGTGTGGAAAACCATAACCCTGAGTAGATAAGTGCTCTGTGGCTGGGACAGTCTCCGTGACATGTGTTTGCACAGCACCTCAAACAATGTGGTTAGGGCTTATGGGCTTTATGTCAATGCACACAAATTCAAGCAGTGAAAATCTACAGACTCAACACCCACTAATACAACAGATTAATGTGCTTCATGAGGCTTTCCATTAAGCACTGTCAACAGAAAAAGCAGAGTTTGCTCAAAAAAAACCCCCAAACCAGACAACAATATACTCCTAGATTGACGGGAAAAGAAGTTTGATTAACTGTCTGGAAAAAAAAAAGGCAGAGAGGCTATTTGCATGAAGAAGGCTTCACTGCAGCCCACCCTGGCTAACAACTCTGCAAGGCACAGGCACCCAGCGCTTGTCACATGCAGCGATAGTTAAGTATAATTCAGGAAGCAACCACATTATGTTGAAGTGTACTGGAAAGCAATACTTCAAACAAATGAGACAAGCATGCAAGGCAGGAACGTGCTATGAATTTGCCGTTAAGACTCTAGAGCTTGATGGTACCAAAAGAGGCCAAAGAGCCATGCCCCGCTCACAGAGATGGCACAGCAGCTCTAAGTGACATGACTCTGAGATTGCCTCCAGAAACGACCAGCAGGAGAGGAAGAGAGGCTGGAGTTCACCTCCTCCTGTGCTAAGTTATGTTGAAAACAGGCCACAGGATAAATATAGACCAAGCTTCTTAGAGGTGCTGTAAACCTGTTTGACAAAATGAGATTGTCTGGCTCTTCTGCTAGTTGAAAGTAGGACAAACAATCTTGAATGATGGATGAAAAACTGCACCAGAGCTAAATGAAGGTGCATTACATCGAACTGGTTATACTAACCCATGAGACATCTGATTGATCTTGGTCAGACACGCCAGAAGGCCCAGCCAAAGCATGAAGGCAGGACAGGGCAGTTGGTTATCGTCACGGCTGTTTTTAACCAAGCTTTAGAAGTGGCCAGATTTGTTTCCAAGGCCACTCCTGCTTGGGGATGTGAAGAAAAAGAGATGAAAAATGAAAAAATTCTCCTCTGAAACTGCAGGTCTCCAGTATTACATGATGGGGTCTTGTTTGAGGTGGCCTGAAATTCAAAGCCAAGTGCTCCAGACCTATGGCTTACCTTTCCCTGGTGGAGGGTTGTTATAAAAACACAAAGAAAATCCGTTTGATATAAGAGGCCTGTGAAGAACGAGGCACCGGCCTTTGGTCATGTGCAATTGCACCACAGAGCAGAAGAAGATACCTTGCAATAAGGAAGCAGCACCAGATGCCGAAGCCTGGCAACAGCCTGGCAGGTCCAAGTGCCGGGGCACATGTACAGAGCACTACTGGTTGTGGCGCTAATGCAGGATGAAACTTACCAAGTGGAAAACTCAAGTGCTTTATTTTGAATGGAGGATGCCCTGGTCCCCACCGCTACCCACTCAGTCTTGCCATCCTGCCTGAAAGCATAACAAAGGTGAGGTCTCTGCCCTTATTCCTAGCGTGCATAAACACATGCATCCAGCTGGCAAATCAAGACTAATACCAGGAAGTTGGGAACTGCCTGGGAATACTAACAATTATGGAATGTTGAAGGAGAAAGAGAAATGCCTCGCCAGCACAAGCAAACAAGGACACAGACAACATTAGAGCATGTTTTATTCAGCTGCATCTCAAGCAGGAGACAGACTTATGCAGAGAAGCAATGCTGCCTAACCAACAGTGGATGGGGCTGAGATTTAGTGATGGCTCTATTACTAACGCCCTTCTCGGTTCGGGCAGGTTACTTAACCTCTTTCCATCAAATTCAGCAGGGATATATCTTCAGTTACCCATTCACAATGCTGGGCAATAACACTTAGCTAATCCGCAGAAAGGTTATGAGGCTCAGATATTTAATATCTACAGTGTGTTTTGAAATCTCAAAGGGCTTGATCTTATGCAGTCAATGGGGCAAGAGCAAGAACTGCAAATGATATGTATCATTACTAGAAAAACACAAACACCCAAGGTATACGTATCAAAGGGAGTCCTGGACATCAGACCCCTTCTCAAACAGTCACCACTTCCCTACAGGCTGCAGGTGTTCACCCTTCCCAAAATCCAGCCTACAGATGTCAATACTGAGCTGGAGCACAGAGTAGGTTTTCAGTGATGGAGGTGCACAAATCCTACCAAGCTGCGGTGGAGATTTGTGTTCCTAAATCTTTAGAAGCTTTAGGAAATCTCATCCTGCTGAGTCAGTGGTGCCCTGCCTGGAAATCTCCAGGAGCACTGTGGTCCTGTCAGGCTGAAGGAGGGTAATTTAAAAGCAGCTCCATGACTCCAGGCTTTTGCAGGCAGTGGATAAAAATCAGCCGAAGCCATTTCCACACCCAGTCATCCACATTCCCACCCTACGGACATGGCAGCCCTGAGGCAGGGCAGGCCCTCCTGCTTCTGAATCACCTCCCAAAGTACTGCAATTTTCAGCCCAGTGCACGGAGGCGAAATGAAATCCACCTGGCAGTAACTTGCCATTGCATGTTTTTCAGGGAGCTCAGGTGTAAGTCTGCAGCCAGTCAATTTTTACCTGTTTTTTTTTTAAGGAACAAAACCTTAAGAAGGGGTAAGAAATGCTAAGAAAGGGTAAGAAAGTGCAAACAACTGTGTAAAACCAGGCAGAGTCGGTGTATTGATTTTGGACAGTGGCAGGGAGCAGCAACACTTTTTTGAGAAACAAACATCTCTTCAGCAAACACACAATGTCCACCCCGGAGCAAGCCAAGTCCAACATGATTCCAGCGAGTGAACAAAAAGCACATTGAGGACATGAGGGACACCGCTGTCACTCTGCAAGGGGAAAATGCAAGTTTCTGGCATTTCCAGCAAGATAGTTTCAGGGCAGAGCTGCAACAGCCTGAAGGAAAGACTGCAAGGTCAAGGAAACAAGGGTAAAGAAAAAAAAATGAGGAAAACAGATGGTGAAAGGATGGAAAGGACAGGGAAGTGACATTCTTCCTGGGATGTGGAAACCAGAGGTAAATGCACACAGCTACAAACAGCACGCATCCAGAATCTGCAAGGAATTTGCACAGGAAAGGTGAGAGATAAAAAGTGCCAGCGAGCAGAATTCAGCCTTGCACAACCGCCGAGTATTATCAGTAATAGCATGTTTCCTTGCTCGGCATGCAAAGGCGGACGTGCACTGCTCAGACCTCACACGCTCCTTAGGAGATATGCTTTTATGTGTTATTTCAGCCTGTAACGATGTCTGCCTCTCTGTATTATATGTTTCAGACAGTCTTTCAGGGTGGATGATTTGAAAGGCTATTAGAAAAGCTGTAACGTCAGGCAGGGCGTGAGCAAGCAGCCTGCGGCACTGGGGACGGCCGGCTACTCGCGCAGTGCCAGCTCATCCGCAGGCAGGCTGCTGCACGCTGCACACGGCATTCGAAGCAAACGGAGCACCAGGCACAGGCAGGGGTTCATCGCTTAAGGTTACGTGAATTGCAGACAGCTACGCGGGACTGTGTTACAGCCCAAAGGTTTCACAAAATACATCCACGTGGGTATAAAACCATGCAGGTACTTGTAAGGATGCACTGAGCTCTGTGTGTTGCATTTATGCAGATATATTTATAGAAAACAGATGCACAGACATGTATATGTAGAGATACACAGCGTGAGTGTAGGCGTGTGTGTATGTGTGTATAGACGCACAGAATGATATTCACCCCACTGAAGTTTATATGTCTAAAATGGGAGACTGGTCACACTTGTCTCTCAACTTGTATAATGGCTAGAGAAAGAGGCTGCTCTGTCTACCCCACCATGGACATCAAGCTCTGGGGGGGTGTGAATCATTGACTGTCTCTCCCCACAGCCCACTGAGGGAGTTCAGATATATGGCTCTCGGATCCCTAATGTTCAGTGGGGTTAATCCCAGCTCTGCACACAAATACACGGACACAGCTGACAGTACCACATGGTTATGACTCCCTGACTTTTCATACTAAGTACCTGTTCTCAATTGCTTATCATTTTAGCTAAGGTTAATCATTGGTGCCAGACATTTTCGAATGGCAATGAGTCCAGCAAGGGGGAAGGTGCAATTAAAATAGTTCGTTTCTGAGAACAGAGAAATAAATTGTTTCACCTACGACAAAACACTTTCCATTTCTGTTTTGTTGAGCACCTCAATAACTCCAAGCTTGAATCCAAAGCACCGAAGTGTGGAGGTTTGATGGCAAACACTGAATGACAGACAGAGACATGGATGAAGAGTACCTGATGGTGACTCAGACTGGAGAAGAAGTGGGGAGGTAAAGGAATAAATAAAGATCTGAGGGAAGGAGGGAAAACGGGTGCAGAGTTTTGGAAGTAACTGCAACGTAGTTCTGGGCCTCTGGCATGGAAGGACCATAAGGCAATGAAAAGCGAGGCTCTACTCCAGGTGCTGAGGGGCGCTGTAAATAATTAACTCTCATTACTGTAGCTGGTCTAGACACATCAGAATTCTGAAATGTAGATTAAAAAATGACAAAGTTTGAACATTTTTCACTTAAACGCTTTCATTCTTCACCAGGACTAACTATTACTCCATCTTCAATCGGCACTAGCTTAGTTGTACAATGGATAGAGACAGAAATGTCTGTGTATCTGTCTTGACAGGTTCAAGAATGAAACCTTGAAAGAGAGGCAGGACTGGGAGACCAAGAGGGAGGTAATTATGTTTTTGAAGCGTGGTGTCTCACACTGTGAACATTAATAAAAGAATGACCAATATTTCCTGGCACTGATGTGACTTGCTCATCTATTTTTTATTTAGGTGGCGTGCATTTGGGTACTCAAGCCTCACTATAGAAAAGCCTGTAAGCTTCTACTTAAATCCACCTCCAGTCGGGACAGCATGAAGACATGTGACAAATTCAGGTAAGTGTTTATGACAATGGGACTTCACACCTTAAGAGCTTCCCTGCACAAAGATGCTTCCCTCAATTAGGACCAACACGCACAAAGATGCAAGTCTACAAATGCTGGCCTGAGTCTTGCCAGAGGGCTGTGTAAGGAGAGAGCGGTGGTTTTGTGAACCGCTGACCTGAGAGGTCCTTCTTGAACACAGGACGGTACATACTGGACAACCACACACCAGAGGTGTGTTTGGGAGATCAAAAGCTTAATAAATAAAATGCCCCTGGCCAGGCAAGGGGGAGGCAATGAAGTTGCTCTTTCTTTCAGATTGGCAAAAACTCCTAAACAAATTAAGAAAATCAGGCCCAATGAGCCCAGAAGACCTTAAATCACACTAAACTAATTCCAAGCCTACAGTTAAGAGGGAAATCATCCAGAGATACCAATTCCAGTGGGCAGCAC
This sequence comes from Himantopus leucocephalus, assembly GCA_003993805.1. NCBI lineage: Eukaryota > Metazoa > Chordata > Aves > Charadriiformes > Recurvirostridae > Himantopus > Himantopus leucocephalus. The sequence goes on from RSEF01000006.1 coordinate 26,028,270, forward strand.
ACATTTACTGGCAAAACGCAGTTTGTTTGGTAACTCACTCAGGTTACCAGTAAGGACATCCAGACCCTGCACTTTCATGTTTACAGATGAGAAAAGTCTGGGAAATCATTCCCTGTGTGTCCCACTCCTCTGTTTTTCATTGCAGCTTCAAAGTTTCTTGCAGCCTTAGCAAAAACACTGGCCTAATTACCTCTGTGGTGGCATTTCTCTAAGCTGGTACAATGCAATGAAGAACAACCCAGGTGTGCGGGGTCGGGAGGCCCATGCTGTAGGGTGCAGAGGGCTCACATCCCTGACACAGAACATTCTGGCGACCTCCCCTTACTTCAAAGTCTGCCCACAAACTCTCAGGCAGCCTCTGCCTGTCATTGCTCCTGTGCCCGGTGCAGGAACTACAACACATCCAAACAGCAGAAGTCAGACCTGCTTCTCAGCCGTGCAAATCACCACGCTCTGTCAGAGACAGTCTACAAAAACAAAACAACAAATGGTCAAACATTTGCACTGCTCATTTGCCAGGGCCCATCCGTGCTTCGTCTTTCCGGGGCAGATGAAATGGATGGAGAACCCTCATCTGGCAAAAAAATTACCACAAACTTTGCATCTGAACCTGCCTCCCTCCTCTGCTTCCTCACAGATTCCAGTGGACAAAGGTCTATTGTCTCATTTATTCATTTTATTATCCCATGTCAGATTTTCTCCATCAACTTCACCCACATCATTCCAGGACAATTGTCTAAATTTTTCAAAATTAAGCATGTTGTCTGCCTACTCATTTTTAGGACTAGCATGGGCTATAAGCTTTGCGCTCATCTTTTACAGAAGAAATACTGAACTTGTCAAAATGATGCTCTTGCTCTACAGTTCTATACAATTCTCTAAAGAGTTGAAACTTCCACTGGACAGGGGAAGAAATGCAGAAAACAGCTAACACTTCCAAAGAGGTGGGCATGATCCCACTCGCAAGTCACGCACATGCACCAGTAGCTGCTACAGAGTAGGAAACAGTAATGAGTAATATTATTTTATTAGAAAGAAAAAAAAAATCCCTTCTTACACCAAGAGGGGACTCATTGCATTTCACTTCAGCTTTCTAGAATTTAGCATCGGAGCTAAGCGAGTCACTCAGGTTCCTTTTGTAGTTACAGATGAATAGAGAGAGGTCCTGCGTCTGGTTTAGGCTGGTGAAGTGAGGCCACTCTGGTTCAGACTCACCACCTTATTTTCTGCTCCCAATTCACAGCTTTCTGTTATTCCTGGTTAACTTCATACTGGGATGGGAAGATTACAGTAAGGTTCTGAAGGTCATGTTCCCAGAAACCTTGTAAGCGGTAACCTTCAGGGAAGTTAGCAAGAAAGCTTTTCTGAATTTTAAGGCTCTGCTAAGCCTCAGAGATGAAATCCTGTCCCTGCTGGAGGTCAGTAACAGAACTACCACTGACTTCACTGTACCAAGAAGCTCTCCTTCTACAAGCTGTTTCCCTAAATTCTTTGTACCTTTGAAGTTCAGTGTCTGAATTTCATTGTTATTTTTACTTGTGTGGACTTTCATATCCTGGGACAGGTTTGGAACGGCAATAACATAGGACAATCATTCTTTGAATAAATGCAAATTGGATGAACTATAAATGTTCAAAAGAAAAACTTTATTCTCATAAAATATGCAGACTTAGAAAGGTTGAGAGAGGTATGAGTTGCAACTCTTAGGTCCCTCTGTTTATTTGCACAGGTTGCCAACTGTGTGTTGTGGGATTTAAGGATGACTGGGTACACCCTGTGCCAGGCAATGGCGTGACCAACTACTGCCTTCATTTACTCTCTGTAATTAGGAGAAAGCTGTAGCAGAAGGAGAAGAAATCAGCCCATAACTGGATCCGATGACAGGCAGGATATCACAGCTACTTCTACACTGGTTTTGAAGAGTGGGCACAAGTTTGCCTACCACCCACGCTGGACACAAATTAGGGTCCGGGCGTGGGTTTGGAGTCAAATGCAGGGGGATGGAAAAAAAAGCTTGGCACTGCTTTACTTTCCAGCACTGGCCGAAGCGCTCACCTACCGGCCACCCAGACTGTTCAGGCACAACCACGGTCATACACGCTCCAACAAGATACAACCCAGGGGGAGGGATGAGATAGCCTGAGCCTTCTTTCCTTAAAGGCCTGACACCCCATGCAGAAAGACTCTATGGAGGAAGTGGCCCTCCTGAAGCACTCACGCAGACATGAGATGCAATGCCTGCTCAAGCTTCTCAGTGACTACGCGTCTCACCCTTCAATGCCATCCAGATTTAAACATCTTCTACTGTGAAGTACTGAGGCAAATGAAATGCAAATTGCAGCAAACTGCAAATGAAATAAAAAGACACTACATCAGGCACAAGCAACTTACGAGCCAGAGATTACTGGAAGCTGGGATAATATTCTGGAGAAGTCACTATAGGTTTGTCATATTCGTTCCTGGGCACCACTGTGGCTGCTGCTGGAGATGGAAAACACTGGGCTGTGGAAAACTGGGCTAACCCAACATGACTGAGTCTATGCTCATAAAAGCAGCTCCTATTAATAAATAGATTAAGGATACAGCTTGACCTTTACAGGCTGCCCAGAGAGGTTGTGGAGTCTCCAACACTGGAGACATTCAAATCCCGCCTGGATGCCATCCTGTGCAACCTGCTGGAGGTGAACCTGCTCTGGCAGAGGGGTTGGACTAGATGATCTCCAGAGGTCCCTTCCAACCCTGACCATTCTGTGATTCTGTGATTTGGGGAAGCATCCAGCCATGTCTCCGAGCTGGGCAGCAGCAGCAGACCTGCCCCGTATCATCTGAACCAGAGTGAACTGAGCCAGGCTTCTCCACAAGAGAGAAAAGGAAGCGAGGAGGAGGGCAGCAATCACAGCGTCGTGGTGTCAGCGAACGTGCCAGCGGCTGACGCCACCACACATCCTTCGGCTGTGACCGACGGGGCGCCAGCAGGCCCGGCCAGGTCAGGTCAGGTCTGTCTGGGGCGCAGACAAAGGGGTCCCAGAGAAGCAGCTGCCCCCGCGGGCATAAGTCACCGCTTTCTCTGCTGAGCATCCGCCGGGTGAACCCTGACATCAGCCCTCACCGCTTGCGTCGCCGGCAGTTCCTGTCTGAAGGAGGGCAGCTGGGGATGCAGTGAGACCCTACATATTTTAAAGAGAGACGTTCGGCCGCCGGCAGGAAGACAGCGCGTTAATTGTCGCACAAGAAAGACTGATCTCATGAGATAAGACTTTAATCACAGCTTCCTCGCCCGGGGGGTGCAGATGGCATGGGTTTCACTGCCCCCACTCCAGCACGCCTCAGGCACTTCAGTGATCTGCTCCCAATTTTGGATGAGCAAATGTCTGACTGGAGAAGTTCTTGGGAATGTATTTTTCCCCCTCCACCTGCTCCTCTGGCTTTCTAAAAACGGAAAGAAAACCCCACGGGAAATAAGAGAGGAAGTCTGGGGTTTAAATTATGCGCTGACTGACACGCTCAATACCTCTACAAAAACTGGGTATTCGCCTCGCTTAGAAATGACTTTTACTTTACTGTCAGAGGATTAATTATCATCAAATCATAAACTCTACGCTAGAAAGGAAAGATTAGGTGACTTAACCGTCTTCTCAACACACCCATGCTTTTCTGTCCTGCAATAAACTTCCAGGCTTTCAATCACCAGGAGAAACACTCCTGGAAGCTGCCGGTCCACCCCTAGCGCTGCGCCAGCCGGCACAGTCCCTCATGCGGCACTGGGGGACAGACAGGCAGGGAACAGAAGAAAACGCCATCTTAGTTGTGCCTCTCTGCCTGCTCAACTCCTGCATTCATCGAGGCTGAAGTAGAAAGAAAATCCACATTTTGGGCAGATGAGGCTTACAGCCTTTACTGAGTGAACGAGGCACCAATCCGGTGCATAAAGTTTGCAGGGGAAAATGCTGCGAGGAACCTGTGAGCAAACGGTGGCCTGTTTTCACCTGCCCTGTTAGTCCTAGTGGTGTTTGGGAAGGACCATCCTTCCTTATGATGGACTCAACACAGATGAAGCTCTTAGTAGTATCCGGCAGGGAAAGCCCAGCGGTGGCGGTGGCCGTGAGCCCCCGCAGCCGGGCTACCAGACACCTTCCCCGAAGCTCTTACCCTGCAGTACTCGTCGATGGGCTTCAGCCTCTTCACAGCTACGTCTCGGACATGGCTCCTCCGGAACAGGATCTTACCTGAGGAGGGAACAGATGAAAGGGGAGGGTTAGGGGCATTGCCTGCCATGCAGGATAGCCCAACAGCACCGAGCAGAAAGGTTGGTAGATGGGGTTTCACCCCTGGCTCCAACCGCGGCTGTCAGCAGTGCCGGTGGCTGAGCTCTGCAACCCCGTTATGTCCCCAGTGGAGGAGTGCCAGTACTGGAGAGGTTCACACAGCAGCAGCTTGTGTGGCTGTGGCCCCCCATTGCTACAAGACAGACAGGACGGCACGCTCGGAGGAGGTGTGAGCAGCAGATCCGCTCCTGCCCTCGGAGCAACCTGCACACAAACAGGCCATGGGGCAGGCGACGGAGGGATGCGGGGCAATAGCTATTACGGGAGTGTGGATGGCACCTCTCGCAGCTGGATGCTGCTGGTCTTAAGTTTACACAGGAGATGCAGCCGATGGCCAACAACTACCACAGGCACAGCAGCTCTGTGAAACCCCGGCGACTGCTACCAAAGCCCTGCTTGTGCGAGCTGCCGAAAGGAGACCACAGGGACTCACGGGGCAGAGGGAGTTTTTCTGATTTCATCCTGTAGATAACATGAAAAGTTTTGGTTCCCTTTTAGTGACAGAGTTATCCTGGAAGGGACCGTCACTATGATATGACTCCCTTCTACTTCAGGGCTGCTTTGGCACATCCATGCTGGCAGCACAGGGGTGGGATGCGGGCTCCATCTAGACCCCATGCCTGCCCACTCAACCACCTCCCATTGCAGATGCTCCTGCCCTTGCAGGCAGACAAACCACACAGCCAGCTCAGGAGCAAATAGAAAGCTGTTGGTGACAGAGCCCTTGTAAATCTACAGAGGGAAACCAAATAATAGAAGAAAAATAAACAAACTCTCTTTTTTGAAAGTAAAAAAAAAATAACCTCAGTGTCCTTGCTGGATGACATTTCTGCAAGCCAGTTAAGATTAAATAAACGGCTGGGTTTTGTGTGAAACTGATTGTAACAAAGTTTATCAAAATAATCTAGGAGCTGAGTTTCCCCACACACAAGGATGTGATGGTATTTTTTTGGCTTGAAGGGATTATATCTTCATATCCTTTTTTGGTGGTTTTCTTCCCTTTTTCTTTTGTGCTGTATTTCTTTTAATGTAATGAGACAAGAATAAATTATATGTTCTGCTTGTGGTGGAAGAAAACACTATCTGCCAGCATTATTTAGTCCATTAAATGTCTATGTAAAAAAAACCACTGGCACATATACCACCCGCTGCTCCAAACTTCTGCCAAGAGGCAAATGAGATACTCATCTGTAGATCTTGGGATAAGAAAATGGACTGTGAAAATAAATCAGATCCAAAATCTGAATATGTGACTTTGATTTTGTCATGATTACACAAGCTGAGAGGTTAATGAAACGGCAGCCTTTAACAGACCAGTAGCAGAGGCTCTAAACTCTCCCAGACTCTGCCCCTTTTGGTTGCCTTTTTCTCCATAGCTGCTAATCTAGAAGGTGTTAAAGCCTTTTGTTTCTGACAGGAGAAAGTGGTTTATCTCCATCCCCAATTCTGGCAGCAAAACAGTTTGTCCTGTGAGGTAAAGCCATTTCCTAGTGCCATAAATTTGTCCCTCTGGGTTCCCTGTGGTTATCTCATTACGAAGCTGGTGCTGAGCCATCCCCGTAGGATGTGATGCCACGTGGCCACCGAGCACAGGGGAAATTTTCAATAGGTGTCTGAGATGTTCATCTCAGCTTGAGCAATTTAGTCAAAAGCTGCTAGAGAAGGAAAGTGACACTCCTGTCTCCCTGCAATGACCCACTTTGGACACACCAAAACCTTGCTGCTTTCCTTCTTCTCTGCCCGGTAAATGGGGAGAACTATCTGCACTTCCAAAACATTTCTTATTATTTCTAATAGCCTCCAGGATCACACTGCACTTGTACTGCATAACTGCAGTAAGCTGCTTTTTGGGGCAGGAGGGCTATGGGGGTAGCTGTAGATAAAAGACTAGTTCCTTTCTCAGTGCTCCAGAAACGCTGGTGTGGGAGATCTTGGTATTTCTTTGCAACTTTTATAAATATACTGCAAAGAGAAAGCGACATTTTGGAAACATTCTCACTTTCTGGCTTTCCTGTTTTCAGTTCAAGCCATGAGTCGAAAGTCGAACCGGTGACCATATGAAAACATAAAGGAACTAAAGACTTAAACACATTAAAGATCTCCTGTAAATGCAATTCAGCTTTCCTAAAAACACAGGGAGGCCCAGTCTTCAAAGTAACATAATAAATGAAAGACTCAAACATAAGAAACAAGATAAATATAATAAAGAATGTTATATTAAACACAGAGTACAGAAAAGACCCCAGGATATGATGAGTCTTAATGCAGTCCTTAAATGGAGATGGAAAATATCAGGATGACTGTGGTGTTAGGATGAAGCAAAGCCCAGAAGGTGCTTCCATTTTTATCCCTTCAGAAAAAGGAAGATTTTCCCTCTGCTGTTGGAAGCTGGAAAAGGCTCGATGAGGGCTGTGGGGAAGATCTGTAGCTGCCCAGTCCGTTACAGCATTCAAAACTGAGATCTGGAGAAGGTTGAGCAGTTTAGAGGGCCATGGAGTAGCAGTCAACAAGGAAAAAAGCAAGAATTAAAACAAGGAGACTCCAGAAGCACATCAAGTTCTGGTGGGCAGCAAGCAGGGACCCCCTCACCAATCCTGAGGACCCTCAGGCAGAGAAACTTCATTGCCAGGGGTACTGAAGCACCTCTAAGGAGGGACAACTTCCCAAATGCCCAGCTTCTCCCTTTCTCTGGGAAGACAGACTGCCAAGAGAAGCTCATCCGAATACATTCCAATTGACCAGCAGGAACCACTGCAGATCCAGTATGAGTTACTAGTGCTTCCTACAGTTCTCCCATTTCCACCGGTCTCCCTCCAAAACCAGGGGAGGTCCCATGGGGCTGGAAAAGGAAGGTAATCCGAGAGACCCGCACTGTACACTCCTTTACACTCTAGTGGTGGGTGCACTGTACACAGACCCCTTTAATGGAAAGCTTTGACTAGCGAGGTAGTTAGGATCATCCTGTTATCACCATAAAGAAATAACGAGCAGGCAGAGCGCCAAGCAGTAAGAGCACGTAAGAGCCAGCGAGGAGCCCTCAGGATGGCAGCGGAAAGGAGCATTTCACGCGGCACTAACGTGAAGCAGGGAAGTCCTGGGGTGGCCGGCAAATGCAGAGCAGCCTGGGCAATTCCCTTGCGAGGACGCAGTAGTGGTTTATGTGCCGCTTGGTTTTTCCTCTGGGTAGCTTCCACATCTCTAAGGAAGGGGTCTACTTGTATGTGAGCACATATAGGGCTGCTTCCTCTCTCCTGAATTTTACTGCAGCTCTTTTAAGCCTACTCAGGCACTACAGCCCTGTTTTACAGAAGGATGAGCAGCTTTTTAACCATGCTGCAGCCCAGCTAGGAAGTCTCTGTCGGTCTCAGATGGGAAGCAATAGACTACGCAGGACAGCACTGCCTCGTGCAAGTATTTCATTCCCTGATGTGCCAGGCTCCAACTGGGCCAAGGGAGGTCTGGCACATGTTAGGAAGGATTCTTAGAACTGCTGCACTGGGAAAGAGATATGTGGGGAAGACACAGGGCTCCAGCCTTGCTGCTAATACAGGATAACAATATTTATTTTTACCCTTTTTTCTTTAAAGAAAATATTATTCCTAGGAAATTAATGTGGATAAGAGGCAAAGTATCAGGTTTAGCATTGTAGGGGACATCTTAAGTCATCCCTTCATCTCTCTGTCTATATGTATAGATGTAGCCTTTAATTCCACGACCACACACCCCTTCTCCCACAAGACCCCAGTTTCCTCCTGTATACTCAGCGGGTGCACAAAGTGGGAAGAATAAAGCTATGCAGGAGACCATCTATCTGGCAGCTGCTGATTCTGCAAGCTTAAAGGCATCCTCTGAATACCATTTTATTTCTGCGTAACCTCACACTTAGAGTAGTAAAGGCTTAAAAGCATCCCAACACTCTGGTCCTCCCATTAGCCTACAAGTCTGTGCTGAAAACACCAGAAAGGTCCATAGTCTAACGCTTTTTAATGGTCAAGGATGTGGTTTATGCAGAGAAGCAGTCCAGCTCCTGCTGGGCTTGATGACACTGTGGAGCATGGTCTGGAGGCAGCACAGCACCGGGCATCACTAGGCTGAGAAGCACCACAAGTCCCCAAGGGGATGCCTAGCAGGAGAGTCCAGTCTTTCCTCTTCAAGGGAGGGGGACATACGCTATACAGCCCCTACAGTCACAGCAGATGAAGCTAGAGAAAAGAATGTAGCCCTCAAACAGTTACAGGTTCTCCTTTGGGGCTAAGCAGCTTCCTCCAGTGTAACTAAACCCATTTTGTTGCTCAAGTATTTTTATGAAGGCTTCTACTCCTTACACATAGCTGTTATTACTATTTTTATACACGGAAGAAGCACAGATGTGCAATCAGATATGACACAAATTCCCCTCAACCCATTTAAGCTGTGACATTCAACCCAGGATACTGCATGTAACTCTCAGGCACCTATCACACAATACAGTTCCCAAACGGAGCATTTAAAGACACACTGCCACCTTGCAATGTAAAATAGCTAGCTCAACAGCACAGCACTATGGGATAGAAGAACAATTTTATATTTCTTATGGAAGTACGTGTGATTGTCAACCAGATGGCAATCTGACAGCAGACAAAAAAAAAAGGTGTGTTCCTTATAAAATAATGTCTTATTTTTACATGGGGATCCCAGTTTCCATGGATTGTTTCATCCATGATTTCCTGGAGGCGGAAAGCCAGTGCCAGGGTCCTAACATTGATGGCATTTGCTCCTGACAAAGAAAGGGGAGGGAAATGATTCATACTGTTTCCACCGGTGGGAGGGGGAAGGACTTTTTTTAATAAGTAGAAACTCGTGACAGTCAGAACTGTTCGCTGAACTTGGCTGCCAAAGAGCCTCAGTTGATAAAGGCCTTTGCTAATCAGCAGGAATTACTATGGAAGGTGACAAGAGGCGATGGAGACAGATGGGGCAGCCAGGAAAGACAACACAAGCAATAACAATATATGGGGGATGGTGGGGAGGGTGTCCTTCTGCACTTGGATCCTGTTTTTAATGTGCATAAGCTGCAATGTTAAAGAAAATCACCGAGAAGCCAGAAAGCATGGGAAATAACATGGCTTAACTATAAAAGAATATCACCAGGAAGAGAAATCTTCCTCCATGAGAAGTGATAAGCAGAATATGCCCTTATGTGAACAATTACAAGAGGAAACCAAAGACGGGCAAGAGGTAAAGCTGGATTCCCCACCAGCAAAGAGCTCCTACTGCTGAACCTGGCTGCTTTCCACTGTCGGTAGGGGTGGCTACTATCCTCCAGAGACAACAGCATCACCTCTAGAACAGCTTCACTAGTACCAACTTTGGGAATTCAAGCACCAAGCACAGCTGGAAGAAGGAGAAAAGCCACAAGCACCAATGCTGAAATTCAGGAATGACAGATGGGGGCCACGGGGTGCAAATCTCAAGCTAATAGCTCTGTTACCATTTGTGCAGTGTTTGGCATAAACCAAGAGGCTACTTCATGTTGCTCTGTGTCGTGCTATCACCCAGACAACCCACTGCCCCTGTAATCTCCTCTTCAGTTTCCCCAGCTGCAAATCTCCCACCTCTCCAAAGCAAGGCAGGAATCACGGTGCAGGCAAATTATGGAGTGTTTGGTCTGGAAATGGCGCTACGAAATTACCCTTTCAATTTTCTTACTGTGGGGCAGCTCTCTGTGCATTGCTCTGTATACACCAGCAAACCCAAAGAGATCCATCACTTTGCTTAAACCAACTTTACCACTGGAGTACAGCAAAGTATAGCACCTACCCCACACAAGAGGATCTCAGTGTGAGCACAAGTCCCCAGATCCCTTAAAACTGAACTTACCAGTCTGTGAGTGATTGCAAAACGTTGGGAGTGTTGATTCAGTGAGTAAAGTCTTCAATTTCTGTAGTGAAATCTGTGCCTCCTTGAACTACACAGCTCAGCCTCCCCAAGGTGGAAAGTGAACTCATTTGTAATTACTGGTTGCAGGTGCTACATTAGCCAGCAAGCAGCCAACTGCTTTTAATTGCAGAAAGTAGTCAGTTTGTCTGAGGGGAGAAGGAGAATGGTATTTATACCTGTAGCCACCAACACCAGCAACTGGCACACCCTCACCTGGAGGAAGTGACCTGATGATAATTCCAAGTCCCACAGAGATGAGGAGCCAAAAGAGGGTCACGTTTTCAAAACATCCGAGAAACACTGCCTTAGGAAACAGCACAGCTTCCTCACACCGAGGATGCAGGAGTGTCCCCCTCTTTGCATACAGTCTTCACTATGCTGGGAGCAAAAGGCACAGAAAAACAGGAAAGTCTATGCAGATCCAAAGCATCACCCTTGCCTATGCATACTTCTCCCCTACGATAAGAATCTGCACACTTATACATCCACTGCACCCTGCGTTTTTTTGAACATCCTCCACAAAGACCCGTTTCCGAATTTCCAGGATGAAGTCATCTAACATGCAGAAATAACAAGGCTTAAATAACGATCAAACTATCTAGACCCTATACCAAACTGATCAGAGAAATGTCAAACACTATGTCTCACTGCTGAAACACTTGGTTTTCCTCCTATATCAGCTGATGCCACTGTCCTGCTTTCACCTAGGTAGTTAGTGGCTCCTAACCTGTGATCTCCAAATCACTAGTAGTCCGCAGACGGTCTGCAGTGTTACGTTCAAGAGCAACTTTCACTCCCTGGCCAGCATGGGAATGATGTGGATCACTGTACGTTGGTCCAACGAGTTTGGGAACCAGCAGTCCCTGTTTGTATTACATATTTGCTGGTGAATATCAGCTCCTGACCCCAGAACAGGAAAAGGCAAGAGCCTCTCAAATGCCTTTGTGCCACCTTAACCATGAAAAATGCTCTTCCTGAAGGGCAAGACCGTGCCTCTGTAGTTACATTAACTATACTCTTCCTCTGCTCTTTCCAAAAACACATCAGGTACCACCTTGCTCAGTGGGGTCTGTTGAAGTCAATAGGAGTCTTTCTACTGACACTCGGTGGTATGGACCCTCAGGAAGGACCAGATGGTTCCACCTCAATCTTTTAAAGCAGGAGCCTTAATGAATTGAGCCTATTAAAACATTTGCACTGTCTTATAAGCTCTTATGAGACTTGTCATTAATGCATGCGCTGGTGTGACACTAAGCCCGAGACTACCTCACCCGCACTGGGCCAGCGCCAGCCTCGCCGACAGGGAGCCTTTGAGCTACATCCACTGGGGTCGAAGACCTTGCAGCAAGGTCACTGGATGGAGATGGATTTGCACCACACCCTTGCCAAACTACACTGGAAAAGCTCAGTAAGGTCCTAGCCACATCCTTTGGCGTGACTGGCAATAACACTGCTTGGGAGACTCCACCCTTAAGCTGGTTGAGAACCGGAGCTGTGAATAAAATAATATTTGCACTCACACCACGTAGATCAAAGTTATTATTACTAGGAGGTAGGTCATGCAATAACGTGGTGCTGTGGCTGCAGTCTTACAGGAACATTGCAGGTAGAAATTGAGGGGTAGGGATGCAAAGGTGGCTTCACGAGGTCACAAAATGAGCACACACTAATGACAGCCATAAAGCCACTCCCTAGATCCCTCTGCTGATCGCATGCAGAATGAAAATACATCTATCTTGGCATCTGGGGCCAGAAAATCCTTCTGTTCAAACATTTATTCTAATCAAAAACAAATCCTTGATTTCTGCCACAAATGAGGCAAAATTCTCTCCTGTGGAAGACCTCGATTAAGTCAGCTGCCAGGTACATGCGTCCACATCACAGGAGGTGAAATTCAGCAGTCAGATTGGCAGGGACAGTGCTCCTCAGAGCAGCTGTGGTATTTGGAAGGCACCAATTAACGCAGAAATTAAACAAACAAATAACGTGGCGGCAAACATAACTAGGTGTCTGTGCTTGTCAGAGGCTGGAACTCACCAGCTAGGGTTTCAGAGAGCAGTATTCAGAAAGCAAATCCCCTGTGCTTTGCAAAACAGAGCACTGTTCTCTCTTTCCAAAGGGAAGTGCTCTCCTGGAGTCCTCTAAGCAAAACCTGTGACTAGTTTTAAGCTGAATTTTCAGTAGACGATGACAGGCACAGAAGCCGTTGAACAACAACCAGACCAAAGCCAGCCAGCCTCTGACTCAGGAAGTTCATCTGCAGACCAAGACACCATCTCAAACCACCGGCATCATTCTCTGGTTCCAGACACGTCTTATTAGTATGTCTTATGTTTTTGTGTCATTAAGACAATCTCTGGTAGGGATTTCCTCTCTGCCTGCTCTGCTCCCTGATAAAGCTAATGTTGATTCCAAAGGCTCAGGAGCGTGCGCTTTAAGGCAGGGATGGCTCATTCCTGTGTGTTACAGGAGAAGAGAGATGGGCACTTTTATTTTCAGCACACGTTGGGGGTCTGACTAGTGCAGTCATGTTTGCACCTCCCTGTGCCGACTCTGAAGCTGGACCTGCACCCTTTCCCCTGCCTCCTCTGAGCCTGCAGTGCAATAAGCCAGCTGGGACGTGCGACCTGGCCACAAAGCCTGATGAAACAGCCTTTGGGTCAGGTCTGTGGCCAGGCCACCCAGCAGCACCTCCTCTTTAACCCTTGACCATGAAGCCACCCTTATTGCCTCTTCCCAGCTGATGGATGCACAGCTAACCCACTCCTTTGGCCAGCAGTGGACACGGTGATCCATGTGGGCGCATGTAGCCTGCACCAACATGAGCCAGTGTCCAGTCACTCGGCCTCCCAGGGACAGCAAAGTTCACTCAGATTGCTCTACCTCGGCTGCGTGACTAAGAGCACTCACACCAGCAGTTACCACGGCTCAGCTGATGCACAGGAACAGGGAAATGATTTTATAATTACTTATCAGATAACCAGCCTCCTTCACACCCAGCTCCTCCATGTGTGAACACTTCAGGCATCTCCAGCTCAGGCCACCTAATCCAAACTACGCTCACGTGCGACTTGGCACCAACAGTGCCTGCTGATGCCAGAAGACAGCTGAGGACAATCTCCCCGAAAAACTCATCTCGGTTCCTCCACGTGCAAGTAAACACTGCGTTAAGGGTGTCAGAGCACCCCAGAGGACAGAGCTGCTGCCCTGGAGCTAAGGGTGGATGGTGCCGAGCATCCCCAGCTTTCCAGGGCCACCTTCTCCTGGGTTCAGCAAGTGCCTATGTCTGATCAAAGGAGTAAACGGCACTGTCAGATGTCAACAGCTTCATCCGCTGCAGAATAAAAAGCTGTTTTTAGGGATTAATGTCCTAAGCAATTACTCGCCCCTTGAAAGGAAAAGTGCCTTCAGCCAAGGTGACAGCAGGACCCTAGGACTATGCACACTTTCGTTTCCCTTTCACAGTTAATATGGCCTTTTCATTTCCCACGAAGAAGAAAAAAAGGTAGACTGGAAACTAATGTTTCATTATTTTTTACTTTTAATAAGGATCGCTGGGCCAGCAGCATAAAAACATGAAAATAACCCCAACTTTATTGCTAAATTAAAGAAAAAACAGTAACATGAATGGGCACAGAAATCTGAATTAGGAATGTAAGCTGATAATTACCCTTTCGGGCCCTGATTAATTGCATTTGAAGCCACGGAGACACCGAGCAGCCAAACAGGACTGACTGCTAACAAAATCCACACCACCAAACAAACTGGTCTTTCTCTCCCTGTGCCACCACACAGAAATGGCAGCTCCCCAAACGCTGTTTGCCTTTGTGTCCTGGTGCGCAGTGCTACGCAGGGCTGGCCAGAGGTACAAAGTCCCCCTATTGGGAACCTCAGATAACCCCTCTGAGGTGGTCCAGCCTGCAGACTTGTGGTCTCCAAGTAGGTCAAGAATGGACAGATGCCATCTCCTCCGCTTCTAGATGATCACCATCTACATGTTTAGCTGCTACAATACAAGAATTCAAGCTTAACTGGCAGTTATAACACACTAAAAAGGGACAGAAGACTTGGTCTACTTTGTTGCAACAATGTAAGAGTGTTGCATTTGGTTGGGTCAAAGATCTCTGTAGTCCAGCTCCCTGTCTACAAGAGTGGCCAATAAAACATAGGAAAGAAATTCAAGAACAGGACATGTGTAATGGGATCCTTCTCCTGATATACACTCCCCATTCCTGCACATCAGTGGTTAGATTTTTTTCCGAATTAGAAAATAATTTTTAACAACCAGTGTTGGCTCCATCCTATGGAAATTGTTGTAGCACATTTTTGAACACACAGATATTGTGGTCCCTATAGAGTCCTCTTGAAATTAATGCCATAATTTAATCACACAGCATGTGATTACATACTTCCTTTTGTTCACTTCAGGTTTGCTTTCCAAATTTCACAGGCTGCACTTGGTTTTTGCATTCTGAGAAATAAAAATAATGATGTCCTACTCACTTTCTGAAATTCTTTGTGATTTCACAGACTTCTACTCTGTCCCACCCATCACCTCTCTTCCAGACTGAAGACTTTTAGTCTATTTATTCCCCTCACACAGAAGCCAATTCACCTCTGTAATCACCTCTGTCGTCCTTCTCAGCACCTTAGTTTATTATATACCCTTTTTGAGAGGCAACGACCAGACCCGCACACGGTATTCACGATGTGGGGAAATCATGGATTTCCGCAGCTGAAGCTCTGGGGTTTGTTTCCCATTCTTTGCCTAATTCTTTCTAACACCACCTTTGGCTTTCTGACTGCTGCTGACTCTTGAGCTGTAGTTTTTGTGGAAACATCCTCAGAACTAGAGAAATCTCCTTCCTGGATTGTAATGATCCTTTTTTTGCTCCCCAGAGCACTGCTTTGTACTTGCCAACACTGAACTGCCTTTTTACCACCAATATCACGAGATCCTCCTCCAGCTTTTTGCAGTCAGCTCCAAATTTGAATATCCTTAATAATTTCATGATCAGCTATGTTAGTTATATCACTAACATCCTCTATTGCAGATCCTGGGTTGAACAGCACAGATCTTAGCCAGATCCTTCAAGGATCCTTGCTGATAAAACCATGTTTCTTTTTGGATATGAAGTTTTTAAGTCTTCGTCCCCAGAGGATACATCGTTTTAAACTGTGGGCTCATTTGCACCTATAGGCTTTCAATCTCCTATTTTAAAAACTTTCCTGTAACGTTTTTAATTTCAAATGTCAGAAACCAAGGATTATTGTTAATGTCCACAAATGCCAAAGTATCCATCCTTAAATGAAGGTTCCAATCTGGCAGAAAGTAAGCCTACAGCCTATGTCAGTCATACATCAAGTAACAAGAAAGGCTGTTAATATAATTATCTTCTTATTGCTATTTTGGGAGGCACAGTAGGTTTTGATGGAGCTTGTAGTAATAGGATCTCTTCAGCCATAATTTACGAGCATGTCTGTCTTGAACAATTTTCCACATGGGAAATTAATCACATTCTGCCTAATGGGAGGAAAAATATCCCTTTGCAGTTTGAATTGGATTTGCCATGGTCAATTGGACATGGGATTCTTCTTTATCCCTACTCATAATCTGAGGTGTAGTGTTGCCGTCCAAAATTCACTGCATTAGACTCCAAAGCTGGAGATATTTCACTGATGGATGATACTTCTATGCAATGCCCACAATGAAATAAGTCAAATATACCAGCATGGCACAGCCACAAAATTGGATTGCAGCGTATGTCAGGTATTGTAGATAATTATTGCAGAAACCACCTCCCAGTAAATTTCAGTTGCTGCTTCCAAGTGTACTTCGGTGTTACTTCTGTGAAAAAGAAATACTCAGGACAGATTTAGGAAGCAGGCAAGACATCTCTCCCCACCAGTGGACCTACACAGATCACCTAGAGCCAGGCCAGGATGAAACAGCTGATCTGGCTTTGCGCAGGACTGCACTCGGCAACGCAGCTCAAGCCACCATTTCACAGAACCATGTTATGATTTGAATGTGTGAAACAAGTTCCTGGGTTGCGCAACTACCTAAAACATTCATGGTCCTCCCTCTGATGTGTACCTGTATCTCGGTGGTACAACAGCAGTGAATTTAGCTAAGGCAATGGGTTGCATACTTGAAATCACAACACCAGCAGCTCCACTTGGTACAGGACTGCAAGACCTCTCACCAGAGCTACTGCCCATCCAAAGAGGCACCACCGGGCACGAGGTCCCTGTAGACATGACTGGATGCTGAAGGTCACTAAATGCTGGGGCCATGCTGCAGTTCTGAACGACACAAGACAAGGTATGAACGACAGCTCAAGGACTCACAGGTCTCATCCAGGTGTACAATGCAGACATTTATTCCTGCAGTTAAACTCCTGCAAGAGACCACAAGGAATTGAAGGTTCCCCATGTGCCAGGCTAATGACTCATCTGGAGCCTAGCTGTTCCTTATGTGCCCATGGGCACTGAAGAATGAACTGTCCAGAAATTGGAGCTGGCTGAGATAATTTACCAAATTTCAGTTCAGGTTCGGGTTTTAATCCCTTCTTCTCTCTTCATCAAATACTCAGTGTGCAGAGCAAATGTCCTGGTGCCGATTCATCTCCACTGCATATCTCAGAGACACACTTCTGCTTGGAAAATCCCAATTTTGTTTTCAGTTCCAGTGGAAAAGGGGCAAGAAAGAGAGACTCAGAAAGGGTGAGAGAAAATAAACCAGAAAACTAACACTTCAGCTGGCACCAGAGATACAGAAGGTGTTTTCAGGTAGCAGGAAAGGAAGCCAAAAAGATCTGTGTCTCTGGGATCCCTTGACTTTGCCATTAAGAAGCAGAACACAAAGTTACTCAATGTTTCTTTAAGGCTGAAAGACTAAAGGCAAACAGGATGGCATAAAGTAAAAAGGAGTAATCGTATGACTGGAAACTATGAGTGCCCCTAGCCAAGCACCCAAAGGAACTGAGTAATGTTCATTAGTCAGTGACTTTATTGGTACTTGGGACTTTCAACTGCTGAGCAAGATTTAGACTGAAAAGATATTCTGGGGCATGCTACTCTATTTATGTTTGGACGGAATTCAGCCTCACCCCACATAATATATTTCCGTGCTGATTTGAGCAGAACGAGCCCTCACTTTTTCCCTGGGCAGGGTAAGAGTGGGTCCCTGCTCGGGATCAGCACAGTGGAAATGTCACTTTCCAACCAGCAGTGTCAGGGCAGGGGGAGATGGCTGGAGAGTAGTAGTCCTTCTGCAAGGAACCTGAAGATATTTTCCAAAATTTTTATTCCCAGAACAGAAACCCACTGTTCCAGACATTGTACGAACACAAGACAGTCCCTGAGATTAATTTGTTCGCAATCAAAATGCTCACTGTGGCTTTTGAACGAGGTAATACACGGCAGAGAGGTGCTGAGCACCTGAATTAACACTGGGCACCTGTACAAAACAAAACCCAGGTCACACCTCAAAACTACCCAACTGCAAGAAATACACAGCATTAGGTGATGCTGCACTTGGCCACAGCAACATTGGGTAAGATTCAACCACTGGTAAGGTCCTGTGTATGAAGCGATGGGGAGAAAGGGGAAGCGGGACCAGTGGAGCCCAGCAGAGAAATTCTTCAGGCACCCAAGAGCCCACACCGCGCAGCAGAGCCTTCCACTGCACTCATTTGCAAGATGCACAAGAGAGTATTACCTGCCGTGTTACATAAAGCTATGTTGTTGCTAATGGATTTGAAAGATTGGCCCTCATAGACAGAGCAGAGAAGGAGGAGGAAATAAAAAGTATTTCTTGCAACTGCTATAATGATTGCTCTGTGACATGAGACCTGAATGCAATATTCATATGCATACACTTCAAAGAGCACATTCAACTAAGGGACTGGTGTTGTGGTGACAAGAATTACACTGGTGCCACTTACAAATCAGAGGGGTGTTGTCCAGAAATCATGGGGTTTGGATTAAAAACCTGGAGTAGTTTAGGAAAACATCAGATCTTGAGAAGTTTCTACTGCTGGGTAGACTAAAATTCTTGTTTTTGAGGCCAAGATCTTACAACCACAAACTCCTGACCCTTCGTGTCCAATTGCTACACACTCTGAATTAATCTTCTTCACAATCTTTTCACAGTATGGCTCTCAATAACCAAATCACAGAAATACAGTACTAGAAGGCAGCTCAAGAGACCAGCAAATCCATCACTCTGATTCATGGCACGCTCAACTCTACCTATGGCACTACTGAAGAAGTCTGCATAACCTGTAGTTATAGACCTCCAAAGATGGAGACTCCTCACCTCCTCAGGCAGTCCAAATTCAAAATCACCTCTCCAATGCACTACAACAAGTAAGGAGGATACACATTCAGTATATTTAGGACACGAAGAAAAGTTTAGGTCTGATTGACCACTGTGTTTCCCCCTTTCACTTGGTCTAAGCCCATGGTTTCAGTTAATGTACCATAGCACACACTCAAGTAATCAAGTAATGACCAGTTCCAATGACTTTGCTCTCCAAGGTGAACCTGACACGATGAGGAAGGGACACAGTGAGGAGAAGACCAACGGGGGGCAAAGGACTACATTCAATGAGCCTGATCACGTGTTAAAGACCTTATCTAAAGTGCAGGGGAATTAAAAGGACTTTTTCCATTCACTCACTGATGTTGTGCCAAGCCTTAGCTTACACACTCATCTTGAGCATTTCATAAATAGGCACTTTCCAGCCTTCTTATTTTTCCTCTTCTGAAAGAAGAGCCACCTGAATCCCAAGCAGATCCTAAATCACCCTGAGTCAATGCACAAATCTTGTTTCAGGTACCTTCTTTTTCATTTTATTTACCCCAAAAAAGTACCAGATGAGTCTTTTTCACAGGTGTTTCTTTTGTAGTTCAGCAGGTGGGGTTTTTAAATTTTTCTTTGGATGACACTGTTTTCCACATTGTTTATTCTAATTCATATTTTATTAATTTTTGTTCATGTGCCAGGAAGGCAAGGCAGGTGCATTTCAGATATTGCACTGGAGTTTAATGAAAAAACTATTACTTGAAAAAGAGGGCGCCGAAATGACCTTTTGGAAAATATTCACAAAACAAAGGATCTAACTTATTTCTGATATTTTTGAAGGCATACGGAACATTTTGTTTTTAATGACAAGCAGATCAATCCCCTGCAGTCAACTCTTCAGACAGCTCAGCTGCCTGGGAGTGATTCAGGAGGGTCACTTCTGAGTCAGCTCAACAAGTCAGGTTGCTTTAGATCATCTTATAACCCCCAGGAAACCTGCATTAGTAACAAACCACAGAATAAGCCCAGAGCCCCCGAGGAACCCCAGGCATTGCAAATGGTGAAAAGAAGAATTCTTTCTTGGCCCTTTCTAGGCATTGCAACAGGGAAATGCTGCAGAAAGGGAAGCGCACATTTCCGAATGAAAAAGCCATCAATGAGAGCAGAGTCTGGCCCTGGGACTACCACAGATCAGAACCAAACTGAGAGACGTTGGAGCTGATGTCTCATTCCTGTGAGTGAGAACCCAGCCCGGCTACGCCACAAGATTAGAAACATATGCAGCCTCAGTGAGCCTCTGGGGGACAGCAAACCATTTCAGGCTAAAGATGAGAGAAGAAAGAGATGAGCAGCAGGGTGAGAGTCCCTTCATCACATGCTGGCATTGAGATGGACCCAAAGGACTTCAGAAAGGGACACAAACACCCGTGCTGGCCACTCTGCGGCACCCTCAGGACCTACATGTGGCTCATGGGGCTGAGGAAGCCAAGAGAAGCTGCATCCTTGTGCCAGAAACAAGCAATGTGCAAGAAAGACAGAAGCAAGAGACAGCAGTTAATGAGACTGAAGAGGATCATCCCCTCTCCCCAAGGACCCACGGGTAAATACAGGTTTTCCTGCAAGCATACCGATGCTCTTGACACTCAGGGTATAAGCTTTCCTTCCATTGTATTAAAATAGCTAACCAATTTGAAACAGAAGTCAAATTTCCAAACACACACACACATGCAAACACACTGGGAACACACTGATGCTTCAGAAAACAGGAGCCGGGTCAGATGACACTTGGGCTCTTCTGAAAATTTCCTGCTGGAGCCTTTCACGCTGTAAAACTATCCTGAAGTAATTCTAACACTCCAGGCGGAAAAGCCAGCTGCTTCCCTAGGTCAGCCTGAGACCTGCTCTTGAGATCCTTCTCTTGCTCACCCGAAATAATCACCTTCTTGGGAAGGAGGCTTTCACTGCTTTCCCCAAGATCCAGAAAAAGCCTATTTTGTGATCCCCATATCCCCATAGGGAGGTTCCTACACCCTGCCCCTGTTTGCATGAGGCTGTTTTATGAGCCCAAGAGCATTGGTTTGAAGGACGACAAAATGGGAGTGAGAGACTGTAAATTGCCTGGGAAAGGCAGTACTTTGCTCTCCCTGATGCTCTCAACCCTACACCCACACTCTTTCAGTGTGGTACCAACATCAAGAGAAACTGTGCCTTGGGCAGCCTAATCTAAACCAGACTCTTGAGGGAAACAGCCGGGCACTGCCAGGAGGAGGGACCAGGCTCCCACCACCTCCCCTCCTTCACGCAGTACTGCAGAAGCCACAGATCACTCTGCGCCACCCCAACAACTGCCTCAGCCCTTTGATGCCCAAATTCTTATTCCCTCCTTGCACCCGCCACCCTCCTGTCCTCTGAGGATGCAGCGGTGCACCATCCTCTCTTAGTTACACTATTGCACACGGCAGCAGCCAAGGAACAGTCTTTCCTTTGCAAAGAAATCACTCCACCATAATGTAGTAATTTTACCCTCCGGTAATTAAAAAGCTTAAGCTCCAACTCACACTTCCAAGCATTTGCTCAGAAGGGAGGAAAACTAACAAAAACACTCATAGCCATCACCAGAACCACCCCTGTGAAAGACCTAATTCCCTATATTGCTTTAATTAAAAGCGGATGAATAGCAGTCTCCCAGCCTAGAAACCTTTAAGAGAAATAAAGTCAATCTATAGGCTTATGAAAATAAAACAGGAGGAGGGAGACAAACACAAAAATCCTGCCAGTTCTAGGGCTTACTAGAGGATTATAACATCTGGACTTTCTTTTCAAGGGGAGGTGAACCGGGGAATGGACGGTATGGAGAGGACACAACCACCTCTTGGAGCGAGCATCGTGTGCGGGGAGCTGGTGATGGGAGAAGAGGAGCAGAAAGCCGCAGAGAGAGGCAACACCCTTGCCTGCGTGTTTCTGTCTTCACGGCTGCCTGGAGGAACACTCTTATCTGCTGACACAGCAGAACAAAGGATATGGTTTAATTGGAAAAAAAAGGGGGCCCGGGGGAGAAAATCCTAAGAGATGATGAGTATAACTGACCTCCAGTGAAACAGAGAACAACTTGGTGAGGAATAATCTAATCCATAAGAACAAAGTATTTATCATCACTGTTACAGCAAGAGACCACCCTGCTCCAAAGGACATCTGCAAACAGATGTGAGCACGGAGGCTTTAAGAAGGACTTCCTTTACAGAAGGACTTTAGTGCTGCAGTATTTGAGTGCTACACAATGTTTTATGGGTTTATTCTTTTAACACCATGGGGAGATAAGGTGGTTCTAGTCTGTTTCTTTTATTCCCCAATAAAAGAAGTGCAGATAGTCTGGGAGTAGATTTGGACCCTCTATATCCCACCTGAGTCCCCGCATCTTCTGTTTCCTATTTGTAAAGCACTTCTGGCAGTGGGGAAAACTAGGGACGAGTCTTGGGCAAAATTAAAGACTAAATATGGGCTTAACTGACAATTCCCAAGGTCGCACTCTATGGTTGGGGGACAGAAAGAAACTGAACCTGAGCCCCCGCCAGCCCCCCTCACCTGCTCCCACGTGCCCAGGGTAAGCCCACGTGTGGTGGTGGGTGCAGGGTGTCATCTCCAGGGCTTCACAGAAGCAGTATCGACACATGCCCAGCATGCACATGCAGAATGAACCAAACGCGATTGTTGGCCAGACAAAATTAAAACCTTGTGAAAGTTGCTTTGTCTTAGAAAGAAAGCAAATTTACTTTGCCTGGCTTTATTACATCTTAGCCTTCTTATCAGTTTGATTTCATTCTTAAGTCGTTTTAAACCCTAGTGTCATATAATCTGGCAGCTACAGTGATGGGCTTTATGCAGAAAAACACAGGGAAAGGGTTTTCAAAAGCTCTCAGCCCCACTGTGACTGCTCCTGCTGAAGTCAACAGTAAATCCAATGATACCACCGGGAGCAGAGGTCAAGGCTGAGCAGGCTTGACGCTACAGAAACTTATGGGTGGGATTTTCAATCTCTTCAAGAACGATTACTAATAACAAAGTATATTAAAAATAAAGAGCTAAGTTGTGACCCTGAAAATATTTACGTATGTGCCTAGCTCACAGCTTGTAAGTAATTATGGGGGCCTGATTTCTCTCACTTTCTCTAATGCAAGCCAGGAATAAGGGTCCAGATGCATGTGGAAAACCTTGGCTCACAGAGAGGGTCAGCTACAGAGATTTTGGTGGAATTACTCATACTCAACAGAGCTTATAAGCACAGGCACGCACACAGCAAGACTCCTTAGAAACACCAGGGTCTTTCTAAACCCACAGCCACACTGACATGTAAATACACCAAATGTGAAATGGGACTTTTCTGGCTGTGATGGTGCTTGATATTTGCAGAAACAGCATTAAAATACACCCACTTCTAATCGACTATAGCAAAACTTGGATCAGAAAATGAGGGCTAGTTAAGAAACACTGGGGGGGGGTAAGTGTTTTATTATTTGTGCAGATCTGACACTGTGACATGAATTAACCTAACTTCAAAGGATGTAACATCATCATTACAAGGCATTGCATCGAGTATAACCATTTCCAGGCTATTATGCAAACCCAACTGAAATAATATTATGGGTACAGGATTATTCTAGTTCCCTATTAATCCCAAGAGGAAGAGGGATGTGACTTATTTTCTCATCCTGACAAATCATCTCAAGACGCTGCTGAATCAGACAGGCTTGCAGCTTAAGAGGAAATAAGTAAAAATGTTCAGCTTTTATTACTAAGTTTGAGGATTCATTAACAAGAATGTAAAACTAAACCTCACTTAAATCCCCTCATTGTTCACGATATAAATCCTTAGATTGTGTAGTTACTCTGGAATGGAGAAAGGAAAGAGCTAGAGAAGGTCACCTCCCCAGCTATTTGTTTCCAGGCAGTTTTACTCCCAGGTTCCTGCACAATACAGCAGTCTTCACTGCACACGTTTCAGGGGAAATGCTTTCCTTGCATAAAGGCTGCAACTGTTCCCACTGCACTGAAGCCATAAAACTATTGCAATTGAACCAAAACTCGATAACAGCTTAATGGTATAAAGCAATCTCTGGACTAAATTGAACCTGATCATATCACTCTAAAGTTCTTTTCCAAGCTAAAAGGCTTTTATTTATAGTCTTTACTTATACCCAAGAGACTTTGACATATTTTAACTAACCTGCCTTCCTCGTCTTCTTAACCTTGGTCCCTTTCCAATAAAAAAGATGTCATCTGACCACGGATGGGTTTTAATTTCCAGCAGCAGAATTAACCCACAACACAAACCCCTTGTGTTTATTCACTGAGTGATGGTGCATGTCCTGGGGAGTGAGCTTTCCTTGACGAAGGTGTGGAGGGGAACAGGCTGGAGGTACCTCTGTTACCACACCAACCACTAGCATGAAACAAATCTCTGAATCCCACCTATTCCAACCCTTCTGGTTTCATAGACACCACCAGGAGAGCAGAATACGCCGAGACCCACCAGTGGATGAATGTCACTGTTACCGGGACTCACTGAATCTCCTTACGTAGTCACCCCATGTTGACACAACTGTTGCAGACTGCAGAATCATGGCTTAGACGGTGCAATCCTGCCTACAAACACAGACTAATTGGACCTCAGGCAAAGCACGCCACAGCCTTCCCTCCACCCAATAAGTATACACGGGAGGGACTTCGGAGCTGCCCCGACGGTCAGATACTGTGTCAAATGTACACAGTGTCTGCACGGCACTGCACCAGCCACCCCGGCCCAGGAGGGCTAATGAAAGGACAACTGAGCAGCATTTATAGACCAGAGAGCGTCAATACACCTTTGATTTGACAGGGCTGGAAAAAACCAACATTTTTGTCTTGGGTGAGGGAAAGAAATTGAAAACTGGGATTATATCAGGATGAACAATGCCATGATTGAAAGAAAATCTTTTGCCTGACTCTGAGGGTCTTTTTTTGACCTTTGTCTGAGGGTCTTTTTCAGTGAGGTCTAGCAAGTGCCTCCTCTGCACACAAGGTGGCTCACGTCTGCTCCAGACCTGGCTGGCAGTGCTCATGAGATGTGGTGGTGGCATTACACGAGATGCTGCAGTCCCCAGATCCTGGACACCTTGTCTGCCTGCAGCAGCACTACCCTGAAAGCTTCATGCCTTCCTTTCCCCAACCCCCTTCCCAAGGCTGCTCTCTGGGAAGGAGCAGGGATATACCTCACTAGCTTGGCTTTGTGAGAGCAAAACCAAGGAGCGGGAAGAGAGGCCCAGGCAGGTGGTTCAAGCAAGTGCTTGGTGGTCCAGCAGCACATCTCTGGCTGTGGGATGCAGCAGGGAGCAGGGGGGTCAAGCAGGGCAGTATCACAGTCCAACACAGTAGCTTTTGCTTGGCAGACAGCATTCTCCTTTCAGCTGTGGACAGCCCACTGGTGGCTCTCCTGTTCCCTGTCACCATGTACCAGAGCCAGCAGCAAGCAATCCCTTCTTCTCCCAGCCCCTAAGAGATGGGGGTGGCTGGGACATTGTGAAAAAGTAAATATTTACGTAGCCAGGGCCTTCCTTCCCCTGCCTTGTATTTTCTCCCCCTTCTTAAAATGTCACAGATCAGCTGTTTTCATAATTGTGCAGGAAATGAGTTCCCTGCTGGCTGGCAGCTTAACACCCGCATGTGCTGGGTCTACTGTGGCTGCACTGCTCATCTCTGCCGCTGGCTCCTGCATCCACCTGACATCTTCAGAAGATGGATTTGGCCACAGGGGAGATGGGACAGTCAGGGACATGGGCACAGAGCTGCATGACTATGGTAGTCCTTCTCGTAGCTGCAGCTTTAGAGGAACCCCTATCATCCCCTGGTCCACGGGTCAGATCAGGATCCCGGGAGACCCGACACTCTGTTTATGCCACTTCAGAGCAAACATCCAAACCAGACTAACACAGCTTCCTGCCTGCACGCAGCGGCGAGCGCACTCAGGAAATTCAGGCATATTTCACCCTTGTGACTTTTTCTTTGTTCTTTGGACAAAGCCTCGTTCACTGGAGATGTTGCTAAAAGGATTATTATCTATAGGAGACTTCTCTTCCCAAGAGGAAATCTGCTAAACACACAATTCTGCATTTGCTCTGTTTTGTAGGAGCCAGGATTAAGATAGGAATATTTTCCCTTCTGCTCTCCACATCTAATGATTTAAATAGACCAGAGGTGACGACACTGCCTATTGGGAATAGGCACAGATGCCTTTATCCTGTACTCTGGTCTGGTGGTTTTACTGCCTGCCTGAGAAGGTACCAAGCTATCCTGTGTTTGGTGGGAAGAGATGGAAAAAGAGTTGAAAGAATTTGGTGGGAATCACATCTAATGGTGCACTCAGTGAAAAAGTGAAGTCTGCCCACCAGCCCGAACACCTACAATAAAACCCCAGCAAGGGCCAAACCAGATTGCAAATGTTTTGCTTATTCCACATCAGCGCTGTGCCATTCAGAGCCCTGAATATGAGAAGGAACCTGCAAGTCTGAACTTGCCAATACTTAGGATGTAGAAGCAGAAAGATTGTAATTTTCTGCTCTTTATTTAGAGGTGGCAAAACCCTGATAGAAAATGACATGGTGAAAGTGCTTAACTTCAGACCCAAGGAAATTTGAGAGCAAACATTAATTACCTCCATCCTGAGTACAAGCCCGGGGCCTGTATTAGCACCTCTCTGAATGGGAGAAGCTCAAGAGGATTGAATTTCCCACTTCTAGGACTTACTTTCTTTTCCTCCTCTACCTACCCTTGGTTTCCTCTTTCCAATTCCCACGTTATTTCCCTCTCTCCGCCTCAGCTTTCCCATTAAACAGGACTACAACTCTAAAAAAAAAATCACAGGGGGGCAGACTCTGCCATGGGTTATTTCATTATAGTGGAATAGATTCAGGTTGGCAAATCCCTGTCCGCAGTATCCCCTCACTCTGCTCCTGAGTATAAAGATCCCCTTATAAGTAAGGACAAACGCATTCATGAGAGCCTGAAAATAGCTGCATTGTGGAGTAGGAAGGTCTGCAAACACACCACACTTAAGAACATCAGCACCCAAAAAGCTTAATAGATAGAGAAAATAAGGTAGGAGAAATCACTTGCGATGAAGCAGCAAATTCCCAGGTTCATTGTTTCCAATCCACAGGAAAAAAATAATCACAACCTATTTTAAGCATGTGAGTATATAAATAAATCAGCTGGCCCAGCCAAAAGGCAAACTGGGCTGAAAACAGATTCAAACAGATTATTACTTAGCTGTGAATCTCAGCTGGACTCTGCTCTCCTTTATTGCTCAGGCAGCTGAAATCTGAACACAACAGAGACCAGATCAGGCAGAGAAGCAACATCCAGAGGGAATATCTAGAGCCTGTGGGGCTACAAAGCCATCCGAGTCCCTGGCAAGCTTGACTCCCGTCTTAAAAAGCACTTTCATTATATGAGCCATTTGTTGATGGATTGTGGGAAAAAGTAGATTTCAACCCACAGATGAAGACAAGCAAACCCTTATATAAAGCCACCCTCTCCCCAGCCTGTGGGTTAAATGTAGAATGCTCTCAGACTTGCTACATACCACCCACTTTAGATTACAGACTTGCACAGTTATTTTTAAAAAGTAATTATAGTAGTAGAGGGCACACTCATCTGGAAGGGCTGCCTGAGGAAACGACGAGCCCAGTGCAGCTCGAACTGCTTTTCAAGTCTATAATCGTGTTTATTTATTGCCTTTAAAAACAAGAATCAAAATCCAACTAATTTCTGAGTAAAAACGTCTGTATATTTCCCCAAGGAGTCCAAGCAGCTATACTGCACTGAAAACCTGCCCTGGCCTTTTCAGTCTAGCATCCAGCGCTGAAAAAAAATAAATAATCCCCATTAGCTCTGGCTTCAAGCAAACCCAAACCAAACCCCCTTTCCATTCTTTGTTTTCTCTTGAAATGGTGCCTTGATCATTACAAAACTCTCATCAGGAGACTCAAATGGTCTAATGAGAGGCACATCATGTTCTGCATATGCTGATTTCTGCCCAGAGGTGGTTTCTGGTTGAGCAAAATACCAGCTCTTAACCTGTGTGAGAGGAGCAGGTACAAGCCCCAGAAAAATAGTCTATAGGTTTTTCCTATTCCAGCCCCTCGTTTCAGCTGCCAGCTGGTGGATTTTGGATTTGCATGCTGAGAAAGGACTCAGAAGAGATGGAAAGAGAGGAAAGAGGACCAGGCACGTGGGCAGATGATAGCATCATTATTTTTTTTCTCCTTTTTCTTCCTTTTGTAATGAAATCAGGCCTTTGGCTCAGGTCCTATTAATGCCCACCTCCAGAAGGCCTGACGCTGCCTGTCAAACAGGCTCTGCATGCAAAGCCAAAAGCCCCCCTGCCCTCCATTACACGGGGCTCGTCACAGCCCCTTCCTCGGCGGCAGCTCTGAAAGCCGGTGGTCGCTGGTAGCTGCCTTTTCCGCAGCTTCTTCAATAGGAAGTAGCCTAAGGGCATCCTATGACCTCACACTTAACGACTTTGTCTTTGAACCAGAAAAGACTTAAACCCTAAAAATATCTCCACGGAGCCTGAAGAAAATAATACGCCTGCCTGCCCCCCTCGAAATCATCAATCCTTCTGCCGCCCAGCCAAGGAACAGCCGCTTCCTCCCGGCAGCCCCTGTTTTCCCTTCAAGCCCGGAGCCGACAGGAAATCCATTCTCCTCTTGTGAGAGACAGGAGATGAATTTTCCGCAATACCTCTCCTAGCAAGGCAGAAAATAGAAAGAAACAATAGGAACTGCTTTCTCAAACAATAGGAGCTCCTGAAGAGCTGCTCACCAGGAGCTCGGCATCACCCAAGTCCTAAATAAGCTGGAGTGGAAACAAGCCAAGGACCTGTTAGCTGTCTTGCTAACACACTGCCCTGACTCAAATATAAGTTCGTTTTAAACCTGGAGTCACTCTCCCCTTTCATAGAACAGGCAGGAAAACTGAAATATGTATGTTAAAATGAAATTATACTGCATTATGGAGTGGCCTCCAAAAAGCACTCCACAGCTGTTCAAGCCCCCAGCATCCCATGCCGCAGTGCCATGTGTCACCTCCCCACCCCCTGGCAGCTCCTCTGAGATGGGGACAGGGGATGGCAATGCTGATTTACTGCAGGTGGGTTGAAGGGGATGGGGGGCAGAGCTCCTCTTTCTCCACCTGATAAAGTCTGCTGCTTCATACTGAAGAAAGCACAACAGCATATCTCGGTTATTTGTGTTACACGGGTAAGGCTCAACAAACCAGACATCTGAGACTCTTCTCGCTGTGTGTATGTGCACCTACCATGCCTGCAAGACTACCCCTGCATATTAAAGGAACGCTATTTAAGATAACTTAACTCACATTTTAATCTAAAAAGTTAGATATGACTGGGTCTAAGATAAAGAGAATTTTATCTGATCTCTCCTTTTTTTTTAAACCTTTAAGCTACTTTTTGACTCGCCCTGAACTGCTGCAACACTGCTCATTTCCGTGTAGATCAGGAATTCAAAATGACCCCAAAGAAAAGTTAAAAATCACTTACTAACACCTTGTTGCCCTGGCTCAGAGCGCTGCAGGAGAAGATAATAAAAAATGGAAAACAAGTCTGAAATGAAATATATTTTTGCACATAAAATCCAGCTAATAATTAGGACAGGGAATGCATTTCGTTTCCAATGCCCAGCTAGCAACCACCTCTTCAAAGGAGAAAACAGCCTACAATAAGAATATCTCTGAGATTTCTAAGGGTCCTCCTCAGCCAGCATGCTTCTGACAGTCCCCGTGCCCTCTGCCTCCAGACGTGGGCAGAATAAATGCCGAAAATGCCTCACATGCATGGACCGCTGCTGAAATGCAGCGCCTTTGACAAAATTACACATGGCTACATCCTCATTTTGCTGATCCCAGTCTAGATTTACACAGGTGGAACAGTAACCGCTGGATCCAAAGGTCACTGCGGTGCTGGTTGTTAGGATGAGCCCGTCATCTCTGCTTCAGCACAAGAATAACCGCCCAAGATCTCTGCACAAAATGCTGTTTCTCCTCCAGCCCAGAGCAAAACAAAAGGAGCAAAGCTGGAATATACACAACCGAGAGGAAAAAGAGCTGCTCTCATCACCATGGACGAAAACCTCCTGCTGCAAACCTGCTCGAGCCTTTCTCCTCAGCTTCCTCTTCCCCAAAGACAGCACTGGAAAGAGCAGGGGAAAAAAAGAAACACCCACACACCAAACCGAAACTGAAAAGCAGACATATCCACCTGGGATGCAGTTCATCGGCAGGAGATCTCCTTCCTGCGAGCGGCAGAAACGGAGGTGAGGAAGGTCCCGGCCGGCGTTGGCGAGAGGTTATTCCCCGTCCTCCTGCATTGTGCAAAATGGGGAGGCTCCCTGCCGCCGCCAGCGCTCCCTCCCTGCCGGGACCCCTCGCCAGCCCCAGGTATCTGGGCGGTGCTGGGATGGCCTCCCGCGCCCTCCGCGACTGCACCTCTCCCTTCCCACAGCCCTCCTGACTCACGCGTGGGACTCGGCTGGGCTGGGGCTCGCACCCCCGGCTCCCGCTTTGCCAGGGGAACAGCCCCCAGCAGACTCTGGGCCAGGGGAGGAGGAGAGGCTGGGGCTCCTCTGGGGAACCGGGAGCCTTGCCCAGGGTTTAATGAGGCAGACGAAGCCGTCCCAGCTCGGAGCAGCTCACCCTGCTCCCCACCCACCATCGCTGGCACCAGCCACGTGCCGCAGCTCAGGAGCAAAAAACGGGGCCAAACCTGCACTACCTGCAGGGATCTTCCTGCCACCCTGTATTTGCTGCCTGTCCTTAAAATGCCTCAGCAGGCGCAGCAAGTGTTCCCACTGCCTCGGGGCCAAGGAAGGAGAAAGTCCCAGAGACCCCTCTGAGATGGTGCTGAGGCGTTTCTCTTCTCACGGGGAAAGCAGAGCATCAGGGCATGGCAGGGCCAGACAACGGCCGGTGACATCTCATCCACCACACGGGCATCCCTCCCGGTGCCCCAGGACACAGCCACCAAGCTCTGCTGGCAGCATGCGCCCTGAAAAGGGTGATTACCTCTTTCTTCAGCTTAATCAAGGGAGGAGGAAAATCCAAGTGGGAAAGAAAGGAAGAGAGAAGGTGTCTCTCTGGCAGAGGCTCCCAAGTGCTGGAGGCAGGGACTGGAGCCAGGCCAATGCTGCTTCTGCAGCAGCCCTGACCGAGCTGGTAGGGCAGCCTGCACCGACGTCCCTGGTCCCCTGGGATAGCACCCAGCTTCCCAAAGGCAAGAAAAAACAGGCACATAAAGCAGTCTCCGGGAGTGGGATGTCTCCCTCTCCAGGCAGCATGGAAGCTGCAGAGCAGGCACTCCATGAGGATCTTCCCCTTCCAGCACAGCCTATGCAAAAATCTCCCAATTTTTTCATCGGGGCTCAAAACTGGTGTGAAGTCCAGGCAGGGACCAAGCTGGAATGTGGGCAGAAAGTGCAGGGGGCTGCCATCATCAATGCCCTGCCCTCCGTGCCATGGAAAGCCTCTCTCCACCACAGGGATCTGCAGCCCAGTAGCCAGTGTGATGGGATGATTTCATGCCGTGCAGTGCGTTTTCCCCAAGGCCACACTTTGGAAGACACAGTGGAACAAGAGGAGCTGACATCGCTCCAACTTCAGCTTTGTCTCCAGATGGCTCTTCCACTGAGTGCCAACAGAAACGAAAAACAATGCAAACCCTGGAGTCTTGGGTCAATCACTGCAAAACTGTTAATCCCAGGGTTGCATCACCCCATCTCTGTCAATTGTATTTGCCAGTGTTCTCCAGAAGCACAACAGACCACTATTCTCCTTCGAGCTGAAGTTCCTTCATTAATTACCTCAAGATCCCTGAAATAAGGGAGCCCAGATCCATAACCTCTTCTCTCTGCTGATGCACATATAAAAGTAGCAAGGCTTTGGGTCCACGCGCCAAAGATTGCTCTTCAGATATGGAGTAGCAGAAGTGATGGAGAAATCAGTGCAGTGCAAATGGGCTCAATCAACGGTCCCACTGGTACAGCCAAACAGCATTTTTCATCTGTGTTTTCTTACAGTGACAAACCGTATTTGGTCTAGAAAGGGTTTTTGCAGAAAAATTTATTTTCACTCTTCCACAATCTCCCTCCATCCTCCCAAACAAAAATTTCATACCAACTAAAAAAATCCTCTCTGGCCACCCCACAAACAGGTTTTCTTATGTGGTTTTCTTTTGCCTCACCTCCCCTGATGCAGACTTTTCCAACAGTAACAAGGGAAATCAGAGAGACGAAAGGGAAAACTCAAGGGAAAAAGATAAAACGGAAAGGGGAAGAAAAATAAAAGTTTTGCCCTCTTGGTATGGTTAAAAAAAAAACCTCACAGAAAAATTGACAGCAGGAGAGTGACTCTTCAAAAAGTAAAACAAAACTGAAAACTAATTCACAGGACATCTTTTACAGGACAACCTGACACTGCTTATTATTTCCTTGCTCCTCTTCATGGCAGTGAAAGCTGTAGAGTCCTTACTTGTGTAAGAGGGAAGTGGGGGAAAAATATATACAAAGAAAGAAATTGATAAAAATAAGATAAAGTTGTTCAGAGGAAAGAAAAACTGCACTTTACTGCTGTCAAACCCAGTACGGTCTCTCCTTGGAGGACAAGGCTGAACTCTGTTACACTTTCCTTGTTTTTTACAGGTAAAAGGCTTCCAGCACAGTCAAATACTAAAGCTTGATTGCCCCAACAGGCAGGCACCTTGCCTAGTAATTTGCAACCATATAACCACCCCAAACCAGCAGCAGTGAGCGAAAGGGGGCTATCATCTGTGCGTAAAGCAAAAATCACAGCCGACACATAACAGGCCAGCAAAGCAGTAGCCATCTGCACCCAGGTGGGGATGAAACCTGCAGTGAAACACTTTCTAGTACCCAGGGGATCTGCAATCTGTGCAGACAGTGGGAGGGAGAGACATGTACAGCTGGGAGCTGAACAGGGCAGTGGGACACCTTTTGCTTTCCTCATAAATCGGGATCATGCATCGCCATCCCTGCTTTGTGCAGAGTAAGTTGAGACATAGCATGACCGTGCCCAAGCAACAGGACCTGGACGGTGCAGCCTCTTGCTCCAGACACATAGCCAACTGATGCTCGTGATCCTACCAGGGTGACAGAGCAGCACATGCTAGCCCTTTCCCTGTGGGAAAGAGATGCGGGAGCTTGCTTTCATCCAATGAGACCCTCTGCATGCTCTGTCTGCCACCTAGATGATCATGGACAGACCAGGAGGGTGTCCCAGAGGCTGTTGATCTCTTAGTTTAGACATCTTCCCTTCTCCCTTTCCATGCCAGAAACAGACCCAGTGTCCTGGATCCCCCAATCCCTGCTGTGACTGCAAGGTGTAGGAAGGGAGAGATTACGCTCCTCCTTCGGGACCCTGCCCTTTGGCCCAACTTGCTGTAGTCATCCCTCAGTTCTTCCCTTCCAGCCCTTCACTGCAGCAGGAGACTCGGGTACCACCACCACCCACTTCTGCTTATGAAGCAGTGGCTGCATGGGCTGCTGCTGTGACTCCACCACGCTACGGGTGACCTGCTGACAAGTCCCGTACGCATCCTCTGCTGTGGCAAAGTGACCTACAAAGGTGGCTCCTCAATGCCCAGGCTCAGATCATGCCTTATTTCAGGAGAACACCATGGCATTGCTAACAAGCAGGAGTCATGGGCTGGCATGCATTGACTTCCTAAACCAGACCTGACGGGGGGAAGTTGCCCAAGCCTGCAAGCGACACAAGCAAACCCCGGGCACTCAGAACCCCGCACGCAGAGTCACTCCAGCTTGGCTGAATCAGGCCCATAATAAGCAAGCAAGATCATAACATCTTCATAAAAGTAGGATATAAGTACAAACATCTGCCCTGCTGTTTTTTAATTACGACAGTTTATAGCTAGGTATTCGTTTCAGTAATCCACAGCTCCGGCTGCAGAAATGCCATGCGTATTCTAATTACGGCAGATAGTTTATTTAACAGAGTTTGACATTGTTTGACATTTAGCTGAGTCACCTTGTTCCTGGGTAAAGCAACATGGGCTTTTCAGCAGTTCAACAAGAAAGAGGCAGAGATTTGATATCAAAAGTAGAACATCTATCACAGAAATTTTTAATTAAATACAGCTGACGTCTATACTATTCTTGCAGCTTCTCTCTTTGGGACACTAAGTCAACCCAAATGTTTTCCACACATAACTCTTCTCCTCAAGGACACACAGCAGTACCATCTCCCTTATGTTCTTGAAGGGTGGGAATGGTAGGAAGTGTTGTAATGGGCATATGGGATATAAGTCATCCTCCGCAAATATCACCCACCCATATATCAGGACATCCATCCTTAAGAACTGCACACAGCCTGAGCATCAGTCACCTGCATTCAGACAACATTTTTCTAGGACAAAGTAAAAGAAATGGGCCATTGATGATCAAAACAGGAGGAACAACCGTTACCTGCAGAAAGAGATCCTACAGCACCTCACCCAAAGCCATCTGCCCTCCTGTACAGTGCTTTTCAAGGATCTCAAAATGCTTTCCAGCAAGAAAGGCAGGCCAGCAGTATCCATCCTCATCCTACAGAGGTTTCACAAACTGACTTGTCTATGAGTTGGTGGGACAGCTGGAAAGAAAGCCCATGCTTGGACTCCTCTCCTCATCCCATGTTGGAAATGGAGGGTAACACCACCTCCCCCATGGCTGCAGAGGGTCTGGATGCAGCACAGAGCACTGCAAAGAGCAAATCCCGACCCTGAGGCTGCCTTCCAGAAGGTCTGCGGAGGCTGCCAGGCTGCCTTGCTGCCCTACTGCAGTTCCAATGCTTGCATCACGTATTTGCGCTGCTGGTTTCCAAGTCCCAGCTTCCCTGCTAGCGCTGGAGCTGTGCTCACCACACATCTGGAGCAGCTGCTCTGCCTGCAAACAGTGTCGGGGACCGCAGCATGCTCCTGGAGAGGACTAAGCCCTCCCATCCCAGCTTCTCTTTACAGATCTTTGGGGAAGAGCTAGGATCTCCTTTTTATACTTAAAGACAGAACGGACCTTTTAACAGGCTGAAAATACTCCATTTATTCTGGCAGGCAGTGCAGTGAGCCAAACTTTAATCCAACAGCCAGAATCGTGCAGTCAGACAATAGGAAGCTGGCCTGAGCGTGCATTTCCAAGAGCACACTGCGGTCTGGCTCATGTCCCCTGTGCCATCCCTGCAGTCACTGCTGGAAGAAGCTGTGGGGGAGAGTGTGCCATTACCCTGAGGAGAGGATATTCATCATGTCCATGCCCTCTCTGAAAGCTGTCAGAGGAACAGTGTCTCAGGCCAAAGAGATATTTACTTATCTTTTTGGCCAGCATTGCAGAAATCCCTGTTTGATTTAACCTTCTTTCCGTTTCCTTTATATCCCAGTGGCAACTTTAATTATTCATTCCTCATTGTACAGTAACAGTGTCTGCAGAACCACAGCATTCAGAAATGAAGAAGATGGTGTCTGTGATCTCCAGTGGCCTCCCAGTTGGCGGCCCAAGCTCAGGTTGTGTGGTTGCACCCCACAGGCACAGCCCCCCCGAAGCCATCCAATCCCTTTGCGTGGCAGGGCACGAGCCAACCTGAACCTGAACAGCTGATGCAAGATCTCCTGGGAGCCCTAAACACCATGCCAGTTATTTTAGGAGGAGGTGGAGGTCTGGTATCACAAGGCTGCATGTATGAGCTCCCAGGGAAAAGGCATTTGTAAGAGGGGCCACAAAAAGTACAGATGGTGGTTGGGGAACTGCAGTTCCCAACTGCTCTCACCCAGCTTAGTTAGGGCTTTCCCACAGCGTTACCTGGTAGAAAAGGGATGATTCTTTGCTTGGGGTCTTTCTGGCCTCCTTCAATAGGGAACTTGTCCAGAAGCTGCATCTGCAAAGGAAACAGAACAAACATCTTAGGGGGAAAACACGGACTGGCCGCATAGGGACCAGGGGATCTCTTGGTCTGTGTGTGGTTTAAAAAGAGGATTAGCAAAGCAAAGCAACTGCAGGAATTACTCTGCTTCGTTGCAGGGGAGTCTGTACATAAAAAGGTACGATAGAGTTCACTCCAAGAAAGGGAGGGCAAGTTTCTGGCAGCGCAGAGGAGCTGGGACAGGGCCCAGGCAGACATCTGAGCCTGGCCTTGCCGCCGTTCTAAAATTAGGCTCTCATTCTTCATTACAACACACACGCCTTGTCTCTAATCCACAGCCTGCCCGCATTGGTGGAGGCACCATTTTTACCTGTCCCTGCAACAGACCACCCGCCTGGCTAAAAATGCTGTTCCAGCAGCAGGATTAATGCACATTTAATAAAACACCCGCTCTGCCTTCTTGCTGGCCAGGCACTGCCCACTGCCCTGGTGCAGCAGGAGCACTCCTGCTTCCCCAGGGAGAGAGAGATGGGTTTGGGGGGAATATCTTCCACTGCAGTCCGTACATGGAGGACAGCAGCTGAGAAAGGGCAGCAGGGAGGGAGGCCTTGGAGAGCAGAGCATCCCAGAGGATGACACCGCCACCATGAAAGGCCAGAAGGCACAGCTTATGGTGGGTGTGCTCTCCGCCCGTGGCAAGCACTCTTTAGCATACAGTTATGGAACACCTGAGTCTGAGTTTCACCCATATCAGCTAAGATCTTGCCCCAGCAGCTCCAAAACCCTGCCCACCACAACCACCTGTTTCTAACACACCCCTAAGGGCCAAGCAGGCTCCGGATCCTGTTCTACCACAGAGCTACAACCAGTCTTCAACCTGAGAACCTCAAAGGGGTATTGATGGCTATGGCCAGCTTGCACGGCGGAGCAGACTGCTGACCACCAGTGACTTTCTATGGAAGCAAGCCTAAGAAAGCAGTACGCATTTAAGACCTGATGATCTTAAATGAGCCCTACAATTTCTCTTTGGGTGATAACCCTGGATGGACTAGTGCCACTGAGGCTGAATGCCAGCCGAAAGGCCACGCACAACCTCAGCTAGAAAGGAAAGAAGCACCTGCTCCAGTGGCAACTTCATGAACCTGCCCAAGAGAGAAAGAGGGGTCCCCAGCCCTGAAAACTGCCAGAGCCTCTCACCCCTTGCATTCACCCTCTGCACCCTTTCGTTGTCATTCAGCCCATGGTGCTACCAAGAAAAATACCCAAATCTTCATATTCTATTTAATTTTCTCCCATGTTTCAGATGTACAATGCAATGCTCTATGTCCCTGTTGATCCTACCCAGAAGCCCTGGATCCCTTGGGCTGGGGGAACACCAAAGCTCCTGCTAGCCCAGTGATTCATTTCCAAAATACCAGGAGAGATGTCTTTCAACCCACAGTCCACAGGCCCTGTGGCCTCTGAGGAAGGTAAGGAAGAAAAGCAAGTGGTCCTGTTAATTGACCTTGCATCCTGAACTGCATCTACCGCTCAGTACAAATACCTAAAGTGNAAAAGCTTGGGGGGGGGGGGGCTCATCAACCAGCATTTAATCTCAGCAATGCTACATGTACAACAGTGAGGGTGTGGGAGTCAACAGCAGTTTTGCTACCTCAACAGATTTCCTTTAAAAAATACTTTTTTGCTAACATGGGGAAAAACCAGCCACTTTGGGGTTTTTTTTGCTGTTTTTGTTTTAAGCATACAGAATCCTTCTCCTCTTCCACCACACACAACATCTCCAGCATTTTCCCCATATGGTACAGCAAACCAAAGATCAAGAGGAAACTCGGGAGTAGAAGGAACATCTGTGCAGGAGAAAAAGTTAAAAGATCCCACATGTTTCCCCATCAGGGAGTCAGCTTGGTAAATAAATAGACCATAGCTTTGCGGATTGTTAGCTAACTCACTTTTCTGCCTACAGAGACATGGTTTTTATTGAAAATGGGAAATTTTGTTTTCTTGTAGGTAGAGCTCCGGGTGTCTGAGGTCAGGCATGGGCAGGCAGGAGTTTTGTTCAAAGAAAAAAAAAAAGAGGGGGAGGGAATCCCCACTGACTGACTTGAAGTTTCCCTGTTGCTACACTTTCAGCCAGGAAGGCAATTCTTACTTTGCTACACGGTGACTGATTCAAGCTGGAACCGATACAGTCAAATTCCCATGGTTATTCTTGGAGTTAGATTAGCTTGGCTAATACAAGCCTTTTTAACCACATCAAGAGAGTCACAACGTGTATAACTTAGTGCTATTTATCTAAAGGGTGGATATCAGCAAAATAGATACAATAAACTGCAGCTGGAAGGGTTTGGCTAAACTTTCCTAGACTACACTTTCTGCCCCGGCTCTTGCCTTCGCTGGAGGGTTTGGATGGCAGGGAGCTGGGGAGGCAGAGGCGCTCAGGACGCCACTGATGCCATTCATGGGGACACAGTCTGTCCCAAGGCAAAGTCCCTGGGAAGCATGGAAGATTTCTCATCTTCTTCGATATAGGTCACAATATCCCAATGGGCAACATGCACATATTTGTGAGAAACTGAAGACAAGGAGTGAAGTTGCTGCTCTTCTAAAAGGCCATACAAGGTTGGGCACCCATGGAGGAGTGTGATAGTCCCTCTCCAAGCCCGTGACCTCAAACAACACTTGCTGCTGGCTTATGGATCAGCCCCTGGACCAAGGAGTTGGGTCTGGCATTTGTGCTGCCCCAGCAACAGAGACGGGCTGGTGCTGGGCAGCCATGCAGGAGGTTCAGGAGGAAACTCAGGCATGACATGGGAAACCCAACAGACCTAAAAAGGATCTGAACAAGGACATAACTGCAGTCCAGAAACTATGCCCCTGCCTCTATGCCCGGCTGTTCTCATTGATGCCTAAAAAAGCACTCCCACCATAACAATGTCTGTACAGATGAGTAATAGTGGCACGGAGTACCT
Organism: Himantopus leucocephalus; assembly: GCA_003993805.1. Classification (NCBI taxonomy): domain Eukaryota; kingdom Metazoa; phylum Chordata; class Aves; order Charadriiformes; family Recurvirostridae; genus Himantopus; species Himantopus leucocephalus. Next base: position 26,066,765 of record RSEF01000006.1, read on the forward strand.
GCAACACAGACTGGAAGGTAATGACTGTCCTTCAGCTCTGCAGCAAAGGAAACCCTTCAGGATGTTAAAGCCAAACAACGAGCAGCAGAAACACGGAGCCTTCCTCAGCCCTTCCCTGCACCCAGTTCTGCCATTCAAAGCCAGTGCAAGTTAGATCTAATATCCTAGAAAAGCAGGATTCTGTATCCTCCCATCCATGGAGAAGGATGAGAAGCAGAAGACAAGGAAGAGCTGGATTGATGCAGGGGAAAAAAACCAGCAATGGGCCTGAATGAAATATCCCAAATCTCCCAGAGGTGATGGGGTATCCTGAGCCAATACCTAACAGCCCCACTCAGCCCGGCTCTTATCAGAGGAGACATTAACCATGGAGATAAATAAAGCAGCCCGGAGTGGAGGGAGCTAAGGGCTGAACCACAGAAACTGTTAGACACAGCACTTTGCCCACATGGATGATTAATAGCCAAAGACCAATAAACAGATTTTCAGTTCACTTAATTAGATGTCTACACAGCATCTGAAAGTCGAAAACTCTTTAGCCTGTGACAAATGTTTTTCGATGAAAGGAAATTATTATTGCAAATATGCATATGATTGATGAAAAATTCCTTCACTTAATGCCCCAGATTATTCTGCTTAGACACGGGCAGTCGCCACAACTTGTTGCTCGCATCTTTGATAAATGACATTTAACTTCGGGACAAAATTTGCTGAATTAGAAAGTCCTCTCGTCATCTAGAGTAAAACCATCCCAGCATGAAGGGAAAGAAGGGAAGTCTGGATGTGGAGTCCTGAAGGATGGAGTTAGGGCTGTTGCTGGTTTTGGGCAGCCAAGAAAACACAAGTGGGTAACACATTTTGAGGGAGCTCATACTCAGTTCATCTGCTTACACGTGTTACTACGTGAATCCCACCATGGGGGAGTCTCCAATTATATGATGAGTGTGATGAGCAGAAAGAAATCTGTTACCATGTCGCTGTGTCACAGGGTGGGGGATCCGTTTGGAAACGGGGAGCGTATATGGAAACCGGGAAGTGAGCTTCCCACCCATTTGGGCAGCACGTCTGGAGTCAGGCTGAACAAACACATCCCACTTCTGGCACAACAGATGCATGTCCACAAATAATTCGCCACCAAAATCACCTCCGCAGGCTTTGTCTCTCCAAACTGCGCTGGGTTTGCCAACAGCTTTGATACAGAAGTCCTGCATGGAGTCCTGCCTTCTGCTCCGAGCAGCTTCCATGCTTCTGCGCTAAACTCATGTAGAAGTTCTGCTATAAACCTTGTGTACTTTCTTACAGTGGTCAGCAAATGATCATGCAATTAATCCCATGAAAAATCAAGGGAATTACTTCTGTGAGTGGCTGCTCAGTAAAATGGGAGCAGGCTCAGAGCAGTGGCCCACTCCACTCCTTACTACTTGCATATAACCATGAAATCACTTGACTTGCAAGAATGGAATAGGAAGATTTCAGTGGTATCAACTCTCATAATAACTGGCCTTTTTGAAGAAGACCCAGCTCCTGGAGGTGAGCAATTGTTTGAAAATTAGCATTCACTGTAAAGACCAACCAAACAAAAACCACTCAAGCTTTTATAGTGCAAGGCATAAATTTGCAAACGTGACCCAAATTCATCCTTCAATGTCCAGAAACTGAAAGAAAAATAACACAGAGTCTCCACGCTTCTGATACAAATGTAGGGTGCTCTGGAAGCTGCTTCATGCATGTAAATGGCAAATAAGAAGCGTAGCCAGTGTCCTCACTTACAGCTAGGCTGTAACTTCCTTCTAATCTCTTCTGCTTCAGGCCACCTTTACCTAAGAATGCCAATATGCCATGAAGAAAGCGATGCTCCTGCACACCAGGACCATTTGGGCTCAGCAATCGCCAGCTGATGGCATCTGCAGTCACTTCACATCAGTTCTGCTGTGAAAAGAAGATTCAGCCCGTCTGCCTTGTGATAGTACCACAATGAAAAATCTTAACAAAGAAAAACAAGCACCCCTGGAGATGCTACAAGTAGCATATCTGAGGATGAGAAGCTAAGCATCTTCCTGATAATTATTTACTTACTATATCTTATTTATCTTGGTTAGAGTTTCATAAAACAACATTTCTTTCTGTTTTAGATATAAGGACTTACAGCACCTGAGACTAAGGGGTGACTTCTCTTTTGCAAGAGGGGCTTTTACTCTGCTGTAATCCAACCAATGCAGGGGACGTGAACACACTAACTGTCCAATGGCCTGATCCTGCGGCATTTGCCAGTGGGAACTTTGTTCCCGATTTTGTCTCGAGGTTTTGGAAGTTTGTGGCCAAATCTAACTCCCTGAAATTAATCCACTTAGACGTTTATCTGACCTCCACCTATGCTTTACACCACAGACGCTAGCTGGAGTTTCCTGCTGGGCTGTTAATTCCTCCCCTTCCTTCCTTGCAGCAGTTTTAACTCTCCCCCAGTCAGAAGAGTGAAGTTCTCCACACCTCTTAAAATGAGCAAATTAGGACTCCCACACAATCTCTTATCAGCGTGCATATCTTGCTGGTTACTTTTCAAGTGGATGTAGGTTTGCCATGTGCACAGATAAGAATCAAAGCCCCAAAGGAGGTCAGCACTGCAATCATGGGAGATTTATTTTAAGACACAAAGACCCCGAGGATGACTTTCATCCAAACCCCTTACTTTGGCAAGCGAAACAACATCTACCACTGCAAATGAACACAGGACTCTGACCTTTTGCAGAGAGATGGGGCCTCGCTCCCTTTCCGCGGTGTCTAATTTACTTTTGTCCCAGAGAAATAGCGGAAAAAATCAAACCACGACCAAGAGACTGAGAGCAGCAGATTTTTGACAAGGTGCCCCCAAAAACCTCAGCAAGTTTGCCACCTTACTCTCGGTCACCCAAGTGGTCCCAAGGCTACAACTCTTCCTACACTGAATGCTGAGAGACGCATTAGCTCCCTGTTTTCCAAGTGCTCATTAGAAAATGCATTTTTCATTAAAAATGAGGCAAGCCGACAATAACTTTAATTTAGCCACTGCTGGACTTGAAAGGTAAAGTACATGAAGACAGTTAGGCACCAGGCACACGGTTATCCCAGCTCTCAGTGATCCCTTCTCACGAAGCTGATCTGAGCTCAGAGTCCAAAGAAGGAAAGAGGGACTACAGCCAACTGAGAGATGGGGCAGAGGGGAGGAGGCATCTGTACGCGTATGGGATTGTGGGCACACTTTTAAGAGAAGGCTGCCAAAGAAACTGGGATAAAAGCGAAGGTGGTACCAGGGATCTGAAACTGGTGATGATGGAACTCACACCCTCAACAGGAGGAGTTCAGCACATCTGCGACTCAGAAAAGGTTGAAAGTCCCTGGTGTAGATAACGAAAGTTTAGATGAGAAGGGGAGGTAAGATACCAGAATAGAAGAAGGATTATTAATTAAAACCCTGAGGACCAGTAGCAATTTCCTTCCATTTTGAAGCTGAAAACCAGCTGTGCTGCTCGCTGACATGACTGATGGTTACAGCATCATCAGCTATATTTTGAGTTATAAACGGTGTGATCTGCAAGAAAGGGAAGGGCTGGAATCAGGTTGAATTCTGTCGTCTGCCAGAGTTTTCCCATAAATAAACCTCTCTGGCCCTGTCTCTGCTTTTGCGCTTGCAAAATGTGAGACAAATCTCAGGAAGGTGGCATGAGATTTAACCAAGAGTCATCAAACGCTCCGAGCTTTCTGCTGCAGAGCAGGAGTCAGGGACTGAATTCAGAGGAACTGTACTCACCACAAATCAGCAAGACAGAAGCAAATGGAAGAAGTATTGCTAGTGGTTTTCAGGTATGCTTATCCTCCTATTTGTAGGCTTGTCCATCTGTAGCACATTCCAAATCCTGGTTAACCAGAGCATCCAAGGGGGTCTCTCACTTAAGGAAGATGGTTAGCCACTATTTCCAGCAAATGGATCTCATGCTATTAGGTAATGGCAAGAGAACAAGCAAGAGGGTAGAAAACATGACGGCCCATCTCTACAGATTCACCTGTTATATGCCTGTTCAGAGAAGATCACTTCTTCAATGGTTGGATTTCATGACAGATTTTCTGCTAAGGTTCATCAGAGAGCATCTGCAACACAAGTGGAACGACCTGATTTACTCCAGTCCAGGACCTTACCTGCTGAGATCAATGACAGAAGCTCATGCATGATGGGGAACAAAAATGCTGCCCTTGGGGCAGATCCTTCTGCAGGATACAGCTGTTGGAGGATTTCCCCTGGATGTGGGTTGCATTGAGCTTCTTTTTACTCCTCCTCTGCTTTACCCTCTCACAGGAATAACAAATTAGTTTGCTCTCACAGACACAAGACAATAGGACGTCTGCCTAACTCACACCCCTTCAAAATTAGCCAAAACAGAGCTGTTCCTGAACATAATATCAATTAGGAAAAGTTTGCAAAAGACTTGGAGATCTTTGAGTGAGTGCATGAAACAAACTGAGCACAGCACAGCCCATCTGTTAGCTGGTCACACGTATAACTGACATTTTATGCAGCAGAAGGAGGTCAAACTCCATCTCTTCCTAAAGCAGTAACCAGTTCCACCGTGCAGCAGGAATAATTATATCAGGCAGCCAGTGACACTGGCTCTCTTCTGGTGTTACATGATGCCACAGCATGCAAGAGAAGTGCATTAATTCAATCCCTGAGAAGCAGCAGCAACTGGCTTTCCTTTTATTTTGAAATAAAAAAAAAATTGAAGAAAAAACCGTCCAAATAACAGGCTGACATGTCTGACAATTACAGCATTATAGGATATGTTCTGAATTAAATATAGTGCAATCCATGAGAAAGTCAAACAAAAGCAGGAAAACACATATAAAATAAAGAGAACAGAGATTTACAGCATGGTGTAATCCCCAAAGGGAAAATGCCTCTCTCAGGTCTGAAAATTTCGACCAGAAATCTTGGAAATCTTACAAACCTCTCAGTATCCAACTAAAACAGCCAGGGGAGGAGAAGGGAGGAGCAGAGACTGGGGGTCTTTCCCCAGCATGATCCATCAAAAGAAGGAATGCTGTTTCCCAGCTGAGACATTTGCTATTTTTCATACAGAAATGCAGCTTTCTCTAAAGACTCCACAAAACGAGCCCAGCGTTTGTGGCTAACACAGACTGGCAAAACATTTGGAGGTGCTGGTTTGGGATAACAGAGGCACTTGATGCATCTCTGAAGAGCTTCTCAGAAAGCCCACACTGTCCTTTCACAGAGCAGCTATTGATGTCTCCTGCCAGAAGCATTTTCTTTCCCCAGTACTAAATTAGACTGGCCTCATCCAACTTAACCACACTGGAAGATGCTTGGACAAAGGCTACTTCATAATTTTCCATCTCTCCACAGTGATTATACGTCCCTTGTTACTCCAGTATCTACAGTGGATTTGTCTTGACAGCATCCCTGGGAAGCAAAACCATACCATAACGCCTGTTTTAGAGAGGCGCAGAGAGATGAATGCTGCAGTTATGTGGCACAGCAGGGCTGTCCAGAGATGTCAGGGCCACGCTGATGCCATGCCCCATCAGGTCAATTAGCCAAGCTTCTGAGGAAGGCTCATAATGTTGGGAGGGGGTGCGAGCATTTTGCCTTTTTTCTGGAGCTAGCACTTCTGGAGCTAGCACATCTGGAGCTAGCACATCCGGAGCTAGCACATCCAGAGCCCGCCCAGGTGCTCAGGCCGTTCAACCCGCGCATGTCCCAAAAGGCTCACTGCAGGTCACAGCAAAAATCCTGACTGGGGAGAAGAGCTGACCTCAACTGTATAGCATGCTTCCTCACCTTCTGCAATTTTTTATCCTTACAAAAATCACAGGCCTGAAATATCCCTTCAGACTGCACATAAGCGGCAAGAGACCAATGTGCTCCAGTGACAGACACTGCAGCAATGGTGACAATTGCCCTTGGACACTCAGGGGAGCAGGACTAAGCTCTCCCGTAACACTGTCCTCCAGATAGCAGCAGAGCTACAAGTGATGGCACTGTCAGAGCACAAGGTCCCATTTTTAAATACAATGGCAAGAGCCTCACTGAAAGGGAGCAAAGCACCAAGGTCACTTCTATTCATCGCTACTTCCTACATCACCTGGGAATTTTAAAAAATATTGACCTTCCATCCTTCTTTAAATTTCAATCCGTTCAAGCCAACCATTGAAATACACTGTAGCCCCACTGAGGTTTTTGGGTTTATTGGTGCATCAACCTTACTGAGCCACTCTGAAAGCCTCACAAGGCAAAAACTGCAAGTGCCTAAATCCTGCCCAGGAGAGGCTGTGCAGGCAGGAGCAGCTCTGCCCAGCGAAAATGCTGGACAGGTCAGTGGGAAGCTGCAGGGCTTCCAACCCTCCGGACCTTGGGAAACCCCTGGCAGCAGTGGTAAACACTGCATTGCAGCTGCAAGCAAGGTGCTGGAGGGTGCATCCTAAAAGCAGTACAGAGCCATCAGCACAGTGCTGCTATCAATTACATACTGGCTGTTATCAAACACTGACTCTTGCTATCTGTTATCAAACATTGTTGTTACCAAATATTAAGGGCAGCACAATTTGCAGGCTGGTTTGGTTTTGCCCTGGTCTGTTTTATCCAGTGCTGTCAGATTATCCAGGGAACAAAACTCCTGACCTGCTCCACAACATCGCAGATTTAGGATGGCATCTTGCAGGGGGGGCTGTTTCTTCATTTAAGGGTCCCCTCGTGTGCCAGCCTGACTCCCCCTGGGTCCAGCCGGTCCCCCAAAGCAATAGGGGTGTCAAGGGCTGGAGAATCACATCTGTTGTGCAATGCCCTCTTCTACCCTTCCTTACTCATCTCTCACAAAGATGCAACTGCTGATTTCATCCGTGTTTTAGGCAGGGACTACCCAGCCAGCCAGTTCCCATCTCCACCAACTGATTTTGTTTGAAACGGTGCAAAGGCTGGCGCAGGAATGCTCTGAAACCCAATTTATACATCGGATGGTCACTAATCTTGCACCCACAGAATACATCCTTAGAGAGCCTTCTGCTGCTCACACAGTGGTGACCACGGTTTTAACTAAACCTGCTTAGAAACACATCCTTAGTTAAATTGGTAGAGTTTCGTGAGCCTGCAAGACTACTACGCTGCTTACACTACTGTGAGAGAGATGAGACTTTAGCTCCAAATGTATGAAACTTAATCCCTCTGTTTTCATAATCTACATCTTCTCTACAGCCTGTTAGCTCTGCTTGATATATTGTCCCCTGGAAACCACGAGTAACTTCAATATTGAAAACAGAAACAATAGCTCTGAACACAATGGTACATTTTACTTCAGAAACTCCACTTGAAATGGTATCTACTCATCTCCGTAGGACACTGCTTGTAGCTCTGGGGAGACAGGGGAGAGCGACTGCCCAGCTCAGTACAATGAAGAAACCATGCCAAGCAAAACACAACCACAGGTTTTAGCTCCACGCTGGGAGGAGACTCCTTTGTCTTCTTTTCTCCCTCTCTCCCCATCTCCAAACCCCAAGATGTTTTGCCTGCGTATCTGGTTCCAAACACATGTGTCTCCCGTCTTTGGGGGGATTTAGAAAGGAGCACAGACAACAAATCCCACTGCCCGAGCAGGCAAATGGAGCTGCACGTGTAACAGATACCTTGCTCCGGGCCTCGAGGGAGGTAAGCCAGCAGCCTGCAGGACAGGAGCGGTTTCCAGCAGTTCAGAGCCAGCTGCCAGGCTCCACGCCCCCAGCCCCAGCCTGGGCCCTTCGGATCGGGCACCGCCCAGCCCCACGTGCCGGCATCTACCCAAGATGCTCATCTGGCACATAGGGATGGCGAAGGTGTCCCGTGCGCAAGAAGGACAGACTCCAAGCCACAGTTGCCCACTTGGGTTTGCAATGAAGGGAGGGAAGGATTTAAGGGCTGGAATACAAGAACAGACCTCGGGTTGGAACAGTCTGTCCTTCTTATCAGCACCTACAGCAATGGCACCTCACGGATGGATTTCTCCCTGCAGATTTGCTTCTGGGCAGGGGAGATAAAGCCTAAGGGTATCAGAAAATCTGTTTCAAAGACATGTCCTGTCACTAGCACAACCACACAACACAGGCACCTTAGCCGGACACTCAAACCCACACCACCTCCTTCCAATCACTGCCCCGATGTGCAGCATAGTCACTGTTCCCCCTTTGAAAAAAAAATGGGGATTTGGGTAACATCTGAGTCCTTAAAGCTCATGCCCAGAAGAGGGACCCCAGGGGACCCACACAGCCGTCCCAAAGGACCTTGCAGATGGACCAGACCACGACGTAAGACTGCACTGGAAGGAGGGACAACACATCCCGCAGGACAAATCTGACCCAGCCCATGGAGAAGAGAGGCTCTTTGTAAGTACAAGTCTGCCTGAGCAGCTTTGTTAATTTAATTAAGAATGAAAGCAAACCCTGGGAAAGTAGATGGGTTTGGATGATGGCCATGGCGGCCACGTGTGTGCTGCTCGGAGCAGGGTGGGCACAGAGAGTGTTTACGGGGCCTCCACGTTATGCTCTGTGTGCTCATGTGTTACTCCAGGATTTTCATTCAGATAATAATCATCATCCATCCCTGGACACGTCACTCGCGGACCAGATGGTATTCTGTGTGTTATACCAACTAATCACACGCAATATTTGGCAGGGTATTAAAAGCATCGATGGAGGTCTTTGACAACGGTGGGGGTTTTTTTTGGTCTTTTTTAATCTCAGTAGCTTTTAAGTGGTGCAGGCACATTGTCAAGAAATACTGTCGGGGCTGTGCAGATGATTAAACTGCTACAAGTTGTGAGTGACAAACTGCACACGGAGGCCGACGCCTGCATCCGGGAGGAGAGAGACTCCTTCCAGCTCCATCCTCCCATCAAGAGGTTTCCAGACTGCATCCCTACCTGGTGGCTTTTTCAAGACCTGATGGTGGGACTGTGGCCAGCAGGACTAGGCGCAGCAAGTACCTAGTATGCTGCTACCTGCCACGGGCAGCACAGTGCTGCCTTGAAAGCCAGAGCTGTTGCGCCCATGCAGGAGATGCTTCTCCCATCCCCATCAGGACAGTGGCTTCCTGAGCTTTAAGCCAAGGGTGGCCACAGAGCCATGTGGGCTGCACACCAGCACCCCTTGCTTCGTAGGCAGCTGGCTACATGTCCGCCTTCCCAGTGAGCATCCATGCCTGCTCGCCTCTGGCAGATGCTCTTCCAGTGATACAAGGGGAGGTGCATCCACAGGGACTGTTTGTACATTATTGGGCATGTACTCTGTCGTAAAATGAAAACACAAGTTTTCTCCACCTGTCTGGCCACACATGCAATCCATTCTGGCCAGGTGAAGGATATCCTAATTATATGATGCTTGGGTGATGCAAGGAAAGGGTCCTGGGGAGAGCAAGCTGCAGTGAATAGGCAGCCACAACTCATCCCATCCAGCAGCGCCTTCCCAAACATTTCTGAGGGGAAGGTGGTGACCTACATGACCTACAGGTTGCTTTGGTGGCCAGGCTGATGTCCAACCAGGACACGGCCAGCGAGGATGCAGATTTCTATGCCTTTCCATGTCGTGTGACCAGTTTTAGAAGCTGATGGGGCAGACAGGCAGGCCAGGCAAGCGTAACAGTCATCTTCGCATTGACCCTGCTGGGCACTGTGCAGGCATCCAGGGCTATTTCTCATCCTCCCTGTGGGTTTGCACTCGTCTGTTGTGTCTTCCTCCCCACCACACAAATCCACAATAAAGAGACATCAGAAGGATGCCCAGACTGTGGAAACATCCCCACAGATGTGTTGGAAAGTCTAAGTCTAACCAACAAGCTGCAGGTACCACACAGCTCTCTGCTGCCCTAGCCCCTGGCTTGGGCACGGAATTAACATTTCACAGACCCTCCCAGAAATTACTTGATGATGCTTTGTCACAGAAAGCATCCAGGAACTTGCATCAATGAGATTCTGACCATGTCCAGGACCTGTAATTCCCTTAGCAGCAGCAGCCAAGCTGTCTGATGGCACTGCGCTATCTAGACTTGACTGCTGGTTTTGTAAGCCCATGTGATCCTTCTGTGCTCCACAGGCTTATTTATTTGATCGCCCTTTAGTGCCTCAGCATTATGGCTGTAAGGGATCAGGATCCAGCTTCTCGAGGGAACTGCCTCTTCAGGCATCTGCAGACCCTAGCCCTAAAACTTCAATTTTTTTTTAAAAACAAGGATCCCAAAAATGAAGTGGAGTGCGGAGGAGGTGGGAAAAGAAACGACACACCAGCTGCTCTCTACCAGGACACAAGCAACTTCAAAAATTAGGTTCCAAGTATATAACCTGCTGAGGGTAAGATACGCTATTTTTGAGCAAAGAATGGCCTGTTTTCCATCAGAAAGCAAGCCACCAGCCTCATCCACTCCCAGCTACTGCTAACCTCCCTTCATTATCAAACAGGGATAGAAAAGGGCATGGGAGGGCAGGAACTACACACCTGTGGCCAGCACACATGCAAGCACAGTGAGCTGCTCTTTGCCAGCAACCCAGATGCAAAGTTATCTCGCTTAATTAGGGCTTCCTTTGGGGGGAAACCTTGGCTCAAGTAACTGAACAAATAAATTACACTACCAGACACACACTCATACACACAAATAACCTATTTTGCTCAGCCAGGTGCAGACGATTGTTTCTAGCCCTTCATGTGGGGCTGGTGCACGTCTCTCCATGAGGTCAGATGCAGGAGAACGTCACGCTGGCCAAGAATGGAGGAAAACCTGAGAGTGGCTTAAGAAAAACAGAAACAAAACTCAGAAGAAATTTTTGCCCGTCTAACAGGTGCAGAGATGTGATTATACGTGCTTCAACACACGGGCTTTCAACGCGGCCTGAGTGTCACACTGCAGATCTAGTGTGGTTAAGGAAGCTTTGAAATCTCACCCCTGCTTTGAACCTTGCAGATTAGTATCAACGTGGAGAAGGATTTGAAGCTGGAGGAAGATGCTCATATTTCGAAAGTAAGCACCAGCAGGTGAAGGGGCAAGCAAAGGGGCTGTTCTCCATTACAGGCAGCAAGAGCAGTCCGGGCAGGCGACCCCCTCCCCTGGATGTGGGACTGAACAGCATCAAACAGTGCAAATACAACAGAGGCTTTAAAACAAAAACAAATTTCCCTTCTTAGCCATAATGAGGCATGTAACGAGGCAAATCACCAGACACCTTCTTTTGCCTTTCTGTTAAAACCGAGCAGAATAATATGATTCAAACATCAATGCTTCCAATGACAGACAGGCTGACACTGTAATAGTATCTCATTTACTTAAAAGCATCTCTCAAATGTCAAAGAAGAAGGTGGAAAAAGAACTTCACACTTTATATCCTGAGTCTGAACGTGTCCCTCGAGGTATTACTTCCAGATTTGATCCATGCAGATAGAACCTATTTCTAACATCAGATAGGAATATGGAGAAAGGAGGAAAAAGTAAGATGAGGAAGAGAGACTGCAGGGGGGTTATGGCGTTGATTCTCAGCATAATGTTGACTCGCAGGAGTCCACCAGGCCCAGAAGATGTGCCCTGTGTGCAAGTAGACAAAAAACCAATGAAAATACTGAGAAAAGCGAGAAGAGGAGCTGATTTCTGCAAAATCAATGATTTCTAGGTTGCAGAAAGACCACTTGGGCTTGTCACTTCATGAAAAGGCAATTCTTTTTTCCACAATGCCACTGGATTTTCAGATACAACCAAATTCCCTTCCCAGGGAAACGTCTCTTACATTTGCCTTTGGAACTGGGGAGCCTCCAGGACATATTACTGTGCCACTAAAAGCGGTGAGAACACAAGGACTGTGTAGGCAATGAGTAACTACAAACTGGCTTATGTTCTTTACTGAGAGCGTGGTCAAACACTGCAACAAGCTTCCTAGAGAGGTGGTCGATGCCCCATGCTTGTCAATATTTAAGAGGCATTTGGACAATGCCCCAAATAACATGCTTTAACTTTTGGTCAGTCCTGAAGTGGTCAGGCAGTTGGACGAGATGATCATTGTAGGTTCCTTCCAACTGCAATATTCTGTTCTATTCTAATACAGAACGCCTGTAGGATGGACATACAGGAAGGATTTCCATATTTCTGGTGTTCAAGATGATGACAATCTCACAAGATTAGAATTTTCTGTGAACTTTTAATGTCACTGGACCAGAACTGAATACCCAGAACTGAATTAAAACTCAGCATGAGAACAAAATGATCAGTCTGAGTTTTCATCACAAATCCACTCACTGCTGCATCTGGGTACTTGATGGCCACGAATGAATTTATCCTCTCAAAATCCATGGGAAAGCTCTTACAGAATGGGGAAACCAAACTCCAAATCTCTAAAACCCAACTTTTCTGCTTTAGTCAGGGCAGTGCAAAAAAAAAAAAAAAATACAGTGTTCTTCCTTGCAGCCCTTGTGGTGCTTTAATCATCCTAGGAAAATAAGACAGAAGGCCAATACACTTTATGTGTATTTAGACTATGAATTATGGTTTGCACCAGAAGTATGAGAGACCACTGTTAAAATTGCCATCCCCATGGAGAAAAACAGCCGTCAGTGTTGGTGGGCTGCAGCACATGGAAGCTGCGACTGTAACCTTCCCTTCACAAAGCTCTGGCTGCTGATCTCCCAAGGGCAGGGGCACAGCCAGTGTCCAGCACAAGTGGCTCGATCCTGAAGTCTCACCCTAGTTGTCCGCATCTCCCTTCCCTGCATCGGTAAAACGCTGCTAGCAATGTAATGCTTTTATCTCAACAGAGAGCTCCCGAGCTTAACTAATCACGGTGAACAAAGGGATTATTTCTTTCAACATATTCATCAGGGCTTGTGGCTTCTCATGCATTTTCCAGCCCCTAACACCAGAGAGACCTACCTCTGCTCAGAGCTGGTATGTGCTACCGAAATACAAATTAACAGGTCACCACGAGGGAAGGAAAGAGTTAGTTTTCCATTCTGAAGACTGACTTACTTGAGAGCCTGACGTATCTGAAATCAATTTTTAAAAATATATTTAAAGGGCTCTCTTTTATAGAGGGACTTTGTTATGATGTGGAAAATTCACAGCTCCTAACATCAAGCCATGGGTGGAGGGAGCCTGGAGTATGAATTAAAAATAATGTGGTTGTTTGCAGAAATTAGCAGCACTGATTTAAATCCACACACCCCTCCCTCCTCAAATAATCACCCTCTGAACGGAGGTGGTTTATGGAGCCCTCTGGAAAATGTTCCTCATGGCCTCCGTTCCGAACTCAAAATAAAATACATCACATCGCAGCAAATACTTCACCAGGGTGCTGCTCTCTCTTCCCCCCAACCCACGCCTCCCATTTGTTGCTAATTAAACGAAACAGCAGGTGCTTAGACCACAAGCGCAGCAGGGCTACAGCAAGCGCCATGATTAAACCCCCCTGGAATGTCTTCTTGGAGAGCTGCATCTTTCCAGGGACTGGACTCGAAGAGGAAAGATGAGATTAGAGGCGAGGGCTGGGTCGGTCTTTGGCTGCGAGCTCCACAATCAGAGGGTACTTTCGAAGGATGCGTCACTAGAAAAGTCAGGTTTCTGGGAAAGACACTGGCTCCTCTATGGTTCACCAAGGCACCTTCCCAGCATCCTTGCTATGGGGTACATGGAACATAGCGTGCTCTGCCTCTGGGCCGGAGACATCTCCTTTCTCACCCAGCTAAGAGCCATCACCCCAACACAGAGCAGCCTCCCCCACACCAAGGCATGTGTGGGCAGCTCAAATCTTCAGGCAATGATTAGCAATGCAGTCAGAAGCCATCCCAGCCTAACCCTGGGTGAGGCCATGGAATGGATGCGCAATGAGCCAGGGCATCAGAGCTGGCCAAGAAGTTTATCAGCAATGTCTGAACACATGACACATCAGGCCACGCTAATGAGATGGTCCTAGCTGTCACCCGGAGTAAATGGATGCAAGCCGGGAGAACAATTCTGTAACAGCAGCTCACTCATTGGGACATGTCCTCATACCACAACTCCTGGTGCACCTAGTTACCTGCTTCCCTCCACTCTGTGATCCCACCTACAGGTACTCTGGGGACACAGCATGCACTGAACCCACCCCATTTCCTTCATATGAAAGAAAATGACCCTTGCTGCCACCAATGCCATCACCAAGCCTCACCTCCTGACACCAGAAATCAAGCAAATCAAAAGGCAAATGCTATTCCGTTATCAATAGGGGATAGACAATGCTGTAGGAAATGGATAGGCATGGAGGAAGGGGCACTTACAGGCAGCCAGAGCTGAGCGCCCCATCAAACAAGCTCTCCCCTGCATTGTGCTCTGGGGCCTCTTTGTTTCACCCCAGCAAAGTCTTTCCCCTGCTTGCCATGCACCCCGTTCACAGCCACGGCTTCCTCCCATCCCAGCATGCCAGTCTCACTATGGTGACTTCCCACTGAGACAAGCTGGGATGACTTTAATCACCCAAAGGGCACCAGCGAGTACTAACGCAAGAGGACCCTAAACCAGTTGCCAACTGGGATAACATGGTACAAGCCTGGAAATAAACTTCTCATCCCTTCTACAAATTCCACTCCTGGCAGCGAAAGTCTATGGGACCAGGACATAAACCCAAGCAGGAAAAGCACTATTTATATTTCTGCTGAGCAGTTCGCTTCTCTTTGGTCGCTCTGCTGATGTTTCATTTCTTCACCAAACCCTATTAGAAATGGCTGGGGGCTCGGGGGGAGGAGAGGGAACGTGGTCATTAAGGTCTGGCTTAGCTACTGTAATACAACTAACATTTGGCTCTGTTAAAAAGACTCCCAGCCGAAGACTTCAAAGCATTTTACAAACATTAATGAATAAACTTTCTCCAGGAGGGCTGATTATAGCCCCCATTTTATGGGTGGATGTTTCCAGATAACCTTCCTGCCACACCAGGAGTTCCCCACTCCTCGTTCCACACCGCAGACTCCCAGCTCCTAATTACACAAAAAACATCCCTACACTAAGGCAGTGAAATATATTTTGACCTAAAAGTGGAACAGGATTCGACATGAGGTTCCTTAACAGCAACAAGCAGGAACCTACAGCCCTATTGCTCCTGCAACCCACAGCACACCCCTGCTCAGCGGTATAATCCAGGGCTGTCCCACACCCAGAATGAACCTGAAACTTCGCAGGGCTTCTCTCCACCTTGGAAACACTTTTTGCAAACTTCCCCCTTTGCGTAAGGATAGTCAGGGATCACCTTCGTGGAGCACACCACCCTTTACTGCTCCATCTTATTCCCAGATCCCAATGGCAAACAAATCTCCGCCACCTCCTGAAACACCAAATGCTAAATCCTACCCTTGTGTGCAAGCGAGATGTGTCAGAGACCGGCATCCTCTCACCCTCAGCACCGTAACACAATGCGCACCGCAGATGGCTACATAGCTTTTTGCAAAGCTGCACTAACAGCCACCAAGGCACTAAAAACAACAAGACAACCAGGGCTTGTTACAAGGATGCAGGTGTTCACCATGTACCATCCCAAAACATATTTTCCTCACCAGGAAGACACACACACCAGTTTTGCTAAGGCAGCAGCCACACATCACTGCAGTGACCAGGACAAGCCCGGACTTGGATTTCAAAGCTCCCCAGTCCACAGAGAGCCCAAAACATCCCAACTCGCTGGGCTGTCAAAAGCCAGAGATGAGCCAGATAAAACAAAAAGCCTGTGAAATAATTTTTGCTCCAGGTGGATAAGATACACTCCCTGTAAGACAAATTTTTGATCATTAAACTCACCTTAGTCCTTCGAAATAATTTTTTCCCCGTTATCATTTTACTTGGTTCTTTTCTGCTTTGCATTCTAATTCCTTCCCATTTGGCATTTTCCTCTGTCTCTCTCACGGTGTTTTTGTGGTTTGTCCTTCACCTCTCTCAAAACACCTGGCTGAAGATAGCAACTCAGCAAGTCCCACTGGTTTTCTGAACACACCCTTAAAAAAACCAAATGCACCGAGGCCCAAGTGCATGGCTCTGATGTTAACTCAGTTTGCAAAAACAGCGCTAAATCAATGAGGATCTGCCCTTGACTGCACCTGGTGAATCAGAGACATCTCTGCATTGACACTGATGCCTCACGAAGAGCTTCAGTACAGAGCTCTGCTTGCACTGCAGGTTTACAGAAATTATCTTAAACACAGAGATCATAGAATCATAGAATGGTTTAGGTTGGAAGGGACCTTGAAGATCATCACGTTCCAACCCCCCTGCCACAGGCAGGGACACCTCCCACCAGACCAGGTTGCTCAAAGCCCCATCCAGCCTGGCCTTGAACACCTCCGGGGTGGAGCTTCCACAGCTTCTCTGGGCAGCCTGTTCCAGTGCCTCACCACCCTCAAAGTGAAAAATTTCTTCCTAATATCTAATCTAAATCTGCCTTCTTCCAGTTTGAAGCCATTCCCCCTCGTCCTATCAATGCTTTTCTGAGTCTCTGCTTAGTCCTTTGTGAGCTTGCTCACAGCTTCTGTCAATCAAGAATTTGTCAGCAACACGCTCCGCTCCAAAGCATGAATGTCCTCACAGGATCGCAACTCCCCACTCTGCTCTGCTGGCTTTGCACCCTCACAGGGTCCCAGCTGCACTCGAAGGAGTCCCATGTGCACGGACTCACTTGCAGTACAATTTCAGGACAGCTGCAGCTCACACCAGCCCTGCTGCAGCTGTGGACCTGAACACTGCGACCCACTGCTGCGTACCTGCGGCTCCTACCCGAAAGGAAGCTCCCAGGGTTTGGATCTGGGAATGCTTTGGGTCAGAAACATGCTCGGGGCATGCACCCAGGACACCCTCCTCTCACACATGTACTGAGGGACCATCAACCCTGCCACGCTTCTCCTGGGTATGGGCAGGGAAGAGCAAATGCTAACCCAACAGTTAAATGGGGTAGCTTCAGAAAACCATGGTTATGGGCACCTGTACAGGTAAATGCTCAATGAAGGGTGTGAAGTCAGCGGAATACCAGCCAGGGCCGTGCCAAAGCATCTGACATACTGTAAGAGTTCAAGTCCTCCCTTTCCTGCACAGTTACTATAGACCAGATCTCTCCTTTGAAATGAAAAGCATAAGGCGGAGAGCAAAGCCCCCAGCTCGGCCAGGTGTCGTTCAACCTGGGCACCCAGGAAGGAGGGTGCACAAAGCTGTGCTTCCCCACAGCATCGGGGAAGTCATGCTTTCTGCATGACTTCACCACTCATCTGCTCAGCAGCCTGGCTCCTCTGTGGGTTTTGCTGCCCTGACCGCTCCACTGGGGGCTCATCGATGCTTCCCCTGAAGGAGGGAAAGGGGAAATTGCAAAAGACAGTTCTGCAGTGGGAAAACTTGTGTTTGCACGAGACATGAAACCACTCTGGTTGCAGAAAAGGAGAAGCATGCCACGACTCTAGGCAAGCAGGAAGGGAATAAGGTGGAAAACAAACTCCCAACTTCACACTCCATACGCTGCTCCTGCAGAAAAGGTTAGTTATTCAGGTGTTACGGGGAAGAAGCAAATAGCACCCAACGCTCATAAATCAGGCTGGGGTGAGCCTGATCAGGAGCCTTTCCTATGGCAGTCCCGACTACACACAGTCCACAGTGGAAGAGACGCCAGTTGACGCTTTTGTTTGTCATGTAAGCAAACCCGGCGTAACACAACCAGGAGCTACGGCTCCTTCCAGACACAGCCTTCCCACATCTGAGCCTGTGAGAGCAGAAAGCCGGGAGGGGCGAGGTGGCAGGGAAAAGAGCCCTGACAGAGCCCTGCATAACCTTTCCATTATGGCTGGGCAATTTTCTATTTGCACTTAAATGCATTAATGTAAATAAACTCCCCGTAACCCTTGAAGGACTATTTAGGACGTTTGCAAAAACAACCAGCTCCTCTCATCGCGAGCCAAGGGATGCGAACACAACAGGCACTTCTCATCTCGGTCTCCGCACACTTAATGAAAGTGAAGGATTGTATTCCCTGCACAAAAGCGGAATTGTGTTTCAGGGCTGGGGGTGTGAACTCAGAGCGATTTTCCGGCAGTATAAATAATTGAAAGCTGAGTACGATTAGGGGAGAGCGGCGAAGCAGTAGAGGGGGTGGAATTGTCATGCATGAACTTTTTGGGCTTGGGTGCTTCAGGGAAGAAAGGCCACAGAAAAATCCCACCGAGGAATTTAATTTTCACACAGAGATTCCAGAAAAAAATAAAAAGGCTGATCTTGGTCTGTGGTAAAAGAGGAAATACGCTAATAAAGCCGCACTTGGAGAATTCACTGCCTGTGTGAGAGCAGCCCCAGAGCCGTCGCTTTGGCTGAGGCCGGTTCCACAGCCGAACTACTCTCCTGTTTTATTGTTCCAGCAAACAAAACCTGGAACAAGGTTAAAAAACAAGTGGGCTCCTCCCAAGGCTGAGCTTTAAATCCTGCTGTGGAGACTTAATGGGCTATCATGAGACCTTTCAACACCAGAATAATGGAGATGGAGGTGGGATAACACAGGAGGTATACGTTGAGCCTTGACATGCTCTGCTGAAGAATGACTTTCAGCCCAGTTTTACCCTAATTCTGCATAACCCCTAGTACAACATATCACCCAGGAACAAAACCAAGAGGCATAGGCCCAATACCAAAATGTTCCATCTTGGTTCAGAATTTTTGGCAATTTCAGGCATGTTTTTCTAAACATGTGCTTTCCATTAGCACCACAGCCTTGCAGGGACTCACGCATCCTGATGGAGTTGATTTTTAACATGAAAAGCAACCAACAGCTATGAAATAGGTCTGAATCCTCCCCAGCTGATGTAAGTCAACTCAGTGACTTTGGGACAACTTGCTGCTTTTCCTCTCTGTAGCTGTATCCAGGAGAGCCGTTCCCACATTGCAGGGTCCCCACCATCCTCAAAGCCTCCGGGTCAGTGATAGGCACGGGATGTAGGTACTGATAACAAGAACAACTTATACAAACCAAACCTCTAGAAAGCAAGGGAATAGTTCCCATCAAATAACCCTTTTGACTAAGTTCACTGCTTTCTGTGCTTGCTAGAAGCCCGTAAGTGGAGTTTGATATTCTTCAGGTATTCCTTGAAGGACCTTCTCAGGTAACAAGCTCGTGTAGTTCAAATGGTGAATGTGGAGTATCCAACAGTAGGATATAAGCTAACCTTCCTGTTCCCCGGCAGAGCGGCTTTAATCCTTCATAAGTCAGGTTCCCACTCCAGACAATGTGAATTCATCCACTGGGAAATTTGCTATCCATTACAGTTCTGCAGCGCTCCCTTGAGATTCCTGGGTTGGACAAACCTGCTCAAATTAAAATCTTTCTAGATAATTCATAAAAAACGCATGCATGCAAAAAGCAGGTAAAGTAATTTGTTTATAGGTTCCAAATAATATCCACAAAGACTTTTCCAGTCTTTGTCCTGTTCTAAAAATACTATTCCATGAATACGTGAGCATCTGGTAATGTGGCATTACTTCACAGCCATCAGATCCAAACTGGAGAGAGAAGCTGAACCAGAAACTGGCATCACAGCTGAACTTTCCCAAGTATTACACAGCTTTAGGTCAAGAGCCTTCAGTGCACACTTCTCTCTCATACTCAAAGTCCACACCTCCTCTAAAAAACCCACCCCACTGGGCTCTTAATAAGCAGTGAGAGTTCATCACTGCTGAGCTCTGACACTCATTCAATTTCAAAGATTTCCCTGATGGTACCTCTAACTCTTCAGCCAGGGGAAGCTCTGGTCCAGCTGCCCGGGCTCAGAGCGCTTGCAGAGGGCTCCTAACCAGGACACTTCCCATAGCCACTATTTCAGAGGTCAGGTCTCCTGGGGGAACTCTGCTTTATGAGCTCTCACTCTCCACCTGAAATCGGAGCCACTTAGTCATTCCACACTCCCCTCTGAACCCCCCAAGGCCTTCCTCTATGAAGCAGAGCTGGCACTCATCGCCATCCCAGCATGATCACACACCTCAGAGATGGACTTCACACTCTCCCTTGGTTGATGAGATTAACAGGGCACTCAATGTGGGATCCAGGCCTCATGAAATCATGCAGAGCAAAACCCAAACCTTAGCATCATCAGAGGCGGCAATTTCCAAACCATTGCCCACCTCAGATCACGCACCATCCAGGCTGCACAGCACTTTGGGGAAGCAGCAGACCGAAAACCCACAGTCCTGTTGGCCCCAGGGGCACAGGCTCTTCTCTTGCCAAATAAAATTTATCTGCTGGCCAAAAGCACACAGTTGAGCAATTCTGATTTATTCCAGCAGGGATCAAGGATATGTCTGTGTGCATCCACACACACACTCTCACTAGGGTCATGATGGAAGATGCTTTCTAAGAAGGTTGAGGAACAGCAGTAAGACACCATGTATAGTTAAAAGGATGCAGTAAAGAAGTCAACAACCTCTTTCTGATGCTCGCAACCTTTCAAAAAAAAGAAAACCCCTACTCATTTGTCTAACTACATATAGAACCT
The DNA here is from genome assembly GCA_003993805.1 of Himantopus leucocephalus. Classification (NCBI taxonomy): domain Eukaryota; kingdom Metazoa; phylum Chordata; class Aves; order Charadriiformes; family Recurvirostridae; genus Himantopus; species Himantopus leucocephalus. Next base: position 26,087,282 of record RSEF01000006.1, read on the forward strand.
GGAGCTTAATTCAACTTTGTTTTACTTCTAGGATCGGGAGCCTGCCTAAAGAAGAGCTACAAATAGAATGTTAACAAAGATCTGCCAGTGTTGAACTTGCGCTCAGAGGCTGCAAAAGACACAAGATCACAGTGACAGTGAATTCCCTTCAGCAACCAGAGCAGATCACTAATTGTGCAGCCTCTCTGGAGCGGCTCAGATTGTCGCAGCACAGCACATAGGAGGATCGCAAGGATGGAAGGAAAAAACTCACCTTCAGAGCAGCTTATCACTTGTTGTCACGCTCCTGTAAGACCTCTGAGATGAATTAGCATTTAATCTGGGTCAGATAAAGCAAAAGCTTCTTGATGGTGTGATGAAATGTTTCAATACTACTGATTCCACACACAGGACATGAACACCAGGGAAATAAGGACTTGTCAACATCCAGGAGAATATCAGCATTGTATGGAACAACGTGCATGTGGTACAATGACCCCAAACAGCATCCAGCACAGTCACTGATGCCATGGTGGGGTCCAGGATCCTGGTCTTGTGCAGCAAGGGAATGGAGAAGGACACAAACCTCAGAGATGCAGCTTCCAGAGACTCCCATCCCACAGTGGGGTCAGGACAACCACCCAGCCAGAGCCCCAAAACCTCACTGAGGCAGGCAGGGGAATACATTCAATTGGTGCTAAGCAGCAAATATCACCCCATAGCCACCATGTAGAAGATCCCCACCCTGCAGCGTACAGGCAATATTCAAGTGTCAGCTTTATGCCTTAACAGCACCCAAGTGCAGAAGTAGGAAGGGGAGTGTTCCCACAGGCTGGGTCGCTTTCTCAACTGCAGGTTATTTGCCGTGTTCATTGAACGTGGCCTCTATTGTAGTTTGGCAGGCACTTTGCCATTTCCACATCACGGCCCTCATCTTTGTCTGACGTGTAAAGTCTCTTTAGAAACAAATACTGGAAGCTGAACAGATTGTTTTGCCAAGCAAACATTTAAATAATGATGGAAATAAGAATTATAAACAACACCATTTATTCATTGAAGACAAAGATACTGCCCCAAGCCAGCTGGTATCCTAAGGCACTGACTGAGTGCTAGAAGGAAAAAGGGTATTTAAATAGCCTTTAAATCGGTTGAGACAACCATTCCCATATCAGCTATTCATTTTTTTTCCAGGGGCATTTCAATTCCCCCAGCAAGCCCTGTTACTGACAAGCTTGCTGCTGGGCTATTTTTCTGAGGGCATGGGGGCTTCTGCTACTAGGAGCCAAGCCTTGCAAGCGCGGCTGCACCGGGACCTCCCGCACAGCTGCCAAAATGCGGCAGGCACAGTCAGCGCTCACAGCCGGCAGCTCTTCTCCTCCTGGAAATCTGTTTTTCTGCATCACCTGCACACCATGCCACTGCTGGCCTCTCCACACACTGTCCAGGATAGCAGCAGCAGACGACCGGCCCGTGTTTACTCGGAAGAAAGGACATGCCACTTCTCCCCAAGGAGCCAGTGCTGACCTTTGGGAACAGACATGTTGACAGAGCCACATTCAGATTTCCTCTGAATTTTCTCAGGCTTGTTTCAGTTTCAATCCTGCTCTGAAGGAAGCTGTTTTCAAACCAAACCCTACATCCTGACTGCTGGAGTAACCCCATCCTCACAGCCCCGTGACTACCAGGGATGGCCCTGAAGCCAAGCCCTGGGTCTGAACCTCACGGGTCAGGTATGGAGCCAGGCCCCTGCTCTGGATGAGGATTTCACAGCAGCTCTCAATGCCTACAGCAGGGCCAGGATGCTGAGGCTCAGCGTGCCACACCGAGGGAATGGCAACAAGAGAAATGTGATCCTTGCAGCCCAGACCATCATGGCCAAGGCCAGCACAGCCCAGAGCAGAGGGAGCCGCATGCTTTGACTGCAGAGCCCAGATGCCCATCTGGGCCCACACAGCCCAGTGAGAGCATTATCAGTAAGTAAAATCTTCCCTTTCTCCCCCTTTGCCTTCTGTTTCACTGTGCACTTGCACCACAGCTTGATGAAACAGCCCTCTGCCATGCTGTTCCTCCCCATCTCCTGCCCTGCCCTGTTCGACCCCACCTCCTCCTCCAGCTTTCCTGCCTGTTTCCATACGCGCACACGTAGCCCAACAGAAACACTCCCTGAGCTTGTCAGAGGCTGGGAATCTTTTTAAGGCAAACCTCCCACGCTGCGAGAGGGGCAAGCTGCATCACGCGCAGAGCCACATCAACAGCCCTCCTTCTCTTCCCACAGCGCCAGGAGCTACGTGCGGGGTGGCACCTATGGAAACGAGCATCACTCGTTGCAGAGCGACCCTGCTGCTGTGGATGGCTGAGAAGACCAGGCAGTGACTCTACTCATCCTACTAAAAAGGCCTGGTGGGTTGAAGGTTAGGAGTCAGCATTTGCAAACGCAGGAGCACACTTGCCCCATCGCATTCTTACCTATACTCTTCACCACTGATAAAGTTAGTGCATGCTTGAGCTTGTCCATTCACCACTCCTGCAGAGCTAAAAGCATGAATGTTACAAAACCAGTCATTACTGAGTTAGACCACACTGGGCCACCAGATTTAGGGACTGTGGGTCCCCACTTTGGCAATTAACCCAAATTGACTAATGGAGTGAATATATGCGATTCCGTCAGAGTCCCGTCAGGTTCCTACCCCACAAACACCCTGCCCCAGTTCCCCCTTTGCTCTGCCCCAGGAAGCCTGCACCCCAAAGCCACCAGGTCCTGTTTCGAATCATAGTGACCAGGTGAAACGCAGCGTGCTCCGGCATGGGGCACAGTTACAACCACCTAACTGGAAGTGAGAGTGGGCGTTACAGTATTTGATACAGCTTGGGGTAACAGAGAAAGGGATGTTTGTACAGAAGAGCACGTAACGGAAGAACAATCAATAGCAGCAGCATTCAGATGAACTCTAGTGTGAGCAAGAAAAGCAGGGGTGCAGACTGTAATTACTGGTTTTTATAGTACCATTTTTGTTTAATGTCCTCTTCAATGCTCAGTTACTCCATTATAGCACTATAAACAATCAGGATGACCCTAGCAATAACAAATGAAGCTCTTGATGTTTTATCGTCAGCCTGGAAACAACTTACATCTCTTTCCGCTCCCTAATAAAATTCTTGATATTCTTTATTTTTTTAATGTTCTAATTGGCTGCTAGTGAGCTCCTCTTTCTGCACCACTTTGAAGAAAACCTGCTTAGATCAGCAGACTGCATCAGGCAGATAATTTTTCGCTAACTGATACACAAAGCAAATGCTTGAACAGAGCCTTGTTTATTTGCCTTTTCAAAATTGTGACATTTCAGATGTCTCCTTGCAGCCAAAATGTCTGTGTGGGTCGTTGTGCGGAGAGACGGAGATCTGCCTACCTAACATTCCTGCCGCAGCTCCGGCGGGGACGTCGTTTGCCTCTCTCACAGCCAGAAACAAAATGTGGGATTATGGCACGCGGCTAAAGCCAGCTGCTGTGTTTTGCCTTGGAGAAAGCTGCATTTCGCTATTGTGAGAAAGGATCTCCTGCACGCGGAGACCCAGCTGTCCTCACGGGAGCAACAGAGAGGCCGGTATCCAAACGTAGGGTTTGTCTCTCTGCCGAGGCTCTGGTCCTGTTCATACTCTGACTCCAGGCACCGAGTAAGACAGGCAGGAAATCAGAGCAGAACATTCAGAGTCACTGAATAAAGTGCACAAGATGAGCCACTGGTGATTCAAGCAAAGACAGCAGGCACTGAAGCACGGTCACATTTTCCCTGCTCATTTTGCTGGCGAGAGGGTTTCTCGGCAGCAAGGGGCAGCACCCAGTTGGGGTCATCACATCTATAAAAAGCCCAAGGTGGTACTGAGTGACTGGCAGGGTGAGGTGGGGAGTGGGGTAAGAGCCACCCCTCAGACTTGCCAGCTGCAAACACTGTTGTTGCTTCCCAGTCCAGCATGGCGACTGGGAGGGTGAGCTGTCTGCATCCCCACACTTCTCCACCTTATGCTTTGGGCAATTATTTATGTACACACTCAACTGCAAGTCCCCGTCCTGCTAACAGCCTCCAAAAGCACTTCCCAACAAGAAAAACATGAGCCTTACATCTGTAGATGTTTTTTACTGCAGAGTGGAAATGCCAGGAGTTATCCCTGCTATCCCAATAAAACAGGGTCCTTTCCCAGCATCTTTGGGGACAACAGGAGCATTGCTGACCTGAACTACCAACTCGGAAGAGGATTCTGCTACCACCACCAGCAAATCCATCAGTGACAGTGGGAGACATTGGACGGCATCCAGGAAACATGCCCGAATAAGCCACCAGCCTGCCGTGAGGGTCAGCACTAGCTACAGGCAACGGTCACATCATCATCTCTCCCAGTGATGGGCACCTCATCCTCCTCCATTCTGCATCACAGGCAAAAGCCAAGCACCCAGGTGCAGAGTGCAGGAGAACGCAGCGCTTAAAATATTACATTAGGAGGTGGCTTTGACCCCACGTGGTGCTCAGGTGCAAATACCTCCCCAGGGTGAAAGACAACAAATAATTGGACTTGACTAGCAATTCATTGCAATGCTTTCATCTCTGCAGAGTTAATTCAATACTTTCAATCCTATTTACTGAAACGTTGGCACCCATATGTATTCTGACCCACTCTCAGCAGCAGATGTGACTTGGTTGCACAATTAAATGATGCAGCAACGCCGTGATTTAATTTAAGCCTGTATTTATAGATCTCTAGTCCTCACTGAAGCAGCACGGGGCCGACACTTGGCTTGTTGCATTGGGTTCTGTTTGCTGTACTTCTCACACCTTCATGGGGCAAAATCCAGCTTGCACATCCCATGGTAAGTCCAGTCTCACTGCCCTATTACTCATCTTGAAAACAACCTGACTCCCTACTCAAGTATATGCGCTGCTGAAATAGCATGACCAAATACTTCTGGGGTTTGAATCCTTGGGACTCTTACTGCCTGCAGTGCCTAAGAGGATTTGCTAGGAAGTGTTTCAGAAAACCCAGTATCTAGTAATGCAAGGGCTCTCAAAACCACTGAGCCACTTCCCACAGAGACAGCCGTTCAGGGAAGGGTGGGCTCTTTTTTAGAGAAACATGAAACTGCAGTAGAGAAATTAATTATCTGTATTCCTCCCTCCTTGCCCCCGGGCAGCCCCCCAGGTTTCCCCATGGGTCCTATCCGCTGTCACTGTCAACACCAGGCACTACAGCCCTGATTAAGTCATTACAAGTCAGCCCTTGTTCCTCCACTTCTAGTCAAGAGCAAATGAGACACATGCAGGTTTAGGAAGCCCTGAAGTACGACTCTGTTGTGGACACAGTAGGATGAGAGGAGCTGGCAGAGACCTGCAGGCTCCAGCTGTTTGGACACAAGTGGTGCCCGTGGATTGGTTGAGCATTACTCACTGAGCATTTGCTTGATTTTCTGCTGGAAGGGCCACATGGGGATAAGCAGGGACATTACCAAAGTCAATTGATTATGCTAAGGCCACATTACCATGACTGGTATTAGGTCACAAAACACAGGGCCAACCAGTGCTAGGTCAGACATTCAAGCTTCCACCAAAAATCTGGAAATCACAGGTTATCTCCTTATCTGGTGCAAAGTGAGGAGGATCTAAGGAGACTACTTTGATCCTCAACAAGCAGATGGCAGCCCAACACCTACCATGTGGTCCACAATCAAGAGCCAGGTTCAGCCCCTCAGGGGTTTGGGGAACGTGGGCTGGTACCTCCATGTTGCTCTCCAACTTTCATCATGAAAGTCTCTACTCTGGGCTTTCCGTTGGAAACAACGTCGCTCCATTCAGGAAATCTTAATGTGACTAGAAATCACCACCTGCAAGGCAAGATGCAGCGCAGCCTAGAGCCCCACTGCAGGCCAGTCATGGTTCAGACAGCAAACATGGGGAATCCTCCACTGCTAAATCCTGAAACAGCTGCTTTACAATACCAGAAGGATTCTCCTATAAACACTAAGGTCTCCCTGTTGAAGTTGCCTGAAGCTGGAGACAGGAGAAGCAGGTCCACCAGGTACAGGGAGCCATTAACCAAGCGTTAAGCCTGACAATTGCAAGCAGCTGGAAAAGGGTCTGCAGAGCTTCTACATGAAGCTTTCCACGTCTGCTTATCCATGTGCATGTGGTAACAACAGCATTTGCTGTTTAGGCAGAATCACTGCACATGAAGCCACAAGTTTACCAAAATGCAAAGGTTTCCCAAAGTGCCCTAACATTTAATTTGCTTTTCCAACTCCCTTTGCAGGCCTCGTTAGAGTTGTAAATACATGTTGCAATTCAAGACCCAAAGTTCGTTTCACTTGCCTCACCTCGGAGATGCTCTGGCAGCAACAAGAGCCCAGAAAAAAAAACAATAGCAAAAAAAAGAATCACCTCTGAGAGTCTAAAAGCACCTTATGGCAAGCCTGAGCACACAGGGCCTTGTCCCCGTCTTGCAGCTGGGAAACTGAGGCACAGATCACCACAGTGACATGCTTACAGAGACATGACAAGACTGTGAAAACCCCAGGTGAAGACCTCAGTTTCGGTAACTGTGCACCTCACGCTGCAAGAGCTAAAGAGGCTGTTGCAGAGAGCTGTCACTGCTCACGCAGTGGTGGCCCTGACCGAGATCCCTGGGAGGGAAAAGGGTTAAGGAAGGGAATTTTGTTACTTTCTTGTCGTATTTTCTCGTGGGGGAAGAAGCGTTGTGCAAGCAGGAGTTTTCCACTGGCGCTAGGCCCCCTTGCACTTATCAATGGGACCTTTCAGGACTCACTCCCTGATTGAGACATCATTTCCTGTCCAACACACTAACCCCATTGATAACTCCACGCTTGATGGGAACTTTTCAAACCTACCAGGAAAGGCCAGGAGACCCAGAAGAACATATACATGAAAACAGAACTGGGGCGAAAAGAAAAAGAAGAGAGAGAAAGAAACAGTTTTGGCCACAATCTGCACAGTGACAACAAATGTTTGTCATTATGGACCTGTGCATCTTTAGCAGGTACACCAGACACAGAGAAGCCACTGACATACTCTTCACAGGAGTGGGACTAGCAGGTCTGGTGCTTCAGGCCAGTAAGAAGTGGAGAGGGGCACAAGAGGAAGCTTAAGAACATTCCTCTTTTGTCTTCCAGTCACACAGCAAACACAGAAATCAGGACTGGCTACAGAAATAGTCCAGTTTTCCACCAGAAAAGCCAAGAGGCCATAACCAATATAGTTAGCAAAACAGGCTAGATATTTCAGATGTCCAAGTACCAGAAGTGACACATAAAGGGGGAACAATGATGAAACTAGGACTCTTCAAGGTATCTCAGATCAAGCGCCCAAGGGAGGAACCTTTTTTTTCCTAATTTATCATGGCAAACCCGCTCAATGTTATTTCCCAGGACACAGCCAAGCTAGCTGTGTACATCCTTAATACTGGCTGTGAGCACTCACTTGACAGTCTAACTACAGCCCAGCTCCAACCACAAGCTCCAGCCCAAAACAGACATTTCCTCCAAAGTTTAAGAGTCCATCAAACCACAGCTTTTGTCTTCACCTATCTCCAAACAGGGATTTCTTAACCCCAGGCAATCAGACTTTTGCTGCCTACAAAGGTATACTGATATAAAGGTATCAATGGACCTGGAGTATCGCTAAATAGGACAACAGCCAGAAAGCTCTCACTACCCATACAGATGCTGTGGAGCAGCACCAGAAATGAAGTAGCTGATGCCATGCTGAACTTTGTAATTTGGACTTTTCCAGTTTCCTGGCTTCAGACTTGAGCCAGCAGCTATTCAGCAAGAAAGCTTTTGAAGAAACCTAAACACACAGGCATGGAATACAGCAAAGGAGCTGTACAAAACAGCAGGAGCCAGGACACCAGCTGGCTGGGTAGATGGTTAGGAGCAGGGTCTGGAAGGTTTCCACTGCCATCTGCATTACTGAACTGCTGTGGGAGTGTGCAAAAGCTCTGTTGTTTTCAGCAATTTGGGTAAGTAGTTTCGGGGGGCCCAAAATGTAGCTCCCTTTCTGTTCTAAGTGAATCTCAAGTATTTAAAATTAGATTCCCTCTTCAATAGGAACCATTCATGAAAATGTCAGCTTTAAATGTCTTTACAGTGCAAGTTACTCACTGTGAGCATACCACCCACTTATCTTATACCCTACAAGGACAGAGTCTGAAAAGTTTCAAGATCATGACATGTAACAGACCAAACAAGCACAAAGCCTTATTTAAAGGCGCTATTAACCCAGCTGGAAACACGACTAGAAGTGTGAGTAGAAATAATATTTTATGTTAGACAAGACAGACTTACCTGCAGGTCAAAGAACTTGCTATATCTCCGGTAGATGATCTGGGAAGTCAGGTCAGACCATGTTACATTGATGATATAGACCTGTTCAGGGAAAAGAAAATACAAGTTAAGGTGGGCTCTGAAGCACAGGATACCTCCAAAGGCTGAACGGTCAGTACAGGTAAGTTCTGCATCTCACTGGCCGCTCCTGCTCACAATGAGGAATACAACCCTGCGTGCAGGAATAGCCTAAATTAAAGCCATTGCCCTGTTGCAGCCTTTAGCAGAGGTCTCAGGAGAGCACCCAGTGTTCTCCCACCGATCCCCATCACCAGCTCCCACTAATTTTGCTCTCCCTGGGATGAAAGCTTTAATTGGGTGACAGCACGTTTTCTGGTCCCTGGTAGCACACTCTGCCCTCTACCCCTGTCGGTATGGAGGGCCCCAGGGCACATTGGAGGCACGGTCAGGAGAGCTACTCTACTCCTGAAGTAACAGCCCATCATGGGCTGCTGATGTGCAACCCCATGCTCCAGGTTTTCCTTGTATATGGAGACGTGACCATGGCCCTTCTCAGGCAAGACGTGGCTCTAGTTCAACAAAGAAATTCAAAGGGAACCCAGCTCCAGGGGGCTTGTGGGATTACAGCCGTGCAACACAACCGCTTATGCACACCCACACCCACAAGACAACAGCTCAACCCTACAGCATACAGCCCTTGCTGAGTCACGTCGTACCACTCAGCATCTCTGACACCTATCAGAGTGATCCAAAGGTGATATAAAGCAGGTCAGTGAGAGCAACACTGTTTTCTTACAGTGGTGGAAACAGCAACACAAGCCCAGAACAGGCCCAGGATTTCCCTTGTCCAGCCCTAGTCCACCCCCAAAACAGTCATCTAAGAGAAACACTGTTTTGCTGGAAGATGTGATAAAAAATGATTAACACACACATACATACACAAACATATATATATAAAAAAAATAAAAAACACACAAATGTTTCCTTTTGACCCTAGTACCTCCAAAACATTTAAAGAAAAAAGGAAAAAACGAGCCAGATTTTGCTCTCTCATACACTGGCCTTCATGCCAAACACCATTTCTGCTGCTTTGATGACAGATACATGACAAGACTTCAGCAAACACAGGATGGAGCCATCCAGGGTGACTGACCGCTGAGGGTGACTACACAATGCCAGTGTAATGGAAATCACAGCTAGGCCAGCTCCTGGGTCTTTAAAGCAATTTCCAGGTTTTACATATGGAGTGAGATAAGGATCTGGCAGAGGAAACAGGAAAGCATCCCTCCTCCCTCAGCCCCAGTACTGCAGCAGGAGCTCTCCCTTTTGCCATGGATGCAGAAGTGAAGCTCCCTGTCTCCAGAGATGGGGGATGGATAAGCATCACCCTCTTCTCCAACTCCCCCAGGACACTAGCCCACCTTCAAGGTGCTGATGCAGGGTAATTGCTTCTGTGCTTTTAACAGTAAAGGGTACCGTTAAAAGGGTAAAAGCTTAATGTTAAACGTTAAAAGGTACCGCATGGAAACCCCTGGAGGGATGCTGAAGAACAGACTTAACAATGCTTTTCTAAGGACCAGTGAGGGATTTTTCCCTTCTTCTTTCCTGATAGGAGACAGGTGTCATCTGATGTCCCGGAAACAACAGAGGTCCTGCAGCCTCACTTTCCTCTCTGCTTGTTATGACCGTGTTCAGTCCCCAAGGCAGTTTGCTCCCCTTCCGCTGCGTCCCAGTTTCATGGTATTTGAGAACTGGACATGCTGAGCACAGGAGTTCTGGGTCCTCTCACAGAGCACTGAGCGTAAGGACTAAGAGCCTGAATTTGACTCAGTTCAAACCTACCTGCTGTTCCCACCATAGCAGAGAACATTGAGGCTGACAAAGGAAAGACTGGCAAGAGCATGACTCCCAGCAAACCCAGGTTATTCCTCTGCTGCGTCTCATATTTCTCCTGGAAAATCAAGCCACACAACCTCTCTCCCACAGTACACTAGGGTGCCACCAGCACTGTCCTGCTTCATGAAGGGGAGATACAACTGCGTAACGTGAAGATTTCAGGTCCCCTCTAAAGATTGTACCCGCACAGACAAGCCAGAGGAGTCAGAGCCTGGGAAGGAAGCTGCTGTTGCCAATTTTCAGGCCAGCCACACTACACTGAAGAATATTTTTCCATGTGTTTGTTGTGAAGGAGGAAAAAAAAAGGTTTGTAGCTTCACTCAGCTAATTCACAACACAAATATTTCTACTCATTCTCTATCCAACAGCTACTTTCAGATGGAAAACCCATTTGATTAAAAACAGATCATGACAGATGGGAGCTGACTGGGATCCAAAAGCAACTTCAGATACTGTAATTCTGGCCCTGGGTTCTCACAAAGGGGACGAGACATGGATAGAAGAAACATATTGTACATGCAAATAAAGATTATATTTTTTCTTTAATTATGCATCTTTTCTCCAGAAGCTAGAAAAAAACACGTATGCCACAGATATTCAGGCTTCTTTAATTTTACGGCACTTCAGGCTTCCCCATACTAGTACTCAGAACCTGCAAAAACTCTGTGTCCCCGAAATTTTTAACAGCCTGCAAGTCTGCTTGATCAAGACCTACTCCAGGCAGGAGTTAATCCTGTTTTAAGAGTCCAGCATCATTCAGTGGTGCAGTAAGTGGCACAACACCCCCATGACAGGAGAGGGGCCAGAGCTGCGTGTGAAGGGATATTCTGGGCAAGAGGTTGGATGTGTTTGGTGCAGGGAGCGAGTGTAGGAGAAGGACCCCACTGCACGGTGCAGATACAGTCCCAGGTCTGAAATCCAGGCTCCGCGGGAATGAAACCGCTACTGACTTCAGTCAAGTCAGGAATTTGCTGCACATTTAAAGTAGCAATTAAATCTTTTTGAGCCTTAGGTCTCTTCAAGCTCAGCAAGTGATGAATTGGGCAGCATGCAGATGCACTGACTTCTATTTCATGGGAAGATCATAGCGGGAGCAAGAAAAGCCTTTAATCATAACCCAGAGCTCTGTGAAGTGAGAAACGAAAGGGCTCAAAATCTGCATGGTGGGACGCAGGTGCAAAATCTGAAATGGCTATTGATTTTCTTTGCTTGTTTGCGTAAATCAAATTGCTTCTTGAAAGCCACCATTTAAAATAATGGGGAATCACTGTTTGCTAGAACTCAGAAAAGATCTGTAAAATACCAGATTTTAAAAGCAAGGTCTAGAGGTTTCAAAAGCCTTAGATATCATGTTTCTCTCCCTCAGAGATCAGAGTTTGGTGATTATTCGCTTCTGCTGCCTTAGCCAGACCCATAACCTTTTCATGAGCAGCAAACATTACATCAGCTTACCTCGACATTTTTTCGCTCAGATCTTAAAACGGGTCGCTGTGAAAGCGATCAATGATATCCCTGGGGAGAACGAGAAAAGCAGTCCTGGGGGAGCCCGAGGTCATGCAAACGCAACGGGACAAGGAGGCAGCAGGAAATATCAGATAAATACAGTGAGCCGTCCCACGCTCGAACGCCCGGCAGACCCAGCATCGCCCTCGCGAGCTGCTCACAGAGCCAAGGGAGGGCTTTCTGTGGCTTCCAGCTGCTCCCCAAAACTGAGCCACGTGAGCCACCGCTCCAGCACACAGCTGGTCCCGCCGACGGGAGAGTACTGGGCCCTCGGCACGCTGCTTCTTGATAAAAGAAGATAAAATCAAAGCATCTTACATGTCTTGGAGCAAGCTCTTTTGTGTAAGTACAGTGTTTTCCTACAGTCCCTACATGCACAGAACTAAACTGTAATCATGATTGCAAATTACAAATTACTACAATAACTAATTACTTAAGGTTAAAAGACTTGCTTTACGTATCTGCCATGTTTATGAGTGTAAAGAAGGGAAAATGCAGCTGCAAATGCTTCACCTTAAAAATCCTTAACAAAAAGAAAGTTCTTGGCAATAAATAATAATTGAAGTACAAATTACAAACAACTTATTGCACTATCACCGGATGCCCCAGCCACTAAGTATGTTCAGTTTTTAATTTCACAGATCTGGCCTTTTTTTAGTCTACTATGTATTTTAAAATAAATCCCTCTTCAGAGAAACAAGTGGGCCTGTACAAACTGCAGAATATTAATCAGGAATTAAGCTTGATAAGCAGCTCTTAATATTCATGCTGCACGAAAGAAGGTGCAGGATGTCAGGGGGATTTTATCAGCTGCTAATTATTGTTTAATTCTAGCTCTGGGAAACTTCCATTTTACCCACCACAAAGCATAAAATTTATTGCAAACTGAACTTATTGCTCTCCTTTTACTGCCTACACCAAGTGATGAGGAGAGATGACTTCCTACTACAAAAAGCATTCCCTCAAATGTCATTGGGCATGACTTTATCATTGAATGTCTTGTTTTCAATGGAAAATATCCAGTTCCAGCTGGCACAAAACCCAGAGATAAAGAATTCAGGTTATTCTCATGTGACTGATTTTTCAATTGGCTTTTAAGAGGCTAATGTTTTGTTTTCTACAGCCAGATGAGCTGGAGTAGAAGATAAATGCCTGAAATGAGCAGTTTGATGAGACCAAGATAAGAACATCCACAAATACACGAGCTATTGGCAAAGATTGCAGAGCAGAAACTAGAAATATACCCGCACGCATAAGAGAGGGTGCTGCTAACCTTTAATAAGTAATTACAGTAAATGCCAGCTATTAAGGAAGTTTTATGAATGCAAAAAACCAACGCTATGGTGCAATTTGTATGCAAATACCATCACGATAGTCCCTTTTATCCTGGAGAATGTCAGCTTCTTCAAAGTCTCGTATTAAAGCGTTGGATGTTTGTCCTCCAGTGAATCATGATTGAGTTGGAAAAGACACTCCTTTTCCCCCGTATTCAGATCCTATCACTGCCTGTCAGCTGGAAACTTTCCACCAGCACAGCTCAGCACGTGAACGCTCCCTGGTCTGCTTCTGCGCAAAGTCAGCCCAGCTCCCGCAAGGCTCGCAGCAATTCCAGCTGCTTCATTTAGCTGGTGGAGTTTACATTAAAACAGCTCAGACTGCAGCAGCCCACCACAAAGTCAACATACACCTGTGCCCTAAACTACCAGAGTACGGGCACTCTACCAGCTTAACTGTTTGCATAACCATTTTAACGTCAAAGATGTTCTGACGAGCACCAACCGGTGCTGGCCCAGACCCAAATTTGGAGTGATAACAGCCTAGAGACAGCACTTTTGGTACCCACAAGGCCAAAGCACCGAAGCTGCTCGCCTTCCAGAAGCAGTGTGGTTGATTTTAGGTATCTTCTTCCACCCCACAAGACACTGGCACCAGTAGCCAGGGTTTCCCCAGGGTCAGGGCCCACAGTGTCCTCAATTCCTGCCCTATACAAGAGCCAGCGTGGCAGCAGAGAGAGTAAAATACCCCAGGAAAAAGCATGGAGAATGTAAGCCCTCCTCCTGCACACATCACCTGTGCCTTCGCTTGCCTTGGATCGCATTCGACTCTGGATGCAGTGAGTGCAGCATGGGCTCCTTGCCCAGCTCACCAGCATCCAAAAGGCCCTAAAAAGCACTGTGAGACCTGGGAAATTCCCACAGAGATGAAGTCAGACCCTCAGCCCCAAGCCCACGGAGACTCCACCACCGGTGCCATGCAATGATGTCACCTTTCAGCACGACGGTCCCCAAGGAACCACAACTCAGCCAGGGCAGGGCCAAGGAAGAACTATTTTCAACCCCAGTCCGGAGCTGTTCTCGCCCCAAGAATCTGAAGACTGAGCTAAGAAATAGAGATGAGGCTCAGAAGAAACATGAAACCCAAGCAGCCCTAAACAGTAAAGCTGCTTGCGGGGTGGTTGCTGCCGTGGCAGGGTGCCTTAGAGCAGTGCCGAGCACGGGGGCTGACGCAGGCTGGATGCAGGTGTGGAGTGTCTGGCTTTTTCATGAAGCAGATGTGGTTTCACGGACATCCCTCTGCCTGGCTCGTGTTTCCATTACCAATGGGGGAAACGTAACTGAGAAAAAGCCAAAACGACCCACGGGTCTCATGGACAAATGTTGCACGTACCCTAGTTTTGGAAGCAAAGCAGAGTTACAGTATGCTGGGAGGGAACAAAGTGGACAGCCCCAGCGTTTGCCAGTTCTTGTCTGTGAACAGCCACCACACAGGCAATTTAAGCAGGACACAGCAATTCCAGTTTGCATCACGATTTGCAAGCTAATTTACAGTCTAATTAAACGTACAAAGAGAGGGAAAAAAAAACAAGGGATAGAAGAGTTTTCCTTCCCTCACTGTTTTCTTTTGTGGATCTTGTTTCAGCTCTGAATAGCAATGCAAGAGGATTAATGCTGGATTAATGCTGCTTCTTTTCAGCCATATCACATCAAATCTGTTCTGCGTGCAAGAAAAATAAACTCATTTCTAGCTCTGAATCCAGCCATACTCTCAGACTCAAAATGGGTCCTTTCTAGTTCAGGAAACTCCACCACTACTACATCCTAAATAGGCACAGAACTTCCTCCTGGTGGAGAATTAACCGGGATGAAATCCATTTCTCTTTGCCTAATCCTGGTACTTAAACACAAATGAGAATAGCAAACAACTGCCTCGAGCCAGCCAGCAGACGTCCCTGAGAACACAGGAAGAGGAGCTCATTTGAGCATGGAGGCACCTGGCTAGATGTTTTTGCTGGCTTCCTCGCTTCAGGGGTACGGACCAGACAAGGAACAGGGCTGTGTCTGAATGACGAATCCAGTTCATCGTGTTTACACAGGCAGAGTAAGACAATACTTAGCCTCCCATATTTTTCTCGTACATTGATGAGGTTTCAAAGTCCATGCTTCAAATTTCTATTTAGTCTCATCTTCGCCCCTCAAGATTTTTGGCATTTGCCAGCTTGGGTTTTTAAGCACTGACTTCAGGCCTTCACAGCACCCTCCTGCTAAGAAGATGCTAACAAGTCCCTCACAATAACATAAAATAAGCCAAAAGGGGAAAAACCTCCCCACTGGATTTCTTTGCATGGCCATAAGAGGCATAAAAAGGTAAAAAGTAGAATTTGCACCCATAACTTGACTGGAGAGCTGCAGGACTGGAACGGCTGGGAGCCCTGCACCTTGGTTACAGTCCGCTTCTCAGCCTCTCGCCAGGCTTGTTTGATTACTTCATTTAACTTCATTCTTAGGGGTGTGTGAGCAGAATATGATGGGTCTTATTCTTGCAGACATGCAATATCTGTGTTGCATTAGCAGGGCTTTGTTTGTTTTTTAACTAATATCCTGGGTCACATCAAAGACCTGTCAAGGCTCCTATCTTATCTCCAACATATCCAATAACTGGAGCTTATGGAAGGAGAATAAGAAACAGGACTAGTAAAGATTGGTCGCTTCCCTGCTACCACCTCCCAGCTTCAGGAAGCAGAACAGCAGCTTCTCTGTGTCTTGGGTTTGCATGGCAAGGTTTTGGTAGTGGGGGGCTACAAAGGTGGCTTCTGGGAGAAGCCGCTAGAAGCTTCCCCTATGTCCAATAAGAGCGAATGCCAACTGGCTCCAA
Organism: Himantopus leucocephalus; assembly: GCA_003993805.1. Lineage (NCBI taxonomy): Eukaryota > Metazoa > Chordata > Aves > Charadriiformes > Recurvirostridae > Himantopus > Himantopus leucocephalus. Next base: position 26,103,156 of record RSEF01000006.1, read on the forward strand.
GACAGACCCACCACTGACCAAGGCGGAGCCCATCAGCGATGGTGGTAGCACCTCTGGGATAATATATTTAAGAAGGGGGAAAAAAGCCTGAGCAATGGTAGCTGAAGAGAGGAGTGAGAAATGTGAGAGAAACAGCCCTGCAGACACCAACGTCAGTGAAGAAGGAGGGGGAAGAGGTGCTCCAGGCACCGGAGCAGAGATTCCCCTGCAGTCTGTGGAGGTCCACAGTGGAGCAGATATCCACCTGCAGCCCATGGAAGACCCCACGCCAGAGCAGATGGATGCCCGAAGGAGACTGTGACCCCATGGGAAGCCCACGCTGGAGCAGGCTCCTGGCAGGATCTGTGGCCCCATGGAGAGAGGGGCGCACACTGCAGCAGGTTTGCTGGCAGGATTTGTGACCCCGTGGGAGACACGTTGGAGCAGTCTATTCCTGAAGGACTGCACCCCGTGGAAGGGACCCACACTGGAACAGTTCATGGAGAACTGGCTCCCGTGGAAGGGACCCCATGCTGGAGCAGGGGCAGAGTGTGAGGAGTCCTCTCCTTGAGGAGGAAAGAGCGGCAGAGACAAGGTGTGACGAACTGACTGCAACCCCCATTCTCCATTCCCCTGCCCCACTGCGGGGAAGGAGGAAGACAACTCAGGAGCGAAGTTAAAACCAGGAAGAAGGGAGGGGTGGAAGGAAGGTGCTTTAAGATTTGGTTTTATTTCTTATTATCCTATTGTGATTTGATTGGTAATAAATTTCCCCAAGTCTGTTTTGCCTGTGATGGTAATTAGTGAATGATCTCTCCCTGTCCTATCTCGGCCCATGAGGCTTTCCATTATATTTTTCTCTTCCCTGTCCAGCTGAGCAGGGGGAGTGACAGAGCAGCTTTGGTGGGTACCTGGCATCCAGCCAGGGTCAATCCACCACACTCTGCAAGGAAAGAGCAGACAAGGGAAGTGGACAATATCTACCTATTAGATTCACGTATGTGCATGAGCGAGACAGAGCGTCTGTGGCACAACGTGGACCTGTATTCTGTTTCCAGTCTGTTTCTATCCACCTGCATTTACTTTCCATGTGTGATGGAACTATTTGTGAAACAGAATAACCACAGGACTGAGTTTCTGCCATTTAAGAGTTGACAGACGATTAGAAAACACAACATCTAAGCCTACAGAGCATTCGAATAGCAGAGTGACAAACGTAAAATGGAAATAAGAACATACAGGCTCTCTGTGAAACCTGGCTCCCTCATGGCCTTCTCAAATGCTCCACCTGGGTCTGAAAGAGGCTGTCTATGGCAAGCAAATGAAAATAATCCAGCTGCACTTGAAGTTAAAAAGTTTTCAGCTTATTGCCTCTTAAATCTGGATCCCACTTGAATTATAAACTATTTTAACTCAGTGCTTGTGTCTTTCTCCCCAGAAGGTGATCGGTGTTTCATGAGGACCGCAAAGTATGAGAATGTCCTGGTGAAAGAGAGAAACTCCTTTCAAAAAAGGAAAGAGAACTGGGAAAAGCAACAATCAACACACAAAATAGATCCTCTCATATTTGAATTTCAAGTCCTTTGAGTAAGTTTCACTGAAAGATTTTGAATACAAAAATTGCATTGATTTCACTAAATTGGTTTTAGAAACGGATTTGTCGTTGAAGTTGTTCTGAAAAGAAACATATCAACCCTGAAGAGTCTGGCTCAACGTAGAAGTCCTCAGTGCTAGTGCTGGATGTGGAAGTGCAGTGGAGGTCCCTCTAGCCAGTCACTTCTCATCTCTTAGAGCCATTGTGACAACTGCACAGTAGAGGACAGATGCAAAAGACACATGGCACTTAAAAAATCTATTATTTAAAAATTATTTTAAATTATTATTATTAAAATATGCCTTTATTCTCTCCAGAGGAACAGATTTTAAAAATGGAATCATAGAATGGTTTAGGTTGGCAGGGACCTTGAAGATCGTCAAGTTCCAACCCCCCTGCCATGGG
>RSEF01000006.1:26105233-26142705 GCA_003993805.1 Himantopus leucocephalus
TGCGATCACACATTGCCGGCTCATGTTGAGCTTCTCATCAATCTGCACACCCAGGTCCTTCTCCTCAGGGCTGCTCTCAATCCAGATTTTTGCTGAATCAAAGCTGGCTTCATCCTGCTTCCACTGAAATTAATTTTAATAAGTATTGAGACCAGCTAAGAGTTCCTTTAAAATCCCTCCTCCTTCTAGCTTCAGCTATAGGAGATCACTCTGCTGTGCGGTCGGTGATGGCACCATTCAGATGAGGGTAATGTCTGTGAATTAAACCCAGCCCTGGTCCCACATAGGTAAAACCTGCATAATGGCATTTGACTGCCATTACAGAGTCATCAGACCCATGGAAGCCAATGGGAAGAGTTTCATTCCCTTCACAGTGCTGAATCAAACCTCACGTGAAAGTGTGATTGCTAAAACATCAGAAGGATGCTGCCAAATCAGAGAGACTGAAGAGAGAAGCAGCTGAACTGATTCTGGCACAAGAAGAATTGGGGGATGTTCAAAATAGGATGAGTAGAGCTCTGCTCATATTTCAGGCAACTGGATTTTTGTCATTGAGTGCCCTGCGGCCAGGGATACAGGAATAGCTTGGTCAAATGAGAACTAACAAGAACCTGCTTGCTACTGCGTTAAATGCATCAAGATTGACGAGACACAGAGAGAAAATATGATCCAGAAATCACTGTTTTCCTGTTAACACCAAATCTCACACACCTTTGCACAGTTATTTATGCCTGTGGGAGATCTCTCCAAGTACCTTTCTTTCTGCTCTGAGAACGAGGGCCCATCTATGTTGTACCAGTGGGGTTGTACTGATGTGTCTTCCCAGCTATGGAGCACGTATACAGTGCTTAGACCATACACAGCCTGTGGCCGCACAAAGACACAGCACACCATGATATTGCTGACCCTGTTTGATGTACGGGCACAGAGAAGATTATTTCACACTGTAGGTGTGTAGCTTTACTTACAAAAGTGACAAAAACTCCCTGCGCAGTCAGCCTCACAACTGCAAAGAGGCATTGCTAAAACTAACCTCCCTTTCGGTTTCTCACGTTCGGGATTCCTGCTCTGCACCAACACTTGCATGTAGTTTATATTAGCATGCAAATCTTCCGGCTTTGATTTGTAACCTTACATATGACCCCCAGATGCAATGTTGGAAAAGCAAAGCAAGGGCCTGGGAAAGGGAGCAAAACTCCTCCAGGCCCTTCCAGAACAATGACAAAGCTCTGGGACATTCTTAGTCCAAATAATGGCAATTCTCCTGGGATTTTGCCATAGAATAGTGGGATTATTTTTTTCTTCTCATTTTGAGTAGAGGGAAACAAAAAGTTCATGTAAACCAAGAGACCCTCAGATTCACAAAGACAGACCTGAGGGGTACAGTACTTCGAGTGTGATCTACAATCCCTGACAAAAAGCAACTCTGAAAAACTCTTCTAATTTCTGTACAGTTTGTGGAACTGCATTTTTCGTGCACGACTGAAGGATAAAACTTGAGGTGAAATCCATTGGATCAACCAGCAAAACATCACAAAACTGCCCATATAACATGCTGACAGATGACCATTTGCATTTTAACTGCAAAATGCTAGAAGAGTGACAGAAAAACGGACCTATCCTCAAAATGTAAACACCACTCAAACAAACATGCAATGCATGTAGATCTTTGATTATACTGCATGACCATACATATGTAAGACTGAAAGTACTTGTTCTCTACGGGACAACCCTGACAATGTGAAACCAACTCTTGGAAAGAACGGAACAAAATTCCCCAACCCCAGAAAGATGCAATGCTGAGGTCACTGGGAAAAATGTCTTTCGTTGCAGTGATCTTTGATTTCAGGTTGAGGAGAAATCAAAGTTTCTTGTGGGGAGAAGAGTGAAAGAAGAAAATGATTGTGTGTCCTAGTCTTGCAAAGAACACCCGAATTTCTCTGCAAAATGCCAAAAAGGAGGCAAATGTGGAAAACCCTCCTTATTCCCCTCAGTGCTTCTGGCCAAGGCAGAAAAACTGATGCAAGAGTCCAGCATGGGACAGATAGCCCCTGTCAGGGCACTGCACTGAATTAAACACAAAATTACCTTCTTCCTGTGGAACTTCAGGGTTTTCAGGAAGATACTCAGCCAAATCCTTGCACCCTCAATCACTGCCTCTTTGCTAAGTTGAACTATTGTCTCTGCTCTTTCCTTCCCTCCTACTCTTCTCACAATCATCCTCCTTTTCCCTCCTTTTCCCACGCTTGGCTTCCTGCCTTTCCACTTGCAGGAACACCCTCTCCCATCCCAGACGCACAGGACTATCACGGACACCGTAAACCCATCCCTCTCCAACTCTGCAATTTGCAGCCATCTGCAGTGTGGGCCACACACAGGCAGAAACACACGCAGCCATCTTCACCAGTTTCCAGATGGCGTTTGTTTGGCACACCGGGCTGCGGGTTCTGCGGAGGGGCGAGCTTTCCTCTGCTTTGCTGGGATACAGGGATACGAAGGTTTTTTCAGCCTGGAGCAATACTGTGCTTTGGGCATTTCTGCTCAAAACATCGCTCCCCCTTTGAAACCTGCAAATATAAGGACCTTACAGCAGTAAAATATATTTAACTGCTGGGCACAGGGATAGCTGCTGGACAGAACAGTCACAATGTCTGACTTTGTGTCCCCAGCTGAGGAGTCGGAAGATGAGTCTCCAGGCTGTACTGCAGCCAGAGGAGAAAGTCCCCAAGCTGTGCTCCTGACCTGCGCTGCCCAGTGAACCAGCCCGCTTCTCCCCAGACTCTACAGGAGGCAAAGGAGATGGGCCCCTAAAAAGATGTAAAATTTGGGGGTGCAGCTGTCATCAGTAGCTCCAACTATACTGCCAAAGGACACAACCATCAAATCAGCCCTCAAGCCTGGCTCATGCACTGGCACAAGCCATTGCCTTAGCTCCCTGCCAGAAGCCGGGATCCTTTCGGTGGCTGGGATGAAGAAAATCCCTGGGGATTTTTAATCACCCTGGGCTGGGATTTGTCACTTGCACAGCCTCGCCCCCAGCAAACTCGGCATGTCCTCTGGAGATACACGCTGCCGTTTGGTAATGCACTTTCTGTCAGAGCTGTCAGGGGTGCAAGTGATGGCAACCACACTAATTCCTTCCCGTTTACCTATCACAACCCAGCCACAAGCCACACATACCCTGAGAGTTACTCATTTTTGGAAGGAGACTGTGCGGCTCAAGTCAGCATGTGTCACCTTAGAAATAAGCCTTTTAGGGCCATGCCTATATTATATGTTCTATCGAAACCAGTAATAAAATATGAATCAGCAAAATGACTGTATGCGTTTACATTTCTGTCAAATTCAGGGTTTACAGTACCTTGGAACAATAAACAAACCTCTTCCTTTCAATCCCCAGGCCTGAATATTCTCCCACTTTTAGCCACTTAAGGGAATTATTAATGTTCCATGGAGAGAAACTCTATTAAAACTGCTTAAGTGACCACCCAAAGCCCAGCAAAATTACTGTCTGTAACAGCAGGCTTTCAAGAACTAATACAGCTGTACTCGACACATGCAGCATCTGGAGACAGCAGGAATTTGCTACGCAGGGTTTCAGGAAAAAGTCCTAGTTCTATGCATCCCAAAGTCAGGATCTCAAACTGGTGAAAGCTACTCATTTCAGATCCCTCTCTAAGTACATGGCTAGGGTAGACATCTGTCTCTGCAGGTGCCTCTTCCTCTGCCTGCAGGAGGATCCTATCCCAGACAGATATCTAATGTCTACAAGACTGAAGTTAAGGTAGATGTACAGTAAGGAAAAGGGCTACATGGTGCTGACATGCCCAAATTGACGCTGACCTGTGTCTCCTCCATGATGCAGCACCACCAGTCCATACCGTTCCACAAAGCAGCTTCTCTGGGTCAGCCCCACACCCACATCTTTGCAGGGCACGCTAGCACTGGCACAGCATCTTTTGGACGCAGCTGCTCTGCTTGATGGGACTTCTGAGCACCATACATCTCTGTCACAGCCACTGGGTCCAACAGAGAGTGATGTAACTCTTCCAAGTGCCAGACCCTTTTAAAAAATTAGGATCTGACTCCAATCCTCATTCAGAGGATTCAAGGTTTTTAACCTGGGTCCCCAGAGTGATTTTAAATTCCAATTTATGAAGCGCTAACACCGGAAGGAGCTGGAGGCACCACTGTAATTTACCATGAAGCAGATATGCAAAGATAATAACCCTGACAGCAGGCCAGGCCTGACTGCCAGAGCACCAACGGCACGGGCACAGCATGGATCAAAGTGAGCTCCTGCATTTAGTGACCTCGGACAAGCAGTAACTTGTGCTCATGGAGCCCGGGAAGAGGACAGGCATTTTTTTAAGAGATGCTTCCTCTTCGACTTGGCTCAGCTGCCGGCTTTAGAGCAGTGCTCTGGCCATGCAGCTGCTTTGCCAACACAGGCACAGGCATATGATGGGGCTGATGGGTTGGACTGCTTGGCTGAAGGGCACAGAAACGTTTTGCCACTCTGTAGGTGTCCTGAGAGACAGACAAGCAAGCAACAACTGTTGTCCCACCCAAGGGCAGCAAATGGGTTACTCCATCCCTGAAGTGAGCTGCAGGACGAATGCATCTCCTGCCAAGCACTTCGTTAATAATGATCTGATTTGAAAATCCTTTCCCTAAGCGTTTGCTCTTACAGAGCAGATTTGAAGAAGATGACTAAGATAAAAGATGGATGTGCTCAACAGCTTCTTGACCCATTTGAGGCTTCAAACCTTGCTTGCAGCTCCCAGGCATCAACCCTTCCTGCCTCAAATGTTTCCAGCAGGCAACAGGAGCAGTGCAGACAACTTCCAAAGTACCTAACACTTTTTTTGCTAGGACCAGGGATCTGCTTACAGGTAAGGGTACACCAAAGCCAGCTTGGGTTAGGGAGATGCAAGGCCTGCCCAAAACAGCCACAGCTTTGGCTGCCAAAGTGAAAGACAAAATAAAAAGCAGCAGAGGGAGAGCCAAGCCCTGCAGCCACCTCCATGCAGCCACCTCCACTTGAGGGCTGAGCTGGCCAGGGGGCAAGCTGAGCTGAAATCATTCACGCTACGTGTGCAGGGCATGAAGCAGTCGGCTGAATGCCACGAAATGCATGAGGTGTGAATTACGGCATCATAACTCACGGCTTGAAGTGTCTCATTGCAAAACAGCTCAGGGCAGAGCTAGGATTTTTTTTCAGTGTTGTAATTCCCCTGCCTCTCTTCTCTCCCCCACAACCGTCCTTTGAGTAGAGATATGTCCAAAGAGGATCAAATCTCACCCTCCTCAGCCCTGTGAAACGTGAGCAAAACTAGCAGGGCTTGGCCCACTGTGCCTTTTCTTAAGGCTTCAATAACTTTAAATTAATACTCTTCAAATATAAACCACTTGTTGACTTGGAACAACACGAAGACAGACATAAAATCTCATGATTTACAGACGGGCGCTATCAACGGGCTCTGGTAAGAGCCACAGCATCCCGTGCGCTAGCAGAGTGCTTCCCTTTCCACCTGCCCCCGTGCACCGCTCTGCACCAGGAGCAGATGGGCTGCCATGCAAATCGAGGCAAGGTGCAAAGGAAGGTCTCCAGGCTCAAGCCCCATGATCTCCACGGGCCCAACTCTGTTTGCAGCCAACTGGTGTGAGCTGTCTCTCCACTGGGAGATCCCCGGGTAAAAATAAACCCTTGCCCACACACCAGCAGATGCAGACTGTTAAATGAGAGGGGCTGCCCTCAGCAATGCCACCGGGTCACTTGCTCCAGGATTTGCCCCGGTCTGCCTCAGGCAGAAGGAATGGACATCCTGGACGCCCCCTGGGCACAGTGATGGCGCGATTCGTCACTCTGGAGGCCAGTGAGATAGTTTCCAAGGTTAAAAAAGAAAAAAAAAAAAAAAGAAATAAAATCTGAGGCAGAGATCTGCTCCCAGGTCAACCAAATCCCACTGGAAGCAGCAAGCAGGGAGGAAGTCTCCCACAAGACACATCAAACCCTGTCTGACACAGCCACCATGGCTGCTCTCATTTGAGGGAAGAGACAAAAATCAGACAAAATGAAGGCTGGAGCTCTTCCAGATGAGAAAGCCACAGGCTCGGGTGCCAGAGACACACCATTAGGTTCCCACAGTCTCTCCTCTGTGTTAATCACCCAAATTGCTCTTGAGGGTAAGCAAAAGAGGCCAGTTGGAGAACTGACCGGTAGTTTTAGCAGAGGATAACCACCAGCCCTGAGACATAGTTGACCACAGGGCAAAACCACTGCTCCCATCAGCATTCTCCAGGAGTGTCTCAGCAAACCCAGGACCGCCCTGGATGGGATAGGCAAGAGCAAAACCTGGGCCCGCATGCCTGGGACCCACGTTGTCTGTGCTCCAGAGAAGGAGATTTCTGCTTCCCCGAGCTGCCTGTGAGGCTTCTCCACCAGCAACACAAAGACAGCCAAAAAGTTCCTCATGGCTTGTAAACACAGAGGCAAGTCTCACCTGATGGTGAGATGGTGGCCCGTTCTTCACAGGCACAAAAAAGATCTCCCCAGCAACCATCCCTTTTCTAAACACTGAGATGATGAGTGTTTTGCTTTGGTCCTGTGGATAAATGTCATCTCCTCAGGAGAGGAAATCTTCCTAGAAAGCACAGGGCAGAGACTGAACAGTCTACAGAGATCACAACAGTGATCCCTTGGAGACTCAGCCTGCCAAGGCACGGAAGGACATGCTATGCTTCAAGAAAGGGCCTAAATTCCAGAGATTTCAATGGGATTTAAGCCTACACTTAACTTTGTTGCTGACTTGCAGCCTGTGACCATCAAGGTCTTCCACTTTGTCACTTTGTTCAAAGAAGTGACAAGTTACAGCCCCTGGACTTGTACAACTGTTAATTTTTGGGCACTGTTGAAAATACTAACTCTTGGTGACTATCATCCTCCGACCATAATTTTGGACTTTCCCAAAAACAGGCCCAGGCAGTCGGTCTACAAACCTGATTAAGTATGAAGATGCTCTCCAAGCCTTGCACAGATGAGCAGGAACCCTTCAGCCCGACATCTCCCCAACTCCAGCACACACGAATTGCTCAAATACCCACATTTCACACATCTGTTACATCCTGCCAACTTTCAGCTGGAGATAACTGAAACCTCTCCAGATTGGCACACTTGCCACAGCTGCAGCAGTCAACATGCATTTCCAACCCTCGTCAAACCACCCGAGCTGCGGATGCCACATTTGCAGTCGTGCAGCCTGGGGAGGGCTCTGAAGCAGCCCCTCCACAGTGGCAAAAAAGCCAGGTCATGATTGCAGTCACTCAGCAGCCAGGACTCCTTGGAGAGGCTGCCATGTGGCTTTGGTCTGTCAACTGCACTGCCTCTTAACTTGCAACCAGACAGCCACAGCCAGCGAGCATGTCACCAACTCTGCAAGTCAGCAAATCACTATCACAGCGAGAAATCATGCATGCAAAAATACAGAAAACAGAAAAATGTCACACCTCTTCTAGCTGACTAGCCTCATTTCTGTCCCATGGATTTAAGGAGCAGGAAAGGCAAAAGAGGCTGAAGATTTTTCAGGAGTTCTGAGAAATCCCATCTATGGGAGAGGGATCAACTCCCATCTGCAGACCTGGCCACTCAAGAGGTCCACTGGTCCACTTGGAAACACCTGCCAGGCAGACTGGAGACCAAACTGCCTTCTCGCTGACATGGGAACCCTCCTTAGCTCAAAAACTGACTCCAAAACAACACTGAACTGAAAATCTCCTTGGCAGGGTAAATTATCGAAGCATGATTTAAAAGTGAGCTCTGAAGCTAGGGAGCTCAGCCAACTGCTGCATCTGGCCACAATATTGAGAGTCAATCCCCCCGTTAATAACCTCAGACTCCATCGAGGTGTGACATTAAATAACAATCCAAATAATATCCCAGCCATGTCACTTTATTCTTTTTCCCCTTGAAAGGACATCTGGCACACAATGCTTGGGTTTTCCCTCATCCCAGGGAAACCAGCAACAGCATTTTCCATGGGTCTCTGTTCCTTAACCAGGGAATGGAAGGGATGCAGTTAGTTCATGCATGGCTCCTAACATTTTCTCAACTAGCTGGACTCCTATCCCCTTCTCTTCTCCCCTCTCCCACGGACAAACACAGTTGCTACAATCAGCTTGTAGCTGGGGAGGGAAGGAAATGCCATTCCTGTTGCTGCTGCTCCAAAACCAGCAGCTGACAGTGGCAGACTGCAATGCACCTATGACCTCCTTTAGAGAGGTGAAGGCACCTCTCCCACCTCACATACAAACTCTCCAAGAACAAGTACCTCAGTCTGGACACATCTAGCTATGGAAACAGTCTGTAGTTTCTAAACCCAGCTCAAGGAGAGCTTCCTCTGTGTCCATACTCTTGCATGCACATTCACGACCCCTTTCGAAGAGCAAATTCAAGGCCACTCCAGTAATGCACTATTACCTGTTTTCAGGTTGACACGAGCTGAATTTCTCTTCCAACTTTGTGTTCTTGTGATTCTTCCAGCGGCCAAGAAACCATCTTTTCCCCAGAAGGAACTGCAGAAATGGACTTGGATATCTATCACAGCTCCAGCAACCTTATCAAACTCCTCACCACAAAACCAGGTACGACTCAGACCAACTCAGACAACATCTAGACTTTAAGTCCTACCCTCAAGCGTGCACAGGGCCAAAGGCTGTTGATGCCAGTGGGACGGATGTGAGAACGGAGACCGTGAGAGGCCGAATCTGAACTATAACTGTGAAACATCAGAGTTATTTCCTAAACATGAGAACATAGCCTTAAAAAGAACCATACCATTTCCAGAGGAAAACTGAATCGAAGCTACACCACTGAAATGGAGTCACTGCTCCAAACGTGTTTGGAAGCTCCAGTCCAAGAACCAATACCACCACATCACTGGCTCAAAGCCGAGGGGACGGCACCTGGAGGTGAGGTAGGTGGGAGAGGCTTTTCCAAGAAGGGAAGAAAAACACTTCAGGAAAAGCTTGTGCTGAGGTCTTAATGAAACAAGGAGGTCAAATGCAGAGGGAAGTCACAAGGAAACATCCCTCAGGAACGCTGGCATCGGCACACACAGCTGGGAAAGGCAAATTTGATATTGCCAGGCACAAGATAGAAGAAAAATTGTTTTGGAGGCCAGATTTTTTTCAAGAAAAAAAGAGAAAAATGGCTATAAAATAATGCATTTTCATACCAAATTTATTTCGAGCCTTGGGCTGCAGACAGCACTCTCCTACTAACTGCCAAGCTGGCTACTGTGTTCCTCTTCACTCTGCAATCCTTATTTGATTGGCAACATACTATTTCAGAGCTATAAAACCCTCCTGGAACATGCTCCCAATAAACTGAATTCCTTCTCTAACTAATCATTTTATTTGCCTAATTATTAGCAGCACTTGGAACAAATTAGACACCACAGGCAGAATCCAACAGGGTTCGGTCCCTGCCCAGCAGCTGTTTATACACTGCGCTATGAAGGACCAGGGCTGAGGTCTCCAGCTCAGCTCCTCGTGCTGAGGCTCAGCAGCAGAACAAGCAGAAGTCTACCAGCAGCGTGCTGGGGAGCTGCCTCCCGTAGGGCATGATGTGTTCCCAAGGTTAATAACGTCTGACTCAACTTCTGTGTCCTACCTTGGCCTAGAAATGAAGCTCTCTTTGGGTACTTGCCTTCAAGGAGTAGTGAGTCCTGTCTACCACTTCGACACAGTAAGGTACGCTTTTATGAGGTGCAATGTCCCTCTGCAATGAAGAAGTTGCCCTTTGGCAGGAATGAGGCAGAGCGGTAGCTAAAATTTCCCCATACAAAGCAAACAGAAAGTACATTCCCTGCATTTCTCTAGCAGCAACTGGAGGCATAACCTGGATGCAGTATCCAGGAGACTGAACTGTTCTCCGGCCCATATGGAAGCAGCACCAAAAGGGCAGGTCTAGTTAAACCCAGATAAAACCCATTCTAGGGGAACCTTAGAGGAGAGACTAAAATTCAGGAGTCAGAGGACACTTATTCACAGAAACGAAGGGCAAACAGGTTTGTGAAGCAAGTATCAAGAGCACATTTATACTTAAATTAACCTTTCAGGTAACACTGAAATAAAACTAATACGGACCAATATTAAGAGAGCACGTTGCTGAAACGCAATAGCATAGCAGTGCACCTCACTCAACCAAAGCTGCCCCTCCAAGCAGCAGAATAAACTCGCTGGAGCCTCTTTGTAGCACGCTCAAATTCTCCAGGATATAAAAAGCCTGTTGACTCGCCTGGCATGGGGGGACAGCAGCTCAGTCACGCACAGGGATTTTCTCTTAAAACACTTCTTGTCCCCCTTGGTGTGCAGGCATACAGACACACACGGTCTCCCAGCCCAGCAGGGATGGGATATCCCAGTATTAAATGCTTCAGAAACTTCAAACGCTAGTCACGTCTGATGGGGAGAGCAGCACAGGCTTCAGCATCACGGAGGAACGAGGGCTTCCTAGGTCCCAAATCCACCTCCTACTCCACCTCCTCTCCCATGGAGCCTGAGGTAGTATTTCCACTAAAGTCTTGTGTTTCCATATGCCCATGGCAAAGGCAATCCTGGGACGAACCTGCTCTGCACAATGTGCAGAGGGCAACAGAGATGTCCCCAGAACAGGGAACATGAGCTTTAAAATAATCTTATGGGGGAAAAAAGGGACAATATCCTGAAGCATAAAACCACTCTAAGCACATTCGTTTCACAGTTGCTTGAATATAAAGCCAAGCCCTGGAGCTCTGCCAGCCAGTCAGTATTTTTACGATCATATCAAAGCACATGATAAAAACAAAAAGCTTAAGGTCAAACCCAGGGCCAGGATTAGTAACCAGGCTGAAGTGAATAGCATGATACGAGGTCTGAACAGGATCCTCTGATCACAGGCACTTAAAACACGTCTGTTTTTTTAGACAGACAGCAGTCATGCCTGAAACCTGTGTGCCAGATTCCTCCTTCAGCCCGTTCAGGTGCGGAGGGCTTTGTGCAAAATCTCTAAACCCTCTCCACCAACAAGTACCAACAGAGTCTGCAGCTGTCTCGAGTCACGTACATCACCCAGAGGAGCACCCTGTCCAAGCTGTCTCTTGTCACTATTTCAGTCCTCTGCTGCAGACACTGCCCCTGCCAGGGCTGCTCCCCACAGCAGCGGAGTATTCCCGAGCATCCCTGCATTAGGTGCTATCCAGGTTATGACACGTTCACAGGCTGGAGCCTGCAAGCACCAGGAGAAGAGAAGGGTGCCCTTCTGGGTAGGCTTCAGGTTCTTACCAAGAGGACTAAAGACAGATATTTTTAATTTATTCAGTATAAGGAATCAGTCAACTTCTGCCGAGGGATTTAGCACAAGCAGCAGAGATTGAGACCAAGGGGTCCTTTCATGCTACTTCAGAAACTGTTGAGAAAGGGCACCCATCGCAGAGCAGGAGATCCCGACCCCAGCATCGCCCATGGCAACTCCCTCGGTGACCAGTGGCAGCAGAGACACCCTGAGCGAGCCGCTTGGGAGCCCTGCTCTGACTGTGGCTGGTTTCCCAAAAGCCAGCACAGTCACCACAGGGTTACAAGATGGTTGCAGAGCTGGGATGCTACTTGCTGCCACTGCTGCAGCCCAGAGCACAAAGGGTTTGCAGTAGCTCCAAGCTGAAATGCCTGGAATTAGAAACCATCAGAGACACCTTCTCACCCTGCGGTATCAGCACTCTGTGCCTCTGTCACCTTTGTCCTGACAAGGCAGGAGGCAGCAATGAGGGCACGCGAGATGGGGAGAGATGGGGGCACTGGTGGGTGGTGGCACATCTCGGGCTGCCCGGCAGGAGCTGAATGGCTCTGGCAGGACCTGGTGCCACCTCCTGCCATTGCAGTCCCCTTCTGCACAGCCACAGAGCCAGGGCATCCAATGCAGACCTTACTTGCAGCTAAATTTCTCTTTTATCCAAGAAGACCGGAGGCTTCCCTATCGAATAGTCTCCAAGAGTGAATTTTAATGGAAGAGATCAGAGAGAAGCTTAAAGCTCGGGTTGTTTGTTTTAAACACTGGATGTTCCCTTGGCTTGGTTATTTTGGCCTTTGGTTAAGCTCCCTTTTATGTTACACATAGCGATAATTTCTTTTCTATGGCAAGGCTGATCAGAACTGGGAGTGATTTCCTTCCAAAATATTTTTTTTTAACTAAATGACTTATTTGTTGCATTCAGTATTTTTCAACAGTGCTTTTAGTTTCTGCACAAGATGCAGCATTTTATTCCAAAGGACATAGATTCAAATAAAATCTAAATTCTACCTGTCTTTCAGCAGGAAAAACATCCTTTTTTAAGGTATTAGTGTTGATTGAACACAAACTGCAATGACAGTTCTTCAGTTCGTGTTATTTCACTAAAACAAAAGTTAAAAATGCACATTTTTTTTTAGCCACAATGGTTTTAACTGCAGACAGGAGCTCTCCCACAACAGGAATTAAGTACAATTTGGGGACTACATTATGCACAATGGGGGTTTTTGGTAAGTAGATGTTACAGCGACAAATTTGCACATAACAACAAAATTACAACTGGAAAAAAGTACTGAGGGAGGGAATGACTGGGAATAAAAAGAGAAAATCACGCTCGTCCTTGTTCAAGCTGTCCACGATCCATCACTCGTGTCTTTAAGCTCTGACCTTACTTCAACACAAGCTGCCATAAAGCTCTCATCCTGCAAAGTGCTGAGCATGCTCTGCTCCCACGCACCTCTCTCTGTCACCAAGGCTCAGTGGATTTGGGGAGCCCCAAAAACACATCGAAATTGCAACAAACCTCACTTCTAGACTCTGCCACAGGCAAACTGTAATTTTGATTAAAGGACCAAAATTTCTAGCTCCCTCAAGCAGCCTCAGCTCCCACTCTCATTTTTCTTTTGATCCATCTTCCCCCTTAATCAGATTTTTTAAACAGCTCACGGTGTCATCTTCTCTCCTTCCTGACATCATCTGATCCATGGGGCTTGGCTGGGGCTAGACTCAAAGCACATCATACAATATTATGCCACCTCTGATGCAATGTGTCTCTGTGAGAGATGATGGGGTTAGACCGTGCTTTTGCACAAAAGCGGAAAGTAATTTTGGGGAAGAAAACGTGAAGAGGAACTTTTCCAGGAACAAATTAACAACCTGCCACAAACAGCATATGCAATAGTTTCCCTATTTCCAGCTACAGCTTGTCTGATGTAGCGATTAAAAAAAAGCCATTTTTATGGGGTGGTTTGGACCTTGTCCCTTATTTGAAACTTCAGCGGATATCAGCAGAAAGAGCACAGGTCTGACCATGCTGCAAAAAGGAGACGTAGCCTTACCCCAGGATATACTTTGCATCTAGCAAATCCCAAGGGTGCTGTAACATGTGGCTCCAGAAACCCGGTGTCACTGCTGTTACGTTCCCAGGCAAGGACAGCTGGGCAGGGATCAAATCTAAACCTGCAAGTACTGTCTCCTTGTGACCACAGATATCACTTGTACAACCCCATGAAGGCACCTCCCATTCCCTAAGCTGAAAGCATCTGACAAAGATGGAAGAACACCATCATATCCCCCAAAACTGAAGTAGGAAAAAGTCAAGGAAAAGGCAGTAGCTTGCATCAAGCTAATAAACACCAGTGGCCACCCATGGCCTTCATGAAGGTAATTTTGCAACTCTGATTTAAAAAAGAAAGAAGAAAAAAAGAAAAAAAAATAATCAGACCACAAGTGATTTGCCAACAGTCACACGGCAGTCTGTGGCAAGGATGAGGACAGAAGCCATGCCTCCTGACGCTTGAGTCGCTATGAGAGATGTTTCACCACAGCTTTTTCCCCTCAGAAACTGCTCTGACGGAAGCCCCAGTTCAAATATCCCCCTCTTCAAGGGGCTGAAATTTCAGAGAAGATGAGCCCTTCCATGCAAACTCATCCTCAGGCTGTTCTTCTTGTTGCCTGGAGGAGACAATGCTGCTTCTGTCCTAAAGGTGGACATTAACAAACCAAAGAGATTGGTTTTGAGCCAGTTACATGTGCCCGTGGCAGACCAAATGCCAGACAAGGAAAAGCCAAAGTATTTTGGGTTGCCTGTCCAACTGCAGGCTTTGAACACCTAAGTTTGCTTCTGTGGACCAGCTTGTGAATCCCAGAGACAGGAGGACCATGACACCTTAATGACACGGCATGGGGACAGGCAGCCCCAACACAGCTCAGAGAGAAGCACGCATGCCAAAGTTGGCCTTGAAGGGGCAGGGTAGATACTGCAGCGCAAACCACAACATCCAGGTGAGAAATTAAGTAAATACACTGAGCTCTGTGCTGTCCCAGCTACACACACCCAGGGCCACAGCCAGCTCACACACACCTACACAAAGTGCTATCACAGCCAAGACCCGCTTTCTGTGCCGAGAACAAAGATTAAAGCAGTCGGATTTTCTTAGAAGTTGCCGATGATTTTTAATGCTCAGCATTCATGAAGTCAGATAAGTGAGAGTCCAAAGAGTTGCTTCAGGTCACCCCAGAAATGTGCCAAGGCAGGGACCCCCAAATTTGAGACACGCACTGCCCGTGCAGGGCTTGCATTTACTTTCCTATCTCGTCTTCTGGGTTGCAGCTCTGGAGCATGTAGCAGGAACAACTCAGAAGATGCCAATTTATAAAGAAGTATCTCCAAAACAGACACCTTTGCACTCCATCTATGCTGAGCACCACTACGGAGCGGGGCAGAGCCTCTGACTGCTGTCACCCCTCCTAACCAGGGAGTTTGTGAGGATGCCCACGTAAGATGTGCAAATGTATTTTCGGTACTAGGTAAACCTTCCCTCAGACCATCCGACGTACACACACACAGCCAGGTCAGATGGACTGAGGACACTCATCAACTTGTTGCCTCCTCCCATCCAAAACAGAGGAGAAAATAGTATTGACCCTTTAAATTGTTCTGAGCACTAATGAGCCCCGTTAGAGTGCGGTGCTGAAGCTGACTGTTGCCTCTTGCTAAGTCTTATTATAACTGTAAAATTAAACAGTTCATGTTAAAAGTGGTAAAATGACTCCCACTTCAGAACACAGCTCTCAGGGGAAAAAAAGAAAGTTTGCAATTTCAGCAGGGCAATGCATGAGGTTGTCTCTTAATTACCAAAGGAAAGGCAGCTGGTTCAGTTCCCGCTATCTTGATAATTTTCCTCTCTTTGATGTCTTGATCACATCTTTTGAACAACACGCTTGAAGCTTAACACTGCAGAGAATACTTATTTTCATAATGAAAAGGAAATATTTTGCTCCATGCATAATATTTAGTTATCCCGATAGGCTGCACTGATAGGGCTGCATATATTGTGTTTCCAAGCTAACGCTGAGTTTAAAAGAGGCCTGCAGGGTAGCGCAAGACATCTATGTAAATGATAAATAAGTAATCGGTGTACGTGTCTAGCATCCTTTAAAGTGGTATCAAATGGTTTCTAATAAGAAAGATACGAGCACCCAAAACTTTCTTGTCCTAAGGCATAAAAAGGAAGTTCACTTGTTTCCCATTTTAGTTTTAAAAGTTAATGTTTCTAGGCCATATGAAAATGATGTTAAGCCTTTGCACAGCGTGACAACATACCTACTGTTGTAGAACACACAGAACCAAAAACTCTCTCCACTTCCCGCAGATGCCAGAGACAGCCAAAAATCTGGACCAAGGACACAGTTTTGAAAGCTGCCAATAACAGGCAGGGGTTTTGCGAGAGTCGCAGGGATCTGTAGAAAATACATTTGTACGTTCCTTTGCACTACGCTACAGCAACGCAAAAGCAGGAGGACGACCCAGCTACACACACAGAGCACCAAATTCCTCGAGAGGCGGCTAGCCCCATGCGCTGGGACAGCAGCACTCTACAGCTGCCTGCAGTTCAGAGCTCTTTTCTTGATAAACGGGCCCCATTCAAGATGGGCTGCGATTCAATTGATCCTAACGGTGTAAATTCTAATCTGAAGTCAATGAGGCTATCCCTATCCGGCTGCACACCAGAGTAAGGGGTAGTGAATCGTGGAGGAGAACTGGCTAAAACGATGTTCAGAGATAGGAAAAAAAGTCTCCAAAATGTTTATGACCTGGGCAGAAAGTTTAGGGCTATGGCAAGCACTCAGTCTTTGCTCTAATTCTCCACGTACAAGCTAAGTCTTGATATTACAGGTTACATTCAATCTATCTAAACAAAACCTAGCTGCGGAGGAGTGACTTCAGGATGTAGACTTTATTTTAACCATAACACCCATTTCCTCACTCTTTTCACTTTAAACCAGATGTTTTTATATTTGCGTGTGTGACATTTACACTTAACAATGCAGACTCTGGATTTGCTGAAACAGGGAACAAAACCATGATTAAACTACTTCCTATATGCAAAGGCACTTTGAACATCGTGTGTGTCACGGAGACTGGCGAGTCGGAGGTGCAACCACTGCCTGGCTGAGGTCAGACATGCTTCAAGCTGCAGCTGAGGCAGCTGGCCACCGCTCACCATCACCCGTCGCTACCCCTTCCCTCCAGCGGTTACCACCACCTCACATCTGCCAGAAGGACCAGGTGTGCCGTCCCTTGAAAATCCAGATGAGAAAAAGCCTACAAGGAAATGGGCTCTAGTTAATCCCTGTTGTTTTGGGAGAAGGGAGGGTGCCAGGGATCAGATTTGCGGGAGGATGTGACCTCTGGCCAGGAGTAGCTGGAAGTGATGACACTTTACCCCAGCACAGGATAGCATCCCTGAGCACAGCCCCAGGCTTCCACTGACAGACAGAAAAGCTTCTCTTCCAAAAAAGGAAATAATGTGGGACTTTTTTTGCTCCCTGAATTGGCTAACCACAGCCTCGGGGAAGTGCCAAGACAAAGCGGGTACAGGGAAGAGGACGAGGGCTGCTTTCAGTGGCAGCTGCCCCTGTATCAGCAGCACTGTCACCCTACACAGCAGGAGCCTGACCAGACCCATCTGGTCCTCCGGCAGAAGCTGCATGGGGTATTACAAAAGGGACATATACCACACTCCTGGATAGGCAGCAACAAGCTGAAATCACTCATATGAGCAACACGTGTCAAAGGACAGGGACATACACCTTCCCAAGCACCCCCTGCTCTCAAGAGATGCAAGTTTGAGATTGAAAAAAAAATCCAACAAAATTTAAAGGGTTAAAGTGCATCAGCAGCACTGCAGCTGGAGACAAGACCCTTGGAGCAACCCTCTCCAGCCCAGGTCAGAGACGTGTCTGGAACAAGTCTAGGAGGAGGGAGACAAAGGAAACAGTCCCCAACATCCACAAAACTGCAGAGGTGGTCTGTCACAGACATTGCTTTGGTGCAGCAATGCCGGGGCCCTTTCTGGGTGGGTTACTGCCCTACAGATGGGCAGGGCTGTCATGGGTTTGTGGCTCAGACCAAGGTCCTCTCTCCTGCACTCTGTTCACCAGCCCACCTGAGCTCTATTAGCAACCAGCAAGCTTTGGACATGCGGCTAAGACTGCAGCTGTCTCTAGCCCCCCTAGCAGAATTTTGGATCCCTTTCTACCAACATGCATTTGATACCTTCTTCCGTGCCTTGTAGTTGCCTCACTGCAGAGCAGCTTCCAAAACTTCCTCGCTTTCATCTTCAAAAAAACCCACAACTTTCTATCCCACTTACGGATGCTGCAGAGACAGAGCCAGACTGGGGCCAGCCCAAAAATCAGCTCAGGTTCCTGTCCCGGTGACACCAGCCTCCCATGCTCTACTCATCCCTTCTCCAGTGAGCTCCAAAGAGTGGAGAAAGGCTGGGACCAGCATTAACACACACCAGACGAGGCAGTGGGAGGCAAGGGAAGGCACTGCCTGGGTGTGAGCAACGCTCATCCTGCCCTTAGAGGAATGGTAGGAAGGAAAGGCCACTGCCCTCCATAGTCTTCCTCACAGGGCGCAGAAGAGACATACACAGACCCCTGGCCACAGTTTCATCCTCTAATTTAGCACTGCATGGAGCAGAACTCTGTCCAGCCAGCCTCCAGAACTAAAAATAGACCGAATTTTGTTGCTAAGACAGCTCCCCACAGTCACAGAGCCAGCCAGGGGCTCTTCTCTGCCTCGCTGTCCCCTGACAGCTGAGCTGCCGAGGAGTTGGGATGTGCCGAAGGAGCCATCACAGCTGCAGGGCCAGCTGAGAGCCTGGGAGAAACTGAGCCGGTGCATTCTGCAAAATTTTGTGGAACAGTTGCTCCAGCAGCTTTAGTTTCTTGCCCCCTACACGCACAGATCTTCCCCAGCACCAGACAGCCCATGTCATTTTTATCAGTATAAGTTTGTGCTACCTGGGGGGAACGCTAAGCATGCAGCTGAATTCTGATTTTAAAATTCTTGTTTATTAGAAAATTACATTTCTAGTGACCTAACCATATATTTCACTAGAAAAGATTGAGTTTTAGGGCATCCTTTGGAATATTACTATACCTTTAAATAAGACTGAAAGAAACACTTGGTGTGTTGGAAATTTGGCCAATTTTCAGCAACAGTAATGATAATAGTATTTATATCCTGTTCTGCCTTCTTCCAGCGTGAAGGAAAGCTCTTACACACAGCCTAAGAGGACAGCAACAAACACAGGATAATAAAACCACAGATTGTTGAAATACAAACACACTCAAAATAAATCAAATTAGGAGTTGTAATTTGAGAGAGGGAGGTATCTCAAGTTGTGGTAACAGACTCTACTGCTGGCAAATCCATAGCACTCTATGGCCAGAATCATCATTAGCATTCATCTTTACAACAATCAATTAAACCAGGGCAGAAATTAAAAGATCTTCCCAAGGAAACCCAGTGAAGCAGTGAGAATTGCAAAAGAGACCTTTGATTTACCCTGAATTCACCAGACGAATCATTTCATGTTGAACAAACACCAAACCACACCGAAACACTGAAGAGACTCAACCAAAAGCTCCCAATCCCTGAAGCCATTTCAGACAGCTCACTAAATCATGCGAAGATTGATCAGATACGTTACCAAAGTGCTATGATTTTCCTTATTACATGTATTCGCTAATTCACGGCAACTTTGCATAAACCTTGACTTGCATTGCAAGACAATTTGACTCAGTTCTGCTGCAAAAAAAAAAGCAAATTTGCTCTACCACGTATTTGAGCAGACTATGAGTTTGCGGGCAGAGTGAGCACCCCACTACTCATCATGCACTGTTACTTATTAAGTTGCAGTAAATTGCTCATGCGATTTAAACAGAGATCAAAGGGAGACCAAAGCCCACCCCTGTAATTTTGGCAATAGCATCTCTTTGCAAGATCACTGTTGAGCATGTGAAGTCAAAATCACTATTACAGCTCACTGCTCAAGCATGAGGAACCTCAATTCCTCTGCCCAGCAAACCCCCACGGACACAAGCAGGAATCCAGCTGCAGCAGAGTTAACTGGCAAGAGTCAGTTGGGGTTTTTCCTCAGCTGCACACTCACAGTGCAAGAGAACTAAGCAATTATTGAAAAATCACCTGGGAGAAAAGACTGCAGAGGGAACAGTTTTGCAATAAATGTTCTTAATTGTAACCCCCTTTGTATAATATTTAAGCATTACAGTAACAACAAGCCTAGTAAGTATTTCATAGCCAGACTTACACCACTGAATGTCACCCTCTCTCTTTCTAAAATAAATGACAGCTATTGGCAGTCCCCCCAGCTCAACTCCTCCTGCTAATCCCCATCTGCCAACAAGGTAACATATCCTCAAGAAATGGGCCCAGCCTCTCAGGATGCTTAATGTTGTCCCCCCTTACCACTTTATCCTTTGTTTCCGCGCCTTCATGGGCACAACATCTCTGGGGTGGCTGGAGAGGGAGCTGGGCACTACCTGTCAGACCCATGTGCTTGTAATCACATCTGATATGACATAGCTCATTTTACACTGAAAGGTCCCAACTGTGTGACTGCCCAGGAGATCTTTTTTCTTGTCTCCTGCCCAATGAGTTGGGAGCACTGACTCCAGTCCCTCAAACTCACTGCTAAAATGATGTGATCCTTAAAGTGTTCAGCAATAACCTAAGAGAGCAGTAAGGATAACCCTTGTCCACACCCCAGATCATATTCTGGCAGTTAGAGCAGGGGACGGACAGCCAGGGTCACCTGATACTGGCCAAGATTAGCAGAAGGGATGTTGAGTTGTGAAGCTCAAGAACTCCCAGGAACAGTCTAGTTTCCAGCACACAGGCACTCAGCACCTCCTGAGAAAACAGTCTAGGACAGGCCTCTCAAAACCCCAGACAAACCGCAAATCCATTCTCTCAGGGCCACTCTTTCCTAATTTCACTACTGATCTGCTCAGTAACAACACACAAGCCATGCCAGGTCTTCCATCCTGCAGGCAAAAAAAAAAAACCCTAAGACAGATCTGTATCATTTTCCTCACAGGGCTGCAGAGAGGTTTCACCAGCTGTGTTTGAAGTTTTCACGAGTCTTGGATAAGCTGTTCACTGGAAGTGCAAAGCATCACTGCACTTTTGCTAGTAGCCAGCCCTGGTTCCTCCCCACCATGCATTTTTTAGCTTCTCTACATGTGAATCCTCTACACAGAAGCTTTACAAAGCAGCTGCCACCGAACAACGATCGCTATCCCAGCACAAATATCTCAGTTCATCCAGAAAGATGGCTTGCAACCTTCTGGTTTTACCTTTAGCAAATTACATTAAAGACTTTGAAGGGTTTCCCTCATGATGCCACACACTGCTACCTATTCCCAACACTTCCATGGTAAGCACGTGCTCCAACTTGTGACACTTGTGGAGAAGTGCAAATGAAGGCATAACAAAGACACCAAATATAATTTAACAAGTGGTCTCCGCACATTTTTCATCCACTGAACAGTGAATTTAAGTCTAAGAAAAGCAAACCTACTGCCAGTTGTTCTCTTACCAGCACTTCTGAAACAGGCCACAAGTCTCAGTGTGAAAATTACTGCCTTAAAACATATGGCACTGTGTTCCCCTCTTGGGTGTCCCAAAGAAATCAGCCTCTAAGAGAGAGTTAAACATCTGAAGGGCAAATGGATCTCAGACTGCTTTAAAGAAGTAACCTGCAGCCATCCCAAAGCCTTCTTAGTTCACTAATAACAAATTAGTCCTACAAGATGTGTAAAAACTGGCATTGAGCATGACAGTGAAGACACTGAAAAATCCCCATGTCAGCTCCTGGGAAAGTTGCCCAGCAAAGAAGGATGGAGACACACCAGCCAGGAGGATAGCTGGCCAAATAGCCAGGGTCAAGGATGGCTTTGGACAAGGAACTCAGTACTTTGGAGCACAGTCAGCACCCAGCTTTGTAAAGGGGACAACTTCAAGCAACGCTGATTTTAATGGCAGCAGATCTATAACCACATAACTTGGACTCATGGGGATTGAAATCCCAGGGGTTGCTATGGCCTCTCCCTTACCCCAAAGGCAAATGCCAAAAACATTAAAAAAGAGCAGATATGGAAGCTGAAAAGAGAGAATGTTTGTCTGAAGCATCCCAGCATCAGTTTCGGATCATCAGCATTGCAAACCAACCTACAAAGAAGCTTGCTGATAATCACCCCGGCTATCTCCACCGATACACATGTGACGTGGCACGTCATTTCTGTGCCTGCCAACACGACAAGCTCCGAATGTGACCCTGGCTCTCTTCCCCAAGCACTGAGAAACTCTTGTTATGTTTGGCTCCCCTCTTGTCCTCCCTTCACAAAAACAGCACGCTTCTACAACGTCAATCTGGAATTATTTACTGTTGTTGAAGCTCAGACAGAAACGGCAGGCCACCCCTCCTCTCACCCAAGTGTGACGCGCTCTCTGCGCATTCCCCCCCAGGACCAGAGGTTGCCCGAACGGAAGGCTTCACCCAAGCACTGAAGCAACTCTGCCAAGCATCTCATCAGGCAAGTGGCTGCCTTCAAAAATGATGCCCTGCATCTCTCCTGCTCCATTCCCAAGACCTGCTAAAAACTACTTAATCTGTGCTTTCAGAACATAAAATAGGCACCATCTCCTTAAGATTACCCTCATTGAAGCTAACATAACCAGCCACTTTTCTCTTCTCTGCTTTTGCAAGTGCAGTGTCACTTGCAAGGCTTTGGGACTAGCTCTGAAACTTCCTGAAGGGAAGAAATTGAAACTGTGAAAGAACCACAAGTTACTCTCCAACGAGGATCCTCCTTCATGCTGACACAGCACACAGCTCAGGGACAGTACAGGCCCAGGAACCCGTCTCCTCCAAATCGCACCTGATTACATCTGGCAAATCACCTCACTGAGGTCAACCTTATTCCCAGGTGGCTGCATCTGGCCCCTGCCAACATGGGCAAGGCTGTTCTTGGCAGCGTAAATTGACCCACTACATGCTTGAGGTTGCCCAGACTGAATTGTTGTCATTGTCTGGGCTAAACAGTTCACTTATATTCAGTCTGCAATGACTGTGAGAAGTGTGGGGCAGGGAAACCTGCTTGCTACGCACCTTCAAGGGTGGCCTCTTCTACAACAGGAGGCTAGAGCAGCTCAGCAGAATGAAGGCTAAGAAGAGACACAATCACTCTCTACAAAATAGTGGAGAGAAGAGGGACAGGCGGTCAAACCAAACTGAGAGCGATGAGACCTGTTTATGCAAAAGGACAATACTGGCATGAGAACAAATGGAGTGTCTGTGAATAAAAATGTCTACACTGTAAGTTATTAACCACCAGAAGTCTGAGGCTTCCAATCAATCCAACCCAACCACCTTGAAGGTTCATATGTGGGAATCCAACATGCCTGCACACCACTAATGACCTAGGTCTGTCCCAGGTCTATGTTCTACAATCCTATGACCCATATGCAATACTTTCAGCCATAAAAGAAAACTTCTTCCATCTGCCCAAATTATCGACTAGTCTTGTGAGGGCCCTGAGAACACAATTCTGCCAGGAGATATATTGCTGCGTACACACTGCTTTCCCTGTCTGATCTGCCTACCTTGCAAAGAGGTGCCAACGCACAGAGTGTTGGGGGATCCTTGGATGAAAGGCATTAGATAAGTTCAAAGCCTCAGTATATATTAATAGTAATACCAGACACAATACCTCTACAAAAATAAATTGCCACTTGACCCAAGGCTGGGAAGCAGAAAGCGATCTGCCAAGGCCCAGATGTCTGACACTAGCCCATAAACACATGATGGGATCCAAAAAAAAGCATATGGAGCAGAGGAGGGAGCTGGAAGTGATGATGGGAGGCTCGCTTCCTCACTGCGTGCACTGTTCTTCCTAACTTCATCTGGTCAAGACTCAACAACTCTCATTAATACTAGCAATACGCAGCAAGCCTCAGAAGCCTGAGTTGGTGCCATAGAGTTAAGTGGCATCTGGGAAAGCATCAGAAGATCCAAGATGGGCCGAAGTGAAGTTTTATCTAAGCTCAGCATCCTGTTTTTAGTGAGGCTAGATGGTAACTGCTTAACAGCAACAGAGAGAACACACTGTGCTTAGTCTTTAGCAATCGGTAGATTACAAACTTTCTGACCCAATCACATACATTGCCTGCTATGTTTAATAGCAGTCAGCCTTGCCCCCAGAAATCCATCAATTCTTTTTTTGAACCATTTGGACTTTCAGCCTTCATATCACCTTTCAGCAAGGTATTACACAGCTTAATTACATAGTGGAGAAAAAACATTTAATTTGATTCCACCTCATACCCAAGAATGTCATAATTCCTGCACCATTGCCAAGAGGCTGAACCTGTTCCTCTCCATCATCTATCCGTGCCTGTATCAGAAGAATTCAGGATCTGCATTCAAACAAGCATCTCCCTCTCTTTCCTCTGCTTCTAGATGACTTCAGCTGATTTGGGGTATCATTTCAGACAGGTCTTAGTACTGGAAGGATGGGACTGTTGCCAGCCCCAGAAAGACCGACTAGAGCTATGGATGGGAGGCTTGTTTGTTTTAAGCAGATTAGCTCCCAACCACCAAAGGTAACTTTATAAATCTTTACTTTCATATCCTTCGCAGAGACAGCTGGAAATAAGTCTAGAAGCAAAACAAGGAACAATAGTTACAAGAATGTTATAAATGGCTGTATTTCATCTGTGGTGAGTGTTGTTTCTGAAAGCTAAAGCAAGTTAATTTATAATGTTAGCAATCTGACAGCCAGTCTTTTTAATAGGAACTCAGCTATTGTGTTTTGAAACAAACAGGAGCTAGCGTGGGTGGGGTATTGCCCGGGCTATGACTTGGCTATTATTTTATCAATTAGGAGCAAGGCTGGGCTGCAAATCCCTTCACCTTGTTTTGCATGCGGGAACTCATGAATCCAAGACTTTGTCTTGGCTGAAGTCACCAGAAGATGAAGCTTTGCAAACCAAGGCATCTTTGCAAAACAGGTACAGGAGCCCCATCTAAGACAAATAGGTTGGAAAGTGTTAGCTGCAACTGCTGGACCCCACACACGTTTCCCATAAAGCATTCGTAGGCTTTTGATGGACACAGAGACCAGAACACAGGCAACAGTGGGAAGAAAGAGCCTGGGAACTCAGATAAAGCCCCAAAGTGAATGGACGTTTGCTGACGACAGCGCTATAAAGTTGGCTTTGGTGCTTGGCTCCTGGCAAAACAATGACATAATGCTGTGTTTACTAGCAGGGAAATCTGAGGGTTGGAAACGGGTCTGTAAAAAAACCACTAACACGGTTTTTTGACAAGCCAACAGATTAACATCTATTGTCACTGGGGCAAGGCCAAACTCAGCTGGAAAAGGTCCAGGAGTTTGATGTCACCGAGAGGCTCGCAAGGACGTCAGCTAAAGAGCGTTCCCATGTCATTTCAGCATTCACTGTTGTGTTACTGCCTAAAGCAAGCTATTAGCCACCATCATCTTCTGTTTAACCCCTTCTGTCACAACATGCCGTAAAGACATTGTGTTGGCCTTTCAGCAATAGGGGTTTGACACAGATCTGCTACAGCTCACATTGACCAGATGCAGAAGACTGATACAGGACCAGGCAGAAGAGGGTGCTGGCAGATAAAACACATATTCAATCAGGTTTGGACTGTCAGTCCTGTGTTAGTACTAACTACAGTGTCTACCTTTCTACAAATAGAAACAGTGGGCATCACGTCCTCATTTGACTCCTTAGGACATTTTCAAGTCCCCTGTGACCCAAATCACATGGCTAGTTGTACCCTTGACTTGGTTCAAGTCAAGGTCTGTATCACAACCCAGCCAACACATGCAGTCACACGCAGCAAGACAACAGCCAAAAGGTTTCAGCTCCTCACCAACAAGATCCCAACCCAAGCACACCTGGACTCCCGTAAATGCCAGTGCCTGGTAGAGAACGATCTCGCTCTACTCACCAGGTAAGTTAGAGCCCTGATGGCTATGCATCACTATAGGATAACATGGTGGGCAGAGCCTCACAAAGCCCTCAGCAGACAGGGAAAGCTTTGTGTCACCTCTCCTCAGGTGCAAAGGCTGTAGTAAGCCTGGCGTTTGTCTGCCAGATACTCTTCAGTCCAGCCCGACTATATTTGGAAGGTCACCTAGAACTCCAGAATTAAGACAATGGAAAGTAACATCATGCTGTGGGCAAGATTAGAGCTTTTCAGAAGAAGGAGGGAAAAAATGAAAGAATAAAAGAGTATTCTTAGGGTCTGGCCAGGACGGTGGCATCAGCTCCAATGGGACCTAAAGATCTTTTGCAATACTCTGCTTTCCACTCCATTTCTTTGACTATGCCCTCTTCTTGGTCAAATGCAGAGCAACACAGAAGTTGAAACAGAAGCAAAACACATGGATGCACACACAGACAAAGCCTCACATCGAAAACCCAGTTCCTACCAAACATCTGCATACTCCCCCAACACAAGAAGAGAAACAGTGAAACAGTAATCTCAGTGTTCATCCTGGCCAACACCAGGGCACAGAGATACACAGCATTACTCAGAGCTGAAAGGACTGGTAGAAAACCCAACACTGCCACAGCCAAGCAATCTGGCCAACACCTTCAGTGGTGAGGCC
This sequence comes from Himantopus leucocephalus, assembly GCA_003993805.1. Classification (NCBI taxonomy): domain Eukaryota; kingdom Metazoa; phylum Chordata; class Aves; order Charadriiformes; family Recurvirostridae; genus Himantopus; species Himantopus leucocephalus. Next base: position 26,131,308 of record RSEF01000006.1, read on the forward strand.
AAAGGTCTGAGCAGCCATGCCTTGCTCCCATCCCCAGGCTGTACGTCCTCAGATCCTGCTCACTTGGGCCAGAGCCTCAGTTCTTTCAAAAAAGGAGACTCCCTCCCAGATGACGGTGCCTCTCGCACACCCGTACACACTGTCACTCTCCAGTGCCACGAGCAAATTGCCATTGCTATACAAAAAGCCGCTGGTCCTTATGCCAAGAGGACAGAGGGAAGGTTAAAGACAGACTGATGGACTTTCCTGTCCAGATCACGACTACCGCAATCTCTAAGGGTTGTCACCCATGACAAATTCACTTAAAATATTTTTAGTTTAAACTGAACTATTTATACTTATCTTTACAAATCAGGGATGTCTGTATTAAAGGATGAAATGCAAGCTACAGCTGCCCAGCTCAGAAACAGGTGGAAAGCTGCTTCCCCAAAACAGTCCACAGTTTTGACACAGACTGTTACAATCACAAAGACAGCAACAAAAGATTAAACAGAAAATCTCTCCTTGAGCAGTAACAGCCGGGAGACTCTTCCCTATGCCTCAAGCGAGAGTATTTTGGAGGCTGGCTACTGCGCTAGATTCCCTTTGAGTAAAACATCCTGTGTTGTCTTTATAAAACACCTTCTACTGAAGCATTAGAGGAAAACTTACCTGGATTGAGGGAAAGGAAAGAACTTGTTAAGGATGTCCAGGGCTTTTAAAAATGCGGAAGATACAGGATTGCTACCCCTTGGTATGTGGAAAACCAGCATGGATGTTCCTCTAGAATCAGTCACTTTTTATTCTTCCCTACTTCAGCCAACAGCTCTAATCTCTTGTTACTAACAGAAAATAAGCAGCCCTTTTGTTAATAAAAAGACTTACTACCACCAATGCTGGTTCAGGGATTCTGACAGTTTCACCTGATATATAAAACACACACGTGTGCGCAGAGTTTCCCTCCTACTCCTGGTTTTCCTCTGTCCCATCTCAAAGCCAGCTCCAGAGCCTGTTTTAATCCCACTTAGGAAAATGCTGAACTCCAGCCTTTCTTCCTGTGACATGTTTGGGAGATGGGAGGAGGGAGATGCACTTAATCTGCTCCCCGTGGCTTTCTTCCAGGAAAATACTTCACATATCCTTGTTTGTTTGTTTTTAAATTCTAAGTGATTTTAATGCCGGTGAAAGTTGCTGGAGTGACAGCCCTGGGAAACTGCAAACCTCCCACTTACACACTAGCAGGGGCTGTGCCAGCTGCCCTGCTTCTCCTGAAGACCAGGAGCTCAGCTGCCTCTCGTAGTATCTATCCCACAAATAATCGTCCCTCAGCTCAGGCTACTCGAGATGAGGCAGGTATCAGAGTGCACTAAATTTTCAGGCGAAGGAAACATACTGAGCTCAGAGACAGCGCAGCAAAGCACTCATGGAGCAGGGGAATGGCAAAACATTTAAAACTGATTTTCAGAGTATTTTGCTTGGGGTCACAGGCGTCTGCTGTGGGCTTGCACCTGCTGGAGAGGGGAAAATCAGGAATAACCTTCTACCCACAAAAAATATGTGTGTGGGTTAATTTAGAAATAATAACAGAACATCCTGAGCCAGAGCAGGAAAATCTCCGGGCATGCTGAGGGAGCAATTAGAAATCTCATCTTCACAGAATCAGGAAAACAGTAATTCAGACACTCTGTGTTGCATGAAACCCCCGAGGGTGCAAGAATGCCTGGCAAGATTTCACCTCTGCCAGTGAGCTTTCCTGACAGGGAATACAGAGATGCCAGAGAGGGATCAGACAGCAGCAGCTAGTAGCCTACGGCCAAGGTCCTTGCTACCAGAAAGACCGTACTCCACACTTCACCTTGAATACCTCCACAGACCCAGGGACTCCAAGACAAGAAGGAGTGCCCTAGAGGAACAGGCTTACAGCTGGCAAGCATGGCTGGCATCCTAAATGTACATTTCCTCAGAGGAGTACGTAGCTTTTATATCATCCTATTCATTACCATGTCTGCCGAACGCTATTAGGGAAGCAACGGTCTGACTCCCATTTCCGGATAACAACATGACCTCGCCATTCTGCAACTACCGCTCCCAGGGGTGGACCTGCTAGTAGAGGAATATGACCCAAACTCGGGGCTTTCAAAGCCTATGCTAACAGTCAGCCCTTAGGTAACACAGGCACCTTTACACTTCACAAAAGGTGAGTAAATCCTGTTGGCTTTGCAGCAGAGCACACTGAGATCCAGAGAGGTTACACAAACGATCCAGGGCCACACCACCAGCAAAGAGAACATGTGAGCTCTTCTACAACACTGCACAATGTCATGTGTGTATCACACTGGACTTGAGGTCAAATGTTTCTGGATGATTTATGAACTTTCTACATTAAAGTTTGCATTTATAGGCATGTCCTGGACAGTGAAGAACCACACTTCCAGTATTTCAGGGGCAGCTACGGAAGACTTCTGTAAAGGAGACAGAATGGCAGTGTGGAGCTCCTGTTTAAACACAGCTATGGTTAGTAGAGGTTTGGCATGTTTCTCCCTATGAACATAGATAGGGATGTTGTCCTTGCAAACAAGTTTGTATCAAGCCTATAAAATCATGCTGCTGACTGCCGAGAGCGTAGCAGCCTCGTGCATCACTGTGTTTAGCTAGCGTGGTTTATAGGAAAAATAAAACACACCCCATTGGTCAGAGAAACAGTGCCAACAACATATCAAAACATAATTATTGCTAGCTAGGTTTCAAACACGGTATGTATGGGACCACACACGTATTTATGGACACTTAAAGTCTATGAATATTTTATTCCATCTAACGAGTCCACCATCACAAACTCAAGAAGTTGTATTATAATAATGAATGTTACTATACAGCATCACAGCCTTATTGTGAAGCCGTGGTACACCCAGACCCTGCACTAGAGTAGTCAGTGACTATTAAGACCAATTAAGAGTACACTGCAGCATAGTGCAATATGTGAAATTGTGATGAAGACACAGATTTAGGGATGTGTATTCTGCCCGCAGAAGTAGAATGCCCCCAGTCTAAGGACTTGGTTAGTTACCTATGGATTGAGCTCCTCTTCCAAAAACTGGAATAAAGAGTAGCTTTGCCGAAATCAATAGCTCAATAAAATCAAGAGGAGAATCTTTATGACTGTCACAAAGATCAGCCTAAGTATGACAGCACCAGCTAACACCACCACATTCAAGCACTTACAGGTACTACAACGAATACAGTATCTCTCTGCTCTACCTTCACCCCAGGGCAATTTAAAGTGTTACTACATTATCCTTCTTCATGCCCATTCTTTGCAGTGATGCCTATATGACCACCAGACAGTAGCTTGGGTTACCATTATGTTGAGAGCATCACCTGCTCAGCTAGTTGATACTGTCTCACTGCCCCCACCTGCCTGTATCTGTGTGTCATCGCTTGTCTTAATGGCACAGCACAAAGACCATCTTTCAGGTCTGTTTGCACATGTTTTAGTGCAAAGGCATCCTTGCTTTGTAATAAAAGCTCTTATGACTATACTATCTTACTGACATTTAGTGAGTGTAAGTCTGAAAGACTGACTAGATTGTTATTATATATTCACTTAGAAGGTGGTGCAAAGAATAAGTGAACAGGCTAAAGTGGGAAGGTTCTAACTAGATTGCAAGATTTTCCACTTTAAAATCCTTTCAGGGGAAGAAATCCACCTGGTTTCTTTTTGCGTTCCCTCCCATCCCAAATGGGACGATATCCCTGCCTAGAAAAGCATAATAAAGAGATCCTGGAGAATATGTTTTTGCTTTTAGAGTGAAGACAAAGGGAAATACCCTATATTAAAAAACATAGTAATTACAAACTTCTCAGTAAAACTTTCAATAAAGCCTTTCTCTAAAGCCAAGGCCCAGGGAAGCTACTGTGAGGGCTTTTTTCCATTCACTTGACAGTATTTGGTTTTGACACTACCTGATTAAGCAGCAGACACCACCAATTTCAACAGTATGCTACTGTGCAGCTCTCTGCCTTCTTCATGTAATATTTACACAGCACGCTCCAGGCGAGAAGGTGTCAGCTCTAGCTACAAGAAAGCATTCAGCTTCACAATGCCAAACAACGCACAGTCCTGTCAGCCCCCTCTAATGATCCTGCTCTTCTCCCTGGTTACTGGAGACCAATTCCCTTTGCGTGACCAGGCACAGATTAAGAGGATACGGCATGAAAAAGGAAGATCAAAAAAACCAGAAAACCATCTCACATTAGAAGGTCCAGCTGTTTCCTCCCAAATGACTAAATTAGAGAGCCCGTACGTCACCTCCTGCCGCAGGTAGGGTCATATTGAATCCCTCTTCCTGTTTAATCCATATAAAATGGGAAATGGGTTTTGAGGAAGACAATGACAGAATACAAGAGTAGTATTTTTTCAGGCTGTGTACTTTTATCAGATAAATTGCAAGACTGCTTTGGGAGCCAAAGAAAAGAATAGAAAATGCTGCCACATGCTTCATGGGTGGCCTTGGGCCAACCACTTAACCTCTCGGTGCCTCATCTTCCCAATGAGGTACCGGCACGTAACCTGCCTTGCAGGGATGGGGGGAGGGCAATACCTCCGAACTGCCCGTCTCTAAGGTCTACGTGCGTGGTTGGGATGAACAGATGAGCTGCTCTGGGATCCAGGAAGTCTGGGCTCCATTTCCTATTCCACCACTTGCTTCTTTAGGATGTCCGTTCATCCCCCTCTCCAGTCACGCTTCCCGGGAAAAAGGCATGATTTGGTCTCTCCATTCCTCTCCCTTTTAGCTCACAGCAGTGAGACTGGCGTAATTTTGACTACAACCCATCAAGCTGTGTTGCACAGGTGGGCCCCAGCACTCATCCACCCACCCACCCCACTCAGGGCCCTCAGGAAGCCAGTGGTCACCTGCGGCTTGCAGCAGCTGAAAGCATTCGTGCTGTCTCTTAGGTCAACATCTCCCCAGTAACCAAGTCTCAGTTAGAGTCAATAGTGGCATCCTCGTCACTTTTAAAATGGAACTTGGAGGCTTTTGGAGCTGTTGCCCCCAGCTCGTGGGCTTGCTAAAAGCTTTTCTCCGAGCTTCCTTTTGGCTGCCCTCCCAGCACGCTGCAGGCTCAGCCGCAGGAGCGCCAGTGCAGGCAGCCTGCCGGGATTTAAAGCCTCCTGCGTTATTTCATTCTGCCCTGACCACAACAAATCAGGACAACTACCTTGCTTCTCTATTGGTTTTTAATCTATCCCTAAGGCCGGGGACAGCTATTTACTTCGCAAACTGTTGGATTTAGATACTCTGCCTCTTGGCTGAATGTTACCAACTCACAGCTCTGCTGGAAGAGAGGACTGTGAGAGCTCCTTAATCTGCTGGGTTACCCTCCTGCCCACTGAAGAAGCCTTGAGTTATTGAGGTAATAACTGCCAGACAGTGCATGATGAAAAGCAGGTAGATGCCTAAAGTATTTGAGCTACTTTGCAAACCTGCCTTGGACAAGCTCAAAGGACTGTGCTCTCTTGGGCACTTCCTCAGATAAGGTAACATGGAAAAGACCTCCAAGAGAGAGAATCACGTGCAGGCATGGCACTGGAAGGCTAAGAGGATGCTGAGAAAGGGAAGAAACTGAGTCTCTCAAGGCAGTGAATAGGAAAAATCTGTATGTTACGTTGGCCTCATAAAACAATGGTGCCCAAAAACTAAAAAACCCAACAGCACACGGAAGCTAAAGCCTCTGCTTTTAGGGAAGAATTTCACTTCAACAAGCAGTGTTTCCATCAAGAACCGGTTGTAATGATAAGAAAGAGAGAAGTCCTCTGAGCACTAGTAGGTGCAGTCAGCTTTGGACTAGCAAGGTTTGATCTCTTCCTCCTGCTATCCCTGCTCCTCTGGCAGCAGGGGCAAAGAGTTGAACCAACCTGCAGAGACCTGTCTATCCACAGCTCCCAGATATTTCAGAAATACTGACTTATTTTCTTCCTGACATGTTTCATCAGACATTAAAAAACAATGAGAATTTCATAGTCTACAAAATCATAAGATTTGCATCTAAAACAGGCAGAGTGGTGGAAATTATCCTTAAAGACATATGTCTACCCCAGCAGGGTGGTGGTCTACATACAGAAAAAGCCACTGTGAGGGAGAGGGAATGTTTTACCCCAATCTGCTTTTTCCTGAGCTCTCCTCTGCTATGCGCACAGGGGATCACAGCTACCTTTGACATAACCCTTGCCAATGCACGGAAGTCCCGTTCTGAGGAATGATGAAGTCACGGAGCAGCCTGCTAATTTTCTGGCTCTTTCCCAGCACCCCAGGCTAAGATAATAGTAATAATAATAATAATTCAGACCAGTGAATCAAGCTGGATCATGGCCCCTGGAAGGAAAGCCACACAGGGTGTCTTGATGGGGGGAAGGAAGAAGCAAAAAATGGATCATAAGTCCTAAATAGGTACTCCATCTACTCATCTAACACTGCCTTCTGGTTCACATCAGGTCCCTTGCTGCGCTCTACCCGCAGGCCACCAGCCATGTGAGCTCCAGGTGTGTCACATCCTCTTCACTCTGGAAGAGATCTCGCTCACAGTCTCCAGCTGTGCTAATTAAAAGGGTCAAAAAAAAAGCCAGGTTGAGCCTTTCTTACCCATGAGCTGCTGGTACTTTTAGCACAAGTGGCACATGGAGCTCCTCAACTCAGACCTGGAGGCAGGGCCACACTGGACAACCCATTTGATGACCCAAGCAGCGGGAATCCAGCTCCTCCTCCCATGGTAGCAATGAGGGACCAACTCAGGGACAAAGATCCTTGCCCCTAAACCCATGATATGTCCAGACCCTCCTCATCAGTGCTGGCCTTTGTATCACCAGCAGCTTGCAACCAAGAGAAATAAAGCCCCAAAGATGCCTGATCGCATCTGAGTCGCTCTTGCGCCTAAGCAGTAAGCAGGAGCAGCTAAGACACAAGGAACAGAGCTTAACCCCAGCAGTCCAAGTTTTTTTCTTCAAAGCATGCTGACATGATCTCTGAACTGAAAGGGGATCTCATCAATGCTTATAAATATTTAAAGGGCGGGCATCAAGAGGATGGGGCCAGACTTTTCAGTGGTGCTCAGCGACAGGACAAGGGGCAACAGGCACAAACTGGAACACAGGAAATTCCATCTGAACAGGAGGAAAAACTTCTTTACTTTGCAGGTGACAGAGCACTGGAACAGGCTGCCCAGAGAGGTTGTGGAGTCTCCTTCTCTGGAGATATGCAAAACCCGCCTGGACACGATCCTGTCCAACCTGCTTTAGGTGAACCTGCTGTAGCAGAGGGGTTAGACTAGATGATGTCTAGAGATCCCTTCCAACCTCTACCATTCTGTGATTCTACAACAGGTCACTTGTGACAAACACACTTGCCTTCTGGGAGCAGTGCTGAAACCCAACACAGCAGGACTCAATCCCTCACAATTCAGCCAGGCCAGTGTCCCGAGGAGGTTAGCAACCATATCCATGCAGCAGAGAGATTTCTACAAGAGTGATCTCAAGACATTCAAAGATGTATTAGAAAACAACTGCCCTAGGGTAGTTGGAACTGGGACAGTATGCACGCATCTCAGATGACTGAAATTGGCAATGCACCTCACTCTAACTGGAAAGAGACATGGCAACCACTTGTAATGCAAGAGCATTCTACCTTCCCTCCATGCTGTACAAAGCTGAAAAACACACAAAGCCGAAAACACACACAAAGCCCAACTGCAACAGAAGTAGAGTAGTGCTGGAAGAGGAAATCTGTACTGATGTATCCATCCCTGCCCCTGGGATAACCCAGGCACACTTAGAGACCTCAGAAATGACCTCAAGCATATAAACGTCTAGTGAGATAATGCACATCAGTAACTACTCAGTCCTCTGCGGAAGAGCAAGCGGTCAGGGAGTGGGGTGGGGGACCCCATTCACTTGGCTTCTAATGAATGATTGTCATCACCCAGGTCCTGCAAAACTGTGAACAGGTGAAGGTGCTAACCCCCTCTCACCTCCCTGAGAACAGGATCAAGCACATCTGGTAGGGCAGTGGCTTCCTGCAGGGCTTCTAAAGGAGCCAGACATTTGGGTAAAGGGTACGCTATCTGCCTAAAGATAACCTAGAAAGAGAGAGAGGGGAGGATGTCTTGTTTAAGCTCCTCGATGGATGGTTAAAGGAGGCAAGCATCAACAGTGGGTCTTTTTAAATAGCGAATGCATTTCTGGTTTGGGATCATTTCATGTTTAATTCAGGCAATCACAATTTCAGATTAAAAGCCAGAGAAGCTTCATAAACAGATCAGACTTCAACAACTGAGAGAAGAGACTTTCAGACTGTTTAAAACTTGGCAGGGGCCGGAAAAGGGATTTAGATTTTGTTACCAGCTTTTTCTCTTCAGAATGATTAACTGACACCTTCAACCATTAACTGCAACATCGTAATCCACCCAGCTTCACCACAGCATTGCTCAGCCAATGTATGACCCCTGTTGCACCAAGGGTCTTTCCAGCAAACCCAGACTTGACCTTCCTGACATTGTTCTTGTTAAAAGAAAAGGGAAGGGGGAAAGCAAGGGGATTTAACATTTCTGAAGCATTATCAAGCGCAAATCAATTTTTAAAAGACCATCAGTATGGAGAAAGAGTAGGAAATTAATTTGGGAAGTCAAAAGCTGTAAAAGCAGCAGTAGCTTATATCAGGGATATACCATACAAGAGGCATGTGGTTATTGATCCAACCTTCTGTTTATCCTTTCACATGCTGCCATCCAGGGCCCCCAGCCAGCTGGGTGGCGTTGTGCTACCCAGTTGCTGACAGGGACACAGCAGGAGGCACTGCAGCCTCCTTCCCTAGGAGTGATTTCCTAGGAGGGGGGAGAGCTGGCTGGGTTCATATCAAATAGCACTGGATCTAAGATTTTAATCTCTTTGCATGCGCAGAGCCCTACAAGTCTTCCAGTGAGGTATTGATCTCTTTAGAAGTTTCACATACAAGGATCACAGCAGAAGATATGCAAAGCCACCTTCTTTCTTTTACTTTCTTGAGTCAAGGCCACAAAAGCTATGCTCATATCATGAAAGACATCTGCTCTAGGGAACGATTCCTGGCATCTAAACCAAGCAGTGCAAGGGCTTATGTGCTACTCACGTTAAGCCCTCTGCGTGTGCCCACAATGCCTAAGATTTGCCTTCATCTCTCCAGGCTCCACCATGGCCCTGAAAGACCACAATTAAAAGGAAAGGGGGTCAGGTTAAAATGCCTGCAATACCCATGTCACCATCCACCGGAGAAACACATCGTTAATCTGATGCCAAAGTATGTGTCACGCGGCCTTAAAGCGCAGCATGAAGGTGTTTACGGATGTTGGAGGTAGAAAGGCTTTTTGATATTCCAGAGCCACATAAGGCAGAGAGTACCAAGCTTTGCACTCTCCAAACTATCCACAAGCGACGAATGGAGAGAACTAAATCCCAAGTCACATTTACATTAATTTCAGAAGAAAATACTTGCTTCATGTTAAAAAGGAGCACAGAACCAAACTAACAGCAACCAATGGATCAGACCCAGGGAATTAAATTCTTTGACAGTGCAGGTTCACCCTCAGTGAGTTACTCCAGCCACAGCCAGATGAAGGGCTGCAGCATGTGCCTCTGCAGCAAACTGCCATCTAGGAAATGAAGAAGAGTCCAAGATTTTTGGACCTGTGGGTTAATTCGCTGATCTAAAAGAAAGAGATTCACAAGGACATGGATGACTATTATTTTTAACTGCATTACTCCAGTGCTTTTTTGTGAGCCAAGACCAATACAGTATTCAACCAAGTGTTGAATACTGTACAGCCAGAGATTGAGACTAAGTGGGACAAAAGGCAGACACAACACTAGTCACCCAACAAACCATTTAGTTTGTGATTTTGGGGCCAAGAACTGGACACACAGGGACATGGAACTGTTGTGCAGAAAATAACATTAGAAAAGGTGTACGGAGAGAAGGGTGACTAGATGCCACTAGAAGCATTAAAGAGTAGAACAGTTAAGGTTACTGCTATGAAAACGCAAGGACAATGATCATTAAGGAAACATAGGTGTGTTTCTGCAGGAAAACATGGGAAATATTTTATTTCAAAACTGTAAATAGAGGATTTAAATCCTTGTTTTCTCGTTATTTTCCAACAAATAAGACATTCACAATGTCAATTTCTCTTGGCAATCAGAAAGCTATTGTTACCAGTTCTTTTGTATATCTTTGTGCTTGGCAGACATACTTCTCTGATGCTGAATTGCTGCCACCTTTCAGGTGAGATAACAGCCTGCAGTGGTGTCAGCCGCAATTCACAGCAGCAGCTTGCAAAAGCTAAAGAAGCATTTCCCGCCTGGAAGCGGTGAATGAGTAATAGACTGAACGCACAGGTCCAGCTGGCAACCTGTGAGGACACGAGACCTAAAACTTCCACTCCTATGAATTGGGCACAAGATGCTTAACCCCACAGTAGATGAGAGCTTCAGCTTTACATCTACAAATCAGCATCTCTCAGCAACATAGTGCCCTCTAGCCTTAAGCTGGGTTATGGTTTAAGCCTTAGAGGAAATAGCTCAGTGATACGAAATACTAACACAAAGCTTTATGTCTGATCTTCGGCCTTATCTTTCAGGCAACCCATTCAAATGCTGACCAGCTCTGAAGAACTCTGGCAAACATGCAATGCCAGGAAATACAGTATACTCTGAGTAATTTCACACCAGATGGCACCAGCCCCTCGGGCTTTTCCTTACCAAAGCTGGATGATGTACCTTCTCTATACACAAAATCCAACCTTCTGTCTATTAAAATACAGGTTGTATTTTGAGGAAAGAGTTAACAGATTTTGCGCAACTAAAACCCAGGAACAGCCAGAGAGGGAAGAAAAGATGCCTCCTCTCCTTATGTGGATGGGCAAAAGCTACTCCACTGTATGCTGCAAACTCCTCCAGGCAAAGACACTTCCACATGACACCCTGCAATACTGGAGTCTAGGAAGGTTGTTAAAAATCCTCCTCTGATGCTGTGCTATTGGCAGTAAGGTGTGAAAGGAGGAAGGCGAAAGAGAGATGAAAGAGATCCCATATGCTGAGTCTGCCTCGATAACCGTGCAAACCGGCTCCCCCCTCCAAAAAAGTCTTAATGTAACTTATGGCAGAAAACGAGTAAAGATGCGTTCAGCACCTCCGGACCGCTGACCCTACGGCAGGAGAGGTCCGCTCCGCTCCCCACCGGGCACCCTGTGTTGCCGTGGCCAGGATGGGGATAAGCCGGGGAGCCGAGAGACCTGTCCCATCCTGTGCTGGATCTTGCTGGGCAAGAGGGGAAGATCCACCTTCAGGAGGGAAGGAAACTTCAAAATTGTAACATTAACAAAAAAAAAAAAAAAA
>RSEF01000006.1:26142710-26177350 GCA_003993805.1 Himantopus leucocephalus
AAAAAAAAAAAAAGCAACAGCCAAGCAGGGGATGAAGAAGGGTGAGGAAAGAGAGCTGCATTTCCATAGCAGCCACCGTTCCGCACGCCATGCGGGACCCCGCAGCCCCGCGGGCGCCTCACCTGCGGCCCCGCGGGGGCAACCGGGAGGAGGGCGCCGGTAGCCGGGGTTGCCCGGGGGCGGGGGCCGTGCCCAAGGTCGGGCAGGGGACGGCTCCCCGCGGCAGCGCCTGCCGCCCGGCGGGACACGCTCCGCGCTCCGCACCGCCACCGGCCCGTCCCCTCCCGTCCCGTCCCGCCCCCCGGTGGCGGGCAGCCCGCCCGGCGGCGGACCGGGGGCTCGGAGCGGGCCCCGCCGCCACTCACGTAGTGCTTCGAGGGGTTCCTCCTCTTCTCCACGTCCACCACGTTGGCGTCCAGCACGCTGTAGGACAGCATCTTCGCGCACCCCGCTCCGCCGCTCCGCCGCTCCCTCCCGGCGCTGGCAGCACCCTCCGCCGCGCTGCCCGCCGCGGCGATGCCGGCCGGCGCGGCGGGCGGGCAGGAGGGAGGGATGGAGGGAGGGAGGATGCCCCGGTGCCGGCTCCGCCCCGTGCCGCGGCAGCGGCCCCCCCCTCCCGGCGGCGGCGGCCACCCGGCTCCGCGCCCTGCCCGCTGCCTCAGGCTGCGCGGCCAGTGCGGCGGCAGCGGCGGCGGCGGCGGGAAAGGCAGGGCCCGGCCGCCCGCCCCGCCCCCGGGTGGCCCCGGGGGGCCCCGGCGGGACGGGAGGGGAACGGGAGGGGAACGGGAGCCGCCGCCCCCGTGTGGCGGGGGGTGGGGGGGACGCGGCCTGCCCCGAGATGGCGGCCGCCCGCGGCCTCCCTCCGGGTGTCCCCTCACACCGCGCGGGGCGGTGGCGGAGCCCCCCCCCAAGCCCGGCCGGGCCCCCACCCTCCGCCTCGGCCCGGGGCTGCTGAGACCCCGGGGGAAGAGACCGCCCGGGGCCGAGGAAGGGCGGGACGCCCCCGGGGCCCTCCGTCCTTGCCAGAAAGTGTCCGGAATACCCTCCCGAGCCGCCGGCCACGGTCAGGCCGGAGACCCTGGAGCGAGCGGGGCGGGGGCCGAGCCCGCAGCCCACCGGGCTCCGGCTGGGAGCTCAAGGCCGACCACCGCTCGGGGAGGTCCACGTTGCCCCGGCCCACCGGGCCGCAGGGGGATCAAGGCTGGAGGAAGGTCGCACAGAGATTGCCATGTGGGCTTTCAGAGCGATAAACCCATTTCAGCTCTCTGTATATACGTACATGGATAAATGAGCATTGTCTTCCCCGGCCAGGTTGGGTTTTTTTGGGTTTTTTTTTCAGTAATGCATCATTACTTTGCATATGCTTATTAAATCAGAAATGGGAATTTACATGTGATCTTCCAGCCCTCAGCTCATTTCATAACATTCATTAGCTGTTCACCAAATTAACTGAAGTCACTAAGATCTCTCATTCCTCTGAAGCCTCTTCAACAGCAGCCCATGCCGATTTTCCAGTGAGCTTCCAAAGCGCCGCTGACAGCTCCAGACCTGCCAGCCTCAGAGCGCAGACAGGTCCCAGCTCCTGGAAAAAAGCAGTCCCATATTTACAGCGAGAACAGTCAATCTCAATGTGATTTCGTTATACGCGCTATAGGCACAGTTTCTGAATCACAACTTTTACAAGGGTTATTAGCCCTGCAACGATCATGAGAGACACCAGAGTCACAAAGCCATGGATAGTTGAGCCTGAAGGCTGATGTTTGTTCCACGAGCAGCTTAAAAAAAGAAGGAAAACCAGGAGCAGCACCATCAGCACACTGCTGCCAGGTGGGAACCAGGTACCTGCTGCACAATGCCAGGGAAAGACGCTCTGAGACAGTCTTCTCCTTCTTCCTTAGCTCCGGCACACAGTTTACCACAACTAGTGAACTGGCATAAAATGCTAAAATCCCGGCGTCCCACCTAGGATGTGTGCAGGCGTACGTGAGACCAACTTTTGGAAACAGGGAGGGTGACAGCAGGGAGAAGTTGATGGGCCCACCTCTGTTGTTGCTTTTCAGGCTTGTCCTTTCTCCTTCAGTGCACCCTCTTCCCTCCTCTTGTTTGAGGGACTTCCCACCTCTAATCCTCATGCATGATAGAAGGCAGCAGAGCAATTATTTACATTAGAAACCTTTACTGTTTAGACTGGCCAAGAAGTCCCTGCTGTGCAGAGCAAAGAAAAATCTTCCTTGAAAATGTAAATATTCAAATAACCCATTGATACAAATGTGCCTGGTGTGGCCAGTCTTTTGGGTCTTGGATGCCTCTTTCCTGGGAGCCACTATCAATATATATCACACATTCTGTCCGCTTCTCCTATCACCCTGGCCACCCAGCCCCGCCCCCCCCGTCCTCCCCCCCAAAAAAAGGTCCCCCCAGTCATTAAAAACACTCAGGGTTTGTTTTAAATCAGCTTTCAAAACATGCCATTGTGAAGGAAAGAGACAAAATACATCATTCTCCAAACACTCTGCCCCATCCTTCCTGACATTCTTACTAACTGGCATCTTTTCACTGGTTTTATTCTCCTCTGCTCTCGTAAGGAAGGAGCTGCAATTTTCAGTCCAACCTGAGGCTGGTCTTTGGGGTCTGTGCTCCCTTGGTGTCTATCCCGTAATGTCACAGCATCTGGTCCACCCTTCACCTTTCCTCTGTTCAAAACAACTTGGTTCTCCACCACTCCAGCCAACCTTCTCCAGCGGCGAAGCCTGTCCAGCCCTTGTACAGCTCTGGTTCCCCTCCAACTCCGTTGTGTGCTGGTTTTGTGCTCACCGCCACCTCCTGCTCTCCTTGTTTGTTTGCTGCATCCCTCCATCTACATAGGAAAAATGTATGTTGCTAGGGGCATGGATTGTTCTTTTAAAATATGTACAACACCCAGTCTAGTGGGAGTCCGATAGCCGCCCATTGCAAGACTGGCAGAAAAATAACTGAAACCCTTTATTATGCTGCAGGCTTGGGAAAATCTGCTCCTCTCTTACGCAGCAGCTGTGAAAATGAAGCTGACGGCGCTTTCCAGCCTTGTGCTGGAGAGCCGGGCTCCGGCTGCTGGGACTGAACGAGAGAAACACTGACTGCGTGGCGAAGAGCACAGCACGCTTGTTGGATGACCGACCGCACGTGCCAAAGAGCCTGTACCTGACTAGGACCATGAACACACAGGCCAAGGCACTGCAAATTTGTTGGAAAATTACTTACTCTAGGGATTTTAATCCTAAATCTCTTAGTATTTATGTTTTTTTCTTAAAGTCTTCATTACTGAAGTCCTATCATTACATGGGGCTATCACTGCTATTATTAACAATTTTAATACATATATTAATATCAATATTAACAGCTGATTTAATAATTCACCTTTACGGCCTTATGCTTCCAATAAAGTTCACCTGAGGAACACCCAGGGAAATTCAGACTTCTGAAGACTGAGATAAACCAGCTATTTTAAAAGCTTTTTTTGCTTACTCATTTGCTAGGTGGGTATTTGGGCAAAGAATTTTTTTTTCTTTTTTCTGACCGAACAGGTAATCGCATTATCCTCACAGATCTAATGCAGCCACAGCCCGGCAACCTAGGGTCTGCTCCAGTTACAGCAAAAGCTGATGCGTGACAGAATGTGTGTGTGACGGTCTCAGAGCTGGAGCATGACTTGAGTTTTCGTATTTCAAGAGGACATGCTGGCAAGTTTTTTGTAAATAAGTATTTGAGTTGTAAATTGAAAACATTTGGATCGTGAAATCAGTGAGAAAATAAAACAAGGGACGGGCTTTTCTGTGCTCCATTAGGGCCATTTCTAATGCCTCTTATTAATTCATGGCATAGCACCGTAGATAAGTAAAGCCCCCTGAATATTAACCATACTATTGTCTGACAGCCCTGTGTGTTGCGGCTGGAGTTGTTGTTATTAAAGACCACTTTTCTTTCTTGTGTTTGCTAGGGGTGGGCAGCCAGGTCGAACACAGCGTTTTTCTGTCCCACTGGCAAGGAGAGGCTCTAACGGTGCTCAGCACCCCGGGGGGAAGCACAGCTCAGCCCCTTGGGGAACGGGGAGCGTTTCAGTGCTGCGCATGACAGATTAGCCACACAACTCATTACCGGCAACTAGAGTTGCATGCATAATCTGCTAGACATGGTACTAGAGATGTGCCCCTTAGGGGTTTTTTGGCTCTGATGTGCAACAGCACAACACAGAGCCTTTGTTACACTCCCATCTCAGCTTCTGCACTTACAAACCCTCAGCTTCTTAAAAAGGCTGCTTTCCATGCAGTCCTTCCACTTCAGGGTTTCCACATACGCGTCTTTTGATAGGAGCAACAAGAATAGTAGAGCCTGTCTGGCATTCAAATCTCAAACTCCGAAACACAAAGCAAGATGTGATCTTTTTTTCATATTTTTGAAAAGCCAATTGCATTTTGTCTTCTTGGGAAATTACCGCTCTTCACATAAAATTCATTCTGCAGATAAATAGGCCCAGCTAATGTGGCAGAAGGGAGACGAAGAAACCAGCTGCAGTCCTGGCAGAGCAGCCCCCTGAGCACAGGAGCGTGCCCCTTCCCCCCCAGCTGCCTCACCAGCGAGGGCTGCTGTATCAGCCCCTCTGTGCAATCTCGTATAATGGAAAAGAAACAAAATAATCATTCCCCTTGCTAGCAGCGTACATGCTTTCCCAACGGCACAACAGCTTTTACTTACATTATGAAAGAGCTGCTTCACCCTTGTGACTTAAATTATAGATTATCCTTTTCTTGAAGCAGCTATCTTACAATTTAACCCTTTCACGACTAACGTTATTTTTCAGTCCTCTCTTACTGGAGTTGTGGACGAAGGATTTCCAACAGCAGCGTGTGTGCTGCGTGCTCCGTTTAGGGTAGTAGCAGCAAATTGCAGACTGCTTTTCATCCACGTACGCTTTGTACTTTTCCATTGTTACAAAGGCTTTGTGGATATCTGTTGACATGGTTAAAAAGATAAAACAAAGCAAGTCCAAACCACACTTTTCTTTACGTAGTATATAAATGTCAGGCTTACATTTAGAGAGAGCTGAAGTTTATCAAACTGATCACAGGTCTGGATTGGGATTCCCCAGGTTTCTTCCTGGATGCTATCCCTGACTTCAGTTGCTCTCGCTGTTCTCAAAATTTTGAGACTGGCTTCTGCCTCATCCTCTGCAAAAAACTTGGCAATCCATTATTGAAAATGCGAGCTTGTTACAAATAAAGTCAACCTAGGAAGAAGTAGTCTTTCTTCGCATTTTCCTCCCATGTTACCTCTAAGCATGTACACGGACACCAAGTCCTCCATATTAACAGATCTAAAATTTCCAAGTCCTTTTTAAACTTGAATTTCCTTGTTTGCTATTTTTGCTCATTCAATCCCTTCTGAAATCAAACAGTAATTTTATTTGGGTGCACATCCCTTAGAGAAAGTAGAAGAGTTTAACTGCCAATATCCAAACCAGAAAACGTTTGACTGATGAGCTGGGAATTGTAAAAATGTATCAAAAAATCTTATGAACAGTTAGTCATGGAACTGCAGTTAGACCATAGATGAAAAAAGCACAAGCTGGATACTGTAAGGAGAAATCTGTAGCGTGCAGCCCCTACCACTCAGTAGCGGAGTGCATTGTTTTTATATTTTTTTTTTAAGTTATCTTCATGCAAAAGCAAAGTGGTTTTCCCAGCAGTAGGACATCTTTAGGAGGAGCGCTTCTGGACCTCCTCAGCAGCAACATTATCCGATGGGTAGACATAAATGGTATTTTTTTCCCCTAATCATTTCCAGGTTATACTTTGTTGGGCAGTGGTGGAGAAGCTTGGAAAACCAAATGCCCCGTAGGATGTTTATTGCTTGGAAAAAGGAATGAGATCATCCCAAACCAGATAATTTCTTGTGGAAAGGGGAGCTATGGTTTCTCTAGCAGGGCCTGGTGCAGGTGTGCTTTTCAGCTTGGAGCAGTGGACACACCACCCACGTAATTCCAAGCATTTATTTGGATCCAGGCCTGTGTTAATCTATGGCCATGCAGCACCAGGGATGCAACCCTACAGACCACTAACAAGAGTCCTTCTCAGCCACCAGTCTAGTGGCTGAGGCACACAGAAACCACCTATGAGGCACAGGCAGCTTCTCCTTCAGGACCATTTCCATCAGTTAGCAACAGCATCTGGGTGAAAATTACATTGTCCTGAACTTTTTGATCCTCAAAGGCATTTTGTTGACCAACTCTTACTTTAGCATCTAACTTTGGTCTTTTAGAAAGGACGAAATAGCTTGCAGAACAGAGGAACTGGTAAAGGATAGCATAAGGAAGAGCATATAAATATTACTGTGCTCTATATAAATGTGTCCAGCTGTTTATGATAATCGTTCTCTTACTCCATTTGTTCCTGCCCTCATTTCCTCCCCTGCTTTCTAATTGCAGAAAATAAAATAGTGCAAGTCCTTGCTTTCATTACATGCAACACCTGCTGCCTGTTCTGGAACAGATGTCTAAAGCATCATTAGGCAATTACTTCTTAGCCTTTTTCAATGGGACCAATTTCAAACATCTTAATGCTAAATCCTTCTCCCTCCGCTTCCTCTGTATTTCTCGTCCTTTCCTACATTCAGAGTTCCAACAAAAACTCCTCTCTGTATCAGTTTGCTCCTGTTACGTTTGTCCTGGATCGCTGTACTCACAGAAGGACAAAGAGACACTATAACTACTTTGAACCAGGAATTAAATTCAAGTAACTTTATTGGGGAAAAGAAGACAAGGTGAGGGAATGAAACAATGAGAGAGTATTAGTCAGCAGCGGAGGTGCTAGTTTCAGAGCACCAGCTGCCTTGTTATAGCTCTGGGGTTTTTTGTGGACATGATAGCAAAGTAGATTTTTAAATGCACGCAAGGACAACTCCTACACTCTCAATATGAGTGACTTAATTTTGGCAATAGCAGAAAAACCCAACTCCAAGCACCCTTGTCATTTCCCTCCCACCTTGTGTAAATGGCCAAGAAAAGCATGTGCTAGCATCAGGTAGGCCTGCAGGGCTTGCATGACTCTGTTGTTGAGGAAGACATCTGAGGGAACCAATTCCTCCCTCCTATTTCCAAATATTGCTGTAATATTTGGATGAGGTCTCCACTCCTGCAAGGACCCATGAACTTCTCAGACCAGTAACAGACTTGGCACATGCTTCATTTAATCACATTGCCTGTTAGGCAGTGACATACACTTGCAGTTTATCTTACCTTGTTCACAGCAGAGGTCGGACGACTTTCTCCTCTCTGCTTTACTTTTAACTTGGGGAAATTAAAAAGAACGACAAACTTACATGTCTCAGCCTAAATCTCCTATGGAAGCAGTGGCTTAGCTGCAGCCACTCCTCCAGTTTTCAAGCAAGATGAACAGATGTTTTGGTCTTTACATGCTTGCAGCTTCACAGCTTGTTCATCCCAGGCTAAGGTGGCAGAGAGCTCCAGTTCTAGTTGGTAGGGAAGGAGCATTCATTCTTCCAATCAATAACAGAAAGCAAGCTAAAACAAGAGCTGTAGGACATGTTGTGCCAGGTTAATTGGCACCACACTGTTCAGTGGTTCAACACTTGCTGAAAATCGTTCCTTTAGGTTATTTCTTTCACTAGCAAATTCCTGGTTATATTACGTTCAGGCAATCTTGTTAATCTGGGCTGGTTTCAACTTGTAAATTACTGTGACTAGATTAGTACAGCCTCCATTGCACATTTAAAAGGTATTAGTGGGAATGGGCTGGTGGCTTCCCTAACAATCAGTTACTCAACTTTGTACCCTCATGGTAACTTTACCAGATTTTAACAGCTTGATTTGCAGTTTCCCATCAAGAATGTCTGCCTTGGGGTGATCTCTACGAGCAAACTTCAGGAAGAACAGTCCAGTCATTTCTTAGAAGAGCACTGCAGAATGAATACTTCTTGTGGTAGCTGAAGTTACAAAAACGGGTTCCTTGGTACTGTCTCGTGTGTGGTTTCCCTAGAGTTCTATGACTGAGTTTCTTCCTTCCCCTTAGTGGAGGCATTGATTCGGGCTTCCCTCTTCTATCAGTGCATCCGTTTTCTAAAAATGTGCAAGACCGTAACAGCTCAGGGTCCTTCACCCCTCTTAACTAGCCAACAGATTACAAAGTCACTTGGGATGGTGGGACGGAAGAGGTTGACAAATGCCCAGACACACAGTATAATCACATCAGAGTATAATCACACTTTGTCAGAAAAAAACAGCCTAAAAGGAGACAGACTAACTAGTAGACACACAAACTAAAAGTCCACATCAACTTTACAGATCATGTCTGCAATGAAATCTGAGCAAGGACATGAAAGTGGCAGGGAGGAGCAGATGGCTTGCCACTTGCGCTTGCTCAGATTTGGGCAAGACACAAGTGTTTTATTTTTTAATTATATTTATTTTGCACTTGGATACCTGCAAGAAAACCACAACTAGAATCTTTAAGGGTGCTACTGGGTCTTTGGGAGCATGGGGTGGAAAAAGCGGTGTTCTTCTGAAATGCAGCTCTTTCCTGCTGCAAACTACATCGTGAAGAAAACTCAAGACTGAAGTGTATGATATCTGCCTCTTCCAGTGCCTAGACAAGGAGCGAAGCACAGCCTGCCGGAATCAAATGGGCTGTGAACAGTGCCAGGTCAGTTAGGCAGGACGATTATACTGAAACTTTCAATTGCCAGATGCTGACAAGGATATTTGAATTATGAAAATAAAAGGGAACAAAGTAGAGAGGAAGGAGGGTGACTGAGATCCGTGGTGCAGAGATGAACCATGAGACTGTGAATGACATGAAGGGCCTGAGAAATGACAGTCAGAGAAGAGAGTGGAGAGCACAAACAGGTGAAAGAAATTAGGGGAAAAGCCTCTGTGCCTGACAGGGCATATTGCTGGGATGAAACCCAAGATCCCCGACTCGGCATTTCCCTGCTGCCAACAAACATCCACAGAAACGTTTCTGTAATGCTCGGGCTCCTGGATGATGGGAACCAAATATCATAACTATTCTTTTACCTCTGCGGCTGAACTTTTGTTTGCTCACTGTCAGGATTGCATGTCAGGTTGGGGCAGGAGGGATGGAGACTGCTGAAAGACGGCAATAAAGAACGTAGCTCCACACTGACAGGAAGTTTCAAAATTCAGGTTGCCCATGGGATCTGAACTTGCTCCCTTCCCATTTAGAGGTAAGTATAAAGATACAAATCTTTGCTAGGCACATCTTTTCCCCACAGGATCGGCTTACTCCCAAAGTAAACCAAACTGCATTTCTTTGACAAGCAGATTTTCAGTACTTTGTCTCATAATTCTCCATGTGGCTCCAGGCCTCACTGGCTCCTCACTGATGAATTCTCATTCTGAATACTGAATTAGCAACTCCTCCTATTTATGTTGTTCATCATTGGAATACGCAAGTATAGGCAGATCCACAAAAGTAACAGCTTTCAGTCATGTAGCCAATCTTTAAATTTTTCATTTATTACTTTAAGAAAAAAAAAGCTTCATTTCCCAGGTAGCTTGTGTAAAATACATACCCTCATGGATACAAATTTACAATCCAAAGATCTGAGAACAAGAACACTCAGAACTCATTTATCTGGATTTCTGTTTTTAAGACGTCATTTAAGAAGTCATAAGAGGAAACAGGATTCCAGGAAAAATATTTGGTACAAATAAAAACAGGGAGACCATCATTGCCTCATAGGACCTGGACAGCAAAAGTAGAAGGCAGGCAAAGCAATATGCATGGAAAGACAGGCAGAGAAAGATGAAGCTATTAGCAAAAGTGGGACTTGGACTAGAACTAAGTCCCACTCCAGCATCTATCCATTCATCCACTCCCACAGAGTTCTTCTCTAACAGCTCTCACCAATAGATCTCTAGAGCTTTTAATGACTAACACTAAGAAAAACTGAGGCTTATGCTCTACACAGGAAGCTGTATTATCCCCAGTTTACAAAAGAGGGAAACTGAGGCATGGAGCCACCTCATCTCTTCTCTCACCTAAGCAGATGGCAGGAACTGAAAGTAGAGTTGTTCCTTCATTTTCTCACCAGAAAAGAAATCACCTTACATTTTGCTAGAATAGAATATTAAGATTCTTTGGTAATTTTTGTTCTCAGGCACTGCATTTCTATGGAAACATACCTTTTTAAGGTAACATAAAAATGCTGACTGCTTTTAAAAACTCCATTTTACTTACCCACCTTTTACTGCCATAACTGTTTCTATGGAAACTGGAACTGGCGGCCATGAAGCAGTCCTACAACATGAAGTCTCACTTGTCAGTTTTACATTAAAGTGCCACCTTCAAAGTCCTTTAATAAACCAGTAATAATTGTGTTGCCTAACGAGTTTTTAAATTAAACAAAACAAGAAAGCGCGCTTTCCCTGAGTGTTCTGCACAATATTTTGTAGGTGTGGTCTAAGTCTAAGAATTTTAACAGTGTGCATGATATGACTCTCTTGGTTAAGGATATGATCTCTAAACAGAGAGACAGTTTATTAGCAGTAAAAGCCCTAGTGTGTGTAGTTAGACTTACATAAAGGTGACTTATACCAATATGGGTATGTCTAGACTGCTGTCACAGAAGCATACTGTAGAGATACTGAGGAAATGGGTAAATCAACCCACAGTGAGCTCTGTGCTCCCACAGCTAGCTGGGGTACTTCTGTGCAGGCATACACATACGGTATTCCCTGTAGGTACAAGAGAGGGAATGCACTCAACCAGACTAAGTGTTAGTCTGTGTTGGGTGGCTACCATGGAAAAAATAAAGCATGCAAGTTTAAGGCACAACTATTCTGTACAGTTCTTCAGAATGAGAATCTGTGTATCTTAAATCTAGGCTCCCCCGATTAATTTTACTTTAACCTTTCACTCTTGTAAAAACTGTAGGCTCCTTTATGTTCATTCATATTTCCCTGAGTTAATTCAAGTGAGAAAAATCCCTTTTTCCTGGTCTTGGGGAGCAATCTCCAACAGAATGCACCCTCAATGACAAGAGTCCTGCATCGCCAGCAAGGACCAGCTTAAAAACTTCCAAGGACAGGTTTTTTCCAGAGTCAGTTATCCATCTTTCCTAAGATGAATTCTTCCTATCTCATCTCTGATGCTTTGCTTTTAAAATGCAACAGGGGCAGGACATAGAGGGAAGACACTTTGTGTCTGCATCGACCTCCAATGCATAGAAAGTAGGTGGCCAGGGGTTTTAGGCAGACTTTACACACAGAAACGCATCTAAAACACAGGAAGCGCAGCATCAAAGTTGGAGGCAACAGAACACATCAGATGCTGTGTGTATGACTATCCAAGCTGCAAAGGACAAAGATGTTATCCTATTTTGGTATGAATTTATTTTAAAGAGACCCTAAAGAGCAATACGATCTCCAGACTATCTTTTCCTCCAAGATTCAGCTGAGCAGAGCTCCTTCCAAAACTCATCCAGCCCACACACTTGGCTGACACCCTCAGGAGAACCAGAGCCTTTCTCTCTTCTAACCTAAGAGAGGAGATCACCTTTCCCACTCAGCTAGCAGTGTTCTTTTAACCCTTTCCCAGCAAAATCAGATTCTACTAATATAGGACTTTTCAAGAAAATGGCCAAGTCAGTCTCTTAAACTAGATGCCATGCTTTTCCATATGGTCCAAGATACCACATACTTTGCTTTAAAATATCCTCAGATTCATGCCCAGTAGGTGACTTGTCCATAATCAAGCAGTAATATATGGTTAACTCCTGATATAAGTCTGAATTTAGGAATCGATATTCCAAACTACTTCTCCCACAGACAGCCTTTGTTTTGAAGCATCACTTCAAACTTATCAGTAATCAGAGCAGGAATCTGAGAAGCAAATCTCCCCTGTGGCCAACCAGACCATTTTGTAGGCATAAATTAAAGTTGCAAATCCCCTCAGTACCACTTCACTCAGAATCTAGACTTCTTTCCCTGCTTTCCAGAGATGCTGGGGGGGCGGGGGGGAAACTTCTACAATTCTTTCTTAATCCTCTTCTCTTTTTATTTCCTTCTGCACAGGTACATCCTTTCAGCACGTGTTCAGGCCCATATTAAGATCTGACTAGAAAGTACCCAACTCAAAACAGAGCAGTAAGGAGTAGGGCAGCCTGCAGGGAAACCAACTATTGAGCCCTACAAAGTAGGGGATTTACAGCAAAAGAATGATTCATACATAGTTTTCCACTATGGACAAACATACCATCTCTTTAAGGCCAGAGTTTTCCACAGGCCTCCAAATGCAAATGCCAAATATTTTGTCATGCTTTTCTCTTAGCCTATATCTCACTGCAGCCAGGGCTTGGAATGAGGCATATAATATAACAACAAACCAGAGACCTGGCACACATGGGGCTACTCACTGGCTTTCCTCATGCATATGGTTTATTTCTCCCTGCTACGTCAATCCTTATAGGGCTTTACCACTACATCTGCCTCCTGGGAGTCTGCTATTTCAACTGTTACAGTGAAGGTGCAGAGGAAAGAGGAAGGATACACTCAATCCTTTCTACTCTTTTCAAGTTACATGTCTCACCTCCACACCATTAATTAAACAGATTAATTAAATAGACAAGCCCCTGCCACACCAAGCCCTCTCTAAGGATAAATACTGAACAGCTCTGGGCTTTGAACTGTGGCACATAAGAGAGTTCTGATTATTCCAGATCAAACATCTTGCACAGTAACCTTCTTTAGGCCAATGTTATTTCATCAATGTCTTGTGTTCCTCTGCAAGGAGAGATATGGATAGTATCTTTCCCCAAAGTTGACAAGGAATAGAAGACAAAAGGCAACAGGGAGCATGGAGATTACAATGGGTCGTGCTGACTTTCATATTTTCTTTTACAAAACATCTGATTTATGGGTTACCATTTGTGATGTAGGAAGCAATCTAAAAATAAACAGCAAAATAGTGACTGATTTTGAGAATTCTGGTCTGAACAGAATCCACGACAGAACTCATCAGTAGCGCAAACAGTAGCCAGGGGAAGCCAGACATGCTTGACAAGCAGTGGGCAAGGTTGCAGGATGGGGAAGGAATGCAGCACCCCCTTCCTGAATATTACTTTTCAGAGAAAGGTGAGGACTGTTTTAGCAGTGACAAAGCTGTGCACGTATTTACAGACATGTGTACACCAACACTGCCTGGAAGGACAGGCAAATCTTTTGACTGTTTGCTTGCATGTCCTTTCTCTGGCGATTATAAAGTATACATAAAAAGAAAGATCCACAGCTATTACCATATGGAAAGATCACAAGATCAGTCTTTAAGCCAGAAAAACAAGTCCTGATGTGACCACTGCTGTAAACAGTGCTCTTTAGCAGTGACTTTCCTTTAGGGCTCACTGGATGTAAATGTGAGGACGACCATGTCACATCTTACTGTAAGGAAAAAGCCCAGCTTCTTTTCCAGCTCCCCTGCTGTACTAGGATGTCCAGAGTCAGTTTGATACAACTTTCAAGAGGAATAGCAAGGAAGTCAGCAAAAATATTAAAACAAGTATTTTGACAATTTCTCCGGAGCTGGACAAAAACAGCATTTGGAGAATCAGAATGCTCTTTTTTTCCCCATCTAGATCATATCAGGTAATAGCAGCTTTTCAGGGTCACTCAACCTCTCCTTCTTCCCTCCTTTATTCTGAATGGACCAGAACGATCTTTTCTCTTTAAAATGCCATATAATACCCTTCCATAGTGCTGACAACATCACTGTTACTCTCCAGCAGTTCCAAGACACGGTGCATCACCACTTCAGCCAAAGAGGGGTTGTAGCTCTGCCGAACACAGCTCAGGACATGAAGGAAATGGCAGCCTTTTTCAGCATCTGCAGAAAAAAAGGAAAATGCAGCCAGGCATGGAGATAAGGCTTAGTCTTACTGCCTCTTTTTAATGATTGTAATCCAGATTAGTTAAGAAAAAAAATACAGCTGTTGGAGAGCAAGAATGCCCTATGTACTGAAGCAGAGATGCATGTATTCAGAGGAAAGAGATCCAGTCTGTGCCTACAGTTCTCCAATTATCAACTGTTTCCGTTGACTTTTCTGGGAAGTGTCAGGGCTGTAACACTAGTAATAAGGGTGAAAGATAATGAGCCTTGCAAACTCTAATATAAAGGGCTCATTCAGTACAACCTGATGATGAGGTTAATAAATTAAGGGTACCTCCACTGTCCACCTATGAAAGCCATCCAGTTTCTGCAACTGCAGAAGAAACCAAGTGAAAATCCTTTTGCTCATACCCAACTTCAAAAACGTCTGGAACAGGAGGTCTGTAGCCAGGAGCTGTAACTGTTTGCCCAATGCTGGCATCTTGTGGAAAAACTGCTATAGTGCAACTTTCAGAGACTTGAAACCTAGCAGTGCAAGCCCATTCTGGGCACTTCAGACTGCTCAGACAATTACGGGAGTAGAAAGTCACAGAACGTCAGTATCAAATTTTATCACCTCTTAACAGGAGTGAACCCTGAAAACGTACAAGAGAACAGAAATGTAAAAATAATCCCCTTTTCCTAGAGAGCAAGCCAGAGACAAAGGTCCTTAATGGCTGCAGTATTACATGCAGCTACCGTGCGCCTGGTGGAGCCATCATTTGACACTCAGCTGTCCCACTCAACATTTCCCCCAACAGACCCTGCAAACCCACTAATCATGAGTGCTGCAGGCTCCCAGTCTCCCCGAGTACTGAACTCCACAACAGATTTCTTTCTCTCCTCTGTGGCTAACACTGGAAAACTAGCATAAATGAGACACATCAGCACAAACTACTTTCTTCCTCCTCAGCCTTCAGCTCACATGATGTAAGGTAAGTTTGATAAGGGTACTGAGAAATTTCCATGGTCCAGGGAGATCCCTGTATTGTGTTGTTGCTGCCTTTGGTTTTATTTTTGCCAATCTCTGCTCTAGAATCGGCTGAGCCCCAGAACTGCCTTAGAAGCTGCTGAGAAAAGTCACTGGTAGATAGGAGGCAACGCTGAATACTGGTAAATAAACAGTTCAGCTTATTAAGCTGCGATTCAAGCAAAGATATTTCTTTAGAAGTCAGTGTGATGAAAGACCTTTGTGGCTGGTGGCCAAAAATGCATCCACCGCCCTAGAACGGGTAAGTGCAGAGAACAGAACAGTGCCTCTACCTGGTCATAGTGACTGTTGTTGCAAACAAAGTGGGTAGCTGCATTTTGCATGAGTCATAGGTTTGTCATAAGAAGGTCAAAGCGCCCATCCCTGATCTACAGTAACTTAGCTTAAGTCTCGATGAGTTAGTGACTCAAGTGTTACCCAACAGTACAATACATACTTTCCTCCTAGATGCTGGTAGAAAATGGCATTTTGGGGTAGCTGCAGGTGTGTACAATCATTAAGTAACCCAGAAAACTCCTAGTCTACAACCCAACTTTGAGGGAATACAGTCCTTGCAGTGGAGTGATGCTGTTCGTCATTCATTGAGGTACTGGGTTCTAGCTTTTGTTTACCAGCTGAGTTAAGCAAGGCTGTGATTCAGTGTCTTGCCTGACTACCAACATCAGAGAGGACAGAGTTACAGAAAAAACTACCATTTGTCCACTTTGAACATCTCACACAGAGTCCATTTTGACATATTAGATTTAACTTCAAGAGGTTCTGTTTTTTTTCCTCTTTACTATTAGCCTCATCTAAGCCTAAAACCAGAGCAAATGTGTTTAAAAAAAAAGAAACAAACAAACAAATCTGGACTAAGTCTACCATTTTGCAATTCAGTCTGGAGTCAAAATGTACTGTCATGCTTTTCTGGCTGTCTTAAGCCTCTAGATAGACCCACAGTGGCCTCACATGAGGGCATTTAAGATCAGGCTGCTTAGAATTACAATTGGAGCCAAGGACTAGGGTTGTCATGTAGGCATATTAAAGATCAGGGTTTGTGGAGCTCTGACTAGGCACGCTGAGGATTTTTTTTACTTGCACAACAGTTCCAGGCAGCTGGGCTGGGTCTGAGAATGTGTCACAACTAAGGCAATGCCTCACCCAATTGCTTTGAAAACTGGCAGAGAAGTAACTCATTGGAGGGAAGAGTTTGGTTTATCATAAATCAGTCTTTCTGTCATGGAAGATTAATATTACTCTTGAAGGAAAATGGGTAGGAATTGCGTGCAGTAAACAAGCAAAAGCCCTTTAGGTATTACTATGTTCTGACCTTCTCACTACAAGCCTGCTCACTAGTCAAGGCCAAGCGGGTGGCTAAGACTGCCATCCCACCAGCAGAGGGGGTCCGACAGTTACATTGAGCTCTGCACTCTTGCATCATGCAGTGACAATACAATATCCGCAGTACCCTGTTGGTTTTGATTGAAGCTTCTTGGCTTTCCTTCTCAAATTCTTCTATTAGCAGTGACCAGGACATTGAAATGGTCCTTCTGAAAACTAGTAGAGAAAGAGACACTGATCTGGAAATTGTCCTCTTTACAACAGGAAACTAAGCAGGTGGAAAGCTTCAAGGAGAACAAGAGGCTTTGTAAAGCAGTTACTATTTTTAACCTGCTCAGTATGGAAAATATGGGTTTGAGGACTCAGGACTCTTCAAAGTTTTTTCTGTGACTGATCTACGAGTTTCTGCCTGCTGTTGACTCCTCCTGACTAGGAGAAAAAATCTCTCAGCCTCTCATGGGAGCACTGAGAGTACTTAACCAGTGTGATAATGCACAAGAGGGGAGTTAAACACCAGGCAGTCACTCAGTGCCCTGTGTCAACTGTATACATGTTCTGGCCTTTATAATGGCACAATTACAAAAACAAAACCAAAAACCAACAGATTCTCAGGAGAACTAGCTGATGGATAAAATAGGCAGGGGAGTGATTTGTCTTTTACAGTGAAGATGTCTGTATTTGTTAATTGGATAAAAGACAATAAAAAAATGTGATATAGTAACTTGTTGCACTGAAACAACCTCAGACAAATGAGCCCATTTTCACCTGCATGCCCAGTAACATCTACTCCCTCCATCCTCCAAAGTTACAGAACTTTTACCTCCACCTACAAACCTTGTCTACAATTGTACCACTGCTTAAGGTAGCCAGTTGAAAACTCAAAAATAATACCACTTCACTTAGCCTTTTGTCACTGCAGGATAACTACGATATACCAGGTCCTACAAGCAGTATTGTAGTTATGATAGTATAAGGATATGAGCAATTTAAGATTATATGCCTTATGTTCTAGTCAGTCATTTATTTTATACTAAAGTGCACAAATAGCTGCACTCCAGCAGCAAGTGATCCCTGCTGACACATTCTGCCCAATGAATTGAAAGACACTCTGTCATAATGTACCTGTGTAATTAGCAGACATTCAAGTCAAGCACAAGCTATCACTATGGCAATAAGACACAATAGGCTTGAGGGACAGGGATAAGAAGCCACACAAGGTATATTATCTAAAGAGAAGTGGATTTTGTTAGACTGAAATCCCTACCTGCAAAGAACAATAAACCTGAGCTCTATGTGATCTTAAAATCTACAGAAAATATCCTACTGACTTAAGGAAGTTTCATTGTTGACTTAATGGAGGTGGGGATTTCACCTTTCTGTACGGACACTTTTGTGTCAACTCCCCTGTAGAAACTGAACTAGCAAGATTTGCCTACTTATCCAGAGTGCAAAACAACAGCTGCTAGGTGCTGACCTAACTTCATTACATTTGGTTCCTCCCAAAATCTAAGTATTCTCAAAAGATATAGATCTAAGATAATGGCTGCTTATTTCAAATTTGAGAGGTTTGCTTCCTGCTGGGCACACCTGCTCCTTCTCTCTCCATGCTCCCAGGAAGCTGCTCTTGCACTCCCGCTTTTAGCTATACTGATTAGCTACACTAGCAACTTAGCTCGGAGTTCAAGGGTAAGGACAAGAAGCATATCTAATGCAGCAGCAGCAGGAGATATTGTCATCAATATATCAGCACCAGCTCATCAGAGCCCTGATCACACTGCTACTTACGCCTGGGTTTTCGACAGTCTTCTTTAATCACATCAAGGGTCACTTTAAGCAGCTCCTTATCATGGTCAGTCACCTGGAGAAAAGAGAAGAAACTGGCAATTTATAGCAGTCTATTTCACAGTAGATGGCATGACTGTTGAAAACCAATCCAAGGCCATGACATATTCTAAACTAACACTGTCATAACTACAGTCTGCATTATATACTGCATCCAAGATTAGTAATGAATGTTGAATCTTCAGTTACTATTTTTAGTACCATTAGCAGCATCCATGAATTAGGAGAACATGATATACCAGAATTCAACCCAAAGGAGAGCAACTGACTCAGTAGAACACCAAGTTTCAATCCACTTTGATTAAGAGAACTGTCCCAGGTCCCAGCCTTCAGGGTGCTCAGCTGCGTCAGCGCACAGTTTGGCAACCCAGTGAACACAGGCTGTGCCTGAAACAGTAGCAGTGCTTAAGTCTGCTGCTGAGTTACAAAACCAACAAGTCAGTGGGTGATACAGAGGTAAAATCAACAGTGAAGTAAGCTGCAGATAAGACTTCTGAGTAAATAGACAGCACTTGCATGTCCAGCTTCTATTTCTGAAACATTTCTACTATTTCTACAGTCATACCCCTGAACTTGTTTGCAACCACAGCTCAGTTCCTTACATGGTATAAGTCCTTGGAGCTACTAGGTTTCTGGAAAACCACCCCTTTTTCTTGTAGCATCCTTATTGCCTCTTTAAAAACACTGTGAATCCTTTTGGAACTGGAGTCATTTTTTGACTTAACCTGGATGGGAAGAAAGAAATAAAGCAGATGGTGAGAAATCTCAGCTCAACTAAAGTTACCAGCAAAAGCTTCATATGCTTGCAAGAGCAAGAGGACTTCAGGTGATTTTGTTACACATTTTTCTTCATTTAGTAATTCACAACTTATATCTGTTATGTATGAACTAACCAACACAGCTAAGTTTTAAAATAACAACAACAAAACAAACAGCAGAAGCTTGTCCCATTCTTAAGGAACTAATATCTCCTAACTGCCTTCTTTGTATTTAGCAGCTATTTGATTAGGTGCTGAGAACTCTTTTTTGAAATAGGCTTGTGATGTTAACAGAGCATTTGACCGTTTAGCTAATCAAGCTTTGCTCATATTCAGAGTCTTCCTGGTTATAAGGGTAGGAAGATAGAGAGATCAGTGCTTTGTAAGGTGATATTCAGGAAGAATCCAAATGCTGGGGACCGGATTCCCATCTCCTGACTTGAAACTGAGGCAGCGTCCAAGGAAAAGAAATTGGCAAGAACGGTATTTGTTTCTTGTCCACCTTAGTTTCCAAATTTTTACACATATTCTGGTTATACTCTCAAGAGTTTCTCCACAGCCTAATGAATTGAAAGGATAAAGAGCGTGCAAGAAATTAAGATACACAAGATAAAGGAAAAAAGGATTCAGTTTTGAGGGCAGGTGGAAAACAAGTCTCTTGTGAAAGGAGAACAATGTGCCTGGAAGTCCGTAACTGAAGAGGTTATTTAGACAAAAGGGTTCTGTGTTTGGGACACATCTAACAATAAAAAGGAAAGAAGGGGAGAAAAAAAATCAGGGAAAAGCAGGGTTTATTTAGAAGTAGGGCAGAGCTAAGACAGTGGAATGACAGCTAGGAAAGTGGAAGGAAATAATCAGCAGAAAGTATGGGTAGATAAGAGCAAGACCATGACTTACTCTTCTCCATCTCTATCTGTCCAACTATGTCCTTCAACCTCCCATGTATCTATGGACTGCTTCAACTCCCCAGTTGCTGTTTCCCCATCTGTTGGGAGCACACTGTGCTCCCTGTGGTTTTCTAGAGAACAGAGCTAAACTGATTCCCACAAACCAACATGTGATAACTAGAGCCACACCAGAGCAACCAAAGCAAGATTTGCCAGGCCATTTCTTCAACTATCACTGTAAATGCTCCCATCCTGTCCTGAACAAAAGTATCAGACTTCACATATCCTACTTCACTCACCAGACTCACAGAAGCCTTGGGAGTGAAACAGGCAACCACCATATACCAGAAGGAATTCACATAAATATGTGAAATAGACACCACATTAGCAATGGAAGAATATCTTTTCACAAAACATTCATTCGATCCACTTGCAAGTCTCAAGTGAAACTTCCTCTGCTTCCAAGCCTGGAAGCTGATGTGCCTAATTGGGAATAGTACAGAGATCCAATAGGGACATTAGTGTTAGCATGCATCACAAGTTTCTCCACCCCCTTTCTCAAGTTAATCCTCAATATCTGAACAGGCCATACTCACATCTCTCTCTGTCTCTGTCCGACAGCTAACTATCTTTTTCTTCTCAAACCAACAATCAAAAATAATTGCCTAATAGTTCAAGATAATTAACACAGAATGACGGTTATTATTCTCAGCTCAGTTTTTTTCCTTCTGTTCCAGACTGAAGGACTTCACTGTCCAGATATTTGTCTGTCCCCCTGTCCACCACAGCTATACCAGTTTGGATAACAACAGACACTGCTTCTAACTACAAACCTGACCATATATCTGGACACCATTCCAGTCACAGCATTAATACTATCATATTTTTCTTCATAGTGCCTTTTCTGATGAACTGAAGAAATAAACATAAAATGTAGCAGGAAGGGTTAAGTGAAGAGTGAATATTTTCTCACGGAAAATCACATTCTCATAGCCATATGTAAAATGAAGAGACTTTGCCTCTCACTCAAAGGCAGTAATAAATCGTCAAGAATCTAAGAAACTGCTAGCAAAGCAACCACCTCAAGACTCTGATCAATTTTTAATGTGAAAGCAAACATTTGGGGAGAAAAAAAAGATAAAAATATCTCCAAAGAAGCACGATAATTATTCAGTTTGGCTTAACACTGAGATCCCGTCAGAAAAGGGAGATAATTAAAAACAGACTCTGTGTGAAGTGACACACAGCTCAGCCTGGATGGATACTGAAACAGAATCACTAAGAATGCAAGGGATTTGACAGAACGAAGGCAGAGAGGCAGGCTTGGGAGCAAGAAAATAAGTAAACAGCTGCTACATATCAGCACCCTCTCATACATGCTGCAGAGTCCAAGGGAAAGGGCCCCATGGCAGAAGGACTGCTCCTGAAGAACAAATGAGGGCTCCTGCCCTCTTCAGGGGCTTTAATATTATCCTGAAATGACACAAAAAGTCTGGGTTTTTCCCCTAGTGTGCTCTAGAACATGCTTCCTCCTCTCCGTACCTCCGAGTAAAGCAACAATTGAGGAATTTCTTTGTGAACACAATCTAAAATTACTAAATCTGTTCTTTTGATCCACACAAAATATCTCAAGCATCTCATCCTGCAAATTCATAAGTCAATAGTACTTCTTCCCAATACCTTATGACTTTATTTTATGTCAAACCAGGCCCTCATCTCCTCTGGATATGTATCTCCTCTCAGAGCCGATGTATACTTATGCTTGTGATTTAGTCTACTGCGCAGAAATCTACAGGAGACTGAACATGGCGTTATACACAGAGAGAAGAAATCATCACTTTTGCAAAACACGTTCCCCCCGCCCCAAGAGAGAAGCAGCTATTAAATAACAATTTTATCATCACTACCCTGCCTCCCAAGACCAGCCAAGGACTCTGTAGCAAAGCCAACAGAAGAATCCATGTCTCCAGAATTAAGAGGATATTTTAATCAATATATTCCATCTGACGGGTCTCACACAGCTTAGTGGGCTGGTGCTATGCAACCAGTTATTCTCAGATCTTTAAAACAAGACAAACTCTCTGTACAATCGATAATAGGTCAAAGAATGAAGTGGTACAGGAATTAGTCTGTTCAAAACACTGAAAGTATGTAACCTTTGGCTTATTATGAATCACAACACACCCTGATGGTGTTAAAGTTTCCTGGTATAACCATACACGTGATTCTACTCATGGAATTGCCCTTTGCAATTTCTCATGCAATGTTTAATCCTTGGCTTAGACAGGTGACAATTTTAGTAATAGTGATTCCGGACATGTCAGTCCTTAAGTCCTATAATAAGCTTTGCAATATACATATTTAAAGTAGCAGTGAAGCTTCCTCAAGAGGCAGGAAGACAAGCACATAACATCAGGAACGTATAATGCAGTATGTTATACCTACAGTACAATGTACAGGGTATATACAGTAAGTATGAACAACACTGTAAAACTCCCTGATTTAACTACTTGTCATTGCTGACCTTGAGATAATACTCAAATCAAGAGAAGTACAAACAGCAGAGTCTGGAAAGCACAACCCAAGTTATGTGTCCAAGCTAGCGACACACACAAACTGGAATGGTAATACTAAAATAGCACACACTAGAGCTCATGCATGGAAGAAGTGCATAAAAATGGCTAAGCAAGACTGGCTGGTTGCAAGTCATATTTAATCCAGTTGAGAAAATGGATGGATCAAGTTCACATGTAGTTTTCTTTAAAAAAAGGAACCAAAGGTGTTTCCATTTGCCAAACATAATTGCCTAAGTACAGCAAGTACACTCTTTAGGTTTTCTAAGCATAAGATTACTTTTTCTGTTTTCTCGCTTGTAGTTTTCCTTGTGGTACCCACCCCTCCAGTCTCAAAAGTCATTTGTTTTAAGGGATAAGGGAAAGGCAACAGCTTAGGGATAAAGGGGGCCGTGGTTATGTGAAATAAAGCTCCACTGGCTTTAAAAATCATAACAGATTTGTTAATTTTTAATTATTTTTAAAAACACCAAGCCTTCCAATTCTCTTATCCATCCTCTGTAGGCTATAAAATTGGATGTTCCCTAGTATATGTCTGAGCAGAGGACATAAGTTGAGTTCTGCCATGTGCATCTGCTAGAGGGAAACTTATCTTCTGGAGAGCCAGAAGATTGCACTGCTGGGGAGCAATTAGGACTGGAACTAGGTATTGTAGGATGTGTATGGGATGTGGACAGGGGTCAGGTACAGTAATGCTGAAAAGAAACAGAAAGGTGCTGCCTACCTCAAGCTATCCCAGCTACCTCCTTCCATCTTCACCCCCTGCTCCGCTCCACTGCCAGTGACTCCATAACAGCTCACCACTTCCCTGGAGAAAATATTTCATGGGGAGATACCCTCCCACTACAATGAACAATGTGCAAGTACTTGAGAAGCTGGTAAAGAGATGAAGGGGGTGCACCACATCTTCTAGGATCACCGCGAAAGGAAGAGAGATGCAAGAAAAGAGTTTAGCAGTAACTGTGCTCTAGAACACTGGAATCAGGGTAAAAAAATAAAGTTATACATCCAAATAACCCATCCTTTCACATCCAGGAAAAGTGCAAGAAGTGAACAAGTGTGTCTACTCTGGTGTGGCCTAATTAGTTTGGTCCACTCACTCCTCACTCAGCTCCTGCCTTGCCAAACAGGCATGAAATAATATCGTTCCACATTAGCAGCACACTTTAGCCTTTTGGTTTGAGGGTGATGCAAAACAGAGGGGAAAAGAAAGGAAGAGGGACAGAAATCAGATCTATTACACTTATTTTTGTGGCTCAAACTGCGTACATGACCCTTTGCCAATTATGAGAAGTGACACCTTCAAGAGACAGAACAGAGGAACAACAAAACGCATTTCCAGAGCTTTATTAGGTGCTCCTCTTAAGGCATTCAGGTCACTTGACGACTGCAGGTTCTTGCTTATGCAAAGATATATAAGCCTACTTGCAAGGAATTAATACTAAAGGGCAATAGGGAGAACTGCAATTTCTAAATAAGCATCTGTGTGCCCAAATTCCTGGGACATATACTCACACCCTTGCATCAGGGTCAGGAACAACTATTAATTATTATGATAGCTCCTCATGACTGCTAACAATGCTGATGCTACATTGGGTTTTTTTTGTTTGGGTTTTTTTGGTTGGGTTCTTTTTTTTTTTTTTTATGCCTTTCTATGATTGTTCTGCACCAGTTCCCACTTTAAATGGCTTTGCAAGTTATTCATCTTGATCTTTCTATAAATGCTGAAACTTCAAAGATGGAAGTTTCCAGTATTAGTCTCAATGACCACTACTTCCTTTAATGTAGAATGTTTGGGAACTTTTAATACTGTTCCAGCTAGTTTAGAAAAAATACCCTGCTGTCCCAGGTTGGATATTCTAGTATCAGACTTTTATTCCTGTTATTGTTTATATCCACGCTTGCTTAAAAGAAAACAACAAAAGTTCCTTCAATAAAAATAAAAGAAACAGCTATCAAGAAGCAGCTATCAAACGCAATTCAACAAGGCCAACAAGAATAGAGCTACTTTTCATTATTATTTGACCCCATCTACAAGGGAATGGGTTTTGTGTGTTTTTTTTTTAAATTAAACAAACATCAGATGTTAACATAACATAGCACTTAACTTTACAGTGCATATCAGAATGAGGCAATGAAAATGCCTGCCAGAGTTTATTTCTCTACAGAAAACGAAAAAGTAAATAAGTGAGTCACACAACACTCTAGTTTCAGTTGCCATTAGTAACATGGTAAAAGCCGTAACTCTGTTACTTTTGCATAAATTTACCACTTCACACCAGTTGAGAATCTGGTCTGTAATTATCCAAATAACACAAAGTAATATAAAGCCATTTTACAAAATGTTTTTTGTTCTATTTCCCGTTCTGCAGTTGACCAAGAACATACTATCTCACTGGAAAGGGTCTGAACAGTTTGGTTACACGCAACTGCGTGTAAACTGATTTCAATTAGATCCCACCTTCTGATCCTTTCAATCATGGCCTTTCACAAGTAGGGATTTCCAACAAGAGAAACATGTAGTAGGGAGCGCTGTTCATCCACTCATTATAATCTCTGCTTGAAAGCTACATCTCTATTAATATATTGAGCTTCAAATGAGAAACAATACCAAGGCTTTGTGCTCCCTTCTCCTGATTAAATTCGGGACCTCAAACATCTGTCCCAAACAGCTCAAGCACCTTAAAGGGATCTCCTTTTCTGATGCTGCCACTATTTACAGATCTAGATAAGTTAGTACCTGTAGCAGACTGTAAGGTTACTCAGCCCTAACACACAATTACCCTTAACAACAGAATTTTCTCATATGGCTTTCTTCAGACCAGTTTTATATATCTCAAGTGACAAGGTTTCCTCAAGCTCCGTAAATAATTCATGCATAAAGCTAAAGCACTTACAGTTTCTGAATCCTCTGAAGTGACTAGCTTCTTATCTGGTTGTTTATCCTTAAAAAAAGTACATAGTATTATTTCCCTGCCACCAAAAACTTGAAACAGTTACATTCACTCACCTCCTGACAGCGGGGACTGGGTAGATGCACACCAGCCAGCGACACCAGAGTATCAATTGTTTCCAACTCCTGTTGGTAAAAGGTCTGAATTTTGTTTTCTAATAGAAAGCCTTTCACTTTCTCATGCAGCATATTGATTGAGAAATTCTGACCCTCCAGGCCACTGCAAGGATACATAGAACACGTCAAAAGGCAAGAAATGTACTAGTAACATTTTTTAGAACAATTAGCTAAAGTTAGCCTGCTAGGCTGGTTTTCAAAGGTCAAAAGGTATTTTACTGCCCTTAAAGAATCTGAATTGAAACCCTTAATTAAAACAGACCATTTTTATAAGCAATAAACATCCAACTGTTCCTCTTCAATCATTTGGTGTAACAATGTTATGATTTTAAGATCTGCAATCTCTGAAACCACACTACATGCATCAGACCTGCCAATTAGCATCCAGCTACCTTTAAACTGAATACAAGAATGGATGTTTGACTCAGTTTATTGAGGTTATGTATTTGTGATTTTATGGGCAGTGGAAATTGAAAGCATTTCAATGGAATAGCTCCTTATCCTTACACATAAACCAAAATCAGGCAAGGACACTCCTCCATGTAATCTGTTGACCTCACCCCCAAATCTTGCTCCAAACCCCAGCTTTCTTCTTTACTAGATGTGAGAGGTCTCTATACAGTATTTTACTACCTTCCTAATATTCACTTTGGTTCAGCATTATATTTCTTTTCTCATATTATGGACAGGTATCTCATCTGTATAGATCATCAATTATTTGGGAGAATAGCAGGCTGCTACTGTACGCTTGTGCAGTCTAAATCACAGTCGGGCCCTGTTCTATCTTTCTCCTGTTACTGCAATAATAAATAAACAATAATAAAATCCCACACTTTGCCCCAAGACCAGTCTGGATACTGCATTTACCTCTGTCCCTTCTCGGGGCCTTGGAAAGGTTTATCATAAACTTCTCTATACAGACAAGGCAGCTCCAGCATTCTTGAAATCTGAACGTCACACACAGGATCATCCACTTTATCTGGAACAGCAAAAAGAACACACATACTTGGCCAGAACTACCATACCAATCGTTTAAGCAAGCATACCTGAGGCAGCACAACAGACCTTCACACGCCAGTTATTAAATTGGCAAATTTTGTTTGCTGTTGTTTTTATAAAAACAAAACCACAAAGGCCACTCCTGCTTTTACAGTTTACAAGGAGGTAAATGACCTGTTGTGGTGCATTGCAGATTATGCTTTTATCTGATAACTTATTTAACCAGCATTTATGATATATTTTACCTTTCAGCAGTCTTCATCCATTAGATGAAGTTAACACATAGTAAGGAGCTTTATTTGGGCCAAAGTGAAAGCAATTTAGAAGCTATTTGAATTGTGTGGCTCTCCTTTAGCGAAACAATGTATTATTAACAGCCCTTGAATGGGTTATACATTCATAAATCTTCCCTCTGGAAAGGAGGGTGGAATTCCCTCTCAGATTTTAGCTAGAGCTGAAAAAATCTACAGACTTTTTATCTGAGCTATGCAGGGTTTTTAGAAGACAAGCTTCCCCCCCACCAAAGAAATCATTTCAGTATTGTCTCTGAAAGATTTCACTGGGGAAAACCAACTCTTGCACAATAGCACAGACACACAGGAGAGAAGAAGTTATGTAACTGGGAGCTCCTAGGGTGTAAACAGTGGACTGCAGAACCCTGCTGCCCAAAGAGCTGTCAGATACACAGGCAGCACCTGCAGATCTGTACCCAGGTGACTGAAGATGAGGAAGACCTCCCAGACATTCTACAGAGCCAGAGAGTTTAGGAGAACCTGGGTTTCGGTGGTACAATGTGCCCATATGCTGCTGTCTGCCTATGGAATGGATTATACAGGCTGAGACAAACAGCAACCGTTTCTCCAAAGCAGCTAACGCTCTTGACGAAGCATGGCATAAAAAGTTCATCAACTCCCTTCCCATAGGCTTTGGCTGTTCAACAAAACTGAAGAGCAAGTCAGTCTCATAGATACCCAACCACAGTATCTGCATAGCATTTTTGTATGCATGCTGGTCATCTTTTATAGATTTTCCAGCAATGCCTCATTTACAGGCGATCTAATCCCACACATTAAGTACTACGTTTTCTAACCTTACTCTGCTAAAATTGAAATAAAGACACACAGATTAAAATCTCTTTAGAAAAATGAGATGCCAGAAAATGAAATGGAAATTATTCAATGAATTGCATGCAGCTTAGGTCTTCTCACAAATTCAGACAACTAAATTACATATGTCACAGATCCGTAACACTCACAAAAACATGAAGCCTGGATTTCTCTTTGTTGCCTGTAGGTTCGGATGTGACCTCTGACCCTGACAACATCCCCGATCTCCAGCTTGGTTTTCTGGCTCACCATTTCTTGGAGTTTCTTCATCTGTTCAAGCACAGTAAGACTGCTGGGTGTGCTTGGACGACCTGTAAGAAGTGGGGGAAAGGAGATCAGGCATTAAAGGCCAAGAGGACTGTCCTTTTGCATTCATCCAATCACCTAAGCATCACAGGAGTCATGTTACTGAAAAAGGGGTAAGGTCCCAGGAACCATGTGTCCTGGCCAGCAAAACTTTTGGGTGACAAAGTTAGTTTGCAGTATTATATTTATTTAAATAGTTCACCTGGGAAAAGCGTAAAAGGGAGGAGATACTGATTTACCACTGAAAATGTCATAGGTGGATTGCAAAATTGAAACATTAATTTGAAATGGGTTTTATAATTTTTTGATTTTGTCATGCTAAGATGGATGAGAAGGGAAAAGAAAGGTTAGCTGAACTTTTTACATAAAAGAAGAATGAGTCATCTGAGGTGGGGCCAAAGTATTCATGTGATGCAATTTGATGTCTACACTGAAGTGAATGCAACTTGACAGAACTTCACATTTATGTAACACACCTTTGCAGCACAGTAAATTCTTCATAACTTAAGGCCTAATTAGTGATCCAAGTATCCCTGATCACAATTACAAAAGGCTGGAAGAAAGTTTCCCCTGCCCCCTAGGAGCTGTTTTCTTTAGCAGGTACAAATGAATTAATCACAGAATCACAGAATAGTAGGGGTTGGAAGGGACCTCTGGAGATCATCTAGTCCAACCCCCCTGCCAGAGCAGGTGAATTAATTTCCATTAATAACACAGTCTCCGTTCAAGCACTACTGATGTACATGTAAACAAGAACACAAGGCTGAAACAAGCATTCTGGGTCCTCATTCTGTTTCAAGCAGTATTTCATGCAATTCCTTTAATGAATTTAAGTTCCTCATAAAAAAAAAATGGTGTGCCACACCATCGCTTTTCTAAAAGTGAGAGCTGTCTTCTAGATTCCAGTTACAGCTGGGAACATTGTTAAATGTAAGTATGAATTATCTGTCTGTATAAATGGGCTTGTTCCACAGACATCAGAGTTTTTAACTTATACATCAAGCTTTCCTTTTGCCATTCTATATATATGTAACCCTAATGCTGGCAGATGACACTAGTAACTTTTATTTCAGTAGTATTTGACCAGCTCCATATCAGGGTTGTCAGTCTACTACAGGAGATTTCAAGAACGTCCAAAGTAGAAAGTATTCCATACTTTGATCTATGAGAAATGATGGGAGGAAAATCAAAGAGAAACCCAGACACTCATGAGTTCTTCTGTTATTGAGTGCAATAATAGATTCATTTCAAATGCACAATTTCTGCAGATTTAGAACTTTCCCAAATTGTAAAAGACTGCTGGCAACCCCCCAACTGTGTTTTAAGCTACTTTCAAGTTCTTCATTGACAGTATATGCATGAGCAGGAGAACATGAATGCAAAGAAAGAAGAGCAGGTGAATCCTGAAACCATTGTATCACAAGGGTGGGGAATGTAGACGAGGTTGCTGGTCAATGGATTGGCTTTGGAAACAGAAGCTGTGGTATGTGGCAGATTTCCAAGCCTAGTTCCTCACTAGATGAAGTCACAAGAAGATCCATAAGAGGAGGATTCTCTGAGCAATGTCACAGCATAGAATTGAAATACCCTATTACTCAGATAAGGCAAAGGCATGCCAGGAAGGTTTTTGTAGTGGTTTTATTGGCAAAAAGTAATATGAAAGTAATTACAAAAAAGTAATTACAAAAAGTAATATGAAACTACCAAAATGGCTGTAGGATGTGATGGTTAAAAATTAAAAAAAAAAAAAAAAAAAAAAAAGGGAAAAAAAAAAAAAAAAANAAAAATTAAAAAAAAAAAAAAAAACAAAAAAGGGAAAAAAAAAGAAGAAAGAGTTAAAGTTGCTCTTCTGCAAGTTTGATCATTTACTGAATTATGTAAGACAGACATGAGCACAAATGTACAGTCAAAAGCGGAATTATTTATTTGATAAATTACCTGATAAAGATGTTTCTGCTACCATGGGATTTTTCCAGCAGACACAATTTATAACTCCAGTACTATCATCCACTGTAAAAAAATTGCAAGAATTACAGAGTAAGAAAGCAGGTAGTGATGTTCCAAGAAGCAAAGGTACATAGATACGTAGGGAGATGACTGCCAAGGACAGCTCATTCCAACCAGTCTGAAAGGGAAAGTGTGTGCTTGTGCCCAACCTCTACTAATATCTCTGAATTAATTACCACAGTCATTTCAGTGGTGGAAGTAACTCAGCACCAGATACCATGCTTAAATGCATAGTCAGCAAATAACAGGTATATTCTTAAAAAAAGATCAAGTGCTAATCTAAATTAAGAGGCTTCAGTACATATTGGATACTAAGGGGTTTTAACCTCATCGACAAGGTCAGAAAAAGAGTCAGTGTTGAAAGCCAAAGCCAGACAAATTAAAATAGGAAAACAGGCAGAAAACACAGAAGCATTACTGTAACAGTGAGAAAACAGCACTTCAACATTGGGGGGTACAGTCACATGAAAAGACTAGGAGTGCTGCTACTTCCAGCCGCATTGATTTCCATGCTAATACTGTGCACAAAGTCTGCTGGTGTTTCCTGTGCAAGAGGATGTTTGAGAGAGCAGAAAGGCAGCTCCTCTAGGAAGGACAGAGGACAGCACATGCTTGTGGTTCTGCTCTAGGCCAGGAATTCCCAACTTAAAGTATATGTACTGGTGGCATGCAAGCCACTTCCGTTGCCAAAAAAGCTTAACACCTTCTCCTGAACACAGGAGCTGTCTAACTTTTCCTGTTCTGTTAGTACCTAATCAAAATAAGTTTTGCAATTTCTGCCCCGGGCACTGCATTGTCAAGGACAGCAGAAAAAGACAAAATCCAATGAAAACTAAAAAAACATCGGAAGAATCAATTGTTCTACAGATAAAGAGACTGTACATAGATGGCATGTCCAACAAACACTCTCTAAATAAAAAGGCACTAAATGCCCGTCAAATCACAGCAAGGATCATGTTCCCAGTCCAGCTAATGCTCCAAGCACCTTGCTCCTTGAATGTAGCCATCTCCAAGACTGAGCTTCCCCACTTCACAAATTGGAATCTGCAATTTTCTTCTGCTCCTTAAACCTGATCCATGACTACAAAAGTAACAGCAATGTTTACCAGGAAAGTACTGATTGGTACCTGCAGTCACTTCCTCTGGGAACCATAGCATCAAAGCAAAATGCCTTTGCATTGTCTCACATGTTTTGAAACAATCTCCCTATTTGGGGGGTCCAATTGCAAATCATTGTCTTGCCTTCCTGTTTCCCAGTGGCTTAGCTGCACATTCCTAATAACAAACGTACAGCATTTATAAGATGCAGGCAATTCCAAATTCTATCACAAAAGTATGCTCATCTCATTGCTATCCTCCTTTTGAGTTGCTGCATCTGCAGCTATTTCAGCAGCTTTAATTTTGCACCAGAGCATAGATAATGATCTAGTTTCTAGGATTTCCTCTCCTTGGTAGAGACAAAAAGCACCTATTTTAGTAGGAGTCAGAGCCCCCATATACCGTGCTAAGCCATCATTCAAGCCAGCAATGGCAGTAAGAAACAGGGCAGATGACATTTCACTTATTGCATTACTGCAGCTTCTAGATGTTCCAGCTCGCAACTGGCTGTTGCACAAGCTGCAACAGATATGCTTCCTGAGAAAGGTTTAGAAGCAAAACAAACAAGACTGAAGGATTAGGAGGCCAAACTCCTCCTCATCAATGTAACAGCTGAAAATGAAGTCCTGGAGAGATTGACCTGTTCTTGACCACACAGGGAATCTGGTAGCAGAGCAAGGCTCACAGTTCACAAATAAAAGCTTTGAGCAAAAAGACAAATAACTCCTGAAGCACAGATGACTGAGACCTCTTTCAATTGTATTCTAATTAGACAGGAGAGTGTTAATCTATTTTAAAAGAACTCAAGGGTCTACAAGCTTTTGAAAACTTCCTGTGCTCCCTGTGCCGCCCTTCCTCATCTCTTTAGGTTTAAACTTTTGTTTGGTTGTTTTTTGGTTTTTTTTCTGTTTTGTTTTGTTTGTTTGGGGTTTTTTTGACTCTTACATTAACTATTTGAGGGGTAGCACTCTCAAAGCTACCTGGGTAAATGAGGTAATTATGTTCATTTTTATTTCTTTATAACAAAAAGGGTATGGTTCTTGTAGGGCCTGTGTGAGCCTACTGAGATCCTGCTGAGATTTTTTTCGTTTGTTTTTAAGGCAAGTGCCTTTCAGCCTTTCAAAACAGTTCTGGAGTATAAGGAAAACTACACGTGATGTTTGGTTTTGTTAAAAAGGAAAGGAAAAAAAAAGAGGTTTGAAAGGTGCATTAGCTAAAACATGAGCTTGTTCAAAGCTGTACTTTAATTAGATAACCTTCTCCAAATTGATCATAATAATAGCAATAAATAAATCAAAAAAACCTCTCAAAACCAGGTTTTACACAGCATGTATTTTTTTTTAAGCCAGGAAAGAGTCAATTCACTCTCTTTTATAATTATTATTTTGTCACCAGTTCTAGCTGTATGGTTTTCAGCACAGAGAGGACCTAAGATTCTCTCAAAATGAGCGGTGTGTATGCTGAAGTAGACAGATAGGAAATGGGGGGGAGATAGTGGCAGTGACACAGAGACATTTCAATTCTCTATCAGAGAAAAAGTACAAAGGGGGAATTGCATTGTAAGTCACTTTTAAGCAGATGGAAACTGAGCAAGTACTGAGCAGCGTGCAGCACTCCAACTGATGCAATGCCTGCTCTGTGACTCACCAACCAGAGTCAGTTGAACTGAGATACAAGAAGTTACATGCAGGAAACTGTCTAAGAAGTTACAATTTTACACTGGAGGAGTCAGCCTGCCTGAAAGGGAGGGCAGGCTGGGGAGGGGCACCCTGGCAGGTAGCCTGAAAGCTCAGACC
Source organism: Himantopus leucocephalus (assembly GCA_003993805.1). Classification (NCBI taxonomy): domain Eukaryota; kingdom Metazoa; phylum Chordata; class Aves; order Charadriiformes; family Recurvirostridae; genus Himantopus; species Himantopus leucocephalus. The sequence continues at coordinate 26,175,398 of RSEF01000006.1, forward strand.
AGGAACTGCTGGAACAAAGAGTGGAGTTGGACATGAAAGGACAGCAGGAAGCCAGGCTCACTGAGAGCTGTACTTAAAGGTCGGCTGATCTAACACTAAGGCCTTAATTCCACTACTCTGCAGTTTCTTTTTATTTCTATTCCTCCATTTTCTGCCCCAATCAAACATTTCCAACAAGTTTACTTCTGAACTAATGCTGAGAGCAACGTGGGAAACCCTTGCTCATAGAATTGGTTTTGCATTGGTCATTTTGAGTCTGTCTTCCTCTATTCTCATGAAGTGATAACTGAATTTGCATACTAGTGCAATAAAAGAATAATAGCTGACGTTCAATTTATGTTTCAACACTTCATTACCTCATCAATTACATCTTTGCTTGTTTAGCCTGTGCTACTTCAACTGCCAGCATTTGTGCTTCAAAATATTTACTGTCAACTCATTGTTTAGCATAACGGCAGAGTAATAACAAACATCCAGAAATTAGACCTAAATAGAAAAATCTAGAAAATATCCACTCTAATAAACTTGCAGGAACATTTCTATAGAGCCCAGAGTCACCTCTGAGCAGCCACACCCAGTGCAGGGTACGCTACATGCCCTAGCAGTTAATGCTACTCTGCAGCAGTATGATGCAACTGCAGGTGTTGTGGAAGCTGGGACCTGGTTAAATTGTCAACTGTATCTTCACAATACTCCTGTGAGTCAGGGAATTGCTGCTGGCTCAAATTTGTAAGTGAGGGAATTGGGTAAGAAGAGGTGCCTTGTGATTTACCTCCATCAGGTGGAAACCCACGGCGGAGGAAGACACTGGACACGAGTCCTTCGAGTGCTTCGATAACATCTACACATTTGGCTCCCCTTTCCTACTGTAAGATGACCTCCCCCACTTTTTGAAACTTGCCACATCACCGCTACTCCACTCTGCTTTTTCTCCAGACAAAAAGGAAGCTGAACACAATGACAATCAGATGTTTCCATGTTAGTTAAATAGTCTGAATATTGGCACAAGCAATAGGGAGGAGACAACTCCCAGCTGATGTTGGCAAGGGCTGGTACGATGATGCCTTGGTTAGATTTGCTAAGACTCTTATGCATCTAAATATAAACAAACTCCTGACTGCTATTAAAAGCTGGCTCCAAGATACGACAAAACATACAAAAAGTCAGAAGGGATTCCTAAGGTTCAAAAAAGGAAGAAGTGACTTCCCATTTGCAGGCACTGCTAAATCTGTTTGTATCTGACCAAAGGAACTGCATATATATATATATGAGAGGAAGATGGTGGAGTCCAGTGGCAAAGCAGTAACCCAAATTCAGATTTGCTAGATGACCCCAAATGAATCAGTTACTTTGTTTTAACTATTTGTTTCTCTGCTTTTAAAGTGGAGATAAAAAGTAGTAAGTCTTCTAAGTAATCTGAGCTGCAGATACACCTTGTACTAGGATAAGAGCTCAGTTGTTTCAATAACAGACAATGATCAAATAAGGCAACCTTTAAGTTCTAACAGTAACTAAGATTAGAAGGCTGGTAAGTGCAAGAAGAAAGAAGCTTTTCTTACCTCCATAATTATAAAAGGCATCTCTTTCTTTCATTTGGACCACTATCCCGACAACATCCACCTGTCTTACTGGATGTCCGTTATAAAAGAATATACCTAGACACAGAACATTCTTGGTAAGTATAACTATTTCTTTCAACATCCTACCCTACATAGTCACATTTGTCAGTAAAAACCTTATTTTCTTACACATTGAATATATCTTAAGTTATACAATGCCTAGTCATGTGAAAAATCCTCTGGATCCCTGAGGACTAGGAACACTAAAAGGAAGAAATATCAGCTCTACTTAGGATACCAAAAGTTTGCTTTTGTAGTGCCAGAACTTTATTAACCTTGTTTTCTTGCACACTTGGATCTGAAAAACAGATTGCTTGCTGCAGAGATTTGGGGT